>CM062819.1:159231313-159976690 GCA_031772625.1 Pinus tabuliformis
GTAGGTAGAGGTAAATGCAAATAAGCTCAAGGTTAACTGAGCATTTGTTTTTTCAGTAGATGTAGCTTTCTTTCTCCTACAGTCATGCTGGTCAAACAAATTTCTGTTTGTTAAATAAGTTTTATAAGGCAATGGAACTGCAGGTTCTTAGTGCACCACAAGGGCACACTATCCCAAGTGGAGCCACTGTTATCACTGAAAATTCTGTTGCCAAAATTTTTTAGCCTAGCTTAAGGACAGGGTGTTTTCGCAGCGCATAAATTCGTTAGCAGTTTAGCAGCGCCATCTGTTTTAGTGATTTCGTAGTGAAAACATTGACCTTGCATTGGCTGCGCTGCGAAATTAGGAAATGACAGATATTTAAGGGAAACTTCTAGAAGCACTACACAAAGCTGCACATGTGGCATTGGCAAGCTGCCCTCCAAATTGCCCAATTGCTCAAGAGAAATCCAGATCCTTTGTTCCTCCTTGCACCGAAACAATAATTTGAGTGGATTGATTGTGTATAAAGCTGATAGTTAAATTGAAGTATACTTGTATTGGTTTAATGTTCTCATTAGCAGTTGCAAAACAGTGTCTATGGTTTAGTGGCTAATCTTCTGGGTAAATCAAATAAGAGTTTGTACAGTCTTCAATAGATTATTCCCTTCTGTTGGGTGATAATGATATAGGAGGGGAGTCTCATATTAAAGAAGTGACTGGTGAAGAAGCAGATGCTTTCAGAGGAAGACTCATTCGTAGGCTTACATCTGTCATTGTGCACCATGTACCAACATTTTGGAGATTATCTCTTTCGATATTCAATGGGAAGTTTGCTAAGGTAGGTTCAACAAATGGCGCTCTTGGTTCAGTGAAACATGAAAAGACTGCTAGACAAAACTCCTTTGAAGACGACCTTGGTGACATAAAGGATTCAAATCATTCCTTGGAGGAAGTTGCTGGAATGGTACAGGACATTATATTTGTTTATGAAACTAAGGGAAGGATTGCGCACCCTTGAATGCAGTGCAAACATTGTTTGCATTATGAACCGGAGTTATGAAGGTGTTCATATTGAGGCTCTGCTCTTGGATGAAAACGATTACATCAGATATTGTCAATGATGAATATTGGGTGCCAGTATCTATTCTTGAACGCATTGGACCAGCGTTTGCTATTTCTTCTTTGCCTCTATCCTTTGGTGAAATGTTGGTCTCTGCAATGGATGAAATTAGTAAATACCCTGCCTGTTGCATCTGATGTAACTTGTCCACTTAGTTTGAGAATACCATCAGGTTTTTACTGGAGTTGGAGCCCGAGTCAGATCCAGTTTGGCATTATCTTAATATTCAGAACCACAGAATTCGTGGCCTTTTGGAAGGCTGCGCATTTGATCATGAGGCACGAATGGATGCTCTATATTGCCATGTCCATGAACTAGCATGGAGAATGCGCATAAACTGTTTGACAATATCAGCATTAGAATTTTCTCTTATGGAATGCAGTGATTAAAAGCCAAGTGTCAAGTGGTTTTTATAAGGATTTGATTGCCACAAGGCCGCCATGATTAGTGACACCGGGATAGAATTATGTTAACTGGTGTCGTTGAAAGATGAGTGCGCATTGAATAAAAACAAAAGAAGAAAGGCTTGAAACGTGTTGGAGCAACGAGACCTCAAAGCTGGACTCCATCCTTTATAGCAACGATTTGTTTTCTAATACTTTCGTCGACAATCTGGAGTTAGATTACAAGCATCATATGGGTGGGCAGGGCAATGGTAATGGCGATTCGTGGAGTGATCCCGTCAAATCTCAAGCATTCAGTGTTTGCATGTGTAGCGCTCTTGACAATATGCCATCTATGTCTGGCGGCACCGTCATCAGAATTGGTGCTCCTAAAGGTGGATCGCCGGATTGACTTGACATCACACATTATACGGGTTGTTACATCCTTGAAGGTTGAAAATACTGGTTTGGGTACGACTTCAGAAGTTCTTCTTGCCTTTCCTCCTGACCAGGTTGAAAATCTGGCGTATCTGAAAGCAGCTGCCCTTGAAGGAAAGGGTAAAAATAAGGTTTCTGTTCCACTTATAGTAAGCCCTTCTCAATCAGAGGATGCACCTGGTGGTATAGTTTTATTTTCAATCTCTTTGGTGAAGGCACTAAAAAAGGGTGACACTGTAACTATAGAAGTGCTTTCAGTCTTCACACATTCAGTGAAGACTTTCCCTGAAGAGATCTCTTAGGCACAAACTCAGCTTGTTCTTTATCGTGACAGTGCCTACTTTCTTTCTCCTTATCTAGTTAAAGTGCAAACTACAACCATCAAGACCCAATGCTAGAGGCGCATCATCTTTTAAGAGTCTAGTGGCAAGACTGCCACCTCAAGCACATTCGGTTTATTACCGAGATGAAATTGGGAATATTTCTACCTCACATCTGAACGCCGACTTTAGAAAAAATAGAACTGGAAATTGAACCTCTATATCTTATGGTTGGAGGTTGTTGCAAGCATGATTGAAAAGGCTATAATGGCAAATCCTGCATATACAGAAGCTTATAATAATCTAGGGATTTTGCACCGGGAGTAGCAGAGATAGTTGTGAATATGTCGGGGTTTCTCATTCCCGGTTTACTGCATTTGGGTATCCATAGATTTATTTGGGTAATGTGAGTGTTGTTCATACCAGGTTTTCTACATTTGGGTGCTCCCAGGTTCAGCGAGATTGTAAGTGGGTATATGTACCTTGGCACAACGTTCACAGGTAAGCCATTGTCTTAACGTTCTAGGATGGGTCCCTTGTGAATGAATTCAAAGAGGATATGGCACGGAAACTGGAATTGCTGTTGATTAGCAAACACTGGTTAATATGCTGAATGTCAGAAACAGAGGAGATACATTACAGATTGAATGCGTTGTTTTGCTAGCCAACACTAGTAATCATATGACAAACAGTACTGCAGAGACAATCATCTCCCTTTTAAATGGACATCAAATTTATCTTCGTGATGCCTTTGGAACTTATCATCTATTGAGCTGGAAGATTTTGCCATCTTCGAATAGGACATGGTTCCAGCAAGCAACATGGTTTAGTGCTCTTTGGTGTTGCTGCAGGTGCAACAGTAATTGCCTCAGTTTTGTTAATATGTTGGTATTGTTGGAAATAAAAGCAAGAAGTACTTGGAAAATACACAGGGTGCAATGTTAGAAGGTTCTGTTTCTACTAATGAACTTCCTGTTGGTCCACTAGATTCTGGTAAAATTGTCACTACCTGCGGTAATGGTAAACCAACCAGTACACAAGCAAAGGTTACAACAAGAAATTCAGAGCTATTTGTTATTACAGCAGAAATTGAAGGATGGCAATGAACTTTGTTTTAACCTCTTATGTCAGGCAACTATTGAAACTAATCTCTCAAAGCAGTGAACACTTTAGTGGACCTTACGAGGAGGGTTTTGTTTTCATGGCCAATGATTGGCATACATTTCTTCTTTCAGATTTTGAAGTGAAACTGAAGAATAGCAAACAGCAGCTATTCAATTTTGTGAAGAGTTTAGAGGTAGACTGTGTTTTTTTTAAATCACACAGCAGTTTCGTAGCGCGCTACGAAACTGCTGTAGGTGGTGATTTTAAACGCAGAGCAGCTATTGTGATACTGTGAGCGAGATTTGTGGAAGAGAGACACCTGTCTATCAATATCACCTACAGCACATCAGAAACATGGCAGTATTCCATACCTGGGGTTATTAAAAGAGCTGGGACATGTTGCTGAACTTTCGAAGGATGGTAGGAGACAGGGACCTTAAAAATAGGTGTTTTGATCCTGATGATAAATGATCCATCAGCGCTAACAGGTATCCTAAGTCAGCGTTCCTTGCATCTTTAGCTCAGCCATCTCAGCCTAACTGAAGGAGGACAACTGTCAAGGATCCAAGAAGAATCAAGCATACGAGGAGAATGGAATTAGTGTTTTAGTTTGATTAGGATTTTGTGTAATTACAGCTCAGCATGTTTGTAATTAATGAATTAGTTAAATAGCATGTAGGAGTAGTTAATAGGGCCTTTGAGCTCGCTCTAGAGAGTGAAGAAGGTATTCCTATAAAGGGATCAAATTAGGATGTAATAGGGGTTGGAGATTTTATGGAAAAGAGAGTTTTATTTTGGCTGATGTAAAAACTTATTACAGTAATAGAAAATAGCTGTTGTTTCTTCTCAAGATTCTCAATAGATCATGTTGTTCAAATGTATGGTGGTTTGTTCTCTTAGTGTTCTTTTTACAGTATTGTTACAGCATAATCACTCAGAATTCATGTTTAATGCTCTGACTTCTTGTATGCTTGGCAAGCTGTGATGTATGTAAAGTGTGTTTGAACATCTGATGTAAAGAGCCTTGACTTCCATGAAAAGACAGTGCTTTTGTTTACTGAAATGGGTGAGACTCCATAAGCCCAATGAAGACTAATTTGATATTTGTCCAACCATTTTATTTTCATGTGTTGTTTAAAAGAGTTAGCCATCTTTTCTTGCCCTTAATGCATATCAAAAATCTGTGAGAGAGCCCTCTCTGACTAAGGAGGCTAAAACCTTAGTTTAAAACTATGATCATTACTATTGTAGATGACTGTAGATGACTGTTTATGTGAAAAAATGAAATTGAGGCTGAGGTCAGCAAATCTTGAAAAGGATGACTCGAGGCCAGCATGGAGATTATACAAAGCTATTCAGATATTCAAAAGGTGACAGGTGTGAGTATTTAAGAAAAAGGTGAAATTTTTGTTTTTTGTTAAAGTCTTCCTAAAAGTTACTTTATAGCCGAATTGTTAGGGTTCTGGTAGGGCTACCGAAATTTTGGGTGGTACACCTGTTCAGTTCAAAAAGTGTCCAGATCATAAGGCATATTTCAATGTACACCTGTTCTAGCAGTGACATCAATTTCAATGTAGAAATATCAGAAATTTTTGAAGAAGGGGAAGAGTTGGTTCAGATCAATGAAAAATTTCTGATATCTGAATGGTATAGGGATGTGTCATTTGTTTTACAACACAATAGAGCTCCTGATAACCTTTCCAAGTCTAAAGCTCGGTTCACCAAGCTGAAATCCCTTAGATATTTTGTTTATGAGCAGAATTTATTTTGGAAGGATGTTGGAGGAATTCTGTTGAGTTGTCTGATTGAAGAAGAGGCTGATAGGGTGATTGATGAATTTCATAAGGGAGATTGTGGAGGCCACCGTTATTGGAAGGCCACTGCAAATAAAATATTGAGAGCTGGGTATTTTTGGCCCACTATGTTCAAGGACATTTACAAAAAGATAGCAGCTTGCCATGAATGTCAAATGTTTGAAGGTAAAAGGAAGCTTATGCCTATGCCATTAGTTCCTATTTATGTAGAAGCACCCTTTCAACAGTGGGGGCTAGATTTTATGGGTGAAATACATCCCTCTTCATCAGGACAACATCGGTGGATACTCACAGCCACTGATTATTTTACAAAGTGGATAGAGGCGGTACCAACTAGGCAAGCTAATGATGCAGTAATTATTTCCTTTTTAGAGAACAACATCTTATCAAGGTTTGGATGTCCACTCAAGCTTATCACAGACAATGCTCAGGCTTTTAAGTCTAAGAGAATGATAAATTTTTGCCATCAATACCATATTTCCCTTGGTCACTCCACAGCTTATTATCCACAGGGTAATGGTCTAGCTGAAAGTTCAAATAAAAGTCTTGTGAGGATGGCAATGAACTTTGTTTTAACCTCTTATGTCAGGCAACTATTGAAACTAATCTCTCAAAGCAGTGAACACTTTAGTGGACCTTACGAGGAGGGTTTTGTTTTCATGGCCAATGATTGGCATACATTTCTTCTTTTAGATTTTGAAGTGAAACTGAAGAATAGCAAACAACAGCTATTCAATTTTGTTGGAGGAATTCTGTTGAGTTGTCTGATTGAAGAAGAGGTTGATAGGGTGATTGATGAATTTCATAAGGGAGATTGTGGAGGCCACCATTATTGGAAGGCCACTGCAAATAAAATATTGAGAGCTGGGTATTTTTGGCCCACTATGTTCAAGGACATTTACAAAAAGACAGCAGTGACATCAATTTCAATGCAGAAATATCAGAAATGTTTGAAGAAGGGGAAGAGTTGGTTCAGATCAATGAAAAATTTCTGATATCTGAATGGTATAGGGATGTGTCATTTGTTTTACAACACAATAGAGCTCCTGATAACCTTTCCAAGTCTAAAGCTCGGTTCACCAAGCTGAAATCCCTTAGATA
Organism: Pinus tabuliformis; assembly: GCA_031772625.1. Classification (NCBI taxonomy): domain Eukaryota; kingdom Viridiplantae; phylum Streptophyta; class Pinopsida; order Pinales; family Pinaceae; genus Pinus; species Pinus tabuliformis. The sequence goes on from CM062819.1 coordinate 159,237,576, forward strand.
TTTTGTTTATGAGCAGAATTTATTTTGGAAGGATGTTGGAGATTTTATACAAAAACATAGTTTATTTGGGCCAATGTAAAGACTTATTACAGTAATAGTAAAACAGTGGTTGTTTCTTCTCAAGATTCTCAATGGATTATATTGTTCAAATGTGATGGTGGTTTATTCTCTTAATGTTCTTTTACAGCCTTGTTATAGCATAATCACTCAGAATTCATTTTTAATGCTCTGACTTCCTGTATGTTTGGCAAGCTGTGGTTTATGTGAAATATGTTTGAACATCTGATGCAAAGAGCCTTGACTTCCATGAAATGACTATGCTTTTGTTTACTAAATGTGTGAGACTCCATAGCCCAATGAAGACCAATTTGATATGTGTCCAACCAGCTTTGTTTTCATGAATGTGTGAAGAGTTAGCCATCTGTTATTGTGAATGATTTTGATCAAAAGTTTGTGAGAGAGCCCTCTCTGACTAAGGAGGCTAATCCTTAGTCTAAAGTCTGGTTGAAAGAGTTACATGAAACCTTGCTTGGCTGCAGCCCTTACTTACAAAGGTATTGCGCTGTGAATACATAGAGTCCTATTCCCATTGAAACTCTAAGTCTATCTCCTTGTGTGCATTGATGCTTTCTTGAACTTTGACACCTGTACCATTTCAGTAATAGCCAAGACATGCTGGAGGAACATTCACTGAATGAGCAGCTTCGGATACTTGCTGTGTGGATGACTCATCAATTGATAAGGATCTGTGCCCTATTTTCACGGTCTCTGCCTCCCATTAGTCTTCATGCACTAAAAGACTATGCTTCGAGCCATTTAATTCCTCTAATAACCACGCATAATCCAATATGCCTTATGATCTGGACACTTTGTGAACTGAACAGGTGTACCAGTACTAAGGGTTGCAGCCAAGCAAGGTTTCATGTAACTCTTTCAACCAGACTTTAGACTAAGGATTAGCCTCCTTAGCAGAGAGGGCTCTCTCACAAACTTTTGATAAAAATCATTCACAATAACAGATGGCTAACTCTTCACACATTCATGAAAACAAAGCTGGTTGGACACATATCAAATTGGTCTTCATTGGGCTATGGAGTCTCACACATTTAGTAAACAAAAGCATAGTCATTTCATGGAAGTCAAGGCTCTTTGCATCAGATGTTCAAACATATTTCACATAAACCACAGCTTGCCAAACATACAGGAAGTCAGAGAATTAAAAATGAATTCTGAGTGATTATGCTATAACAAGGCTGTAAAAGAACATTAAGAGAATAAACCACCATCACATTTGAACAATATAATCCATTGAGAATCTTGAGAAGAAACAACCACTGTTTTACTATTACTGTAATAAGTCTTTACATTGGCCCAAATAAACTCTCTTTTTGTATAAAATCTCCAACAATTCCAACACCAAATTTCTATAAGCTCTCATCCTTGCATCTTTTGTTTGATAAGCACCTTGAACTTGCTTTACGACTAGCTCAGAATCTCCATAAATAGCAATGTTCTTTGCCTTAAACTCAATCAAATTTTCTAAGCCTAAAACCAGGGACTCATATTCCACCATGTTATTTGTACAATCAAAATTAAGTTTATATGACAAAAACTTACTTTCCTCAGCTGGACTCATGATCCAAATTCCAGCTCCTACACCTTCTTTCCCTGCTGCTCCATCAAAGTACAAAGACCAGCAACCAGAAGCATCTTCTTCATCACTTTGCTGCAACTCTTCACACTGATTTTCTGCCTTTTCTTCCTGTGATTCTTTTCCCACTGATTCATTAAATAGAATAGCTGATCCAAGGCCTGTATCACAAGAATAAATGGGAAAATTCTGTGGTTTGTCCTTGCTGCTCACCATATATGCCATCCTTGTCTCACGGTATAACCTTCTTTGCTCCCCAAATACTGGAATAGTAGCATAAGTTAAATCCATCTGCATGGTACCTTTAATCTTTGCTGCCCATGACCTTGAGAGTAATATTCCAAATTTAGGTGGAAAATCTGCCACAACAATATCCATGACAGTGGTTTTAGCTGGGATTTGTGTGAGTGCCACAACCACATCCTTTATCAACCCAATACAATGAACCCTCTTTGAATCAAAAGAAAATAAGTCCTTGTAAGGCCTGGTCACTTCTAATCCTAACCTTTCCATAATGACTTTAGGCATAAGGTTATGAGATGCCCCTGAATCCAACATGGCATTATGAAGAGTCATCTCATGTATATTGATGCTTATATAAAATTCACACAATAGTTTAATGTTATCACAAAATCAGTACTAAGGGCTGCTACCTAGCAAGATCTCATGTAACTGTTTCAGACCAGGCTTTAGACTAAGGTTTAGCCTCCTTAGTCAGAGAGGGCTCTCTCACAGATTTTTTATATGCATTAAGGGCAAGAAAAGATGGCTAACTCTTTTAAACAACACATGAAAATAAGATGGTTGGACAAATATCAAATTAGTCTTCATTGGGCTTATGGAGTCTCACCCATTTCAGTAAAAAAAAGCATTGTCTTTTCATGGAAGTCAAGGCTCTTTACATCAGATGTTCAAACACACTTTACATACATCACAGCTTTCCAAGCATACAGGAAGTCAGAGCATTAAACATGAATTCTGAGTGATTATGCTGTAACAATACTGTAAAAAGAACACTAAGAGAACAAACCACCATACATTTGAACAACATGATCTATTGAGAATCTTGACTTCCATGAAAAGACAGTGCTTTTGTTTACTGAAATGGGTGAGACTCCATAAGCCCAATGAAGACTAATTTGATATTTGTCCAACCATCTTATTTTCATGTGTTTTTTAAAAGAGTTAGCCATCTTTTCTTTCCCTTAATGCATATCAAAAATCTGTGAGAGAGCCCTCTCTGACTAAGGAGGCTAAACCTTAGTCTAAAGCTTGGTCTGAAACAGTTACATGAGATCTTGCTAGGTAGCAGCCCTTAGTACTGATTTTGTGATAACAAATGGAATCCCCAGTGGAGTCGCCATTTTGTCATGCGGAAAGAGTCATTAGTGCGGACACAACCGACCTCCCTAGAAGCAAAAGCTTTCTAGTGACAAACAAGACAAATAAAGCTACCTTTCTCTAAACATGCATTGCAAATACAAGTAATCAGGGGATCTTTAACATACCTTAGTCCAACACTTTGTAGTAGTCCAGCCTCGCCAATCTGGATGAGCTCCTCCTTCTCTTCGAAACCTGCATTCACTAACAAGCCAAAAGATTAAATAGCACCTGATAAACTCATAAAACAATACATATCCATCATACAGACCAAGGAGTATATGAGACAAACCATGAATAACAATCTGTTGAGAAAAATAAGTTCATTTGCATTAAAAGGTAACAAAAGGAACCATTACAACCTGAGCCTTGGTGTTGTGCAAGTCCCTCCTAGGGTCCAACAAGAGTTTTCCTTTACTTTAATCAGCTCACCCACTCTCAAATAAGGCTAGGAAAGGATGGGAATCTCTCCTCTCAAGCTTTACAAGGGAGTCCTAATTCCAGCAGCGTATACCCTTAGGAATGTTCAGCTTTCAACCTCTCTCCCTTTGGCCCAATGCCTGTATTTATAGTGCTGTAGAGGAAGTTATTCAGGTCCACCATCAATGGGATAAGCCCCTCTTTGGATGGGATAGCTCCCCTCTTGATGGGATAAGTTCCTATTTCATAGGGATACATGAACCATCTGGAGGTGCTCAATACACGTCAAACAAGCTTCTAGAAGGCTCTAGAAATGACCACAAGTAACTTTTTTGGAGTGAAACTTGCGCCTTTTGACCTTTACAGGAGTACGCACCCATTGCTTTATAGACAGAGCATACAAGTACGCAGGTATTGTGAACTTGAGATGCGTACACGCAGGTAAGGCTAAGAGAAACTGCGTACCCAGAGATATATAGATTTTTAATGACTTTCTCTCTTTCTTGGAGTTTGACATGGAGAGCAGAGGTATGAGGCTTGCTAAGGAGGATAGTATGACAGTTGATGGAGCCATACTAACTGAAAATAGTCATGGTGACAAATTTTAGTGTAACAACATGTTTAAAATGACTTCAAGTCCTCACCAATTTATACTAAAACGTGGATGATGAATAGACACGTCTATTGGGCTTTTGAGCCTACTCAAGTTACTGGCCGACTTGAAAATTTGATTTATAACATAAATGAATTCATAAGTTCATAAATACTTATCGGAATCGGATGATCTTTAGATCAATCCTACACCTCTCGATGAGAGAAATCTAATAAAAACATCAGCTGCCATAAATAAGATGACCCACATGGAGTTTGGTCCTAGTTGCCAATTTTAACACTCCCTCTCAACTAGCGAGAACTCCATCCACTGATCCATATGCATGACTGTACTATCTCTGCCATCAATGCCCTGTACTACTATGCTCAGCTCTGCTCAGCTCTTGCTGGCTTTGCTCAACTCTTGCTAGCTCTGCTCAACTCTGCTGGCTTTGCTAAGCTTTTCTTAGCTCTGCTCAGCTCTTCTCAGCTTAGCTCAGCTCGGCTCTGCTCAGCTCTGCTGCCTCTGCTCAGCTCTGTTGGCTCTTCTCAGCTCTGCTGGCTCTGCTCAGCTCTGCTGGCTCTACTCAGCTCTGCTAGCTCTGATTTGATTTGCTTAGCTCTGTTGCCTCTGCTCCGCTCTGCTCAGCTCTGCTTAGCTTTGCTGAACTATGAAGAGGAGGAATTGATCGAGAATGTGTCATACCATTCTCCACTGACCCGAAGTCAGCCTTAGGGTGTGTACCACTGGTCCTAGACCAGTGTCAACCAACCCAAAGTCAGCATCATAGTGAGTAGCACTCCTACTACTGGTCCTCGACTAGTATCATCAGTCTTAGAGAGTGTACCATTGGTCCTAGACCAGTCTCAACCGACCCGAAGTTAGTGTCATAGTATGTACCACTCTCACTAGTCCCAGACCAGTCCTCCACTGACCTGAAGTTAGTCTCAGAGTATGTACCACTAGTCCCAGACCAGTCCTCTACTAACCCGAAGTCAGTGTCATAGTGGGTACAACTCCTACCACTGGTCCCAGACTAGTATCATTGGTCCCAGATCAATGAAGGTCATCCTAGCATAGGGAGTATGGTAGATACAATGACGCGTCCATCGGTACTACTATGGTCCCTATCCTCATTTCCCTGCTCATTGATCAGATGAGAGGTACTTCCCATGAGTCCCAGACTGCATGGGTAGGATGCGTTGACAGGAGAACTAATCAATCTTGTCCTCACAGGAGAACTAATCATCCTGCTACATAATTGTCATGGAGAACACATCATCCAGACCTCACAGGAGAACTAATCATCCTGTTACACAATCGTCATGGAGAACACATCATCCAGACCTCAACTAATCATCCTGCTACACAGGAGAGTGAATCATCCTGTCCCACAAGAGAGTGAATCATCTTGTCCCACAAGAGAGCAAATCATCTTGTTCACAGAAGAGCGAATCATCTTGTCCCACAAGAGAGTGAATCATCTTGTTCACAGGAGAGCAAATCATCCTATCCATAGGAGAGCGAATCATCTTGTCCCACAAGAGAGCGAATCATCTTGTCCCAGTGCACACCACCAAGGGAGAGTGATTCACCTTGTGGTCATATGTTGCTCCAGTAATAACCGCACGCCCCCAGAGCTCCCAGAGCTCAATGTATGCAACATGTAGGACCCTTTTACAAGGGTCTCTCGATGACTCAAAGTCGTTCGGTAAAATCACAAATTTGATCTTTCCCGGGGCTCTGACAAAGTGTAGCGACCTGTACATCATCTCAGTGCGATGGAGCCTCCTTGCTCATCGACTTACCATATCCCAGATAAGGTAGTATTTGATGTCTATCTATTAGAGCAATAGTTGAATAGAGGATTCCTCAATAATTGAATCCCACCTCTGGTTGTCATAGAGAATCACAGTGGTATTCATCATGTGTACTCACTGAAGAGTTTCCACAACCAGACAACTTCATACGAGGTCATACTTGTAGTTATGTATCCAGTCTCGGCGGTACTTATAACAAACGACTTCTGATTCTTTCTCATCCATGATATCGAAGTAGAATCCAAAGAGAACCAGCACTGAAAAGTGCTATAGTGATCCTCCACACTGCTTGCCTAGTCAGCATTTGAATAATCATGCATTTTTCATATTTTCGTCAGTGTATCTTAATCCATGAGAGGTTGTGTCCCGAAGATATCTCAAAAGATTCTTGGCACCAATCTAGTGAGTCTCAACCAAATATGATCTCACCATGCTAGCTGCAAAACATATGTCTGGAATCCAACTCCCTCTTACTTCTGCAAATGAGAGGGTCTGCACCTATCAGAAATAGTTCATCTGCATAAGGTGCCGGTATGAGAGGTCTATCATCCACAACCTTCGGATAATGGTTTGGATTAGTTTCAATCCTAGTGAATCTCAGCTTCATCAAACAACTATCATTCCTCTCATACCATGCCCAGGGTGTTTTGCTTCAAGCCATAGAGGGCTTTATTCCACTTGTATACATGAGATTCTCGTTCATGAATCTCAAACTCCCGGGGTTGTTCCAAATCTATGGTCGTGCTACATGAGGGGAATGGTCCCCTTGTAAGATTTTCCTTCGGTACATATCAGACATGTACCTTCATGCTTTTTTTGAATTCAGGCATCCTGGTCACCACCTGACTAACAAACCTCCGGTGCTGAGTCAATGGACATGGGCCCCAGTGGACTTGATACAACCCTGAAATCTAAAAAATCTTTGAAAAAACTATTTTCAAACACGTACCTTTCCATCAATGAGTGCCACCCTGAAACCTTTGACTTCCATTTCCGAGATGGACACTAGGTTCTTCCTACGATCAGGTGCTTAAAAGAGATTCCGTGGTTCCTTGCTTTCTTTGAAGAGTCGACCATTTCCTTGATGACCTGCATTACTTATCATTCCTCTGATCATTGAACATTTCCCTGGAATGATTATTGTCTTCATCAATCAATGTGTCCCTGTCCTTCGGACACTCCTTCGCATGATGGCCAAACTTATTGCAACCAAGGCATCTGCCTTTCCTTCCACCCTTAGATCTGAACTTCCCAATGAAGTGATCTTTAAGTAGGCCATCAAAAAATTCCGTTGTGCCATTATGATAATATTCTTTGCTTCGGTGATTGCTCTTTCACTCTTGCTTGGGAATTGTCTTCACCTCAGCTCCAATACCATGTTAAGTTTAGGTAGGTTCTATGCTAGTGCAATTTATTTAATTTTTCACAGGTAGCAATCACATCATAATTAAATTAAACTGCAGATAGAACATGGACATAAATCGCAGAAGACAAGCCAAGACAAGAGGACACAAGATGTGGCGCCAGCCAGGGACAAACCCCAATGTGGTGAAACCCTTGATAAATTCTTCTTTTATGTTCTTCAAAGTTCAGCAGAGAAAGTGAGAGAGATAGTACATTTACAATAGAAGTCAACACTTTGACTTTTGATATTTGCAGAGATCAGTTGAAGACATATTGCTTCAACTGATTATCTAAGGTGACACCTTCACCTATAATAGTGATGCCTCTCGTTCATTTGCTACACATTACTGTGTGACACCTTGTTGTACTGTCACATGTGTTGAACCTTGATGACTGAGCTGCTCTCATCTTCATGCTGCTCATCATGATGCATCTTTCATGGTCTTATTCATCATCAAGCTGCCCATGCTCATGATCTCATTCATCATCATGCTGCCCATGATCATATCATCATGCATCATTATGTTGCCCATGCTCATATCATCATGTATAATTATGCTGCCCATGCTCATATCATCATGATGCTCATTATGCTACATCTTTCATGGTCTTATTCATCATCAAGCTGCCCATACTCATGATCTCATTCATCATCATGCTTCTAACTGAGATCACTATGCCATGCATTTCTGTGGGATCACTGGAATCCTTCTCATCATGATTATGATGGGACTATGACTATAGGCCGAGACAAAGAGTGTCACAGACTCTTGTCTTCACAAGTATGCCTGAGACTGTTATGTCTCCATGACAGTGTATGGATATCTCCATGACTGTGTATATTCATGACAGTGCATTGATGTCTCCATGACCTGCATCGTATAGAGTCTCCATAGACTACTAACTGTCTCCATGAATAAGTCTTCATGAAACTGCATGACTGGAGTCTCTATGCCCAGATCTATGTTTCTAGATCCACTCTGAACAGTACTGCGTGACAGGAGTCTCTATGTCTAGATCTATGCTACCAGATCCACTCTACATGGTAGCATGATCTACACTGCCAGATCCACATACATCGAGAGTGTCAACGATTTCTGCGTGCCATGACTGCACCATACCCTGCATATGAGTCTTTTATGAACTGCGTGTATGGAGACTTGTGTATAAATGTCTTAAATGAACACCATATAGTGTATAGGGTTTCCCATGAACGACGTATTAGCGTATAGAGATTCACCATGAACAACATATCAGGTTTCCTTGAGCAACTTGCAGAGATTCAGCATGAACATCGTATAGGTTTCCTTGAACAACGTATAGAGATTCCATCTTTTGATTGCGTTTAAGTGTTATTGGACATCGTATAAGATTTCCTCATAAACCTACGGACTGCTATTAGGGAATCACGTGGCTGTAGTTTAGGGATGTGTTTAATTAGGGCATCATCTTGCAGCTAGGGCTCCTTCTAGGCCAACGTATTCTTTAGTTCTCTCCTTCTCCAAAAACCCAGGACATGGAGAGGAGATCACCTCAAGAATACATCTCTAAAATGACTTCAAGTCCTCACCAATTTATACTAAAACGTGAATGATCAATAGACATGTCTATTGGGCTTCTGAGCCTACTCAAGTTGCTGACCAACTTGACAATTTGATTTATAACATAAATAAATTTATAACTTCATAAATACTTATCGGAATTGGATTATCTTTAGGTCAATCCTACACCTCTCGATGAGAGGGATCCAATAAAAATATCAGCTTCCATAAATAAGATGGCCCACATGGAATTTGGCCCTAGTTTCCAATTTTAACAATCAAGAAATAAGCTCTGCATACATGCTCTCAGCAACAAGATATCATCATCAATCAAAATAAAAAAAATGCACAAAATATGTGCTCTCCAATAGCAAAAGTGTTGCCACACAAATATGAATACTATCAAACCCTCACAACAATAAAATGATGCATAATACAAACAACATCATAAGACATATGGTTATGTGCTAAATGCATCAACAAATCCTGCAAAACAAGTGTGAGAGGACCACAAACATATAATCCAACAACATACCAAACTCTTCAAATGATCTCTACTCCAATAGCATCAAATCTTATCTATTCTGCAACAAGCTTTAGATCTGGACATTATTCAGTCATTAACACTTATAGACTGAAGCATATACACACTCCAATAGGTTTGAAGCATAAAATCCTTCTATAATACCTTCTCACTCTCATACATACATTATCAACTCAATCAAATCACAATCGACAACCACAAAGCTCACAATGTAAGAATATAAAACATATAGGGCGAAATTGAACTTGGGGCTAGGATCAAAAGTGAACAAATTAGACCAAATCAATGCACTAAGGTCACTACTAGTGCACTAATGTAAAATCCCTCCGAAAAATTTCATGTAATAAAAGTTAATAAAGGAAAAATAAAACCATGGTTAATGGATACTTATTTCAAGCTGAATGTTGGGCAAAGATATCCTAGGCTAAGGCAAAGGCATTAAAAGGAAAAAAGACACTGTTGGCACATTTATTTATGAAAATAAAGGAAATTAGGAGAAAAGTAAGGTGAATGGTCACAGGTTGCATGTGAGGATGAAATTGAGGAAAATAATGAAAAATGAAGAAATTAGATGCCTCATTAATAAACAAGCTTATGAGGATTATTTGTTAACCTTTTTGTCAGTTCAAGTTTGTAGCTCTCTCAATATTCTCTCTCTCAATCTTGGTCACTTAGAGTTTTCTTGGAGCACCCTAGCTTTGGATCAAGGAAAAGAAAGCAAAGGGAAGGGAATGAAAGCAAGGATGAAGGAAGGAAAAGCAAGATCAAGCATATTTAGTAGGAATACTTGCAGGTAACCTTTTGCATGTGATTTACTAGTTGGTTTGGACATGCATGGCTTTGCATGTTGATGCATGGTTCTCTTGTTGTTGGTGGCATGGTTTTTTCGGGTTATGACAATGGTTTTTAGCCTAGCCTTGCCCTTTTTCAAAATTCCAAGGTATGTTGGGATGTTTATCTTGGTTTTGAGATTTGGTTTTCTAGATGGATTTCGAAATTCGGGGTGGAGGTGGTCTCAAGGTTAATTCCTAAAGGCCTAGGAATCCCTTGACCGATTTTGGTGGGATACACGGTAACGCTTGAGGGAGAAGTCTCAGTTTAGGGCCTAGTGATCTGAGTTTGGATTGCAGTAAAGCCTGAGAGATTGGTCTCAGTTTAGAGCTTAGTGATCTAGGATTGGATTGTGGTAAATCGTGAGAGACAACGAGACGGAAAATTCCTCAAGGATAGTGATGGATTTCAAATGGCATTCCAAGTTCGGTTTGGTTTTGATCGGAGCACCAATTTTGGTGTGATCACAGTTTGATGAGGGTGGAGGTGGTTTAACCTCTGGATTCCCTAGATTTTTCTTGGATTGGTTGTTCTATGAGATCCCACATTAACGCTTGGAATATGGCACGAGGGTGACTGGATGAAAGAGAGATTTGGTTCAGCCATGTCTATGGTTGGGTGGTACATGGAAGTCCCAAACCTAGTTAGATTTGCCTATGAATAATAAAAGCTAAGTTCTCTTACTTTTTCATTGGTTTATATGTGGATTTAATGGTTGTCATATCTTTGATATTTATATGGTTTTATGCCAGTTATAAGCATGGTTATATGGCTAGTTCATGTCATGGTTATTTCATGTATTTACTTGTAATTTTTAAATGGATGGATGCATGACCTAATTGATTATATCATAGTTCAATGGAGAAGGTGGTGATCCTTCTGGTTATGTTTCATAAGTTCTTTCAGTCATGCATGCTCTGTCGTGTATCCTAGACCTGTAGATTTCACTAATGTTAAGTGTTTGACAGAATGTCAGTTCCGGTTAGGGATGCTCATGCCTAGCCTTGAGTTTTATTTTTCATTTGTTTATCTTGTCATCATGCCTTTGATGGATTATGGAGGTTGTAACAAGTTTTGGGTACAGGCCGAGATTATGGGCTAGAAAAGTGGCTCAAATCTCGGGGACACTGGCACAGGTCTGCTGAAAAGAGTCTAGGGTCGCTGGCACATAGGCCTGTGAGAATGACTTTGGCTTTTGGACAATGTCTTGCCTATATCATGAGAACGACCAAGGGTTAAAAGGCTTAAAACATCAGTGGGACTCAAGGACAATATGTCTAAGTGGCTGCCATGTCTCTTGGGGGTGTTTTTGCTGATGTGGATGGGTTTTCTTAAGGTGTTCCATCGATTCCATTTCCTTAAGGTCACCAATGAGGTTGAATCCCTTACATTAGCCTCTCTCATCACATGTTTACCTTGGATGGTCTGTTGCTTGGGTAGGCTTGGGAGGAGGTGGTATTACAATTAAATGCATTCACATCATGAGAGGACATTTTCAAACCATTCTTCACTTTTTCAATCAATTCTAGAAGCCTCTCGGAATTTCCAAATTAATTTCCTTCCGAACAATGTGAGGAATGCAGAAGAAACTTTGGAAAACCCTTAGTCACACCCTTGAAACTGTATGAAATCGACTGGGGCTATAATTTCTCCCATAAGCTTCCCTCTATGCGACTGGAGCATCCCAACTGCTCCCATAGGCCTCTTTGCATGCGACTAGTGCTAAAACTAAGGAAAATCATCAATCCTTCAACTCATGACCTATGCCATCTATTTCATCCTCTTCCCCTGCATCTATACATGCCTTCAAATCTCTGACATGGCCTTAGACATGATCAAGGTGGATATTGGTGGCCACCTACCAAGTCCACTTGGACCCCCACCATTGTTTCTTTCAGATTTTCACCTTCCTTAATTTTAGCATAGTTTACTATTTTTAGCAGTTTTTTGGGTCTTGAACTTCCAGAGCCATTTTGAGGCCCTAAATGACATTTTTTGGGAAAACTAGGAGCAACATGGGTCCATGGACTGATGTTTCTCTTCCAAAAATTGTAATTCTTGGATAGATCTTTCTAGCGAGATATTGTGCACATCAGATGAAGATAGTATGCCAAAGTTACGACCCCGGGAAGTTGATGTACAAATTTACCCAAACGAGGCCCACAGTTTGGCGTTTCATCTTCTAGGGTTAGGTTTTTCTATATTTAGGGCTTTCCATTGTTTCTAAACAATAAATAGGCCTTCGAGCCTCATTGTAACACAGTTCAGAGGCATGTAGCTGACACATCTCTTCTCAGAGATAAGCTACCATCGCCCTAGCTGGTTTATTTCAATTATTATTTGTAAGCATATTTCAGTATTTTACATTAATAAAATGAAGTATTATTTCCGCTGCATCTTTGTGTTTATGGTTGTCTCTGTAATATGTTGCATTCCTGATTAAATCCGGATCAGTGGTATCAAAGCGGTCTGTTTTTTCTCTATTTTTATTTGCATGTAACAACGAGGTCGGGATATAAGGAGTTAGGGCTTGAACTGGTCGAACCTTTGCAAGACCAGCCTCGCAAATCCTGACGGCCTCCCATGGTGGATGAAAAGAAAGATGAGGGGGTAGGAGATCCTATCAAAATCTTACTCGAAGAAGCCCTTGAGTGACAAAGGAACGCGATGATGGACAACGTTGCCCATATCCTTTAGCGGCTACCCAGGGGCGACACATCGACTTCCCACAACTACTCTGGAAACAACACATCGTTTAATGTACAAGTTAATTTTCAAATCCCCATATTCGAGGGTCAGATAGATGCAGATGCCATCGATAAATGGTTAAATCTGCTAGAGGGTTATTTTTATGTTCATGATTTTTCCATTTGGGAAAAAATTATTTTCGCTCTTCTCAAAGAAGCCCCCCACGTCAAGGACTGGTGGGAAACCTACTACGAGCAGAAGGATGAAAGTATAGGCTCACTATTTTCAGCTGCACCCACTTGGGATTCATTCTGGGATGCCATCAAGGAACAATACTACCCTGTTGGAAGCTATGAGGATCAATACATAAATTGGACCATGCTACGGCAGGGAAGGAACCATGACCTACCGGAGTTTACCCATATTTTCCATACCCTTCACACAAAATTGGGTATCAAGGATTCGGAGCAGCATTTGGTACTCAAAAACTGCGGCTGCCTGCAAAAGTACATCTTAGAAGAAATAGAATTCCTGAACATCCCCTCGCTTGGCACTACATACCAATATGTTGTCAAGGTTAAGAAAAAGTTTAAACAGAAGAAGTGAGACTTTGGATCTACGAATCCAAAGCAAGCGAAAGGTGCCCCCAAACCGCAGAACAAAGGACAAAGCTAAGGCGAGGTAGCCAAAGACAACTTGCCAAAGCTGCAAAAAAAGAACAACGCCGTGAAGCCGAAAAAGGACATGGGAAAGTGGTGTGAGTTCCATAAGAGCTCCACTCACAACACAAGTGAGTGTCGGGCCAAGTAGTCACTGGTGGCTGAGCTAAAGATTTCAGAATCAGATGCATGTTTCGACTCTGAGTCAAAACCCGACAAGGGGAATGACAAAGGGAAGTAGATTATTTATGTGGAGCCCAATTCCATTGTTGCCACCATGAAGATCCAGAAGGAGGAACCTGAAGATCCAGAGGAGGATGAGCGTCTCTTCCACTCCCAGATGTGGGTAAAGGGCTCCTCGCTATAGTGCATTGTCGATAGTGGGATCCAAAAGAACCTCATTTTGGTAGAGGTCATGAAGTGGCTGGGCCTATCGACCACAACATATCCACAACCGTACACCATCGGGTGGCTTCACCAAGGATGGGATCTTCACGTGAGTCAGGAGTGTCGCCTTCCATACAAGATCAAGCCCTTCACGGATAAGATATTGTGTGACATTGCTCCCCTTGAAGTTTGTGATGTATTATTAGGACAACCATACTTGTGGAAGCGACATGTTGTGTATGAATCAAGACCCCGTTCTGTTATTGTTACTTTGGGAAATAAGTTGTATAGGATACTGGAGGTAGCACCGCCTACCGCCATCTCTTTGGTTACTGCAAAACAATGCAGTAAGCTCATTTCCAAAACTGGGAAATTTGTTTTCCTGATGATACGCCCTCAAGGAAAGAAGAAGATAGTGGCCACAACCTCCATACAGGGCCCCTCTGCATGACAACTACAAATGGACAAGGTAGTGGAGGAGTACGAGGACATCTTCGCCTCCCCAGCAGGGGTTCCTCTTGCACTGTCAAGTCAAGCACTCCATTGATCTAACCCCAGATGTGTCGCCGCCCAATGGACCAATCTATCGATGCTCTGTTATGGAGAACGATGAAATCAAGAGGAAGATCTAGGAGCTGCTAGAGAAAGGTCACATCCGTTCGAGCTCATCGCCCTGTGGGAGCTCGATCTTGTTGGTACAAAAGAAGGATGGGACTTGGAGACTTTGTATTGACTACTGGGCGCTAAACAAGATCACTGTCTGTAATAGGTACCCGATCCCACGGATTGATGACCTCCTGGACCAAATGAAGGGGGGAAAATATTTCAGTAAGATCAATTTGAAGTTAGGATATCACCAATTACCAATCTAACCCTCCGATGTGTGGAACACCGCCTTCAAAGCCAAGGAGGGCCTTTTCAAATGGTTGGTTATGCCTTTCGGATTGACAAATGCTCCTGCAACCTTCATGAGGCTAATGGATGACATCTTGCGGCCATTCACCAACTCATTTGTAGTGGTATACTTGGATGACATCCTGATCTTCAGCCAGATTTTGGGAAAAGCACCTCCACCACATCTGACAGGTTCTCCAAACACTGCGGCAACACAAGTTATGTGCCAATTTGGAGAATTGCACTTTTGGAATGACCCAGGTTCAATATCTGGGATACATTATTGAGGAACAGGGGGTGTATGTGGATCTAGCCAAGATCCAAGTCATTTGGGATTGGCCATCTCCAACCACTCTGATAGAGCTCCACAACTTTCTAGGTCTTGCCAACTTCTACCGCAGGTTCATGTTGGGATTTTCTCGTATCACTTTTCCCTTGAGTCAAGTCACCAAGGGAGGAGCAAAAGAAAAATTCTTTTGTTTTGAATCTCAACAGAAGGCATTCATAGAGTTGAAAGGTCGCTTATTCACGGCACCAGTGCTCGCATTACCAGACTTGCAACAACCATTTGAGGTCGAGACAGATGCCTTTGACTATGCTATTGGGGCAGTCCTTACTCAACACGGGCATCCAGTGGCATATCATAGTGAGACACTTTCAGACACAGTCCGGAAGTATCCCACTTATGACAAAGAGATGTATTCCATTGTGCAGGCTTGCTGACAATGGAAGCATTACATTTTTGGGAAGGAAACGGTCATCCACATAGACCACCGACCCCTGCAGTTCATATAGACCCAAGGGAAATTGTAGAATGATCACCGTCACAAGTGGTCCACATACTTGCAACAGTTCCATTTGCATATCAAGTATAAGAATGGAAACACCAATAATGTTGCGGATTGCCTCAGTCGAATATCGATCATGGCGTTAACCACCGTGCTCAACTCTTGTGGGCACGAGACTTCTGATTGGCCACTTCTCTACAAAAGTGACCCAAAATTTGGCCACACATACCAGACACTCTTGGAGGGTTAGCATGTTCGAGACTTTCACCTCCAGGATGCCCTGTTATGCCACCTGCGTCACCTTTGTGTTCCTTCAAGCAAGCATGCCAAGATGATTTGGGAAGCACACTACAGTCGGGCTGCTAGGCATTTTGGCGTCAAGAAAATGGTGGCAGTACTGCAGAAGTATTTCTATTGGCTGAATCTTTGATAGGATGTCGAGAAGTACATCAGATCATGCACTTCCTACGGCATTGCCAAACCAAACATCAAGAAGCAAGGGCTCTATACCCCGCTGCCTACCCCTAGTCAACCTTGGGAATCCATCTCCATCGATTACATGTCAAGCCTTCCTTCCACTAGCATGGAAATGACTGCATTTTTGTGGTCATCTATAGGTTCTCGAAGATGGCCATTATGGCGGCCTGCAAGTAGAATATCACAGCAGAAGTCATTGCTAAACTCTTCTTTGAACGAGTGTGGGTACACTTTGGGATCCCACAGTCTATCATCTCAGATCGGGACAACAGGTTCCTCAGTACATTTTTGTCCTGTCTCTAGTCGATGCTGGACACTAAACTCACTAAGTCCACAACCTTCCATCCTCAAACGATGGCTAGACATAGGTTGTCAACAGGATGATCGTACACATTCTGCGCATGTAAAACTCAAAGCATCCACGCACATGGGACGAGAGCCTCCCCTATGTTCAACACAGCTACAACTCGGCTCTCCACAGCTCGACTGGCCACAACCCTTTTTAGGTGGGCTTGGGATTCTAGCCACTATGTCCCATTGATGTGGCCATGTCATTTTTAGCTACTCACACAGATTCGGCTCATGTCCAGTCCAAAACAGATAAGGTAGAAAACTTCATTTAGAATATCCAACATATTCGCCAGAAGGTCCATGACATTATGGAGAAATCAAATGCCAAGTAAAAGCAGCGACATGATCAACATCGGGTGGCACACAAGTTTCAGGTGGGCGACAAAGTCTGGTTGCATTTGTAAAAGGAACGCCTTACCAGATCCTATCGGAAAATCAGAGCACTCCGATATGGTCCTTACACCATTACCAAGGCTATGGGAGACAATACATTTGAGCTCAGCATTCCCCCATTCCTTGGCATGCATCTAGTGTTCAATGTGGACCGCCTCATACTTTCCACCATTACTAGACACATCCAACATTGCAAAGCATCTCACACCCAAAGAGTTAAATCCAGATTGCATGGAACAAGCTGCAAATGATTAGATCATGGACACATAGATCAAGCACACTCGCCAGTAGAATATCCAACTGTATTGAGTTGTCAAATCAGGCCAACTCCTTCACCAGGTCAAGTGGCACACCAGGGACCAAGATCAATAGAAGTTTCCTCATCTCATGGAGGAACTCAATGGAATGGGGACCATTGCTTCCTAAAGGGGGAGGAATGATCCAGGTGGATATTGGTGGCCACCTTCCAAGTCCACTTGAACCCCCACCATTGTTTCATTCAGCTTTTCAGTTTCGTTAATTGTAGCACAATGTACTATTTTTAGCATTTTTTTGGGTCCTGAATTTCCGAAGCCCTTTTGAGGCCCTAAACGATGCTTTTTGGGAAAACTGGGAGCAACATGGGTGCATGGATTGATGTTTCTCTTTCCAAAGTTGTAGTTCTTGGATAGATCTTTCTAACAAGATATTATGCGCGTCAAACGGAGATCGTATGCCAAAGTTACGACCCTTGGAAGTTGATGTACCAATTTCCCCAAACGAGGCCCACAATTTGGCGTTTCATCTTCTAGGGTTAGGTTTTTGGATGTTTAGGGTTTTCCATTATTTCTCAACAATAAATAGGCCTTCGAGCCTCATTTTAACACAGTTAAGAGGCATGTAGTTGACACATATCTTCTCAGAGATAAGCTAACATCGTCCTAGCTGGTTTATTTCCATTGTTGTTTGTAAGCATATTTTAGTATTTTACATTAATGAAATGAAGTATTATTGCTGCTGCATCTCTGTGTTTATGGTTATCTCTGTAATTTGTTGTGTTCTTTTTTAAATCTGATCAAGACACCTCTGCAAATGGATCAAACATGCCTCCCAAGTGTCACTTACAAGTTTACCTAGAAGGGCCAACAAACAAGGTTGGCAAGTGTGCCAACAAGTCCTACACTCTCCATCAGATCTCTGAACAAGCTGTAACACATCTGAAATACCTCTACAACCTATGTAGCACCATCATGAAGCCATCACATCACTAAAACAATTCTCCTCATAGGCATAGACATGAAAACCTAATGAAGACCTAGTTGATAACTCAATTAGTATGCCATGAATGATCTCCATCACTTTTAGATATGATCATCACCTATAGAAACCTCCTCTACCTATCACCAGCATCAACAAACCATCATGAATTTCCATCAATGTACATTCAAACACTTTCCAACTCCTCCAAAACCATCATGCTACCATTAAGCTCCATCAATGCCAACACACACCATGGTCCATCAATCTACATCATAATGAGGTTGACATAAGTGCATGACCTCAAGAGTTGAAATCAATGCCAACACAACCATCTCACTATCAATACATCATGCCAACCAATAGAACCACCAAGTTGACATCCATCACACATGATCATGACTTATATGACTATGACCATGACTTGTTGACATCAATGCCAACAAACTCCCCCTTTGGCATTGATGTCAACCTCATCAACATGTGAGGCTGATCTCCATACACTCTCCAAAAAATGAAGCTGCACTCTATCCATCCAATTCTCTCCAAATTCTCTCCCCCTTTGACATTAATGGAAAAGGGTCAACTCCATATGAATAGGCAGCAAGAACTAAAGTACATACTAGAGTAATACATCTATACATGGATAAAATATAATGCATAAAAAATCATTCATGCCTCCATATAAGCAACAAGCAGCATATATATCCAATTAAAATTTAGAGCAGAATACCAACCATCACCTACTAGCTACAAGCAACATCATGCCAACATAAGGCAACCATCTTCAACATATGCAACATCAACATAATAACAACTATGAGCAACATCAAGTATACATATGAGCATCATCATAAAATGCTGCAACATCGACATTACGAAACCACACACAATCTAGTATTAGGTATATCATGAACACCTCCAAGCGAATAACAATGCCAACAATGTAAGGCTGAAGTAATAGGAAAAAATAATGCTCCCCCTGAGCACATGCCATCTCCAAACTGTACAGATACCAATTGTTGGGCTGAAATAACCTCTTCCACTACAAACAATGCTTCCATTGACAAATAAAAGCACCATATGGATTGTAATTGTTATCACCCCAAGAAACTCTCTTAGGTTGTAGCTCGGAGATGCTCGGGAACATTACAAACTCAACTTAATGTTGGAAATGGATGAATGGAAGGAATGATGCTTGTTCAAGCCAGATAACCACTTCTACTATGCTTAAATCTAGACATGCATGAAAACCCCCAGACTACAAGGCTTTAGACCACCAATTACTCACAGTTCAGAGGTTGGGTGAATACAGAGAATACTGACCACACCAGCAGATGCAAAAGACCTTGTGATGGCCGGCTGCAACTAGTAAAGAGGCATGCAAATCTAATTCCCTAGTGCACAGATAGGATGACAGCTCTCTGTCACTAAGTGAAAAAAAAACTTGAATAACACATTCATTGATACATGCAAGATATAACCACAGAGGTAGGATGATAGCTCCTCTAGTGTTAAACATCGAGAGTTCAGGAAAAAATGCATATCAGGCATAGCCTAGAACATAATAGAAATGAAAAGTGAGA
Organism: Pinus tabuliformis; assembly: GCA_031772625.1. Lineage (NCBI taxonomy): Eukaryota > Viridiplantae > Streptophyta > Pinopsida > Pinales > Pinaceae > Pinus > Pinus tabuliformis. The sequence goes on from CM062819.1 coordinate 159,257,218, forward strand.
AATTAATAGCAAAAGAAGCTTGTATTAGCTGAAAATGAAGATGGAACGCTGCAAGTATCAAAGCAGTTACAGTCTCTAGAAGTTGAACCTTACATCAAAACAACAACCATCAACTCCAATTACATCTTGTTTCTAGTCATATATAGAGTTTGAATACAAAGGCACTCAGCCATTCTAAGTATGGGGAGGTCATAATTGACCACCAACCGCTTTAACTGTCTGATGGAGTCTCTGGTGTAATTTTCCTATTTCAGTAGACAAATCCGATCTTCTCAGGTGTTTTGTTGTCCTTCTCGTGCAGGTGGAGTGTCATACAGTACTAAATTCCATGACTGTTAAATGCATTCGCCTTCTTGGGCTTCGTCCTTTTCCTTCTCAGCCATACCGTTTGTTGGACGTGGTTGTTGAGGAGCTAATGCACCGTGTATTGATAACTGGTCGTCTTCATCCTTCGGGTGCACGGAACGATTAGGGATCGCATACTGCATGGAAAACGGACGGGTTGGATAACGGAGAAAGATCAGCCATAGGATCTAGAAAACGGACGGCTGGGATTCTTTGGCGGAGGGTATCGGGAGATATGGGAGTGAGATGAACGCAAGCTGTTGGATCTCGGGTGGACAGATCCAATGGTCATCGGGCGTCGAATATGAGCCAGAGTTAACGGGTGGGGAAAAGTGGTTTCGGCGGTAGGCAGTATTGATCGCACCACCTTTGGAAGCTGGGCGGTAAAGGTACAAGGGCACATGATACCATTCGAAGGGTGACACATGGCGGTGGGGAAAGGGAAAAACCATTTTTGATTGCAAGTTATCATCCTGGCGGTTTGAAGGCACGAGGAGAGCAACTATCGTCCGATCGTGGAGGAGAAGATCAGATGGTAGGGATTTAACTATGCGGGTTAGTTTGTTTGACGTGATGGGAGGGCCGTTGGATCAGGGTGACGGGGATCAATGGCCAAGACTGCGGTGGAAGGGTCTGCGGGGGTGCACGGTCGTATGGGTGAGGGTTATGGAGAAAGGTGAGGATAACCATTTCAGGCCCTTTTTGAGTGGGACCAAGGACCAAGTTGGCCTCCACCCTTAGAAAATCCTGATTATATAGCAGAGCTAACACTGGCTCCTTCTGGGGATGAGATCCTCCCTGTGGGGTCTCAAGATTCAACTGCAGATCATTTCCTTTCCTGTGAAAACCAAATTAGCAAAATTTCCTAGTGTTCCATTGGGCATGGAGTCTAACTGAGCCTACACTAAAAACTGATAAACTAACATATTTACAACCTTAAGGCCCAAAGACCTTAAATAACATAAACTTTCAGAAAATGCCCATTAATCGGGCCTCCAAAAACTGTTTCCCCTTCCATACTTTGTAGCATGAAAGTATTGTTCCCTTGGATCTGAGAAACGATGAAAGGTCCTATCCACAAGGCATCAAAATTCCCATGGTTTCCTTTCTTCTCTTTTAGTGCATCCCACTTCAGAACCAAATCTCTAACCTAAAAATTATCTATTTTGGCTCTTCTGTCAAAAACTTCCTTGATTCTCTACTGATGTGCTGCTGACCTTTCAACTAGTTGTTCTCTGATTTGATGTACCTCTACTAAATCAGTGATCCTTTTTGCCATGTCTTCTTCCCCATCCTGCTCTTCTTGTAGGAATTTTGCCACAGGGAGGATTAACTGAATTGGGAATATAGCTTCAGTGCCATATACCAACTTGAATGGAGAGTTCCCAGTGGATTTCTTGGTGGTTACTCTGTCAGCCCACAGTGCATACTCGAGTTTAGAATCCCAATTCTTTTTGTTGTCTTCTAGCAGCTTTTTAATTATCCTTATCAGGCTTTTGTTGGAAGATTTTGTAGACCATTGCCTTAAGGGTAATATGAGGTGGAGTGAACCAGCTTAATGCCCATTGAGTTACACATGTCCACCAATTATTTTGTCTTGAAGGCTGCTGCATTGTTTGTAACCAACTTACGTGGACAGCCAAATCTGGTGAAGATATTCTCTATCAAGAACCTCATGACCACATGATGATTAGCCTTTCTGGAAGGGATTGCTTCAATCCACTTAGTGAAGTAATCAATGGCTACTACGATCCATCTGTGCTGGCCACTGGAATGTGGATTGATTTCTCCAATGAAATCCAAGCCCCATTGCTGAAAAGGTCCATTAGCATGTATGGGTTTTAAGGGCAGGGACTTCAATTACTGTTTTCCTTCAAATATTTGGCACCTGTCACAGGATTTAACAAATAAGATGATGCCAAAAAAATAAGGTGGGCCAATAGTATCCAGCTCTGAGAATCTTGTGAGCTGTAGTTTTCCAATAATGATGTCCTCCACACATGCTGGAATGAAACTATTGCATGACTTCAATGGATTGTTCTTTGTCCAGACACCTTAGCAGAATTCCAGAGGGATCCCTCCAGTAAAGTAGATTTTCATGAATGAAATATTTTGCTGCCCTGAGCTTAATAGTTATGGCCTGGCTTGAACTAAGCCTTGGAGGAATTTCTAGCTTCAGCAAAAATTGAGCTATTGCAAAGTATCACTCACAAGAAGCTAGATTTTATGCCAATGATTGATTTTTCCCTGGTTCAGCTACTTCTTCTTATATTTGACCATTCTCTGGAATCGTGCTCATGAGATTTATGTCCAGAATTCTGTAATTTTCTTCTACCATCAGTTTGGTAAGGCCTTGACCTCTGACTAATTTGGTGGGCTTTAATTCTATGTTAAATTAAATAAGCTTTTCGATCCATTTAGCCCTTCTTCCAGTAACATCAGGCTTAAAACATCTTTTATTGAAGTAGAGGGTACATATGCAATTATCTTGGAATGCAGAATGTAAATTCTAAAAGCTTTCAAAGACTTGATAAGAGCATATGCCTGTTTTTCAATGATGTCATACTTTAGCTCAGCATCCCTTAATGTTTTACTGAAAAAGGCCATTGGATGCTCTAGGCCTTCTTCATCTGCTTGCAATAGAACTGCTGCAAGGGTGTCTTCAGAGGCAAATGAAAATATATGGAACTCCTTGCTGTAATCTGGGCTTCTTAAAGTGGGAGCTTCCATAATAGCTTTCTTGATGGACTCAAAGGACCTTCTTGCTGCATCAGTCCATTTGATCTCCGACCCCTTTCTCAACATGGAGGTAATATGCTTTACAAGTTCTGCAAAATTTGGGATAAATCTCCTTACAAAATTTATCTTGCCCAAAAAGGACGGAATGTCTTTCTTTGAACTTGGGACAGATAAGGTTTGTATTTCTCTAACTCTTTCTGGGTCAATTTTTACACCTGCAGCAGAAACAATATATCCTAACAGCCTGCCCTCTTCCAAAGCAAATTGTGACTTTTTAGGATTGACTGAAATCCCAAACCTTTTGCACTTCAGGAACACTTTCTTCAAATGCTGCAAATGGTTTTGGTGGCTGCTGGAGTACACGGTTATATCATCTAGGTAGATAAGGACGAACTTATCCTTCTCTCCCACAAATGTTATATCCATATCTATTTGAATGGTGGCTCCAGCATTCATCAACCCAAAAGGCATCTTGGAATACATAAAAGTGCCGCAAGGAGTGGTGAATGCAGTCTTTTCTTGGTCATCTAGATGTATAACAACTTGATTGTACCCTGAAAATCCATCCAGGAAAGACATCACTTTGGCCCTTGAGACCTTCTGCAGCAAATGCTCCATCATGGGTAGAGGATAATTGTCTTTCTTAGAGCATTTATTTAAGTTTCTGAAATCAATGCAAAGCCTGATTTCTCCACTTTTCTTCCTCACCACTATCAAATTGGCTACCCATTTTGAATATCTGAGAGGGACTATGATTTTGGCAGCCAGTAACTTCTTTATTTCTTTTTCAATCAGAGGAAGGAGCAAAATATTTATGGGCCTGAACTTCTGCTTAAAAGGGATGGTGTCTTTCTCTAAAGGGATTTTATGTTGAATGATATTTTTGTCATATGTTTTCAGGTCACTATATTCCCAGGAAAAGACATCAGCGAATTGCTTCATTAAATTGCAATATTCAGCACTCTGGGTAACAGACAAATGGGTGGACAGATTTATATATCTTGGTTGATATGGACTCCCTATATTATGCTTACAGACTACAGATTGGTCTTCTTTTTGGGCAACCTTATAAGGCACGTCATTTTGGTCAAAAAACGTTTCTAATGGAACCAGACCCTTAGGTATATGATTGTTGGGTAGTTGGACAATGCTATCTTTACCAATTCTGTTTCTAAGTTGGGACTGGGGGTTTTCTTCCAAGGCTTCATTTTCTTGGTCAATTTGCATTTCAGAAAATTCATCAATGACTTGCAGAAACCTATTCACTTCATCATCATCTTCAAAAACTTTCCAATGCTGGACATTATCAGGCAAGGATGGTCTGTATTTCATTTGAACTTCATAAACTAGTCTGGGAGGCATGGGAGGGATAAACATGCTAGCAGACACAGCAAGGGAATCGGCAAGCTGATTTTTTACTCTAGGGATATATGAGATACAAAAATTATCAAAAGAATCTTTGAGTCTCCATACCTCATCTATGTATGCTTTCAGCCTTGGGTGCTTTGCTTGGAATTGTTGGAAATAATACTGAGAGGGGGGGTGAATCAGTATTATCAAATTCTTTTCAATATATCTTCCTTATTTATACTTTGAATAATTCTTCAAATATTATCATTACTTTGTATGTCAGTATCATAAAATAATGAGCAGGAACAAGAAAAGCAAATAGTCACACAAAAGAACACCAGATATAAGGTGGAAACCCAATGTGGGTGAAAACCACCTGCTGCAATATGTCTCTATCTTCTTTTAATCAGAAACTCCTTTTACAATGATTTTGTACTGGTGCAGTCCTTTACCAGTACGCAGGCTACAACCTGCAGAGAGGTACAACCCTCTTAGCTCTTTTAGTAGCCAAGATACTAGTACGTAGGTGCTAGCCTACTGAAGGCTACAACCTTTTCTTTCTTCCAGGGACCACGTTTCATAAATTTTCAGACTGGATCCATGAACATCAATCAATCATCAAGTATATCTACATCAAACAATCTCCTTTTCCCAATTAGCACTGAATCAAGTAAACACTTCTCTGACAACTGTACCCAGAACATAGTAATAGTAACCACACACCAAATTCTAAACCCAAAATACTGCAGCAATAGACAGAGGCATCTGGATCATAATTTAAAGATATACGCTACTTCAACAACCTGAAACCTGCGTGCAGATCTATAAAGGATAATTCCTTCTTTCAAATATCCAGACACTAATTAACCCAGATTGTCAGATTTATAGATCAAGCATGCGCCTCATATAACAGATCAAAATCATGCAAAGATACTATTATTCAAGCATAAAGATTATGACCCATCAAAAGAACTTATCCTTCTTTATGCGCTAAGGTTCCTCCTTCATTCAGATCTAGATCTGCACCATAACCCAATCACAAATATTTCAGATCTAGCACTTATTAGATATTCAATTCATTCAATAATACTTTACCAAATGTTCTCCTTCCTCTTTTATAGTCTTAGGCCTTCCACAATACCACGGTCCAAAACCATAGGATCAAAAAAATGTTGGACTAATACCATGAACCAACCATGAAAGTGCGTGAGATCAATACTTTTGGATGCAATACCACGACCCAAAACCATAGGATCAAAAACTATAGGACTAATACCATGAACCAACCATGAAAGTGCGTGAGATCAACACTTTTGGATGCAATACCACGGACCAAAACCATAGGATCAAAAACTGTCGGACTAATACCATGAGCCAACCATGAAAGTGCGTGAAATTTTCTCTTCATGAAAGGAACTTTTCTCTGCATGAAAGTGCGTGAACTTTTTCTCTACATGAAATAAAATTTTCTCTGCATAAAAGTGCGTGAACTTTTCCCTCCATGAAATAAAATTTTCTCGGCATAAAAGTGCGTGAACTTTTCTCTACATGAAATAAAATTTTCTCTGCATAAAAGTGCGTGAACGTTTCTCTACATGAAATAAACTTTTCTCGGCATAAAAGTGCGTGAACGTTTCTCTACATGAAATAAACTTTTCTCTGCATAAAAGTGCGTGAACTTTTCTCTACATGAAATAAACTTTTCTCTGCATAAAAGTGCGTGAACTTTGCTGCACTATAATTTATCATCTGAGATGAGTGGGTTTCCATCAAGTACAAAATATGTATCATAATGCCAACAATCTCCCCCTTTGGACTTGATGGCAACAACAACCAATCACTCTCCCCCTTTGACATCAAGGGAAAAGGGTTATGTTCCCCCTAAGAACATGCTCCCCCTGACTATAAACCATATCTGCAAAGAAGAACCATAATCCATCAAACACCATAAATGACCATGAAAGAGATAGAGACGTATTGCAGCAATATTCAGACCAGCATCCATGATCTCCTTCTGTACTTCCTCCATAATGCCAACAATGCATGATATGCTCCCCCTGAACCTGTGTCATTCGATCTTTGACCAATCCGCAACCCAGCACATGTACACATATACTTCAGATGAACCTTGCGTACAACCAACAATCAGAAGAGATTCAACAACAAGATGATGCATCAACAACCCCCAGCTTTTGCCTGAGGTATTCAAAGGTCTCCCTAGGCAATGGTTTGGTGAGTATATCAGCAACCTGTTCCTTAGAAGGAACATATTCCAACTTGACCTTTTGTTCAAGCACTTGTTCCCGGAGAAAGTGATACTTGATTGGTATGTGCTTGGTTTTTGAATGCATGATTGTGTTCTTTGAAATGCTGATTGCACTTGTATTATCACATAAGATGGAGATGGGTAGTGTACAAGTGATTTGAAAATCCTGCAAGGTCTGCATCATCCAAAGGAGTTGAGTGCAGCAAGATGCAGCAGCAACATATTCTGCTTCAACTGTAGACAAGGCAATCGAACTCTATTTCTTGCTGAACCCAGATACTAATCTGGAACCCATAAAGAATGCACCACCACTTGTGCTCTTCCTGACATCCACGCTTCCAGCCCAATCTGCATCAGTATAAGCATGAAGTGTGAGATCTGTATCTCTAGGATACCATAAGCCATACTTTTGAGTCCCTTGAAGATATTTGAAGATTCTCTTTACTGCCTGAAGATGAGTTTCCTTTGGATTTTCCTGAAATCTTCCAACTATTCCCACTGCATGCATGATGTCTGGTCGGGTACCTGTCAAATAAAGTAGACTTCCAATCATAGATCTGTAGGTTGGTTGATGTACTGCTACTGATTCACCATTTTCACTGAGGCTACATCCTGTGACCATGGGTGTACATACTAGTTTTACATCTTCCATGTCATATTTCTTGAAAATTTGCTTGAGATACTTAGTTTGAGACAAGAAGATCCCTCCTTCCTTTTGTTGGATTTGCAGGCCAAGAAAATATGTCAATTCTCCAAGCAAGGACATTTTGAATTCTTTCTGCATCACCAAGGCAAAGCTTTGACTCATAGATTCTTCATTGCTGCCAAAGATAATGTCATCTACATACACAACAAGTATCAGCAATTTGTCATTTTCAATTTTTATATAAAGATTGCTATCTGCTGATCCTTTTGAAAAACCTTGTTGATGAAGATATTTCTCCAAACGATAGTACCAAGCCCTTGGAGCTTGTTTAAGACCATAGAGAGCCTTTTTCAATCTTCATACAAGATTTGGATCATTTCCAAGAATGAAACCATCTGGCTGCTCAATGTATACTTCTTCTTCTAGTCTCCATTCAGAAAGGCTGATTTCACGTCCATTTGAAATACTTTGAACTTTTGAAAGCTTGAGAGAGCAAGGAACATTCGGATGGCCTCAAGTCTTGCAACAGGAGCAAAAGTTTCTTCAAAATATATTCCTTCTTGCTGCGCATACCCTTTACAAACAAGTCTGGCCTTGTTTCTAATTACTTCCCCATTTTCATTCAACTTATTTTTGAAGACCCATTTTGTCCCTATAACATTCTTATCCTTTGGTCTAGGAACCAACTCCCAAGTGTTGTTCTTTTCGATCTGCTCAAGTTCTTCATCCATTGCTTTGACCCAACATTCATCTTTGCATGCCTCTTTTACATTTTGTGGTTCAGTGGATGAGAGTAATGCCAAATAGCTTGAAGTTTCTGCAATTGTTCTTCTTGTTTGTACACCTGCTTCTTTTTTCCCCAAAATCTGAGATTCTGGATGATTCTTCTGAACGTACCTGGATGGAGTCTTCTCTTCTACCCTTATCTGTTCCTCTGGTGGTTCTTGAGGTTCTTCTTCTTCATCATTCTGTCTTTGAGGGTAGTCTTCATCTTCTTCGATATTTTCATGATTTACTTGCCTAGGAATGTATCCTTTTTCATCAACCACTACATCAATGCTGTCAACAATTATTCCAAGTCTTTTATTGTAGCACTTATATGCTTTGCTGTGTGGAGAATAACCAAGAAGAATGCCTTCATCTGCTCTAGGTTCAAGTTTGCCAAGTTGCTCATCAGTATTCTTAATATAGCATTTTCTCCCAAAGATTTTGAAGTGTTTTACCGAAGGAGTCTCACCATACCAGAGTTCATGAGGAGTTTGAGTGTTGTTCACTCGGACATTTGTTTTGTTGAGAATAACAACCGCAGCATATGCGACTTCACCCCAGAAAGTTGCCGGAGTTCCAGACTCATCCAACATAGCACGAGCCATTTATTGGACTGTTCTTTTCATTCTTTCCACCACTCCATTTTGCTGAGGAGTTCTAGCTGTAGAGAATTCTCTTCTTATCCCATGTTCTTCAGAAATCGAAAAATTCATTTGAGGTAAACTCCCCACCTTTGTCAGACCTGAGGCACTTAATTTTGTAACCTGATTCATTTTCAACCAAGGCTTTGAAGGATTTGAATTTCTAGAATGCTTCGTCTTTGTGGTTCATAATTCCTAACCAAACAAACCTGGAGAAATCGTCAATGAATAATATCAAGTATTCTTCTCCTCGAGGTGTCCTTTTCCTAAATGGACCACATACATCTATATGGACTAGCTCAAGAGGCATGCTAGCTAATCCTTCCTTCTCTGGAAAGTTAGTTCTGGTTTGCTTTCCAAACTGACATGATTTGCATATGGTGTTGTCTGGAATTTTGATATCCGGAAGACCACGAACTGCCTGATATTTTCATGCTTTCATTATTTGTGAAAAACTTAGATGTCCCAACCTCCGGTGCCATAACCAGTGTTCATCATCCTTGCTCAAATAGCATTGTTGTTGTCCTTCTTCAAATATGTATAGATTATTTGGAGTTCTTCTACCTTTGATCACTGTTTCACCTGTATCAAGATCACGAACACGACATCTGTTTGATCTAAATATCACCTCGGTTCCTTGATCACACATCTGGTTGACACTTAGAAGATTATGCTTCAATCCATCAACATACAAAACATTTCCAGCTTTGACCTTTTCTTTTAACTGAGCAGTGCCTTTTCCTTTTATAGCTGCAGGAGTATCATTTCCAAAAGAGACTTTCTTTCCCTTTTCTAAAGCAGAATATGATTCAAGTTTTTCTTTATCACCTGCCATATGTTTCGAACATCCACTGTCAATGTACCATAGATTTTCTTGTCCTTCTGCATAAAATGCTATCCCACATCTTTCTGTTTGTGGTTCCTTTATTCTCCATGTTCTAGTGCTTGAGGCTTGTTCCTTTGTCTGCTGAAACCTTCTCCTGCATTCAGAATCTTCATGACCAAAGTTATTGCAAATAGAACATTCAACTTCATTTTCAAGAGCCGAAAAGTTGTTATAGGTCCTTTTTGTAATCCCGATCATACTTCTTTGTTTTTGAGCTTCTCTAGTCATGATTGTTTTATATGCAACACATTGAGCTGCTTTGTGACCAAAGTTATGGCAAGAGAAACATTGCCCATTGAAGAAACTTCTGCGATTATCAAATCTATCGGCCAAATGATTGTAATTTCTATTGTCATCCATTCTTGAAGCAAATTGAGAAGATTTTACCTGTGGCTGGTTGTAGCTTTTGTTCATCCTTAAGACAGATTTCCCCTGGTTTACCTGATAGTCTTTGTTCGTTCTTGATGTAATTCGGCCCTGCTTTACCTGGTGATCTCCATTGTGCTTTTGCTCATTCCTTCTTGCTACATCAAGATAACTCTTTGAGGTGGATGCTTGAGATGTTTCTCCATTATACCCCAGACATGTCTTGTTTAGCGGAGAACGCTGTACATTGATGATCTCATCGAGAGTTTCAGATCCTTTGACAAACTTAAGATTAATAGCCTTTGTTTTCTCAATTTCTTTTCTAAGGCCAACAATTTCACCTTCTAACTTTTCAAGATATTTTTCTTTATAATGGATTGCAGATTTCTGTGGTTCGGTTTTTTAGAATCTGAACTTGGATAATCCACAGTTTTCATTTTTCTCTGTCGACGTTTCGAGTCTAGACCAAGACTCGTCATCAGGACTTGATTTACAAAGGAGAGAGGGAAATGTGTTGATAGATAGGGTTTGAGGATGAACTGTCAAGAATGTGGACCGACCAGTTTCATGCTTGAATAAACTGGATTATTTTTTACCTATCCAATATATATTCTATTAAGGTTCTTTTTAATTTTATTTATTATTTATTTTATATGGAAATTTATTATAGTTATAAATTAATTTCCTTTTAAGTGAATAGTTTTAGTAATAAGTTTTTTATTTATAAATGATGATTTTGTTTTTATTTATTTGTAACTTTATGGTAATTATGATAATATTTTAATTTTGTTACTAGGTTTCTAAGGGATTGAATTAAAAGATTAGGGTGATTTCAATGTTATAATATTTTTGTAATTTTTGATAAATTAAAGTTATTTTTAATTTTTAATTTTTATTTAGTGTGCAAGAATATAATTATATTCCTTGTTTAGTAAGTATTACAATTAATGAACATGTAAATAAACATACATGTTTATTATACATGAATATTCTTTCTAACCAAGTAAATATGATAATAGCTTGAGTTTTTTATTATTAATTTTTTTTTTCTAACTAATTTATTATAAAGATTTGTTTTACTCCTTGAAATATTTTATGATTTTGCTTATATTTATTTTAATCTTTTTATATTCTTATAATTTTGAAATATTATGATTTTTGTTTAAATTTATTAATCTTTTAATGTTCTTATACTTTTGATATTTAAAATTTTATTAATAACTTTATTTATTATACATGAATGCAATTATTATATATTTTATTAATTGCTTGAGTTTTTTATTAATTTCTTGTTTACTTAATAATTTATCTTAATGATTTGTTTTTAACTCATTGTAATATTTTTATATCTTTGTCTATTTTTCATTTAATATATTTAATTCATGTAATATTTTAAGAGGATAATGTGTCATTACTGATTAGGCCTATAAGCTAGATAGCGTATTAAGCAAAGTTTTTAGGGGCTTCTCAATTATATTACATTTAATCTTTTTATATTCTTATTATTTTGATATTTTAAAGTTTATTTATAATTTATTTATTATACATGAATATACTTCTTATTATACTTGCTTATTAATAGTTTGAGTTTCTTATTATTAATTTCTTGTTTCTTTGTTTTTAACACATTGTAATATTTTATAATTTTTGTCTATTTTACATTTAATTTATTTAATCCATGAAAGATTTTTAAGAGGATAATGAGTTATTAAAGATGAGTTTATTAGGCCTATAAGCTAGATAGGTTAATATACGAAGTTTTAAGGGGAGGGGCTGATTTGACCTAAAGAAGGAAGGATAAGAAGCAAAGAAGGGAAAAAGGAGGGCCAGAATTACTCTATGGGGGTGAGGAGGGAGGTCCAATTCCTACTAATTTCCAAGCCTCCATCTTTGTTGAGGTTATGTGGGTGTTTGATGATCTCAAGCGCCTCCCGGAATTTACGTTTGAAATGGTGTTTTTCATTTGCGATGACTTTTGTGTTTTCAAGGTATATATGGTGGTTTGTCTTACCTGCATGCTCTGCCAAGGCTGAGGAACGGGTTCTTTCCCTTCGGATATCTGCACTATGCTCTTTTAGCCTGATACTGACTGATCTACCTGTTTCACCGATATATTGTTCTCCACAAGAGCAGCTGATGATGTAGACACCTTTCTGTTGTAGATGTTCAGGGTTGTCTTTGACTGATTTCATTCTTTGTCTGATAGTTGTCAAGGGCTTGAATGAGGTTTTGATATTCTTTTTTAAGAGAATTCTGGCTAGCTTGTCAGTTACACCCTGAATATATGGAAGGTAGGCATTGGCAGCTGGGGGATTGTTAGTTTTGTTTTTAATGTTTCCAGTTTTGGCTTTTTTAATGGCTTTGAAGATATCTTTATTATTGCATCCTAATTTGGAAAATTCTCTTTTTAAGTAGGTGATTTCTTCGTCGGTGTGACTCTCATCTGAAATTCTGCAAGCTCTAGTGAAGAGGGTTTGAAGAACTCCCATTTTTTGGGTTGGGTGGTGGTGGGAATCTGCGTGGAGATAGTTATCAGTATGAGCCTTTTTCCTAAACACTTTGTGACCTATAGAACCATCCTTGTTTCTAATTAGTAAGATGTCCAGGAAGGAGATGCAATTATTATCTTCAATTTCCATTGTAAATTTGATGTCCTTAGAAATGCTATTGAGATGGTTTAAAAAGTTTTTCAGCTCGTCCTCCCCATGGGGCCAATCCACACTCCACGAATCTGATCCAAAACTTTGGTTCATCAATTTGAAATTGTAGAGTATCAATGATCATATTCTTTTCTTATATACATGTCTTAAGTCTAGAAATCTCATCATAAAAACTATCCACATCTATAGCATCCATGTAATCATCATCTTCAAATGCCATTAAAAGTTTATAGTCATTACCTCGTTCATCTTCATCACTATTTGATAGACCATCACTGTCTTCATGAGTGTAATAGCTTTTCTTATTTGCATTATGTTTCTTGTTCCATCTAGCAGGTTCCTTTCCTTTGTCAATCTTATCCTTATGAGGACATTTGGAAGCATAATGACCTACTCTTCCACAAGCAAAACATTTAAAAGGTAGCTTACCTCTAAACCTTCCAGTACCCCGTTGAAGATTTCTGACAAAATTTGATTCTTCTTCTTCTTCTGGCACGTGACTTGATTCATAGTAGTCTCCTTTGCCTGAAGCCTTAAAAACAGCTTCTCTCATGTCTGATGGACCTCCTTTTCTCATTTCATAAGAAGTTAGAATTCCGTGTAGCTGAGACATAGTAAGAGTTTGTAGATTTTCCTTTTCTTCTATTGCAGATACTTTAGATTCAAACTTGGGGGACAATGATCTTAGGACTTTTTAAACCACAACAGCCTATTTTATTTCTTCACCCATGTTTTTCATACAATTAACAATCTCATCTACCCGAAGGAAATAGTTAGCCACACTTTCATCATTATACATTCTGAGATTCTCATACTGAATCCTGAGGGTTTGAAGTTTTGCACGTTTTACCTGTTCATCTCCTTCGTAGCTCAAAACAATCTTGTCCCATATTTCTTTTGCGGATTTATATTGCATAACCTTCATGAATTCAGATTGAGATAGACATCCTAGAAGAGTATTAACCGCCTTTGCATTTGTCTCATATTTCTTCTTCTCAGCTGAATTTGTAGGAGTAGCTGATGGAAAAGTATACCCTGTTTCTATAATGTTCCATACTTCTGTACCCAAAGATTGAAGATAGGCAGTAACTCTTACCTTCCAATATACGAACTTTGTCCCATCAAAAATCGGTGGCCTGATTGATGCTTCCCTCTCGTAGTTGCTCATGATGTTAGATCTTCCTTCAAGCGATCAAGCTTCTTCAGAAGAACCTTGCTCTGATACCAATTGTTGGAAATAATACTGAGAGGGGGGGGGGTGAATCAGTATTATCAAATTCTTTTCAATATATCTTCCTTATTTATACTTTGAATAATTCTTCAAATATTGATCATTACTTTGTATGTCAGTATCATAAAATAATTAGCAGGAACAAGAAAAGCAAATAGTCACACAAAATAACACCAGATATAAGGTGGAAACCCAATGTGGGTGAAAACCACCTGCTGCAATATGTCTCTATCTTCTTTTAATAGGAAACTCCTTTTACAATGATTTTGTACTGGTGCAGTCCTTTACCAGTACGCAGGCTACAACCTGCAAAGAGCTACAACCCTCTTAGCACTTGTACTAGCCAAGATACTAGTACGTAGGTGCTGGCCTACTAAAGGCTACAACCTTTTCTTTCTTCCAGGGACCACGTTTCATAAATTTTCATACTGGATCCATGAACATCAATCAATCATCAAGTATATCTGCATCAAACAATCTCCTTTTCCCAATTAGCACTGAATCAAGTAAACACTTCTCTGACAGCTGTACCCAGAACACAGTAATAGTAACCACACACCAAATTCTGAACCCAGAATACTGCAGCAATAGACAGAGGCAGCTAGATCATAATTTAAAGATATACGCTACTTCAACAACCTGAAACCTGTGTGCAGATCTATAAAGGATAATTCCTTCTTTCAAATATTCAGACACTAATTAACCCAGATTGTCAGATTTATAGATCAAGCATGTGCCTCATATAATAGATCAAAATCATGCAAAGATACTATTATTCAAGCATAAAGATTATTACCCATCAAAATAACTTATCCTTCTTTATGCGCTAAGGTTCCTCCTTCATTCAGATCCAGATCTGCACCATAACCCAATCACAAATATTTCAGATCTAGCACTTATTAGATATTCAATTCATTCGATAATACTTTGCCAAATGATCTCCTTCCTCTTTTATAGTCTTAGGCCTTCCACAATACCACGGTCCAAAACCATAGGATCAAAAAACTATTGGACTAATACCATGAACCAACCATGCAAGTGCGTGAGATCAATACTTTTGGATGCAATACCACGACCCAAAACCACAGGATCGAAAACTATAGGACTAATACCATGAACCAACCATGAAAGTGCATGAGATCAACACTTTTGGATGCAATACCACGGACCAAAACCATAGGATAAAAAACTGTCGGACTAATACCATGAGCCAACCATGAAAGTGCGTGAAATTTTCTCTTCATGAAAGGAACTTTTCTCTGCATGAAAGTGCGTGAACGTTTTCTCTACATGAAATAAACTTTTCTCTGCATAAAAGTGCGTGAACATTTCTCTCCATGAAATAAACTTTTCTCTGCATAAAAGTGCGTGAAATTTTCTCTGCATAAAAGTGCGTGAACTTTTCTCTACATGAAATAAACTTTTCTCTGCATAAAAGTGCGTGAACTTTTCTCTACATGAAATAAATTTTTCTCTGCATAAAAGTGCGTGAACTTGCTGCACTATAATTTATCATCTGAGATGAGTGGGTTGCCATCAAGTACAACATATGTATCATAATGCCAACAGGAATTTTTTATTCACTTGTTGAATGATAAGATCAACATCTCCAAACACCTTTATGTTTCTAATTCTTCTGTCTTTGGCTGCATTGAGACCCAATATCAGAGCTTCATACTCTGTTATATTGTTGGTAACTTGGAAATCCAGCTTAAAAGATAGATGTTTGCTTTCTTGTTCTGGAGATATCAGCACCACCCCTACTCCTGCAGTGTCCCTAGAACATGCTCCATAAAAGAACATTTTCCAAACCTGACTTCTTTGCTCTCCCTCGACTTGATTTACTGGTTTCTTGATCTGCATTGAGGCCTTCTGGGATTCTTCAATTTGGAGAATAAAAGCTCCAAGGTTAGTGTCCACAGCATATATGGGATGATTAGAAGGATTATTCTCATCACTGATGATGCAGGCCAACTGGGCTTCTCTATACAATCTCCTACTTTCCCCCCCAAAGACTGAGGCAGTGGCATAAGCTAAGTCATTCTGTAATGTCCCACCTAATCTCTTAATCCACTCTCTGGACAGCAGCATGCCAAACTTAGGAGGGACATCTGCTACCACAATATCCATGATCATGCTCTTCATGGGCAACTGAGTGAGGGTAATAGCTAGGCCTTTGATTAATCCTAGGCATTTTACCTTTCTTGAATCAAAGGAGAATAGATCATGATATGGTCTAGTGATATCAAGGCTTAACTCTTCCATGACAGCTTTAGGCATCAAATTGTGGTTGGCCCCGGTGTCTAGCAGACAATTGTGGAGGATTTTTTCATGAATGGTCAAGGAGACATAAAATCATGGGGAATTATTATCAGCATGTTCGATCATGGGGCTAAGCACAACTTCAGGCTTATCATCTTGCAAATTGACGTAGTCAGTGGGGGTTTGTGAGGCTTTCAGCTCAAGGGCATCAAGGATAGGCTTTCTAAAAACTTCACTCTTCACTAGTTCTATCAAAGGTACAAATATTTTTAACTTCTGGACTTCTAACTCAAAACTGAAAGGGGAAGGGGACTTATCAGGACCTCTTACCTCTTGTGCTAGTGCTTTGAGGATGACTGGATTAGCTGATGGCTTCCTCCATCTCATATTTTGTTGCTCTGTTTGGACAACAACTCTTTGGGTAGGGTTCTCCTTGACATTGTTTGCTTTTGACCTCAGATTGTATCTTTGTTGTTCGCCAGTCTGCAGAACAGCCTCTCTGTCCCACTCTTGACTGGTTTGGTCTTGTAGTAATGATTCTTCATATGCAACCAATGTAAAAAAGGTAGCACTACCTTTATCTTCCATGCAATGAATTTCATCCTCTTCTTCGAACTGCTCCTCCTCCATGACTACATTTTGGAAAGGAGCCTTAACTCTTTGTTCTTCATTTGCTTCTTTACCCCTTTGAATGATTTGTAATTGTTCATTTGCTCTTCTGAATGGATTTGGATTTCTTGGAGCAAATGTGTTTTGAAACCTTGCTTTCCCAGAACTCTGCTCAACTTTTAGCTTAGATATCTCAGTAGCTAATGACTCTATCATCTTAGTCATCTTATCTAATTTGGGTTCTAAAGATGAAGTAGAGGAAGAAGAAGCCTCACCTCTCTGCCTTCTTCTACCAGCATGACTTCTAAGCTTTTCTGCAGCCATAATATTTGATTCCACCTCCAGCGCTGCATCTTGCATATCAGCTAGAGTGGCACATCTTCTTTCTCTCAAGAGCAGGCAGAAATTCGAGTCAAAAGCATTAGCATAAGTGAGCTTCGCAGAGGTGGGAGTAGGCTTTACTTCAGCTAGTATCTTACTATACATATGGTTAAATCTTTTATTAAAATCAGGCAATGGTTCTCCATTCTCCCTCTTTAGGTTTCCAAAATTTGTATGGTAATAGAGCAGATCTTTCCTATCCCCCCATTGTTTCAGGAATGCATCATCCAATGCTTCAATGTATACTATGGACCTATGGGTTAATTCTCTGAACCACTTTCTAGCCTCTCCATCAAGGCTCTAGACAAACACTCTCATCCACACATCATCTTCACTGATATCTAAGTTATCAACATAACTATAAAAAGACTCAAGGTGTTCTTCAGTTGTTACTCCCTCTGTACCAGTGAATTTGGGCATATATTTCTGATATTCTCCTGCAAGCATGGCATTCAAAGGAACATGCAAGACCAGGGGTCCATACCTAGTGGCTAGGATTCTTTCCATCTTTGTGGGTGCTTGTTAGCCTGCCATGACTGGGATAGGTGGAAGGATACTGGCAGATTGAATGGTAGGAAGTAATGAAATAGATGACAGACACAAAGGAATATGATGGACTATATGGGAGGCTTTCTTTGGAATGAGATCTAAAGGGGAACTGACTGAACAAGGAGCTTTACGAATCTCTGAAGGTATTTCTTTACTAACAATGGCAGGATCTATATCTTCAAACTGTATATTCTCATCTATAACTTTCTCTTTCAGAGATGCATGAGTTTTCTTAGGCTTACCTGATCCTGATGCTCCTTTCTTTGATGTTTTTCCTCGCTTAGCAAGCTTCTCAGGGTCAGGCACTAGGTTAGTTGGTGATTTCTGAGGATTTCTCCAGGTATGCCTCACAAACTGAGCCAGAACTATAATGTGGAGTCGCCAAAGGTTGGTCCTCCAGTAGAGTCGCCAGATAGATGATTACAACCAGAAATGTGTCCAGACTTTGTCTATCATCAAAGCATGGATCTGTTTCATTTTCCCAGGGAAGCTGAGCTTCAATCTCCTCTCCCTGGCAATGGCGCCAATTGGTGTTATCACCCCAAGAAACTCTCCTAGGTTGTAGCTCGGAGATTCTCGGGAACATTACAAA
This sequence comes from Pinus tabuliformis, assembly GCA_031772625.1. Lineage (NCBI taxonomy): Eukaryota > Viridiplantae > Streptophyta > Pinopsida > Pinales > Pinaceae > Pinus > Pinus tabuliformis. The sequence goes on from CM062819.1 coordinate 159,275,509, forward strand.
CTCAACTTAATGTTGGAAATGGATGAATGAAAGGAATGATGCTTGTTCAAGCTAGATAGCCACTTCTACTATGCTTAACTCCAGACATGCATGAACACCCCTAGACTACAAGGCTTTAGACCACCAATTACTCACAATTCAGAGATTGGGTGAATACGAAGAATACTGACCAAACCAGTAGATGCACAAGACCTTGTGATGGCCAACAGCAACCAGTAAAGAGGTCTGCAAATCTAATTCCCTAGTGCACAGATAGGATGACAGCTCTCTAAAACTAAGTGAAAAGAAACCTAAATAACACATTCACTGATATATGCAAGATATAACCACAGAGGTAGAATGACAGCTCCTCTAGTGCTAAACATCGAGAGTTCAGGGAAATTGCATATCAGGCACAACCTAGAACAGAATAGAAATGGAAAGTGAGCAATTAACAACAAAAGAAGCTTGTATTAGCTGAAAATGAAGATGAGACTCTGCAAGTATCAAAGCAGTTACAGTCTCCAGAAGTTGAACCTTACATCAAAATAACAACCATCAACCCCGATTACATCTTGTTTCTAGGCATATATAGAGTTTGAATACAAAGGCACTCGACCATTCTAAGTATGGGGAGGTCATAATTGACCACCAACCGCTTTAACTATCTGATGGAGTCTCTGGTGCAATTTGCCTATTTCAGCGGACAAATCCGATCTTCTCAGGTGTTCTGCTGTCCTTATTGGGCAGGTGGAGTGTCATACAGGATGGAATTCCATGGCTGTTAAATGCGTTCACCTACTCAAGCTCCGTTCTTTTCCTTATCGCACATACTATTTGTTGGATGTGGTTGTTGAGGAGCTAATGTGTCATGTACTGATAACTGGTTGCCTTAATCCTTCGGGTGCACAGAACGATCAGGGATTGCATACTGCATGGCAAACATATGGGTTGGATGACGGAGGAAGATCAACCGTAGGATCTGGAAAACGGATGGCTGGGATTGTTTGGCGGAGGTTATCGGGAGATACGGGAGCGGGATGAACACAGGTCATTGGATCTCGGGCGGACATATCCAACGGTCATCGGGTGTCGAAGATGAGCAGGAGTTAACGGGGGGGAAAGCGGTTTCGGAGGTAGGCAGTGTGGAGTACCGAAGAAGGTATGTTTTTATTGTTTATTTTGTCATCTTTTCTTTAGAATTCGTAACCTCTTTGCATCATGAACTAGGTAGATAATAAGAAATCATGACAAAATCTATAGGATTTATATGCAACACGAAAACACTAATAATTGTTATTTCTTATGCAGGAAAATGGAGAAATGAAATATTGTCGTTCCAAAGAAAAAGACAGGGCCAAGTTAATTGTTGTCCCTTTGGCGGGGAACCATATGCAAACAAGGTGATCTAAATTAAAACATATTAGCCAAGGAAAGGAAAAGGAGATATCAACTCGGCGCAAGAAAACAAACAGATAACTGGGAATTAACAGCTTGGCGAATCCCTCAAGATCCTTTGATCCTGAGGGATCGCTGCCTTAACTATTTTTGCATCCTTGATATCTCTGCTTTAGTTGTTATAAAAAGGGGTAGCACTGCTAGTCCAGGGGACAGTTGTTGTTACTCTTATGTAATTTCTTGTTATACTTGAAACTTTGATCATCAATTCTCGTTGAGAAGTGATCCACTGTAACTTTGTTTTAATGCTTTAATATAAATCTGGTTGTTGTTCCGTCTTTGATCCTGGAGTAATCTCAAGCGGTGTATCCCTCGAGGCTAAAGGCCTAGCCCTGGTGGAACACTTGCTCCTGCACCATTATCTTTAGTTCATGTGTGGTTTTCATTATCAGCTTTGTTCGGTAATCTAGTGTGTTTTGTTATTTTATATCACAGCTCTGTTATATTTACAATATCGCTCTCTATAACAGGAATGTTGTATTGTTGATTCTGATTTTATAACTCATTACTGTTCCTTTGAATCATCGATGTAACATTACTGGTCTTTCCAGAATGCTATTGTTGTTCAATTACAGAGTAACTAGGCTGTAATATTCTTAAGTTGGTATTACTGTATTCATCTATGGTTTAGGTTTAATTACGATTGTTGTCCAATTGACATTGTTGTTCCATTATGAATTGTGATCGTTATCATTTATAACTGAGATTAATATTTTGGTATCAGAATCAGATTACTGTTTCTATCAATATTAGGGTGTGTTGTGTGTGTTATTTATTTCAGTATACTGTACATACACAATTGGCTTTAAGCATTGTTCTATATTTCATTACTAATCAGTTGCCGTTATATTTTCATTCGTTGACTGATTTATTCTTAGAGTAAGGATTACTCTCTGATTTCTGTAGGACACGATTGCTGCACTTATTCCTGTAGATTAAATGGTTTTTGTTTATAAGAATCAGTTGTTGTTACATTTTCTAGTTGCCGCTCCATTTCTTAGTTGTTGTTCCATTTCCTAGTTGTTGTTCCATTTCATGTTATTTGCGTTCTCATTGCCTTGGTGTGCAGAACGATCTGAAACTGTAGTGAGCGTTGACGTCTGTTGTCTAGTTCCCAGGTTGATGATCTGTTTATATTCAGTTACATCAGTTTATAGAGGGATGAGTTACTGTTACTGGACCCTTGACTGATAAATTGCTTATTTTTCCGAATGCATGATTTAGGTTTTAAAGTGCTTTGTTGTAAGTAGATCTTGTTTTAAGCATCCATTTACTCTTGTATTTTGAGCACTATACTACTAGCATTACTCTGACAAATGACCACCTCAAACTGAGTACACTCTTTGAGATAAAAAATCGTTCATGGATTGACAAGTTAATGTGAGGTAATTAGAGGTGAAAAAGACCCTTTTTACGGCTTGACATTTTGGCGCTGTTGCCAGGGAAGAGTGTAGCCATTTGTCTCTTTTTCAGAGTAGTGTAAAATCCTGTTAGGAAAGAATTGGGTTTTAAAAACGAAAGGTAAGAACCTGCATGTGGAGTATGTAATAGCCCTGCTCCCCTGCCCACTTTCCTACATATTTGTTGCTACTTTGTTTGGGTAGAACTTAGTAGTTGATTTGAATGCATGACTAAGCAGAAAAAGCCTGAAAAGAATTCCAAACCTCTACCCAAGCTCGATAAAGCTAAGGGGCCGGTGACCCTTGGCCGATCGACCTTTATAGACGAAATCCTTACGAAAGCAGAATCTCAGCCTTCAGTAGGACCTAGAAAAGTTGCTTCTAGACAGCCCCACAGGATCACCATCGATAGCCTTTGTTGAGGTGCACAGTTAAACTGAAGAGCAAGATTTTCAAGAAATTGAAAATTCTAGCCAAAATCATTGCAAGAAGGGAACCTTAGCAACCTTTGTGAAGGAAGAGGAGAAACAGGAGAAACTGATGAACCAAAATCTCCTCTTGGGGTAATACAGCCATTAAGCAGCCCAGATAAGGGAAGTGCTGCAAAAATCATTTATAACGAAGTTGAAGAAATTCAAGAACTTGAACCCTCCCAAACATTAGACGCTCTCATCATTCTAGATAAAGGAAATGTTGTTAAGGCCATTCCCGTTAGCGCCATTCCCCCTCGACAACCTAGGAATACCCTCCTATACATCCCAGAAGGTTATTGGCATAAATTTGACCAAATGGCCCAGAACCAGCCAAACACCCAAACCTCTACACTACAATACCCCATTGTGGATACTGCAGCTAATGCACCTATGAAAGCAATTCCTCTCCAGCATATCCCTACATTCCATGGCCTTACATCAGAAGATCCAGATGCATTTTTATTCAAATTTGACGTGTTGTGTAGAGGATATGACTATACCACCGATCCCCAGAAACTGAAATTATTTCCCTCTACATTAAAAGGGGCTGCTCTAAGATGGTTTATGGGATTAGGTGGTGGTGTTATAAATAACTGGGACCAAATGAAAGAGTCTTTTCTAAAAAAATATCAGGACTATTGCAGGTCTAGAGAGTTAAAAGATGAAATATTTTAGATGGTAGCTAGACCAAATGAAACATTAGAAGAATATGTACAACATTTCCAATACAATCTTCAAAGGTCTCCTTATGCATCATTACCCTTACCTGATAATGTATTAAAAAAAACATTAATTAGGGGAATGATGGAACAATGGATTGAAACACTAAAAATTATGGGGAAAGGAGATATTTATCAGGAAAATTTTGCTGACATCATTGATTTATGTATCAGGAGCTCGAGAGGCAGCACAAGACTGAAACCAACAGAACATGATCGGTTTGTAAGAGATAATAGAATTTCAGCAGAAGGAGTAACTCGCGCAGAAATTGGAAATTTATTAGAAAATTTTAAAACTGACATATTGGGGACACTGACAACACAACTTGATATTATGCAGGCCAAACAGAAGCAAGCAGAAGCAAAACAGAATTTGGCAATCTTATGCCCCAGATGCAGAAAGAAACACAGTCATAAGGAGTGTCCATTAGATGCAGTCCAAGTTTGCGCCATTTGTACAAAAGACCACTCCACAGAGAGTTGTCCCTCACTTCCTGGATTGAAAGTAGTGTATAAAGAAGCAGAAGAAGAGCTAGAATTGGTGTATCTACTTAATCAGCGCTGTCAGTGGCAGCCGCAACAATCAGGTACGTTTTCAAACCCAGCTTCTTCTTTTCAGCCTCCACAATATCATGCTCAATAATATAATACAATGTGACAAAATCAACCTCCCTTCCCGAATTGGTCACAACAATCATTTCCTTCATTATCTCCATGGCCAAATCAAGCAAGCCAACCCAGTTGGCCAAATTTTCCCTATACCCCACCATATTGGCAAAATAATGCATATCCAGCACAATGGACTCCTCCTACTTCACAGAGTCAAGCCTGGCAGGCAAACTCGCAAAGACCGATAAATCAGGCAGTAGGAACCATCCCACTCCCTCAACCTACACTACCAGCATTACAAAAAAACTCCCAACCTAACTTAAGACAACAACTCCTAGCCCAACCCAACTCCAATCCAAATAATAGACTCGTCCAATCCATTCAAATAATTGAGACATTAGAAATAGGACCGATCTAAGGGAGTGTAATGATCTTCAATTAAGATTTGGGCGTATCATTGAAACAGAGGGAGATAAAACAGCTCAAGTTGAAAATCAGTTAGCTACAGAACAACCGCTACAAGAAGAGGAAGTGACCAGACAACAAATTCATAATCCTACAACCACATCCTCTCCTCCATTCCAAGAATGCCTAATTTTACCTCGACCTATACAATACTCTGATTTTGATATTCTGGGAGAACTAAAAAATCTGTACATAAAAATCCCATTCCTCCAAGCCATTCAAGACATCCCCATATATGCAAGGACTATCAAAGAATTATGTATAAAGAAACCAAGGAGGAAAATAACAAATAACCCAAAAGTCCAAGTAGTTGGCACTCTATCCGACTTATTATCAGGAAAAGAAACACCTGTTAAATACGAAGACCCAGGAAATCTAATAGTAACTATACAAATCAATGGAAAAACCTTCTCAAATGCCTTAGTTGATCTAGGAGCTGCAATTAATATCTTAACAACCACTACTTGCCAAAAACTGGGCATTATATCAGTAGAACCGACCTCCACTTTATTAGAACTAGCTGACTGATCTATGGTTCGGCCAGAAGGCACACTACATGATGTCATGGTATCCGTTGACTCCTGGGAGTATCCGGCCGATTTTCTGATAATAAACCCCAAAAACTGACTTGATGGACATCCGTTGATCCTAGGCAGACCTTGGCTTTCAATTGCCGATGCTTATATTGGCTGCCGACAAGGTAGTATGACCATAGCTAGGGGGGCAAATATCAAGAATCTATCTTTATATCCCCCAGCGCAGCCAAGTGTCACAATAATAAAAACTAACAAGCATCCTGTACCATACCTTACCGAAAATATTAGATCTCCATTAACTATAGAAGAGGCCCTCGATTTCAAAGACCAAATAGAAGATGATGCCATTGACAATTTTATTAGCCAAATTGAAACTAGATCCCGCATACAATGTCACATGATAGAAGCAGCTTTTCATAATGAATTAGAAGAAGATCCTCTTAAAGATACGCACGATCAAACAATACCTACTACCTCTGTCTCATATAGTAAAATTATAGAAATTGACCTAGGAAAGACTTTAAACATTAATGCCAACCTTCCTCCTGAATAAGAAGAAAAGCTTATCCAACTACTGAGGAAATACAAAGAATCATTTGCATGGGACTATCCTGATATGAAAGGAATTGATCCCCAGTTATGTACACACCACATTTACATAGAAAAGGATGCGAGACCTGTTTGCCAACCGCAAAGGAGACTTAATCCTCATCTAAAAGATGTTGTAAAAGATGAACTTCAAAAACTTTTAGATGTCAACTTCATCTATCCCATCTCTGATAGTAAATGGGTCTCTCCACTTGTCGTGGTACCAAATAAGAATGGGAAGTGGAGAATTTGTGTAGATTATAGAGAGCTAAATAAAGCAACACAAAAAGACCACTTTCCCCTTCCATTCATTGACCAAGTATTAGACACTCTGGTAGGAAAGAAATTCTTTTCTTTTTTAGATAGCTTCAGTGGATACAATCAGATTCAGATTGCCCCTGAAGACGAAGACAAAACCACTTTTACTTGTCCTTGGGGAACATTTGCCTACAGAGTCTTACCTTTTGGCTTGTGCAATGATCCTACCACATTTCAAAGGGCTATCCTCAGCATCTTTTTAGACTTAATAAATGAAGGGCTCGAAGTATACATGGATGACTTTACACCATATGGAGATGATTTTGACCCAGCATTGGACACACTGGAAAAAGTCCTGCAGCGCTGCATTGTGACCAGGCTCTGTTTGAGCCATGAAAAATGTTATATGATGATGACTGAAGGACTTATTCTAGGCCATTATATCTCAGCAGCTAGCATACAGGTAGACCCAGCCAAAATTCAAATAATTTTACTAATTCCCACTCCCACCACTCAAATAGAGGTACGCAGTTTTCTTGGATTTTTTGGTTATCATAGAAGGTTTATAGAACTTTTTTTGCATATTGGTACACCTCTATATGCACTGACAGGTAATGTTGACTTTCTTTGGACAGAAAAATGTGACTGTGCTTTCCAGGATCTGAAGAGGCTTGTGTCAACATCCCCAGTTCTTCGAGGACCAAATTGGGACCTGCCATTCCAAATTTCATCAGATGCCTCAGATACAGCTATTGGAGCAGTCCTTGGGCAAGAAGAAGATAAAAAACCATATGCAATTTATTATATTAGAAAAAATTTATCCCCTGCTGAATTGAATTATATTATTACTAAAAAGGAATTTATAGTTGTAATACATGCTATCAATAAGTTCAGGCATTACATTACTGGATATCCTATTATCTTGTATACAGATCATTCTACCATAAAATATTTAGCAAATAAACCAATCACAAATGGTAGAATAACTAAATGGTTGATTTTATTGCAGGAATTTGATATCACAATCAAAGACCGCCATGGAAAAGAAAATCCTGTAGCAGACTTTCTCTCACGTATGCCTAAACCGGTGGATGCAGCAACAGTTGAAGACCAATTTCCCGATGAGAATTTGTTCGTTGTCACTGTTAAAACACCCTTGTATGATGATGTTACAAATTACTTAGCAGTAGGCAAATTACCAAAACATTTGACCCCCAATGAACGAAAACAGATTGTCCATCGTTGCTCGATTTTCCTGGATTGGGGGCTACCTGTTCCATACAGGAGTAGATATGCACATCAGGAGATGTGTCCGGGAAGATGAAATTTTTGACATTTTGAAAGCTTGTCATGACGGACCATGTGGTGGATATTTTTCTGATCGGAGAACTAGACAAGGTGCTCCAAACGGGGTATTATTGGCCTACGATCTTCAAAGATGCAAAGAAATTCATTTAAGCTTGTGACAATTGCCAAAGAACAAGACACCCTGGTCAATCTGATGAAATGCCCCTAAACTCACAGCTGGTTATTGAACCATTTGAGTGATGGGCACTTGATTTTGTTGGTCCAATTAACCCATCCTCGAACTAGAAAACATATATTCTCGTGCCAACAGAATATGTCAACAAATGGGTTGAGGCATAGGCATTGCGGAGAGCTACAGAGGATTCCCTCATACAGTTCCTGTTCCATATATTTGTGCAATATGCACTTCCAAGAGACATAATTACAGATGGTGGACCACAGTTTGCTGGTAAAAAGATTTCCACAACACTAAAAAAACTATCATATCCAACATAAAATTACTACTCCATACCAACCACAGGCAAACGGTCAAGTAGAAAGCAACAATAAAATAATAGAAGCAATAATGACAAAAACCATTGCGTCACATAGACGTGATTGGGCTGCAAGAGTAACAGAAGCCTTGTGGGCTTACAAAACAACATGGAGAAGCACTACTGGCTATTCACCATACCAATTGGTATTCGGAAAGGAACCCATTTTTCCCATAGAATTCGAAATCCAAACATTGCGAACAACACAAGAAGTTGGTCTAGATCTAAACGAGGCACAGATTAATAGATTACAGTAGATCAATGAGCTAGATGAGATCAGGCTCTCTGCCCTTCAACACACTGCATTAATCCAACAACAGCGAGCTAAATGGCATGACACTCTCATTAAAAAGAAAGTCTTCCACGAAGGAGATTGGGTGCTCTTATACGATTCCAGGTTTCAGGATTTTCCCGGGAAGCTTCAGACTTGTTGGCTGGGGCCATACAAAATCCAAAAGGTACATGATAATGGCACCCTTACCCTAATCACCATTAACGGATCTGGACATACCTTCAAAGCAAACGGTCACTGAGTTCGACTATACCACAAACCACTTACTTGGGAATCCTTCTGCCAGCAACTGCGCGAAGATTCTGATATACAAATTTTACAGGAAGAAGAGAAATCTTCCTCGCCTGTGATTCATTAAGTGATTTAACTGTTTTTACATTTTGTACATAATTCTTTTGCTTTATTAGCATAAATTATTCTCTATACATATTCTTTTTGCACTTTGCTGTTCCTTTTCCAAGAATTAGCAATTCTATTGTTTTTTTTGTTCCTTTTAGAAGGGACAACACCTTCACTATCTTGTTGATTCCTTTCCTTCAGCTTGTATTTTTCTGCTGTTCCTTTTTCAAAAGCGACAACACTGTTGTTTTTGCTATTCCTTTTCCAAAGGGACAACATTTGTGTGCACTTTTGTTTTTCTGCTATTCCTTTTCCAAAGGAACAACACTTTTGGTTTTTGTTGTTCCTTTTCCAAAGGATCAACACTTTTGGTTTTTGCTGTTCCTTTTCCAAAGGAATGGCATTTGTGTTTTTCTTGTTGTTTCTTTTCCAAAGGAACATCACGTTTCATTTTTTTGTTGTTCTTTTTCCAAAGGAACAACACTTTCATTTTTTGTTGTTCCTTTTCCAAAGGAACAACACTTTCAGTTTTTGTTGTTCCTTTTCTAAAGGAATGACACTTGCGTTTTTGTTGTTCCTTTTCCAAAGGGACAACACTTTTGGTCTTTGTCGTTCCTTTTATAAAGGAATGGCACTTGCGTTTTTGTTGTTCATTTTCCAAAGGGACAACACTTTCAGTTTTTGATGTTCTTTTTCCAAAGGAATGACACTTTCCTTTTTTTCTGTTCCTTTGGAAAAGGAACAACACGTTTGGTTTTTGTTGTTCCTTTTCCAAAGGAACGACATTTGTGCTTTTGTTGTTCCTTTTCCAAAGGAACAACACTTGCTTTTTTTTGTTGTTCCTTCTCCAAAGGAATGACAATGGAATTTTCTGCTGTTCCTTTTCCAAAGGAACAACACCTGTACTTTTTGCTCTTCCTTCTCGAAATAACAACATTCTCATATTCCTTTTACTTATGCTTGTTCTCCTTGCCGTTCCAATGAAAAGATACCTGTTGTTCCTCCTGTTTCAGGTATTTTGGAACACAACTATACACTTATGCAATGGATACAAAACTAGAGCATACTGAAATCAGTAAATCATATGAAAATCGCTATTTTTACAAGAAATTGCTTTGAATTGATAGGAGGAAAGAGGAAAGGACACAATCATCAACCACTTTTGCTGTCATTATCCTACTAATACTGATATGATTACTTATCTTTATCATGATGGTTCTTTTTTTTTTAATTCCTATAATCTTCTTTCATCATTATTAAGGAATAAGAACAAAGGGTATATTTTTCTATTAAGATGTTAAGACTTCTTCCACCATTCCTACTCTTAAGGAGTGTTGAACCACCCTTTGTGTATACATAGGAAAGTACTTTATAAAAAGAAAAGAAAAAATAGAAAAATGATTATATAACTTATGGGTTGTCAAATGCAGGATAGGGGGTCTCATCAAGAGCCAGCCTACCAAGATCATAAGGAAGAAAGTGAAGTGGCATTCCCACTATGGCCACCACACCAGGGATATGATCCAAGAGGCATATCAGAAAAAATAAAGAGTCCTTAGAACAGGAGGTCTCATCATGAGCCGGCCTGCCCACCTTTCACTCCTTCCTGGTGAATGGAATTATGGTTTAACTGGTTACCAAGCCAGCATAATGGCCTCCATTTTGACATTGTACAACACTTCCTACGCATACACAAAGGATCATGGTTCCATGGGTGAAACAAACAACTTTGTCAAGGTTATGGACACTTGTTGACTGCAGAGCTCTGTTAATGGTATTGAAGTCACATTCTTTATAAACCAATAGTAATCATTAACACCCTTTTTTGTCTTATACCTTTGTAATATGTCACATGAGATTATGTAATTCATTTCCCCGAACCATTAAATACATGAAAATATATTACAGCCAATCATGATGGAAAAAGTTGATAATGACCACATCGGACTCTTTGTGCACGTCAGTTGTCCTATCCTCCCAGCCTCACATATTATCATAGCATTCTCTTATTTGTTAAGCGATCCCACTACACCTCGATTTCGGCAATCTGCTCCTTTTTTAAAACATGGCATTTCGCTATACGTTGTTCCTTTATGACTTTGTACTATTTCAAGTTGGCACGCCGCTCCCTCATTTGACGTCCGAGGGCAGCCTATCACATTGCGGGGGGGAGGCAGGTGACCTCATAATTTATTGGTATATGTGTCAGACTATTATTTGGAAACTGTTTACTTGGAAATAGCAAGGCTCAACGGTATATTGTTTTCAATCTGCATGGCTTGCTGTTGGAAAGTCAGTAGGGATGATGGTTGGAAAGTCAGTAGGTGTTGGGTCCCTGCCCTCTCGTCCTAGTCGTTTTTTCATCCTCTTTGTTTTTTGTCGTTTTTCGTTACTATTATTTTATTTTATTTTATTATATATATATAATTATTTTATTATTTATTTATTTATTTTTTTTTTTTTATTTTTTTATTCATTTCTTTATCATTTCTATTTTTATTTTTAACTAATTTATTTTTATTTTAATTTTAGTGTCGTTTCTATTTTTTTGTTTTCTCCTTTCTTTCTATGTCTTCTGATATTTTGTAGCCCTCTTATTTTGATGTCCTTCTTTTAACTAATTTTGTCCCTTAGATTTTTAACCAATTTTGGCCTTGTTGTTCTTATAAGGTCCTTTTTTACCTTTTCTGTATGATTCTTCTAAATAATATTAATTTATTTTATTATATCTTTTTCCTTTAACTTATGGTAATAATTTCCTTTTATTTATTAATGAAATTTAAATTAAATTATTATTTTTATATTAATAAAATGGAAATAAAATTATTATTTTAGGTCATTTATTTAACTAACTTTAAATTATTAATCAAATGATTCTTTTAATTAACATTATTTTATTTATATATTCTATTGAGGCATTTACTAATTTTCCCATTAACTTATAATAGTTATCTTTGATTTTCTAACTTAATTACCTTTTATCTATTAATAAAAATTAAATAAAATTATTATTATTTTTATATTAATATAATTTAAATAAAATTATTATTTCTATATTTATTTTTACGTATTCTATTATTATAATATCTAGTCAACTTATAATATGAATAAAAATACTAGTCAACTTATGATTTTAATTAAAATATATATATATATATGTAGAATACCAATAATAATTATTTAATAATTTGGATAAAAAATAAATAAATAAATAAATTATCTAACCAACCATTAAAATTATTAATCCTACCTTTATAACCTAATATATATATATATATATATATATATATATATATATATATATATATATATATATATATATATATATATATATATATATATATATATATATATATATTAATTTAAATAAATAAATAGATTCCATTTTTAAAACCAACCATTTTACCTAATTTAACTTATTTCTATAAGAAAGATAATAATAATTATAATTATATCATTAAATTAGTAAATAAGAATTTGACCTGGGTCCTAAGGTCAAAATTAGCCGTTAATTTAGCCGTTGGAGACTCTGCTCAGACTATTTATCATGCTAAGCTGGATCTGTTTCTTCAACTTGTCCTGACGATGAACCACACTAGTTGGTTCGAAACGCGTCGACAAATGATATTCCATGTGATTTTCGCCGAAGAATCTTTCTTAACTTGATATGGATCACAGAAGCTTGAACTCTATTATGGCTTGCTGTTCCTAAGCCATTTCCATATTATGCTCTGTAGCAATTAGTAAGTTACCCAGGATTTGAACGAGCCTTGCTGTTTCGTTATTTTCTTTGTATTTCTAACAGTTTGAACAACCTACTGTTCCATTGTCGTCTCTACGTTTTTACAGTGAGCTAAAGCATGGGAGGAAGATCAATTCGGAGAGAACCACAGGTATTGACAGTGTCCGATGCTGCACGGGAAATCCTGGCAAGGGCAGGATGGTTGGTTTATCTTAATCATTTACAGGAATCCAACGAGATCGTAGAAATAGAATTCTTGCAGAATTTGCAAGAATATCACTCCACAGTAAGGGGGAGACACATAGAAGTCACCGATGACATAATTGTAGAGGTCTCGGGACTTCCAGCCACTGGACCTGTGTGGACTCTAAAGAAGGAGAGTCTGTGAAATATTATGAAGATCTTCCATGATGAAGGCCAGAACATGACAGTAAGAGGAAAGGGAGTCCTACCAATAGCATTGGGTGAGTCGTGGGCAGAATTGGTGAAGATTATCCAGAGCTACATCACCTGTGAAGCCAAGAAAGATGTGGTAAGACCACGACACCTTAAACTCGTAGTTGTATTAAAGCAGAAATGCTCTGTGAACTTACTTGCATTTTTAAATTCATTACTTCATGATGTTTCCCAAAGCATGAGGAAATCATAACATGTAGAATCGGTGGTAAGTCACCATGGGCTGATACGACTAATAGTTAGCCACAGTCTTGCTCAACAACAGAGCAGCTGGGAAGAGCTAATTGCCATGATAGAAGGGGGACTGACTATCCCGGCCCCAAAATGTAAGCATGCTGCCAGTACATCAGATAAACCATTGAAATGGAGAAAATCAGTTAGATTGGCATGGATTAGAGGGAGGTTGGAAAATTCCCAAGGGGATACTAGCCAACTAGTGGAGATAGACGATTTAGGGGATGAGAAACCCCCGCAATTGGAAGGAGAAGAGAATGAGAAAGGATTAGAAGGAAATGAGGAAGGAGAAACGAAGGAAGAGGCCAAGCAGCCTGGGTAGGAGGAGGAAGAAACAGAGCAACGTGAAGATAGCCCATTGCAAAATTTAGAAATTTACAGGGTAAGTTCCTCAGAAAGAACACCAAAAGGACACCGCTCACAACCAGATCTCAAATCAATACACCAGTACTTTTGACGTGGTTAAAACCCTCAAAGAGGGAAACAGTCCACGACCTGAGCCAACGTGGCCACTTCAGGAAATTTTTAATCAAAGAATGAAAATTTACATAAGCTTTCTCTCATAGACGGATTACCCGAACAATGACCCTCCATGCGCTTTAAATAGAACTCATGGACCAATCGGGTGTCAAGCCACGGATCAAGTGTTGGCAATACCGAGGAGAGAGTGAACCGTCGGATCACTACATATCGTGACCGTCGGATTGTAAGTTACAAAATGTACAACGGTAAAGAAACACACTTTACCTAACTCTATACTAGACCAAGTTGAACTTAACTATTTCCTATGTGTCGGAATATCCTAACATCCCCCCTTAAGAACAACTTGGGATAGCATTGAAGGATTTACAAATATGACACAATAGGAGAAGGAAGGAGGCACTAGAGCCTATCCCCCCTTAGTGACAACTTCCTGAACTCCAAGCATATATCGAAGTTTAGTGAACTTCGCCTCTATGAGAGCCTTTGTGAAGATGTCTGCAACCTGATCATCTGTTGAACAATATTGCACTTCAAGAACATGGTCATGAATGAGCTTTCTGATGAAGTGCATGTGTAGTTCAATTTGTTTTCTGCGCTGATGCTGGACTGGATCTTTGCATAGCTGAATGGCACTTTGATTATCACACCAAAGTGTGGTTGGATGTTATTGCTCAAAGCCAAACTCTGATAGGATCTGACGAAGCCACAAGGCTTCCTTACTAGCTTCCACGACACCACGATACTCTGCTTCTGCTGACGAAAGAGAAATGGTAGCCTATTTCTTACAAGCCCATGTAATAGGTCCTGAACCAAGAGTGAAGACATAACCGGCAGTAGACTTCCGATCATCAGGGTCACCAGCCCAATCAGAATCAGTGAAACCAACTAATAGAGGAGCTGCTTTGGCACTGTAATGAATCCCAAACTGTACTGTACCTCGAACATAACGAAGTATTCTTTTAGCTACTTTCCAATGACTTTCATGGGGGTTTTGCATAAAACGAGCAACAAGGCCAACAACAAAGGAAAGGTCAGGACGAGTATGGGTTAAATACAAGAGTTTTCCTACAAGTTGACGGTATAAGGTAGCATCAACTTCAGGAGAAGTACAAGAGACTGAAAGTTTGACTCCAGACTGAAAGGGAGAAGGGGCTGGCTTACAGTCTTCCATGTGAAAATGACGAAGAATATCACAAGCATACTTGGACTGGGAAAGAGAAATACCCTCCTTGGATTGCAAGACTTGAAGACCGAGTAAATAGTGTAAGTGTCCTAAGTCTGTCATTTCAAATTTCTTTTTAAGGCTGGACTTCACATGGTTTATAAGGTTGGGATCACTACCAGTAAGAATAAGATCATCAACATAAAGAACAAGGATGATAAGAGAGTTGCCCACTTTCTTGGTGTAGACAGTATTGTCAGAATAACACCTAGAAAAGCCAGATTCTAAAAGAAAGCTATCCATTCTGGCATACCAAGCCCGAGGAGCTTGCTTGAGACCATAAAGGGATTTCTTAAGTCGACATACAAGGCTGGAGTCTGTTTGGATGAAGCCAATGGGTTGTTCCATATAGATTTCTTCATGCAAGTCCCCATGCAAGAAGGCAGATTTAACATCCATCTGATGGACTTCCCATTTTAAAGAGGCAGCAAGGGAAAGAATAAGGCGGATAGAGTTCATTTTGGCAACAGGGGAGAAGGTTTCAGTGTAGTCTATGCCTTCAACTAGTGAAAAGCCCTTAGCAACAAGACGAGCTTTATGTTTATCTACTTTCCCATCTGGTCCATACTTGGTTCTGTAAACCCATTTACATCTAACAAGTTTGCGTCCCTTTGGTAGAGGAACAAGATCCCATGTATCATTTGCCAACAATGAATGATATTCTCCATTCATAGCTGCTTCCCAATGTGGATGACCTGAAGCTTCTGCAAAAGTGTCAGGATCATGATTTACTGGAGCTTGAGCCAGTAAAGAAGAGGCTCTTTCAAACTGAGAACGTGTACATCGCTGATCTATAGGATCACCAGCAAGATCACCTGCTGCATCCCGAGTAGCACGAACCCATCTTGGAAGTTGAGGATCCTGAGAAGGTGGGGGAGGATTGTCATCCTCACTTTCATCATTTGAAGAAGAAATGTTTTCAAAAGTAGAAGAGATAGGAAGAGGTGGCACATCCGCCGGACTAGGCTCGCAGGCCGATTTATTTTCATCAAATTTTACATCTCTTCTAATGATAACATTTTTGGACTTAAATGGAATAAGTCCATAACCTTTTACATCTTCAGAATATCCAACAAAAGTACATTTCTCACTCTTAGGTTCTAAAGCTTTATGCTTTTCATCTGGAATATGGGCCCATGCTTCACTTCCAAAAACACGAAAGTGACTTACATCTGGTTTAATGGAACTCCAAGCTTCTTCTAGAGTGATATTCTTTAGAACCTTAGTAGGATTGCGATTGATTATATAATTTGCACAATAAATTGCTTCGGCCCAAAAACTAAGACTGAGTCCTTTAGATTGCAGCATACAATTAGCCATTTCCTTTAAGGTGCGTGTTACACTAAAATTTGTCACCATGACTATTTGCAGTTAGTATGGCTCCATCAACTGTCATACAATCCTCCTTGGCAAGCCTCATACCTCTGCTCTCCATGTCAAACTTCAAGAAAGAGAGAAAGTCATTAAAAATCTATATATCTCTGGGTACACAGTTTCTCTTAGCCTTACCTGCGTGTGCGCACTCCAAGTTCACAATACCTGCGTACTTGTATGCTCTGTATGTAAAGAAATGGGTGCGTACTCCTGTAAAGGTCAAAAGGCACAAGTTTCACTCCAAAAAAGTTACTTGTGGTCATTTCTAGAGCCTTCTAGAAGCTTGTTTGACGTGTATGAAGCGCCTCTAGATGGTTCATGTATCCCTACCAAAGAGGAACTTATCCCATCAAGAGGGGAGCTATCCCATCCAAAGAGGGGCTTATCCCATTGATGGTGGACCTGAATAACTTCCTCTAGAGCACTATAAATACAGGCATTGGGCCAAAGGGAGGAAGGTTGAAAGTTGAACATTCCTAAGGGTAGATGCTGCTGGAATTAGGACTCCCTTGTAAAGCTTGAGAGGAGAGATTCCCATCCTTTCCTAGCTTTATTTGAGAGTGGGTGAGCTGATCAAAGTAAAGGAAAACTCTTGCTAGACCCTAGGAGGGACTTGCACAGCACCAAGGCTCAGGTTGTAATGGTTCCTTTTGTTACCTTTTAATGCAAATGAACTTATTTTTCTCAACAAATTATTATTTATGGTTTGTTTCATATACTCCTTGGTCTGTATGATGGATATGTATTGTTTTATGAGTTTATCAGGTGCTATTTAATCTTTTGGCTTGTTAGTGAATGAAGGTTTCGAAGAGAAGGAGGAGCTCATCCGGATCGGCGAGGCTGGACTACTACAAAGCGTTGGACTAGAGGTATGTTAAAGTTCCCCTGATTACTTGTATTTGCAATGCATGTTTAGAGAAAGGTAGCTTTATTTGTCTTTTTTGTCACTAGAAATATTTTGCTTCTAGGGAGGTCGGTTGTGTCCGCACTAACGACTCTTTCCGCATGACAAAATGGCGACTCCACTGGGGAATCCATTAATGTGAATGTTTTTTCCTTTGTATGAATTTTTGATCTGAGAAAAGTTATTTGTTTTCTGGTTTTTGGCTGTCTGACTGTGTGTTTGGGTGGGCTAGCTTAGGGTTAAATTAGATTTTAGTTTTTCTTTGTTTTGCTAGAAGTACGCAGCCTCTGAGTGTAGCACAGTGCGTACCTGTACACACTGTCGCTTTGTGCACAGAGCGTACCCGCACCTGTGCAAACAGGTTGTCTGCGTACCCCTGTCAAAACTAAGAAAATTTCATTTTCCTTCTTTCTTGCCTTTTACATTTTGTTTTTAATTTGTTTTTTTGCCCAGATCCACTAGTTTTCTGCCATAGATCTTCACCTAAGCTTTTTTCGTTAGTGTCGAGGGTTTTAGTAAAATTCATAGGGATTTTTCCTTAGGGTTTGATTTTTAACTGGTCCTGTAGTGACTTGGCGTTAGAGGTTGTCAAACTTTGGATCTCCTTGGTTTTGTTCAGTCCTCTTAGGAGTCGGGCCTGTCATAGAAGTCACCCTTGTGAGAGACCTACCTTTGTGTCTTCTCTTTGCAAATCTTGAAAAGTTTGTTGTTTGAACTTTGAATTTTATTCTTGAGAAAAGAACAAAAAGATTTTGATTTTTTGTTTTGACCAGTTTTTGGTTCTGCATTAACTAGTCCTTAGTTACATTTTGACTGAGTAAAACATCCAGGAATCATCTTTAGTAAGCTTTTGACTCGTTAGATTTAATTTTACATTTATTTCTCTTAGATTTTCTTTTGAGTAAAATTGAGTTGATTTGATTGTCATAGCTTTTTTAACTTTGATTTTTGTTAAAGTAAGTTTTACATGCTTTATTAATTAGGAAAAAATACAAGAATATCTTTTGAAGGAAAGTTTGCTTTGGTAGCATTTGTGTTTTTGAAAGAAAAAGGAATTTTCATGAAGTGAATAGTGGTCATGTGTCGTATGTTTTGAAAAGAAAAAGAGTTTGTTTCTTTGTTTTCATTGCCAAGAAAGTTGCTTTTATTTCAAATTTGTATTCTCCAACTCTCTTAGCTAGGAAATTCATTGAAAAAGGAAAAATTAGTGTAAATCATCCTAAGTGCATCTTTTAGTGGATTTCGGTCGAGTCTACACACCACCAGTTTCATCTCCACTACCTTTTGTCTTAAAAAAGCCATAAAGTTAACGCTTAAAGTAAAATCAACTTAGTAACTTTTATTTACTAGGGCTTTGAAACACCAATATAGATCAGGCTAGTGTCTTGGAGTAGGAGAGTAATTAACTCTCCAAGACAGCAAAACCAAACAACTAGCTCATCTTGTGGTAGGATAAATCCAACTGTTTCATTTGTACTCTGGGAAAGCTCCTCTTAAAGGAGAAGCACGAGCTCGTGTCCGAACCAGTGAGGGGATCAATCCTCCCTTGTTGGGAACGACGCCAGACACGCACGTATTACAAACGGTAAACCTCAGATTAACCATTGTCGAGGAGCCAGGGGTCACTTGTCGGTAAACCTTGGATTATTGTCAAGGCGCCGACAAGGGGATTGAGCTTGATACTCTGCCCTTGCGTGCTGTCGGAGTGTAGACTGTTCCCCCAGGTGCATTTGTTGTTGTTGGTAACCTTAGTGACCATTATCTTTAGGATTCTACCGAGGTGATGGTGGAGGGAAGATCCCACTATTCTGGAGCAGACGTCGGCTAGACTCACTTGGATTTTCCGGGGGGTTCACTTCACTCGAGACGGTTAAAGTGTAGGAACTTGTGCCGGTCTATTCATTAAGCAGGTTGCCGGGGTAACTGTTCCACCCTCCACTTCTGTACTGAATTCGGGGATGTTGGGCTTCATCACCAACTAGTGTTTTCGGTCCGGAAGGATACTTTTTATGCATGGTTTGATGCCCTAGATTCTTTAGGTGTGTGATTCAAATTTGTTTGGTTCTTTAGAGACTTTAGGTGGTTTGCTTTGAGATTTTACTTTGTTTGCATGTGCAGTAGTTAAAAAGTTTTAACTGTGGCGGAATTACCGAGACAGTCCCGTCGACTTCGGGGCAAGTCTCCTGAGATTGTTTCCGTGGCCGAATTGTTGAGGAAGTCCCATAGACTTCGGGGTGAGCCTCCTCAAGACGTCCCAAGTCATTACAAAGGTTTAAAGGTCCTTGTAACTCCTAGTGGCAGTAAAGTAGGTTCACCTGAAGAAGGAGAATCGTCGTTGGTAGTCCATCCAGATTACCAAGGTCTAGAAACAGGTTATAATCCTGAAGCAGTTGCAGTTTCCGAGCTTGCTGGTAGTTTTTCATCTACTAGTGATATAGGCGAAGAACCTGAAGTATCTGAACCTGTTACTCCAACTTCTAGTGCACTAGATTCACCTAGGGTAGAAAGAGTCATCACCGAAAATCTTCCTGCTGGTTTGATAGCTATTGAAGAACTTGCTCCAGAGGAAGAATTAGGCGTATCTATCCTTGAAGATCAACCTACTATTGATCTAAGGGAGTGTGAATCTATCTTTTACAGTCCTCCTAGAAGTACTACTTGGTACCTTTCGTTAACCAATTATTTAGACAACTCATGGATAAGTTTTTCTCAACCTCGAACTCCTTTTCCACCTGGAGGTATTTATACTCCTATAAATATGTCTGGTCAGTCGTCCGTATTCACTCAATCTCCTGAATCTTTCTTGTACGGCGGTCCTTCTGTTCCTTCCGGGTATCAGTCACTTTCTGGTACCTTTGCGGGAGCATCTCCTCAACCCATTGAACATAGGTTATTAGCTGGAAACAATGGTAATAAACCGTTGAGTGTAGGGGACATTTACATGATGTCAGGTTCAGTTCCCGGTTCTCCACCTCAAGGTGGCCAATTACCGCCTGGGGGGCAACCTCAATTAAAGCCTGGGGGGCAACCTCAAGGTACACAAATTGTGTCTGGGGGGCAACCTCAAGGACAGTATGTACCTATAGTACAATACATTCCTCAAGGTCAACCCCAGCCTTAATATGTACCCCAGGGTCAACCTCAGTATCAATATTTACCTCAAGGGTATCAACCTCAAGGTCAAGGTCAACCCCAGTATCAGTATTTACCTCAAGTTCAATACTCGAGTCAAGGTTATCAACCACCTCAAGGTCAATCATATGTTCAAGGTACGGGAACTATGCCTTTCAGTTATCAATCCTATCCTCAATCCGGTTATGGATCTCAGTATCTTCAACCTGTCATGGGTCAATACCCCGGAATGAACATAGTGTGGGATCCATCGCAAGTTCAACAGGTATTGCAGCCAAGTATACAGTTGTCATCTCAAGCTGGACAACCTTTAGTTGCTGGTCCATCCTAGCAACCAGTCCAGTCTAATGTTCAAACTTTTGTAACTTCGGTAGTTACTCAGCCGCCAATTGCACCTAGTACTCCATCTCAAACAATGGTTGCTGCAACTACCGCAACATCTACTCCTTCCACCACACTTGCTTCTGGAGTATCGACAGCTCCGGTTTCTACTGTCTCTGCAACTACTCCTCAGACATCTTTACCATTGTCTAGATCTACGATTCAAACTACGGTTCAGATGCCTGTAGGAAAACCTGGTTTAAGTACGGTTGTTACTAGTCAACCACAATTCGCTTATCAACCGTACCAGGGACAGTACCAATACGGGCCTGCTGTCCAACAACTGGTTTACCAGTATCAACCGTATCCTGGGTACACTTATCAACAACCTCAACAACCCCAGTACGGTCCGGTTACTCCTAGTTTTCCAGGAGGATATAATATCCCCAATGCGATTCCTGTTCCAAGTTATCCTGGATATCCTCCTCCTGGGACTGGTCTTGTGACCCAGAGTTTTAGGGATCCTAATCGGCGGTTACCATTTATCGCAACTTTGGATTTACCAGACTTGACGCGCCTAACGAACGATCCAATACAATATCTTCCGTTCTGGATGCCAATGCCAAATAAGTTGCCCAGTGATATACCCAAGTTCGAAGGAAAGTCTGGAGAGGATCCGTCCAATCATGTGATGACTTACCACCTCTAGTGTGCTTCAAATTCCATTTCGGATGATTCGATCTGCTTACGTCTTTTTCAGCGTACGCTCATTGGTCTCGCGGCCAAGTGGTACATTGAGCTACCACGGACCTCTTTTTACAATTTTAGTCAGTTAGCTACCTCGTTCCTAACTCATTTTTAGTTGTCGGTAAGATACGATAACGGCATGGAGCTATTAACTTCATTAAAACAGTCGACCTCCACTTATATTTCCTATCATATACATGAATGGAGACGTCGACGGCGATTAGTGAAAGTTTTTATTCCGGACCAAATCTTAGCTGAATGGTTTGTTAAATCATTATTACCGAAGATTACTGAAGATGTAGCTAAGGCCGGAGTAGTTACTAAAGAGAAAGTAATTGCTCAAGCGCAGTACCTTGACTTAGTTTACACTCAGTCAGGTACACTACGTGAAAAGATCCCAGATCTTCCAAAGTCAAATCAAATCACTGCTGCTCCTTCGGGATCTCATGCTGCTGATGGCATGATTGGTTCGGTAAATACTAAAAGTAAGAAGAAATATTCAAAGAATTCTTCGCCCATTATAACCTTACCAAATTCCCCGATAGGAGAGTCTTCTCCTGAAATTTCCGCCGATATTCACGCTGTAGAATCATCTACGGCTAAATCAAAAAGTGGTGGGAAAAAGAAGGGTAAAAAGAAGGGTAAAGCAGACAAGACTCCAAAGGAGAAAACAGAAAAGTCAGAATCCAATGATGAAAAGCGCAAACCTTGATATCCTTGTCTAATTTGTGAAAAGGATCATTTTACGAGAGATTGTCCCCATCGGGCCGAGGTTGTGAAAATCGTCAAAGGTTCCTCAACTCATGTTGTTTTGAAAGATCCATTTCCAAAGCAGGAGAGTAAGATGATAGGTTCTTCCTCAAGTGCCACTGAAGAACCCATATTGATGATGTCTCATGTAAGGATTGCGACTCGATCTCACGATTATGGTAGTAAAAGTCCTGTTGATGGATCGAAAGAAGCAGAATCTTCTCATTCAAATCCATCAACCTCAGCTCCCGGTTCCAATCCACTATAGATCGAGAAACCTAACCCTGACTTAGTAATAAAACCGCCCGCCAAGGGTGTACTTCGAAGGTCTACTTTCAATCCACATGCGAGAGCAGCTCAGAATTACAACATTGTTGAGGATTTAGCTGTTTCACCCTCAGCAATGTCGGCTTTAGAAGTGCTGCAATCATGCCCAGCACAGCGAAAATTACTTTTGTCGGCTATAGGATCTGTTGATGTTCAGGACCCGAACCTGATAATATTTGATCTAGAAAATAGTACACCACGTCTCCCTCATCAGATGGCTTTCCAGATTCCAGTGATAGTCAAAAACAGGCCTATTCATCGGACTGTAATTGATGAAGGAGCTTCTACGTGTATTATGTCGATTCAGTGTTGGAGATCACTTGGTTCTCCTTCGCTGAACCAATCCCCAAAAATTCTTAAGGCCTTTGATGGCCGTGGGTTCCATCCGTTTGGCATTTTACAGGATTTTCCTATAGGGGTTGAAGCAAAAATCGTTAGTCTAGATGTGGAGGTGGTTGATGCCCCTCTAGACTAAAACCTTCTTTTGGGTCGAAGTTGGTCTTACGCTATGACAACGATCGTTTCATCGGTCTTCAGAGTCAGAAAGTTTCAACATAATGGCAAGATCGTGACAATAGACCAGCTGGCTTATTTTTCATCTGACCCAGCCTCTTCAGAGAGTATCCAGCATGTCGATAAAACGACTATCCCTTATAAGGATGTTGGCGTAGGATTAGTTAAAGATTCTGGTTTACTGGGAACTTTTCCTTTTCCTCCGATCAACGCGGACCCTTCATTCGCATCCATTCATATGATTACTTCAGACACTATTATTTACGATGATCCTTGGATTGTCCCATCTGAATCTGAGATAGACTCATTCGGTGATGCAATGCCTTTGAGTCCATATGAAATTGCTTATGAGGCCGTGCAGTCTTTTTTCGACCCAAGTTCAACCCAAATCGACCAAATGAATGTGGTCCGTGAGGAATCCCTTTTCGCATCAACCTCGGAGTTAATAAAGTTTCCCGAAGTTGTGTCATCTGACGAACAACTTTGTGAAGTCCTATGTGTAGACGATTTACCATGGGAAGATCTCCATCATAGATCTTCGTTTTTACCTGAGGATGATCGTTTTGAAAACGATTTCTCGTCAATTTTTACAGCTGAATATGTCAAAGATGCTCAGAGTCCAATGAAACATCCTGATTTGGAGCTGAATTTGGGAAACGTTTCTCGCACTATTCCCATTGACATATCAGTGAAACCTGGAATTGTTGAACACATTCATATAGGTGCCTCGTGTTCAGATGACGAAATTCAAACATACAAGGCCCTATTTCAAGAATTCCGCGATGTGTTTGCCTGGTCCTATGAGGAAATGCCAGGAATTGATCCCTCCATTGTTGTTCATGAGATCAAGACTTACCCAGACGCTAAACCCGTTCGGCAACGTCTGCGTCAGATACACCCTCGAAAAGCGGCTGCAATTAAAGCAGAAGTTAAGAAGCTGTTGAAAGCAGGTTTCATTTATCCGATCCCGTTAACAGATTGGGTATCGAATATTGTTCCAGTTAACAAGAAGCAGGGAACAATAAGAATATGTATCGACTATAGGGATATCAATCGTGCTTGTCCCAAGGACAACTATCCAATGCCCTATATTGATCAAATAATTGATGATTGTGCCGGCAGTGGAATATTTTCCTTTATGGATGGTTTTTCCGGTTACAACCAAATCAATATTCTACCTGCCGATCAACCAAAAACGGCTTTCATTTGTCCATGGGGGACATTTTATTATTGCAAAATACCTTTTGGGCTTAAGAATGCCGGAGCCACTTTTCAAAGGGAAATGTCTTATGCATTTCATGACATCAAGCACATTGTGCAACCGTATCTCGATGATTTGCCCGCTCACTCCTTACGTCGAGCCAATCACCTTGTCCATTTACGAGCAATTTTTATGAGGTGTAGGCATTATCGTATACGGTTGAACCCACACAAATGTGTCTTCTGCATCGAAGTGGGACGATTGCTGGCATTTTTAGTTTCAAAATCCGGCATTCGCGTCGATCCTTCAAAGGTCGAAGCTATCATCAAATTGCCTCCTCCTTCGAGTTTGCGCCAACTCCAAAGTTTGCAAGGGAAAGCAAACTTTTTACGCCGATTCATTCCTAACTATGCCGAGATTACCAAGGTTTTTACCCGGTTGTTGAAACAAAATGATCAATTTTCTTGGGATGAGATAGCTTAGAAATCTTTTGATGCGCTAAAGCACGTGTTGACCCATGCATCGTTGCTGCATCCTCCCAACTACAACCAGGATTACTTTTTGTACCTCGTCGCCGCTCATTCCACTATTGGGATGGTCTTAGTATAGGAAGATGAATTCGAAACGGAACATGTGATATATTATCTTAGTAGGACGTTAAATCCCACTGAGCTAAAATATTCGCATGTGGAGAAATTGGCCCTGGCAGCTGTTCAGGCTGTCCAGCGTTTTCGTCATTACATTCTTCTCCGTAAAACTACAGTCATTTCGGATTGCAACCCTATGATCTATATTTTGACTAAACAATTGCTAGGGGGCAAGTACTCCAAATGGATTGTTATCTTGCAAGAGTTCGACTTGGAGTTTGAAAAATCCAAGTCTACAAAATCTTTAGTTTTTGCGGAATTGATGTGTGACTTCCCTCGTGCTGACACGGAAACTGTGGTAGTGGAACCCATTGCGGACGAATCTCTGTTTCTCATCAGCACTTTAGATCCGTGGTATGGGGATATAATCATCTATCTCCAAACCCAATCCTTTCGGCCCGAAGCTTCAAAGTCGGAACGCCGAAAAATTCAATTCCAGTCCCAACAGTACAAAATTATTGGCGATACTCTTTATCGTCATGGGGCGGACTTGGTTTTTCGTCGTTGCTTAACTCATGAAGAGGCACAAAGGGTTATGAATGACTATCATTCTGGAGCGTGTGGCGGTCATATGTCTGGGTATGCCACAGCCCAGAAGATGTTGCGTGCTGGCTACTTCTGGCCATCCATGTTTAAAGATTGTATCATTGCGGTCCAAAAATGCCACAACTGTCAAGTGTTTGATCGCAAGATGCGCGCACCACCTGCTCCTCTCCACCCTATAATTGTCGTCGGTCCTTTTTCTAAATGGGGTATCGACTTTATTACATGTAACCCTCACTCGGCCGGGGGGCATGCGTATATCATCCTTGCAGTTGATTATTTTACTAAGTGGGCCGAGGCGATGCCTACATTCGAGGCTGACGGCAAGACAGCTGCGATTTTCGTATTCAATCATATTATTGCTAGGTTTGGTGTCCCACAAGCAATAATCACTGACCATGGGCGCCATTTTCGAAACATTATGATGACAGAACTTACAAGCCAGCTTGGTTTGCGTCATGATAGTTCTACTCCTTATTATCCCCAAGCAAACGGTTTGGTTGAGTCCATCAACAAAGTTCTAGTTATCATGATCCGACGAATCATTGGTATTCATCAGTCGAATTGGCACAACATGTTATTTTCAGCGCTTTGGGCGTACCGAACCTCAGTGAAAACATCAACAGGGTTCACTCCTTTCCAACTAGTTTATGGTTTGGAAGCAGTGTTGCCCATTGAATGCGAAATCCCATCACTTCAAATGGCTATCGAATTACTTCCAGCTACTTCCGAAGAGGAGAAGCGTCTATTATACTTAGCTAAATTAGATGAGACTCGACGTGACGCTGCATTGGCAATCGAGACTCACGCAAAAAGGATGAAATCTCAGTATGATCGCAACGTGACCCCTCGTAATTTTTCGGAAGGAGACCTAGTGCTATTATATGATCAAGCTAACGATAAATTAGGTGCTGGTAAATTCGTTCCTATGTGGCATGGGCCCTACATTGTCAAGCGAAAGCTAGCAAAAGGGGCCTATGAGCTAGTAGATTTTGATGGGGACTCTTTGGGTAAGCCCAGAAATGGACTTTACCTAAAGAGGTATTATGCTTAAATGATGGGTATGGAGATTTAGTTAGGTTAGATTTTTCTTTCTAGCTGGTGTGTTTGTTAGTATAGACAGTGTGCTTAGCTTAGAGAGTGTGTTTTTCGTCGTTATTCTGGCTTATCTTGGTTTTACTCTTGATATTGCAGATGTCGACGCCTCTCCAAACATACATTGGATTTGCTGATGGTGCTTGTCGTAATACACGGAATATCTCTTCCGCAGCTTGGGTTATCTATTCGCCTTCTGATGAGTTAGTTTCTATGCATGGGGTGAGCCTCGGTCAAACAACAATCAACATTGCAGAATACAGTGCAGTGATTGAGTTATTATCTGAATCTATTTCGTTTGGGATTCGGAGTTTGATAGTGAGGTTAGATTCTGAACTCGTTGTATTACAGCTTAATAGAGTATATGCCATTAGAAATCCAGTGTTACTAAGGTTATTTTTGAGAGTGCGCCTCTTGGAACGTGAATTTGATTACATTGAATATCAGCATATTCCAAGGTCATTAAATACATTAGCAGATGCAATTGCTTCTCGAATGTTAGACAGACATTTGCGATAATCATAAATGTAAATTTAAAAAACATTTCATCATACATGTTTAACAAGATAAGCCGGTAATAATGATATATATATAGATAGAAGTGTGTCAAAAATATACATCGTCTTCGATCATAGGTTGAAAAACACCTTATGATCGGCAAAAATGATAAGTACAAAAAACAAAAAATGTCATATGTGTCTACAAAAAGTGACTAGCCAATCACTGGTGGTGCTCTCTATACGAGACCACTGCCCGCGCTACCCTACACAGGAACCTCCTTAAAGGTCCTGGGACTACGACCACATAGCGCTGAAGTCGGATAGGAATATCGTCTATAGTCGTCTCTGGTATGTCCGCCATGAGACGCTCTAGGTCCTGTTCCAACTCGGCTAAGGTCTCTGCGGCCACATCCTGTGGGGCCGGTGCTGGTGCAACTGGTACTCTCCTCTCGAATGGCCGGAGATTGGCCGGACGCTGTGTACCTACATCTGCATTTTGAAATTTGTCACTGTCAGTTTTGAGACGATATAAAAACAAATAAAAAGTAAAAAATTTAAAAAACTTGTGAAAAATGAAGTACCTCTGTCGTCCCATTGTTCTCCCTGTGGAAGAACCATGTCCGAATCACCGCGAAAATCTACTCCAGCATAAGGAAAATCCTGAATCGCAAAGACCTGGTCCTCCAACCAGTGAAAGTAACCCGCAGGAAATCGGACAACTCCCGCTCCCTCATCAGGATGCCGGGCCATCACCGTAACCCATCGCATCAACTTTGGCTCCCGAGGAGGCCCAGCTGGAACAGTGAGATGTTGTGGGATCAGCATCGGAACCCTCTCTAGGGCAAAGCTCACAACTAGAGGCCCATACCCAAAGGTCTTTAATTGCTCGTTCTTTGCCCTAGTCAGTTGGCCCTTCATATTGGCCAACACAGCGTCACACCAATTGAAAATGGTGCCTCGGTAGCAATCTATCGCCATCCGCATTTGGGACCCGGTGGCAATGTGCAAAGCGGCTGCGCCGCAGAGTCTGGTAACTGTAAAGGCAATTACCATAAGTTTAGGTAGGGATATGTATTTGATTTCTATCCCTTTATCCTGGCTCTGATTGTTGCACCACTCTAGCCGAAGGCTAGCAAGGGATTGGCCACCCGGCCTAGTCCCGGACAGAGTCAGTTGCTCGCCCCTATTAGGAAAACCAGTGAGAAAATATATGTCAGAGGGCTCTATCTCGAGCTAGTGCCCTCCGATATAGAAGCATTGATCCTGGACGTTCCACCTTTTAACCAGCCATTCTAAGAATCACACCTGGGCCCTCATGCCAGGTATGGCCCAGTATTTGTAGAGACCGCATGCCTTCAAAGCATCAATGGAGAGTTGATGATCTATTGCGGCCAAATCGACATCTTCATGTGCTCTTTCGCGCCAATCAAGCATGGTGGGCAATCTACACACCAGAAAACATTCATTAGAATTCATTAAATCAAAATTTGATGGTTAGGTTTTGAGATTTGGGGTTTTGAAATTGCTTTGCGCGGAGTACGCACCCCGCGTTCAGAAACAGAGCGTATGGACGCAGCTGTTCTGAAGGCAGGCTGCGTACTCCCGCCATTTTCCCATAAACGAAAATGTCGGGGTACGCAGGTCACCCATGGGGCACCTGCGTACCCCGAAAGGCGGATCCTAAAACCCCAAAGCCCTCAAAAAATCAAAATAGGGCTTGAAATGAAATTCTAAACGGATGAAAACAAAGAGGAGGATGTTGTGAAATACCTGAAAGAGACGACACTCGATTCCGACGGTCGGATTCTCCGCAAAGTCCACGGGAAGTTTCTTGCCAAAAGCCCTTTTCTCTCCTTCAATAGTAAAATGGTAAAAATGACATGGTAAAAAGTCTTTTTATAGGTTTTTTGGATAAATGAATGCTAAATTTGTTTATTTTTCACCATGGAAGGATATTTCTCAATGCATTTTTGCTTATCTTAAACAGGTATGAGTAATGTGTCGTTTTTGTGTAGGACAGTATGACTTTCAAAGAAAGTTACCATTTTTCACGAACCAAAACATCAGAGTCATCTTTTAAGCCCTTTTCTGACTCCTAAAATATGAAAAGATCGCCGAGTGTTTTCTTTTACACTCGTTAAAACGGAATTAAAAGACGGTCCCCTTATAGCTCTTTTCTGACCGTAAAAACAGGAAAAGATTGCCGGGTTTTTGTCGTTTCAAACTCGATACGGAAATAAAACGACGTGTCCTTGATCGCTTTTTACTTTTCAGGTCAGAGGCACTAATCATGAAAGTACTCCTTGGTCGCAAGACTAAGCGGTTCTCTCAAGTATTATTTTATACTTTTTCGGGTTTGGGAGACACAACTTTACGAAAAATTTCAACCTGGAGTCTTCTTTAGTTTTTTCAGACTCTCTAAAAATGAAAAACACTGAGTTTCTCCTATACTGGACTCGTTAAAATTTCACAGTAAAGGACCTGTTCGATTACAAAAAGGAACGGACCACTCCTTCTTAGGGTTCGAATCAAAACTAAGTTGGACTCATCGAAGGATGAGCTTATAATCAAGCATATGTTATCCTCCTCAAGCTTGTAAAAAATAGAGAGGTACTTGCCAGAAATAGTGGGGGAAAAGAGAGAAAAATGAGCCCATTTGTTGTCCTTTGTCTTAGAAGAAGCCTTATTACCACTCTTGAATACGACACTTTTCATTCACCTGGGTTGGGAAATCCTTTGCCCCACAGTTGATCAAGCCACATTGAAAGTCTTTAGCCGGGTATTAACTTTGGGTCAAATGTCACCAAGCCATCTGTCGTGTCGTTATGTGTTCAAGAGGTCTCTCAAACAAACATTCATCTGCAAAATACCCGTCATCCATCTTGACCATCCCTGAGTCAGTCCTTACAGCTACATTTTTTCAACTTGATCTATGATTTCATGTTGTGGGATTGCCTGCAACGGGTCGCTTTCTATCGACATCAGCACATTATCTAGAAAGATGACCTAGGAATCATCAGTACCTTGAAGTCTGCATGCATCAATGGCAGGTTTCTCGCCTTTGACGACAGTTTACATCATTGACTTTCGATCGAAGGATTCCGTGAAATGTTCGACATCAACTCATTCATTCACATCTCATGGATTGTACTGGGTACTTTGAGAACCATTGACATCATTGGTAGTCTCTCTCACGCTTGTTAACAGTTTACATCATTGACTGGTAATCAAGTGGTTTCTACCATGTTCGACATCAACTCATTTATTCGCATGGATAGAATCGTACCTGTTCGGGAAGTATAAATGAAGACCCTGGATCTAGTTTCCACCATCCAGGCTGCGAGGAGTTTTGTATTCATTGTACGGTAGACTAATCATAAACAGATGGCTGCGTCCATACTGTGTCTACAAAAGTCTATGATTATGATGTACTACAGAATCATTCCTGTATCATCGCAGTAGATAGTCAATTAGTTAAAGTTTTCAATCTGAGTATGGGAATGCTTACCTCAGCGATGATATGATCATATATATGTATTTCGTGTTGAATACTTGCAGGTTCCGACTGGGCTCTCCACAAGATAATCCTTGAAATGATAAAGTACTTCACCCTTCCTAGATAAAATGAAACCCTAATCTACTTCAGGCTTCGCACTTTAGGGGGCAATCTGTTACACTAAAATTTGTCACCATGACTATTTACAGTTAGTATGGCTCCATCAACTGTCATACTATCCTCCTTGGCAAGCCTCATACCTCTGCTCTCCATGTCAAACTTCAAGAAAGAGAGAAAGTCATTAAAAATCTATATATCTCTGGGTACGCAGTTTCTCTTAGCCTTACCTGCGTGTACGCACTCCAAGTTTACAATACCTGCATACTTGTACGCTCTGTATGTAAAGCAATGGGTGCGTACTCCTGTAAAGGTCAAAAGGCACAAGTTTCACTCCAAAAAAGTTACTTGTGGTCATTTCTAGAGCCTTCTAGAAGCTTGTTTGACTTGTATGAAGCGCCTCCAGATGGTTCATGTATCCCTACCAAAGAGGAACTTATCCCATCAAGAGGGGAGTTATCCCATCCAAAGAGGGCCTTATCCCATTGATGGTGGACCTGAATAACTTCCTCTATAGCACTATAAATACAGGCATTGGGCCAAAGGGAGGAAGGTTGAAAGCTGAACATTCCTAAGGGTAGATGCTGCTGGAATTAGGACTCCCTTGTAAAGCTTGAGAGGAGAGATTCCCATCCTTTCCTAGCTTTATTTGAGAGTGGGTGAGCTGATCAAAGTAAAGGAAAACTCTTGCTGGACCCTAGGAGGGACTTGCACAACACCAAGGCTCAGGTTGTAATGGTTCCTTTTGTTATCTTTTAATGCAAATGAACTTATTTTTCTCAACAGATTATTATTTATGGTTTGTTTCATATACTCCTTGGTCTGTATGATGGATATGTATTGTTTTATGAGTTTATCAGGTGCTATTTAATCTTTTGGCTTGTTAGTGAATGCAGGTTTCGAAGAGAAGGAGGAGCTCATCCGGATCGGCGAGGCTGGACTACTACAAAGCATTGGACTAGAGGTATGTTAAAGATCCCCTGATTACTTGTATTTGCAATGCATGTTTAGAGAAAGGTAGCTTTATTTGTCTTGTTTGTCACTAAAAAGATTTTACTTCTAGGGAGGTCGGTTGTGTCCGCACTAACGACTCTTTCCGCATGATAGTGCGATTTTTCCTTTCAGCTACACCATTTTGTTGTGGAGTGTATGGAACAGTATGTTGCATTTGAATTCCATTTTCGGTGCAAAAGTTGATGAATGTGTTTTTAACATATTCTCCACCATTATCAGTTCTTAGCTTAAGAATTTGATGTCCAGATTGTTTTTCAACAAAGGCTTTGAAGGCCAAAAATGTGTTAAATACTTCGCTCTTGAGTTTTTAAGAAGTATACCCAAGTGCGTCTGGAGAAATCATCAATGAAAGTTAAGAAATACTTGCAGCCAGAGAATGAAGCAACAGGAAGTGGACCACATAAATCACTGTGCACAAGATGTAAAGGGGCTGAGGCGTGCCAAGAGGCACATTTTTCAAAATTGTCCCGATGATGTTTTCTGAGTACACATCCGGAACAAACACCATCTCTGCAAGATACCATAGGAAGACCTGTCACCATATTTTCTTTACATAGATGCTGAAGGGAGCAATAGTTTAAGTGACCAAATCGCTCATGTCAAAGTTTGCTCACTTCATCATTATGAGCAACAAATACTGAGGGAATATTTGATGACCCAAAGTTGTGAAACTTATACAACCTTGTGGAATCATCAGCAATACCAGTAGCTAGAATCTGTTTAGGATCTCTTAGATCCTTGATTACAACATCATGAGGTGAAAATTCAACAATTTTACCTTCACCTGAATGAGTTATCTGATATACAGATAGAAGGTTGCAGGATAAGGTTGGAACACATAATACATCATTAAACTGACCATCGTCTAAATGAACAGTTCCAGTCCCTACAACATTAAGAGATCTATCATCACCAACATATATATTTTTGGTGTTACAATCATTTAAAGAAGAAAACATGGCTTTGTTTTTGGCCATGTGATAAGAGGCTCCAGAATCAATGAGCCACTCATGAGAATGAGAAGAAGAAGATACATTTAATGCATAACCAGACTGAGATGATAGACAACGACATGCAGAAAGTGCCATTCCTGAAGATGAAGTTGAAGTTGAAGTTGAAGAATGCTCCACATGGATGTTATGTTTCTTCATTGCGGCTTCCAAGGCTTCCATCTTCTTAAAGCATTTAGATTCTAAGTGGCCATCTCGATTACAAAAGTTGCAATGTCTATCAGTCTTCTTCCATTTGTTTTTATTCGTCCTATCATTTTGCTGAAATGATCTTTCATTTTGAGGCTGAGTTTGCTTAGGACCCTTGTTTGGTTTAGGACCATTCTTTTTAGGATATGACTTCTTAGGATTTTGTGAATTTGGTTGCTGCTGGGCGACTAACGCTTTCTTGGAAGAGTTTCCAAGATTAAGAAGACCAAGGTGTAAGAGTTTTTCTTGTTCTCTTATTAAAGAATCACAAAAAGAGTCAAAGGAAGGGGTCTTGTAGTCTTTTCCTTGACAAATGAAAACTTCCCTTGTAGAATGGAAGGTGGAAACAAATACAGAGTAGGATGGTCCCAACTTAGTAAGGATGGAATAAATAAGGTTACTATCTTCTTTCTTAACCTTAACACCTTCCAAGAGATATCTAAGGGTCTTGAATTTGGACAAGAAATCTTCAATGCAAGGAAAATTATTAGGATCCAATGTAAGCAACTCATTTTCAAGTTGATGGGCTCTAATTTCATTTTTAATCCCAAAAACTTTAGTGATTTGTTCCAATGCTTCATGAGGAGTATCAAGTTCTGCAATATGGAATCTAAGATCAGGAGAAATAGACATCCCTATCAAACCACATGTTTGATCTTGTCTATTTTCCCATTTTGCAGCCTTGTCTTCATCTTTTGGTTTCTTCTCTTGGCCTGTGGCTATTCTGTAGAGACCTTTACTTCTAAGTAAATCTTCCATGTAGGCTATCCATTGGAAGTAGTTAGTGCTGTCAAGAATGACTTGGCATGGAATTTCCATTTTTTTTTTTTAAAATGAAGCTGAAGATGCTGAAAGTAAGTGTTCCAATGGATAGATCTCGAAAAATTAGGCTGTTTTAAAAAAAACGGCTCTCAAAAAGGCTTCCGGATGAAGAAGTTATGGCTTTTTGAAAAACAATCGTTGAAGTTGCCGGCAAAGTGCGCGAATGTGCGGGAATGAAAAAAAACGCCCCCACAAAATGGAGATTTGAACCCAAGACCTCTACTCTCTTAAAATAGCTTTGAACCAATTGAGCTATACAAAAAAATTGAGAGAGAGAGAGAGAGAGAGAGGGGAGGGGGGGGGGGGCCTTGGGTTGCGTGCTTGCCTTGAGAAAGCTCTTTCTTCCTACAAAACAAAAACACAAAGCCCAACACGAATATGCAAAGAAAAATGAACCTTACGGCTCAAAGTTAGCTTTAGCCGGAAACTAAATATTTTTCTCAATGTTTCTGATTTTCCAAGATCACACTAAGGTGCAGGGAAAAGAGCATACGCATGAGAAAAAAAAACTTCCTTTCTGTTTCTGATTTGCCCAGATCGCACAGAGTCGTAGGGCAAAGAGCATACGCAGAAATGAAAGGTATAGATCCCGTAATAAAAAAAAGATAAATAATTAGCAACCGAAATAACCAGAGAGAAAATAACAGTAAACTGCAGATAAACACTGTATACCTCCAGATCTTAAAAATGACGCAGATAGGGCTACCGGAAACCTTTTCGCGTGAAACGAAAGGGTTTGCTCACTGGAATAGATGCTCCGAACACAACAGAGCAATCCTCTTGGCCTAAAAGCAGTCAGAAACAGTAGATCTAGGAAACAACAGCCGCATGCAATTCTACCGGCTTCAGATTTGGATCACCAATGGACGCAGCCCTCAAATAGCTCTGATACCATGTAGAAATTTACAGGGTAAGTTCCTCAGAAAGAACACCAGAAGGACACCGCTCACAGCCAGATCTCAAATCAATACACCAGTATTTTTGACGTGGTTAAAACCCTCAAAGAGGGAAACAGTCCACGGCCTGAGCTAACGTGGCCACTTCAGGCAATTTATTAATCAAAGAATGAAAATTTACATAAGCTTTCTCTCATAGACGGATTACCCGAACAATGACCCTCCATGCGCTTTAAATAGAACTCATGGACCAATCGGGTTTCAAGCCACGAATCAAGTGTCGGTAATACCGAGGAGAGAGTGAACCGTCGGATCACTACATATCGTGACCGTCGGATTGTAAGTTACAAAATGTACAACGGTAAAGAAACACACTTTACCTAACTCTATACTAGACCAAGTTGAACTTAACTATTTCCTATGTGTCGGAATATCCTAACACAAAACCCATTGCAAGAGGATGAATTGGCCAAAATTCTAGCCAATATGGGTGAATATGCCCAACCTCTCAGCCCGCTAGGCCTCCATATTGAAGAAGAACCAAAGGATCATTCTGCTCAGGATAAGGACGCACTCGAAGAATTACGCGACAGGGAAGTAGAAGAAGAGAATCATCATGTTCATGATGAAGGTATGACAGGAGAGAAAAGTGATACAGAGGAGGAACAATCTGTTCCCAGCCAGACTACACCAGAAGAATTCCAGGAAGAAGGGGTGGAAAAAGAAGTCACCCAGGAAATAATAGAGCCAGCTAGGGTTTTTACTCCTGAGCAACCTGAAAAAAACAGCGAAGGAGCACCCCAAGAAGAAAACCTGGGAATTGGGAAACATAACAGTCTAGGCCCTAGTAAATAGACAACTATTCCTTCTAAAGAAACATAAGAACTTAAATGATTACGAAAATAACAGCAAAGATTGTTGAATGTGATAGCACGAATTCGACAACAAATCAGGGTTTTGAAAATGAAAAAGAGAACAAAAAGGACTTCAGGGATAAGAAATGCAACCACTCCAGTGAGACCCCCCAAGAAAAAAGTTCAGAGGACCCATGCCTAGCCTGCTGTTCAAAACCCTGTTGAAGAACAGTCTGATGTTCAAAATACTGTTGAAGTGCATACTGATGTTCAAAAGCAAAAGGAACAACATTCCACTGTTGCCCATGTTGAAGTGAAAATAGACTATATGTCGACCTGTGACAAAGAATTTTAGACAGAGGCATAGTCCTCTGAAGGAATGTAGACTATAAACATGAGGTGACACAATAAAAAGATTCGAGTAAATCTTCAACTTGCCACTACTACGTGGGAAAGTGATCCGAAGACAGTAACCCTACGAGAGGGTTTGATGCAATCTTAGCAAGCAGTAGAAAAACTCATAGAACAAATGGTTTCTCAAGAAAAGTATGAAGAATTACAACAACAACTAAGGAACGTCAATCTATCCGAAAGCCAAGCTTTTGAAGGATGGCGAAAGGAAGAAGAGAAAGTCGCAAAGGTAACTCATAGGTTAGATGTAGTTATCAAGCAGATGGATACCTTATGCTCTTTGTACACTGACGTCCTAGCATGTAGAGCCCCTGCTAAGAATTATGCCTTGTTTTTAATGGAACGATATTTGCAATTGAAAATTAAGGCTGTCAAAGCAGGAGCCCCTATACAAATTAATACTATTGATGATTTTATAAATTTTTGTAAGCACTATGGAGTAAAGGTTCAAATACTACTGTGTGAATTCTATCTGCACAACCTCGTGTTAGATCAAGAGACAGAGCAGAACCCCAGCCCTTTCGTTGGGGATATCCAACAGCAGGCATTTGTTTCATTTGGGTTTAATCAAATTAAATGGATTAAAGCCTATAATGCCTTCCAAATACAAGAAAACGGATTAGACTTATGGGTAAGAGCTGAGCCTAGAGATCCATTATAGTTATGGAATAAACACAGGAGTCTCATGAGGACTCCGGGCGTGATTGAAGCATTAGGACCCATTCATACAACAATCAATCGGCAAGGGATAGAATACTTCTTTACCATTAAGGACCTTGCCATTGCAGCTGCTAAATTTCGATATCAGACCTCTAATCCGAATATCCAACTCAGGGAACCATTTAATTATGAGAACTTTAAATTAGCTGCCGATCGCTTGAACCTCTATGGCGAAATCATCTTGAGGGTAGGACCATCTTGGTTAGGATATAGGTTTCGGAGTCCGATTATTTGGCACCCTCCACCTGGATACCAAGCCCAGTATGAAATGCTTGAGGGTCAGACAAGCCATCTTTTTGAACACCTAGTTAGGCATCATGGCTGTAGACCACCACATGAGATCCCATTTCCAGCCTACTTTTTCACTGCCTTACATGTCAACTACAATGTTTTCATGAGGGCATGAAAAAGGGTAAGCAGGGGGGTGTGTGGAGTACTGAAGAAGGTATGTTTTTATTGATTATTTTGTCATCTTTTCTTTAGAACTCGTAACCTCTTTGCATCATGAACTAGGTAGATAATAAGAAATCATGACAAAATCTATAGGATTTATATGCAACACGAAAACACTAATAATTGCTATTTCTTATGCAGGAAAAGGGAAAAATGAAAGATTGTCGTTCCAAAGAAAAAGACAGGGCCAAGTTAACTGTTGTCCCTTTGGCGGGGAACCATATGCAAACAAGGTGATCTAAATTAAAACATATCAGCCAAGGAAAGGAAAAGGAGATATCGACTCGGTGCAAGAAAACAAATGGATAACTGGGAATTAACAGTTTGGTGAATCCCTCAGGATCCTTTGATCCTAAGGGATCGCTACCTTAACTATTTTTTGCATCCTTGATATCTCCACTTTAGATGTTATAAAAAGGGGCAGCACTGCTAGTCCAGGGGACGATTGTTGTTACTATTGTGTAATTTCTTGTTGTACTTGAAACTTTGATCATCGAATCTCATTGAGAAGTGATCCATTGTAACTTTGTTTTAATGCTTTAATATAAATCTGGTTGCTGTTCCATCTTTGATCCTGGAGTAATCTCAAGCGGTGTATCCCTGGAGGCTAGGGGCCCGGCCCTGGTGGAACACTTGCTCCTGTACCATTATCTTTAGTTTGTGTGTGGTTTTCATTATCATCTTTGTTCGGTAATCTGGTGTGTTTTTTTATTTTATATCACAACTCTGTTATATTTACAATATCACTCTCTATAACAGGAATATCGTATTGTTCATTCTGATTTTATAACGCATTGTTGTTCCTTTAAATCGTCGATGTAACATTAATAGTCTTTACAGAATGCTATTGCTATTCAATTACAGAGTAACTGGGCGGTAATATTCTTAAGTTGGTATTACTGTATTCATCTATGGTTTATGTTTAATTATGATTGATGTCCAATTGACATTGTTGTTCCATTATGAATTGCGATCATTATCCTTTATAACTGAGATTAATATTTGTGGTATCAGAATCAGATTACTGTTTCTCTTAATATTAGGGTGTGATGTGTGTGTTATTTATTTCAGTATACTGTACAATCACAATTGGCTTTAAGCTTTGTTCTATATTTCATTACTAATCAGTTTCCATTCTATTTCCATTTGCTGACTGATTTATTCTTAGAGTAAGGATTGCTCTTTGATTTCTGTAGGACACGATTGCTGCACTTATTCTTGTAGATTAAAGGTTTTCTGTTTATAAGAATCAATTGTTGTTACATTTTCTAGTTGTCGTTCCATTTCTTAGTTGTTGTTCCATTTCCTAGTTGCTGTTCCATTTCCTGTTATTTTCGTTCTCATTGATTTAGTGTGCAGAACGATATGAAATTATAGTGAGCGTTGACATCTGTTGTCTAGTTCCTAAGTTTATGATCTGTTTATCTTCAGTTACATCAGTTTACAGAGGGATGAGTTACTGTTACTGGACCCTTGATCAATAAATTTCTTAGTTTTCCGAATGCATGATTTAGGTTTTAAAGTGCTTTGCTGTAAGTAGATCTTGTTTTAAGCATCCATTTACTCTTGTATTTTGAGCACTATACTACTAGCATTACTCTCACAAATGACTGCCTCAAACTGAGTACACTCTTTGAGATAACAAATCGTTCCTAGATTGACAAGTTAATGTGACGTAATTAGAGGTGAAAAAGACCCTTTTTACAGCTCGACAGGCGGTATTGATCGCACCGCCTTTGGAAGCTGGGCGGTAAAGGTACAAGGGCGCGCAATACCATTCAGAGGGTGACGCGTGGCGGCGGGGAAAGGGTGAAACCACTTTTCATCTTTAGTTATCGTCCTGGAGGTTTGATGGCGTGGGGAGAGTGACTACCGTCCAATCATGGAGGAGAAGATCAGACGGTAGGGATTTAACTGAGCGGGTCAGTTTGTTTGACGTGACGGGAGGGCCATTGGATCAGGGTGACGGGGATCAATGGCCAAGACTGCAGTAGAAGGGTCTGCAAGGGCGCGTGGTTGTATGGGCGTGGGTTATGGAGAAAGGTGAGGATAACCATTTTAGGCCCTTTTTGAGCGCGATCAAGGACCAAGTTGGTCTCCAACTTTAGAAAATCTTGATTATATAGCAGAGCTAACAATAACTCCACACAACCATGACTCATATGACATATACAATGATAAATACATGGCTATAGTAGCAATATAAAACCTCATACATAACTCATATGACCATAACATGACCTCATGACTCATGGATATATGACCCAAAAGATAGTACATCATAAGTACATGGCTCCATGAGCATTTACATGAATACATCAATGAAATATATAACTTCTATGATCATCTCCTATGGACCAATGACTCAAATACATAATACATCATGATAATTATGTTAACACTCAGGTTGTTCCCTTTGACTCCGAAGGGAATACGGCCGAGGTAACCACTAACCAACCTTTTAGCCACAGGTCCTAGCCTACCTGCAACCAGAGAGGGCTATCTCTTTTTGATTTAGCTTTGTTTTGGTGTAATTTTAGGCTAGTTGTGATGCACAGGATTTTGTTTTGATTTTGTTGGGATGATGGTTTCAGTCAGAGCTGGTATGTTTTTTCAGAATAATCTAGGCCATTGGGCATGGAGTAGATGATGGTGAACTGCTGGAAATGTTTCTTGAGAAAAAGGTTATGCTACAGAGCCAGACAGGTATCCGTGGAACAATTCTTCAAATCTATAATATGATGGCATGAAATCAAGGAGTGAAAGGCAACTAAGGATCTTTCACTATATTGATAAGGGGAGAAAGTGGGAACATTATCTAGGAGCATTTAAGAATTCCTGAACAACATTCATAATGATAGAATAAATACAAACATGAGCAGTTAAGAATTCATATTTATGATTAATTCTAAAGAAAACACAATTAACAACAGAGATTGAGCAAAGGGTGTATTCAAACAATTCCTCAGCTATTCTTTTTCTCTTTTGCTAAGCTAATGAAACATATATTTGAGTTAAGCAAACATAGAAAGACAAAACATGGTTTTAGAATAACTTATTGCTCCATCAAACAACACAGGAATTCTGTAGCAGAACGTAGATCATCACTTTGACATCAAACAGTGCAGAGATCATGAACTTTCCCAGCCATTTGTATTAGATAGTCTGAAAATTTACAAGACAATGTTTCAGAGAGAAAATCACCAACCCCAAATACGTTCTGGGGGGAAGGTATATATACAAAAAGAAGATACAAAATATCTAGCTGATGAGTTAATAACTCATAAATTCTATGTC
Organism: Pinus tabuliformis; assembly: GCA_031772625.1. Lineage (NCBI taxonomy): Eukaryota > Viridiplantae > Streptophyta > Pinopsida > Pinales > Pinaceae > Pinus > Pinus tabuliformis. Next base: position 159,315,936 of record CM062819.1, read on the forward strand.
AACCCCTGAGGAATTATAGCTGAAAGAGTAAATGCTACAGTAAATATTTAATGCATTAGCTGTCCATCTTGTCAGAGAGTTTTGACTTTTGTGACCAACTGAGTCGGCTGGGGCTACGCTGTCTAATATTTGTGTTTTTTCCTTTTTGGGCTTGCTGTCCCAGTATTTTGCTGAGTCATTATTCTCACCCACTCTGCCTATTGTCTCCATGCTGTATTCAATTCCGTTGACCTAAGGCTGGCCCAAAGAGACAGAACCGAGATCATTTTGGCAAAATTTGCAGCATTGCTTGCCACCAATCTTCTTTAGGCAGTTGGTGTCTTCGTATTTTTATTAAAGTCTCATCTGCCTCTGTGTACCTATAAAAATTGGGTGGGACCTCAAACAGGTGATTAATTTCATGTTCAATGTAAAATAAATTTTCCATCTTATCATAGAGGCTCTGCCCTGATGGAGGTCCTGCTTCTTCTGAAGTACTTGTGGATGTTGTGATCTGATTTGAAATGAAATTAGTCATCCTAGTGGCATACTGCTCACGGGTCAGCAGTCTTCCAGCACCGGTCAGTAGGCTGGGCAATCCTTTGCCTTGCAATGCTCCCATTCTCAGCTTGTAATCATCTACCTCAGCCTGCATTTCCTGACATTTTCTCTCCAAACTTTGCACAAAATTTCTAAGGGTCAGCACCTTTTTGGCTGTTAAAACAGTCTCTGTTCTGTTGCTGATGTCTAAGGCTGCCAACTCCTCTTTCGTGTGAGTGTTCAGGAAGTGTATCATCTTGCCAGCCTACTCAGGCATATTTCCTAGTGCTGCTCTGGCCTTTTGACTTTCAATTTGGGCTTGGCCTATTAACTCGATCTTCTCATGCATAGTTTTGATTGATTTCCACTGTCTGGTGATAGAGTGGTCAATCCTGGTCCACAAAATTTTCTTTATTTCAGCCAGAGTCTTTTCTAAATTCAGCTCCTTCTCCAAGGCCTTTATTTTGTCCTTTAGGGCCTTAATTTCTCTGGTCTGTTCAGCCACTGTTATTTTGGATTTATCATATTATGCTTCTAGCTCAGCCAATTTTTCTTTGGCCTGTTTAATCTCTATTGCCTGAAGCTCTAGCTCCTTGACAGCTTTTGTCAATTCATCCATGCTTATGCTAGACTCAGGAGCTGTTGTTGTTGCCACTGCAGCATCTAAAGTTGTTGTAGTCATTGGAGGGGTCACTGCTGCTTCTGTAGTTGCTGCAGTAGTTGGGGCAGTTTGGGGTGGCTGGGAGGTCGACTCTCCCTACTTGTTTTGCAGTGCCCTTTCCAATTCTCCTTCCATTTGGACTATTCTCTGATTCATTTGCATTAGTAGGTCCAATGTATCCTCAACTTCTTTCTCTTTCACCAACTCTCCGTTTGTGGATGCATGGTCGAGGAGAGCCTCATTTGCTTTTTTAGAGCAGCAATATCATCCTCCTTTTTCTTCATTAGGGCCTTGATAGCTTTGGGATTCTTAGGATCATGCCCCAGGTCCACAATAATGTCCTCCAATGTTTTGATTCTGTTGTCTTTGGCTGTGGAGGACATTCTTTCTAAATCAAGCTGAGTATTAGTGTTCCTCAGAGATTCCTTTAACTCATGGGCCAGTGTGGCCTTGTCTACCAATGTGGCATATACCATTTCCCATGTTTGCTTATGTAATTCTATTTGATCCATGGGGTGAATGTCTTTTGCCATAACCTATAACTTTATCCTAACATAATCTGCAGCTGACTGGGGCTCCTGAACCTTGGGTTTAAAATGGCTGAGAATCATTTTTTCTTCTTTGATGTCATACATTGCCATCAAAATTTCCTGCTTGGCAGGTGTTGCTTTAAGAAATTGGTCATATAACTATACTCTTAACAGTTCATTTTGTGCCTTAATTTCTTTAAAGGTGGCCTTGATGCTAGCTGGCCTCTTGCTTTGCTGTGTGGAGGAGGACACCTCCATGCCATGTTGCCTATCTTGCTCTTGTTGGAAAGAGCTTGTAGCTGTTTGTTGACTGTCTTCTCTATCTTTCCTTGGACTTCCAAGGATTTCTTCACTTAATTCCTCCACAATTGGAGAATCAACTTTTTGCCTCTTGGCTTCAGGCTACTGAGTGGACCCACTAGCAGGTGTGGAGTCATTTCGGTCTCGTTTTCTGCCTCTTTCCTCATGGGCAGGAGTCTGCAAGGCAAGCAATGTTGGTGCTTCTATTTGTTGAAGAGGAGCCTGTACTTGAGGTTGCTCCATTGAGGAGGCAGTGTTCTATAATCACTTCTTTCTCTGCATCCATTATCTCCTTCCCTTTTGTTGTACCTGTTGCTGATGTAGATGGTCCCTGGGCGGCTTGTGTGGCTGCAGCAGTGGATGTGCCTTCTCCAATTTGATGTGGCAACTTGAATGTTACCTGCTGCAAAGAATCCAAGTCAAGAGTTTTTTCTAAATCCTTGACATTTTTCTCCATTATTTCCTCTTGAGTCAATTCCTCAACTAATGTGCCTTGCAACCACTCATCTTGGTTGGCATATTGCTCAATTTGTGGATATTTACAGTGGTCATAACCTAGCAACCTGTATTTAACTCTTCTGGCACTGATGAAACCTTCCGGGTCATAAGGGACCCACCAGAAGCTCCTCTTTAGCCTATATTTGTCCCTGAGAATTTGATCAACATCTTGCCAACCTTCCTTCTTTTTCATAATGAAGGGGCCTAGATGGTCTTTGAATTTGAGGTGAGCTTTCTTTTTGGCACTATGAAAAGGGGTAAGATCAGAACTAATGAGTTGCCTATAGTATTCCAAAGCAAACAGTCTCATTGGTACATACCTTGGAAGCCTGTAAGGACAGAGCTCATAGCGATAGATTCTAATGACAGTGCGATTTTGATATAGGTACCAATCACCTATTTTGTAGCTCTTGGACAGCTGCAAGGTCTTATGTATCTCAAATGACAATCTGGGAGGAGGGGATCTCATTAGGAGGCAAGAGACTGGGTATACAAATTGGTCAATAAACTCACAGTAAGAAAATGGAGAGTTTTGAACTTCATGGAAAACTTATGACCAGAAGATGACAGACCTCTTTTCACCCCTAGAATCCAATTTCTTGATGGGGCACTGGAAGCTTTCAGACTGGTAATACATGAATAAGTGGTAGATATATGATGAATATTTGAATACTTCCTCCCTATCCACTTTCAATAGCTGATCATGTATTTTATTGGCTATGAACTTGGCAAAGTTATACTTGTAAGCAGGGGGTTGGCTTGGACTATATGCAGCTAATAATACCAACTCTGTTTCATCAATTTTCTCACTCACTTTGAAGCCCGGCACATAAGAGATCATATCAACTAGAAGCTTGCCCACCTCATTGAAATGGACATATAAGAAAGGAGGTGGCCCTGTAGGCTGGTGGTCTGCTCTCATGAATGTCTTGGTAATTTTTTCAATGTCAGCACTGGAGAGTTTGGAGCTTGCATCCAACAAATAGTTCATGGAGAAGGGAAACAATAGCTGAGTCTACTTGAAGTTGAGAATTTGGTTGATGGAGTCAGGAGTAATGTGGAAAAGTATGCTCCCAGATGGAGACTTAACAACTCTCTGAGTTGGCTCATAGTTCTCGGCACATAAGCGGATGATCTCAGGAAAAATGTTGACAGTTGGGAGGAAGTAATAAGGCAAATTGGACTCCCATATACCATACATGTCACAGTTGCCTGTTTCTCAACTGGTAGAAGGTTTGCAAGTGATTTCTGTCACCAACTAGATCTTGGATAAGGTAATCTCTATCAGAAAGAGGCATGGCTTCAAGCTCTTTGTTTGGTGGATTCATAGGAGTGACACTAAGAGTTGATGGAGTAGCCATTACAGAACTTTTTAGATGTTATCTTTAGAGTGAAGTTTTTGAGCAGAAACAGGCTAAGGATAGCTGGTTGTGAGGACTTGTAAAGGAGTGGCAAAATGAGTTCAGTTGAACCCAAAGTCTTCAATATTTGTGGCTATGGTGAAAAGAACAAACTTTGCAGAGTTTGATTTAAGCTTTGGTTTCTTTTTAGCAAATTCTTTGAATGTAGAGACTGTGAGGGCCAAATGCAGAGGGGAAAAGGATTACACGGCTTAATGTACTGAGATTTTGTAATGAAACGCGGCAAAAGGGAACAATGCCGAGCAGGTGTAAAGTTATATCGGGAATTCAAGCTCGAAAATGGATTTAGGCACGGTGAAATTGTGAATGGACCGTGGTTCTCTTAAACAGGGGGTGTATTAGTGAATTTAGCCAAAATTTTTGAGGGACAACACCATTAACTTAGGAGATTGCAGGCAATTGAGTGAACAAATGCGAGAAAACGGGAAGAACACGGGTGAATAGGTGGAATTCGGCAAATACCTGGTTTAGCTAGTGTCGAGGGTGGTTGAGCTGATTGAATGGCGGGTACTAACATCGAATTTGCAGGTGGTAGTGTTCGAATTGTTCAAATTTGAAAACTGGAGGCAATTTGGTGTGAACAACAGAACGGCGCTCTCGAAACTTTCCAATGAAAATGACCGAAAACGGTCACTTTACGTGTTTTTAATAAAAAAATTGGCGCATATGCGCTTTTGGTGCTTTCCCGTGATGATGTCAGCATGACGTCATCAGCGGGTCCCGGGTACGGCCGAGTGACGTGGACGCTGACTCGAATGACGACATGGTGGGACACGGTGGCACAACGTGGACGCGGGAGGACAACATGGCGAGTGGCGTGGGGCAGCGGCAGAGACCGAGTGCGACGTCATGCTGACGGGATTGCTGACGTGATGGGATAGACGGTGGTTTCTGGTTTCCCCGCACCACCTTTGAGCAGAGGCGGTTTTGGGGGGGGGGCCTCCGAACAACCCGGGCAGCCGACACGTGGTGGGGGTACGGCAGGGAAACCGCCCATCCCCCAGACATTAACCCCTGGCACGTTGTGGGCTGAAAACACCCGCCCATCGTTGGATCTGGCGCGGTGGGGAATGGACGGCTGGCGGGGCTTTTCGCGCGGCGTGCAGCTTCGGAGCGGGTCCCTCCTGCATTTAAATAATATTTGCACAACGTAGGGTCCAAACTTAGGCTTAGGTGGGTTTTTTGCGGGTTGGGTTAGTGTGGGTTAATGTAATGTAATGTTTAATTTAAAACATTCAAACATTTAAACATTGGGGTTTGACTGCGGGGGCAAATTGCAAGGGTTTAGGTGGGTGGGGGTTTAGGCATAGGTTATTAATCCTAACCAGAGGTTAGATTAATTCTGGGGTTAGGACGCGGAAGGGTTGATTATAGCCCCAAATGGACTAATATCTCCCATAACTATGTTACTTAGCTATAATGCTAGGGGGTGGGATAGTTAATATGTTTTTGGGAATTTTATATAGTTTTTTGTAGAAAATAGGGGTGGGGATGTAACTAGGGAGCTATATAATAGGGTTAGGAGTTAATATGGGTATGTGAGGTGAAGTGTGAGGGAGAGATTAAGCTTGAGAACTGAAACTTAGAAACAAGAAATGGATGAAGTATGAAATGAGGGTTTTACACAAGAAATGTGGCTTCTTTTTTAAGAAGAAGGTCACAACTTGACATGATTTTCTCAAGAGGGAAATGTAAGTAGGACTGTTTAGGTAGATCCTAAAGTCCTCAAGGGGATATTAGTAAGAAACTTTTTGAGGGGAATGAGGGAAGTTAGACATGCTTTGATAGTTCTGCCATTTAGACCATTGTTCTGACCCTTCTCTTATTGATGAGATAAGATATGATTTTCAATATATCATGTGGTCAGACCTTGCTTCTGCAACCTCAAACTACCTACCCAGCCTAATACACCTAATATTTTTTCTTCTTTTGAATGGGTGCACTTAGCCTTGCAAACCCTGATGATCCTCTTTTCTTTTGACTGCCCTCCTATCTAAATCTACCCTTATCTCTTCTAAGGGCCCAGATTAAGCAGTTGGGCTCCTTCCTTTCTCTATCTCACTACTCATCTGCCAAGATTGAACTGTTTGGATAGATATTCATTCTCTAGTCTAGAACAAGCAATTTAAAACATGGCATGGTCCAGTTTAAGCTGTTGGGTCATCCAACAAGCTAGCAGTGGCATTTTGGTTAGCCACTTTCCTGGTCTTTATTTGGGGTTCATTTCAATTATTTTTTTTCTGACCAATTCATTTTCTTGCCTTTTGATCATTCTTTTAAGGCATACCCTATTTACATTTTTTAACTCTCTGTTCCTTTCACAAAATATGGAACCTTTGTAGCATCAAAGATGAACATTTTTGGCACTTCCACTGTCAATCATGAAAAATGAAACCTACTGGTATAGGAGACTAACAAATTACATCATCATTAGCCCATACATATGGCTACAAAATGACTCCATATGACTCCTCCAGAACAAAACTATCACCATTATGACTTATCATACTATTGATTGGACTCAATACCATCATAAAATGATGAAACAATAGTAAATACATGGTTGTAGTAAGCATCATACAATAGCTCATACATGGTTGGTCCATGTCACATGTCATCACAATACATCCTGGAGTCATGATCTCAATCTATGGATGGTCGCACATCTTTTCAACCAGATGTTAGTGGAAACCAAAAGTATATACATGGCTGAAAAATGTGCTCTTCTTTCTACTCATGAAATACATATAAAGCTGTTAAAAACACATGAGAGGAAATGAATTAAAGAGACAAGATAAATCATGAAACTCAATACCATGCATATCTCTGCCTCAGCTCAATATACCTCCAAAAGACAGGCTAATCCTGTGGACCTAAATGTGCATGAGGCTCAATGAACTCATCATATGTTGCTGCAATAATCACACATGCCCCTCCTAAGGTTATGTACCTCTCATGATCTGCAGTCATTTATAAGTATGTAGGAAATAATAATGGATTGTAGGAGGGAATTCTCTTCACTAGTTGAAGAGTTTCTACTCCTTCTTTCTCCACATTGTTTTCGACTGTTTTTGTCCTCCTTGATTTGATTCTTCTCTTCCTTCAACTAATTATTTTCTTTCTTCAGTGCTTTTGTACTAGATCCTCTTGGTTTTTGCTACCTTTGATGGTTTTTCCTTGAGTAATGGGGAAATATGCAATCTCTTTCCATATGGCCAAATTTATTGCAAATATATCACTCCACATGGCTAAGAGGATCAATTCATCTATTGCTCATGCTAGATCTAAACTGTGCAGAAAATGTCTCTATCCTCCAACGATTAGACCTATAATCCATTTCCTTATGGCCAAACAAGTGACATGACTTACAATAACCATAAAAGAAATAATTATACCTATTAGCCATTCTCCTTAGATGCTGGAATTGTTGGAATTTCTGCTGATATGGTTTATACGATCTGCTCCAACAATTTGCTGCAATATGCCCAAACTTGTGACAGTTGTAACATTGTACATTATGCACAAAAGGAACAAAAGGACTTTGATTCCTTTGAAATCTTACAAATCTGTCACAATTATCTCTAGGAGAAAAGTATCTTCTCAATGTAGGTGCTCCTTGAGATTTTCTTCTCTGTTGTTGGTTTTTCTGCTTGATTGGTTGTTAATTCTGCTTACTTTTATGCTGATGGTTCTTTTGTTTTCTCACTAGCTGCTGGATTTTCTTCTTATTTCCTTGGATCTCACTTTTGCTGCCGGGATTGTTTGCTACAGGCTTCTTGGGATCAAAGATGATATTTTTTCCTACATGCAAACTAGACTAACCCTTTTGAAATGCAAGACCATATTTATTCAATGGTTATATTTGGATTTCAAGCAAGTTATCCAAGGCAACAATACTCTTCTCCATTTTCTACTTCTTTCTCAAGGAAACAATTTCAGCTTCTAATTTCTCAACCTCTTCTACCTTCACGTGATATTGTTTCCTCATATCTTCGTCACTTTTTTAGATTTTGATAATTTAACCTTTAAGCTCACTATCTCTTCCTTGAGCTTGGCCTCCTTATTATCACAAATATGCAACAGATTTTCTTGATATTTGTATGAACATGTTAGTCTAGAAAGATAAGCTCTAAGAGCCTTAGTATCATTCTCATCTTCACTAGCCAATTCAACATGATCAAAATCTGAATCATCAAAATTATAACTCAATAGAAAATCATTGATGTTTATACCTTTAGGTGCAATATTATTTCATCTCCCTTCATAAGTTGCTAAATCATGTGCATTGGAAGAATGAGACTCTTGTGGCTGAGATTCTTGTTTCTGGAGGCTATTCATTTTATTCTTCTTCTTGTTCTTGTTCTTACTTATCTTCTTTTCTTATTCAATATTTCTACTAGTACCATCACCAAATATGGATTACAGCTTGTCACACATCTCTTTGGTATGTTTCAAACCCACTAGCCTCTTCATATCATCATTATGAAGATTCTCATAGATTATACACCGTGCTTGTGCATCCTACTGCAAAACTTCATCTGGAATTGGATCTTTGCCACAACCTTCACACACTACTTTCCAAATGTTAGATCCATAAGATAAAATTTGAGATTTTACATTTTTGTGCCATACCTTGTAATGTGCAGCAGTGAGGACAACCATTCTGACAAAAAAAAATCGATTTCCGCCGATAAACGCTAGATCTACTCTCTAGTGATCAAGTTGCAACCAAGAGCCCCACTTTGATACCAATTGTTGGAAATGTGCTTTGATACCAATTTTTGGAAACCTTTGAGCACTACTGAGAGGGGGGGTGGGAGGTGAATCAATAAGGTGATCTATTTACAGTTTTTTCCTTTTATTACTTCACTTATTGAATCACACATACATGCACCAACAACTTATTAGATTATCCATGCATACAAAATATAAGCATCTAAATCATAAATCATGTGAGAAACATAAATAATAAACAATCACACAATCACATCATCACACATGAGATACAAGATTTCTGGTGGAAACCTTTTCGAGAGAAAAAACACCCTTGCTACTGCTGCTCTACTATGAAAATCTATTAGTCAAGAATTTGGCCTTTTACATAGCTTGCTGACTCCCATAAACATGGAGACTCAACCTCATATACATATGCCAACAATGACCGGCTAGGAGAATCAATCCTACTAATCAGCTCAGAAGACTTTGTTCTCTACAGATCTCTAAAGGCTATGTAACACCCTCCTCCCACATCTACCCAAGCAATGGGCCAACTAGAGTAAACATGCAAAAAAAGGCCGCTATGATATGATTCAAACTCCTAAGTCATGTTAAGGAAGTGGAACCAATGGAAACACACCATACAAACATTAATTATCAGCTACAGGATCCTCAGGAGACATGTCAGCCACTCAAACAACCTATCCCTGGGTCCCACTAATGTTCTAGATCTCTTATGCCACAGTCGCTTTCATGCTATGGGCAAGGGGGCCACTATAAACCCAAAGTCGCTCTCATGGGCTTGCCCACCAGTGATCAAAGACCAAATTTGTGAGTGTTATGCCAATGACTTTGTGATTTGAGCCACTTTTGCAGGCCCAGAGCCCAGGTCACTACCCATAATTGAACCATCTCTTCAAATCAGTAAAATAACATGGAAATGACCACATTAAAGAAAATACTTTTTTAAGATCTTGATTAGACCCCTACTAGACATGACATGCATTTCTTCAAACATATTGCAAATGTGTAATCTACAGGTGTAATTAATAGTTCTGAGCATAGGGGTCTCGTACTTAACTGAGAATTGGTAAGAACCATTGATGCCTCGACAAATCAACCGCCATTTGATCCATTAGGTCATAGATACATTGATCATTCAATTACAAGTAAAAACATGATGACACACACACATGGATGTTGTCATAAAACACATACATAACCAACATAATTGAAACATAAATCCTCATGAAAGTACAACCATATAGACCACATACAATCCATCAAAATGATCATAGAAATACAAGGAGAAATAACCTTTCATTAATGATGCAAAATCCAAACCCAGGATGGGACTTCCACATTCCATCCGACTGTAGAATGGTTGAGCCAAATCTCTCTTCAACCATTCACCCCCGTGTCATATTCCAAGCATGAATATCGGATCTCATAGAACACATCAATAAAAAACCATCGAGGGCTTCCAGAGGACATCCACCTCAACTCATCAAATAGTGATTCGACCTCATGGCTGGACATCACAAAACCATAGTACAAAATGTTTCTATCCCACCCATACAAGGATTTAGAGCGTTTGTTCCAACCAAGGCTTCAATACTAGTAACTCATCCCACATCTGTCGCCAGGCTCCAGAGCGTTTGTCCAACCAAGGCTCCAGGACTAGTAACTCAACCCACCAAGGGCTCCAAAGTGTTTGTCCAAGAAAGGATACGGGACTAGTATCTCAACCGAAGATGTTACAGGGCTCCAGAGCATTTGTCCAACCAGGGATATAGGAAAGTAACACAACCCAAGCTAAGGAAACATGAGAACCAACAAAAAAAACAATGAAAGTAAATCCACAATCACAATGGCTATCCTGGAAATGGAAAGGCTAGGAAATCCACTATTAATCCTGACAATCCTCCATGCCATTGACATATTACAACCAAGAAACCACATGCATGTGCCATGAATGCCAAAACTAGTGAAGGAAACATACATCCAACTTGGTACCTGCAAGTAAGTTTTATGTAGCTGTTGATCCCGATGCCCTCTTGCGCTTTCCTGCTCTTCCTTTGCCTTCTTGCTCCAAAAATCCAAGTATGCAACACCCTCCAAGAGTGCTCCAAGAAAAATCTAAGTCTCCAAGAGTATGAGAGAGAGAGAGAGGGAGAGAGAGAGAGAGAGAATAATGAGAGAGCTCCAAAACTAAATTGGAAAAAGGTTACCAATTAATCCTCATAAGCCTTTTTGTGAATGAGACTTCTATTTTCTTAATTTTCTATTATTTTTCTTCAATTTCATCCTCACATGCAACCTATGACCTTTCACCTCCCTTTCCTCCTAATTTCCATTATTTTCATAAATAAATGTGCCAAAAATGCCATTTTTCCTTTCCAAAGCCTTAGCCATTGCCTTTGCCAATTTCCTTAGCCATAAAAAATCACAAGTGATCCCCATCACTAGGATTTTTCCCAAAATTTATCTTGGAATAAGTGTTCCATCATCCGTGGTTATTATTTTGCCTTTATTTACTTTTATTACATGGAATTTTCACCAGGGCTATTACAGAACCCTCCCCCTTGGGGGAACACCATCCTTGGTGTTCAACAACACCATCCTTGGTGTTCAACAACATTGTCCTCAGTGTTCAGAAACACTGTCCTCAGTGTTCAACAACACTTATAACCACAGAACTGCTGTAAGAAAAATATACTGTTGATGGAGCTTTATAACTTAGCTTGATGCAATATTATAATGATCAACTTGCTAAGAAGCAACCAACATAACAACATAATAACATGACATCATAACAACATACCACATAGTAGAGCTTTATAACACAACTTGCCCCGATATTTACATCCATATACATATGTACATAAACCAACATCATCAAAACATATACCAAATCATATACCAAAATCACACTAAAACATCAAGCCAAAACTGCTTTACCTCAACTGGAAAACAAGGAAGGATACATAGCCTGCATCTGATACATAGCTTCATCAGGCCCAAAGTGCTTCCATTTCACTTTAACTTGCTCGATTGCTTGGTTCCATAGCATGAGCACCTTTTTCTGCAGTATACATTGAGACTTCGACTGGAATTCTCCATCTGGTTCCACCTGCAATGCAGACCAGTCAATAACATGATCAACATCCTTAATATACTTCTTAAGCAAATATACATGGAAATCGTCATGGACTTTCATTGTTAGAGGCAATGTAAGTCGATAGGCTACTGGGTCAATCCTCTCAATAATGATGAAGGGTCCACAAAACCGTGGTGCCAACTTGGCACATGATTCAATCTGCAAGGAGATATTCTTCAGTTTGATGGGCAAGTACACCTATTCCCTAACCTCAAACTCCTTGAACAACATGTTCCTATCTGCATAACTCTTCTTCCTATCCTGTGCTGCTTTTATATTCCTCTTTATAACTTGCATTTCCTCTTCATGTCTACCAACATTTCTGGTCCAATCAACACCCTGCTAACCGGATCACTCCAATCGATGGGTGTGTTGCAACTCCACCCATACAATGCCTCAAAAGGAATCATCCTCAATGAATCCTGATAATGGTTGTTGTATGCAAAGTATACCAAAGGGAGATACTCTTCCCACTTCCACTGCTAATGAATCACATACATCCTCAACATGTCCTTCAATATCCTGTTGACCATCTTTGTCTGTCCATCTGTCTGTGGATGATAAGATGTGCTGAAGGCCAACTTTGTGCCCAAACTTACAAATAACTCCTTCCAAAAATTGGAAGTGAACTTCGCATCCCTATCTGACATAATATTCTTCAGAACAACATGCAATTTGAACACATCTCAGATAAATACCTGTGCTACATCACTAGCTGAGAATGTAGACTTCACTGGAATGAAATTTGCAACCTTCGTCAACCTGTCCACAATAACCAAAATGGAATAATGATGTCTCACTATCTTCGACAACCCAATTATGTAATCCATGGAAATAACTTCCCATTTCCACTCTGGAATCACAATCATTTGTAGTAGTCCACTTGGATGTTTACATTCTACTTTCACTCAATGATAATCAAAACATCTAGCCACAAACTCAGTTATATCCCTCTTCAAATTCATCCAATAATAAAATCTCTTCACTACAGTTAATGTCTTCTAATAACCTAGGTGACCTGAATATGGTTTTGTATGAAACTCCCTCAAGATCACCTTCTTGAGCTCACTTCTATCAGACACATATATCCTATCTCTGAATCTAACCAATCCATACCCTGTGCATTTGGACCTGTACCTGTACTGCCACTTGTACCTATACCAACATCTTGCTACAACTTGTGCACAATCTCCATATACCTGACATCGTGCTAACCTATCTGCAAGATCCTAATCTATAAGTTCGTCCCATAGGAGCTCATAGCTACCAAGTGATTTACCTTTACTCATCTGCTGAGAGCATCTACCACCATATTCACTTTACCTTTGATGTACCTAATTTTGAAATCAATCTCACTGATCATGGCCAACCATCTAGCCTGCCTAGCATTTAGATTTGGCCGGTCAAACAAATACCTCAACCCAATGTGATCACTCATAAGTACAAATATCCTGCCAAGAAGATAGTGTCTCCACATCTTCCATTAGGGGAATTTTGAGGTCTAAAATTTGCCTCCTAATAAAAATGTACAACCAAAATAAAATTTATAAGAACCAATAGGATTCAATATAATTATGTCAACCATGGGGGATGATTCACCATTTTTGGAGAAAAAAGCAAAAATATAAAAAACTAATAAAACTACTTTTTCAACTCATAGTTTTAACTTATCACCATAAGGTTTCACTCAAATTTTGAGCAAGAGTACTCGATGGATGCAAATTTTAATTCCTCATCCAAGGAGTACCCATGTTGCATATTTTTGATGGACCCTGTTACACGAAAAATGAGAAATACATAAAAAAATGTGACTGCAATCACATTTTTCATGTAGTAGGGTCCATCAAAAGTATGCAACAAATCAAATTTTGCATCCAATGAGTGTTTCCTCTCGAAATTTGAGTAAACCCATAAGGAGATAAGTTGAAAATACAAGTTGAAAAAATAGTTTTTTCTTTTTTCCCTCTAAAATTTGATGATGTAATGTAATCTTATTTTATTATTTCCACTAATATTTTATAATTTTCTTAGGAGGCCTATTTTATACCTAAAAATTCCCCTAATGAGTGCATGTATGATCACTGCTAACTCCAAATCATGTGTCGGGTAGTTCTGCTCGTGCTCATCTATTTTTTGGGACTCATAACATACCACTTGTCCATCTTGCATAAGGACTCCACCAATCCCTCTCTTGCAAGAATCTGTGCATACCACAAACTCTTTGTCCGGATCTGCAATCTGTAGCACTGGTGCACGTGTTAACAACTTCTTCACTTGCTCGAAGCTAGCCTCACATTCCTATGTCCATTCAAACATCTTACCTTTCCTCTACAATGATGTAATAGGATAAGAAATATGCAATAAGTTCCTAATGAACCTCCCATAGTAGCCTGCCAAACCCATGAAATATCTCACCTCATCCACACTCTAAGGAGCTACCCACTCTGTTATAGACATTTTTGTGCCTAACAGCATGGAGCATGAAATGTCAATAATCTGAGGGATCCAAAGTCCATAAACATGTTGTTCTTACCCTTAGAGGAACAAGGTCTGCAAACCACAGCACTGAGAATCAGTTCTCCACTCAAAAACACTCAAAAACAGGCTATTTCTGGATCATGTCAGCTGCTCCACTGAGCATCTGCGCTGAATGTCAACTGCTCCTCCTTGTACCTGCGCTGAAAGTCAAAACCAGTGAAGGATACCTGTGCTGGGCGAGATTGGCCAAGTGGCACAGTCATTCTGCAAGGTTTCAACTGCCCAGGAAGCTTCCAAACTGACACTTGGTTCAAGGAATTCGCCCTATGATGAGTAAGAGGGTCTTGATATCCAAGTGGAAGCAAGATTCTCCAAGTGGACTCAAGAACTGAAGATTAACTAAAGTGGGAGAGGACACTAGTCAGCTTTATGCCAGCCTCAAGCTGACTCATCCTTTCTCCAAATCTCCTATATATAGAGCTCTCTTATGAGGTCTAAGGAGGCTGGAATTTTGTGCAAGTGAGGAAGTGTTGCTGGTTTGTGATTAGAGCTATTGGGTGTTTGCTTGAAGGAGGTGAAGAGGAGATTTCTTTCAGCTGGGAGGTGTTGCTGGATTGGGCCCTTTATGGTTGTAACTCTCTCAGAACTTTACTTCTATTATCAATAAAGTATTCGAGATTCTTCTATGTGCATGTGTCTTTATGATGAATAGATGTTTGTACATTTGATTTATGCTAATCCTATAATCGATTATGGATGTATGCTTCTTGTAGTTTCCTTTTCTTGTGATTTTACAGGATCTGTGTGTAGCTGGGCCAGTGAAAGGGCAAGGAGCTAGGAGCAAGCAGCAAGGAGTGAAGACTGGATCGACTATAAGCAAAAGATAACGGTTAGTAGATCATCCTTTTCTTCCCTCTCTCATCTCATAAAGAAGAAACTTTGAATAGCTTTACATTCAGTTGTTGTTGGAGTACTATCACCTTCAGAGTAGGGATAGAGGCATTCTGCATTAGATACTTTTCCACCCAACAAAATGGCGACTCCGCTGGGGATCGTATTTTGGTAGTTTGTTGTGTTTCTTGCTATTCATTTCATAAACAAGGAGAGTACCGAATCGAACTGTGTTTGAGTCCATCAAACACAAAGTAGAGGGAAGCTACTCTGGCTCAGTTTCTGAGCAAGTTTATGATTTGAAGAGCTGATCCACAAGGACTCTAATAAGCTCTTAGTGATAGCTTTTCATCCTCCTTTACATCCCTTAGTGTGTCCTTGACTGATAGCTTCTGATTTAAGAAAAAATTGTGAATTTTTGAGCAATCTGTGACCCGGAAACCAAGACGAACGAAAGTCTCGCTCTTGATTGCAGGCTGTACACTAGCAGTCTGCATTTCAGCGTAGTTCCCAAAGGGGCTACATGCGCTGAAGGTCAAACAGGCAGTGTTACACCTGCGTTGGACCAGTCTTGGCTTGAGTTCCTGGGGTTTCCTGCTGTGCCTTGATTTGTTTTCACTGTTGTTTTTGCTGTTTGCTGCCAGTTAGTAGGCCTATCTGAAACCATCTTCCTTTGTCATTATTCTGCCTCAGTTGTATAAAGAAACTGTATTTGTTCTTTTGTATTTCTTGTGTCATTTACAATTTCCCATAACAAAAGTGAACCAGTCTTGCATTGACCTCTTAGATCTAGACCTGTGATTAAGTGTCATTTCTGATCTTAAGAGTTAGCTTATTTGCTGTTCATAGCTGATTGAGTTTGTCACTTTCGTTATATGGTTGGAATTTACATATTTCTAAGTGTTAAAACAAGTAAATCGTAAGGTGTCTTTCGATTTTGGACGAACTTGTTTGCTTTCGCTTGAAATTGAATTCAAAGTTATACAACAGCTTTCTTTCTGTATTTCATCAAACATTAAGAAAGAGAAAAGAAATACTTGCATTGTGCATGTGCATTATGACAGTTTGCATGTTGATTTAGGAAAGTGCATTAGTGTGTGCTCTATGATCTGTGTGAAAAGGTGTTAGCTTCCTTCTCTCTCAGTAGTTAAGGTTTTCAAAGTTGAAAGATTGAAAAGCTTGCTTATCATCTTAGATTGCATTCAGGAGTGTTTCTATACATCTCGTGGTGATCCATAAAGGCAAACTGCTAAACAAGATCAACCTTAAAATAAATTGAATTTACATAACAACGCATTGAAACATAACGCAAACATCTAGAGGTCTAAGCTAGAGACGTGTTCCGGTGTCGTTAAACGTGATATCTTAGCGTTGAGTGGTTGGGTGATTCCTCCACAGTGAAGCGATAAGTATCAATACGGACTTGTGCTCCCACGTACCGTCGCGTATATATTGGGAGACCCCTATAGGATCAAAGCCTTTATCCATAGGAAACCGTGTCGACCGCCCTACTGATCGCAATGCAGTGAACACAGCATTCACGAAGATCGACCACTTGTACCGTAAAACGTATTCTGTGGTTTTGCGAAAAGTTTGGCACACCCTCTGCCTAGAACTCCAGAGCAGTTTCTTTTGGCCTTTTTCAAACTCTATAACTGAAAAAGTCCATCCGAGCATTTGTCACTTCGGGATCGTTAAAACATCGAAGGAGACTAGAGTCATCTTTAGCTTTTTCTCGACTCTTAAAAAGTGAAAAAGCAAGTTGTGTCTAAGCGTCGTTATAAAATTTATTTTAAACGGAACATAATCACCTCCTATTCCCGCGTTGATCTTAAGTTGAGAACATGGAACGCCCCAACCAAGGAACTCCACATGATGGAAGTCCTAGTCTGTTCTCCTCTTGGGGAGCAGTCGGTGTGCCCCACATGGCCACATTGTCGCTTCCAGAACTGACAATTGGCCTGCCTGTTTGGCTATTCTCAACTAGTGTAGTTCAGAACACCATGGTTCCTGAGCAGTCGAGTCAACAGTTAGATGAGTCTAGAGCATCCCACCAGCCTTCTACTTCCTCTAACCCTTCCTCTGATCCTTCATCTTCAAAAGGTAAAGCTGGCAAAAGCCAAGCTCCCACGGAGAAGAAGGAAAAGAAGAAGAAAGAGAAGAAGAAGAAGGAGCCTAAGGCGACTGGGGGCAAGCAAAAGACATCTGACAAAAACCCACACACAGCACAGACCGGGCCTAAATCGCCATGTGTCATATGTAGAGGAGACCACTTCCATAGAGATTGTCCCTGTATTCCCCAGATACTAAGGGACTGGTCACCTCGTTTGCACGATTCGGGAGCATCAACCTCTGATAGCCATGTTGATTGCTTACCGTCAACCAACGAAAGTGAAGGTTCAAGACAAAGAGGGGGAGCAAGATTCCCCTGCGGGCTGTGTGAAGGCGGTCACGCCATCCACCGTTGTCCCTTCTTAGACGAAGCGAAGAGAGTTTTGGAAGATCGTCCGGTTTCTCCGATAATACTTCCTCCTGGATACAAAAAACTCGTGCCAAGTCCTTCGTTGGTTGAAAATACAGCTGGCCCGCTCAAGTGGTCAGCTGAAGCGTCAGTCATTGAAAATGAACCTACTGAATCCAGACCAGACGAAAGTCTAAAGGTCGATATGGCAGTTGATCCGGTTCTTCCTTCAGAGGTTTCATCCTCAAATGACACCGTCACTGAAGATTCATCTTCAAATGACACCCCCACGGAAGAGAATAAGGATGACACCATCCAGATTCTTTTCGTCAACACAGATTCTGATGAGCATTAGGGCAATGCGCCCATTCCTTTATCGCAGGAAGGAACATCGTCAAGATCGTATCCGGCCGTGTATTCGGTCCCACCACCAAGCAACCTGGTTGTGTCCTTTGATTGGAACCAACTGGGCAGACCCCGGTTACCAGCCAGTATACCATTCAGAATCATAGTCCAAATTTATAGAATGGTGATGGCTGGAACTATCATTGATGAAGGGGCATCTGTGAGTATCCTTTCCTCTGTTGCTTGGAAAGCACTGGGTTCCCCGGCGCTTTTGCTTGAGATGAGAAATCTCTCGGGCTTTGATAAAGGAACCAATCGACCATTAGGGATCCTCCCCAATGTGCTTGTTACATTGAAAGGGAAGACCGTTAATATGAACGTGATGGTCATTCAAGGACCCTTGGATTATAACCTACTCCTTGGACGTGACTATATATATTGCATGGGAGCTATAGTCTCCTCACTCTTTAGAGTAATGTGTTTTCCACACGAAGGAAAGGTGGTCAAGCTCGTAGACCAACTTTCATTTCCGGGATCACGCATCGCAAATAGTCAAATACCAATCCTCAATGGTCTATTCACCCAAGAAATGTCTCCACCCCCAGTCCTCCTTCCCGATGAATGCGAGTGATTCGGAAAGATAGAACTGGAACCCAGGGGGCATGCATCCTGGTCTACTTCGGGCAGAAGAAACCTTGGGTATAAAGTAGAATTTCCGCGAAAGAATATGACTAGTTCGTACCCCGTCCGTGGATGGAAGAGGGGTTGTTCTAGAATAGGATTCTTTTGATAAGGTTACTTGTCTGACAAGTGTCACTCATCTTTGTCTAAAAAGGTAGGCTACCAAGGAAAGAGATTCTATTGCGGCAGCAAATGGTAACCGTCTTTGGGCAAAAGGCAAGCCTCACCCATTAAAACTATGTTTTAGAGGATAAGTAGTGGCAGCCCCCAAAGAAGGGGACTATTTTGCTGCAACAAGTAGTAACCATCTTTGAGTAACCTAATGATAGACACCGCCGAAGAAAGAGTTTCATTTGCGGCAGCAAATAAAACCATTCTTTGGGTAACCAGAAAGAGGCAAGCCTCACCGTTTAAAACAAATGTTTTATCGGATAAGTAGGGGCAGCCTTGAAATTGTACTTTATACCTGGGGGCATGCAACCTTTTGGAGTGCAAGCAAAGAGCGGTTATTTATCTGCTTTTTGGATTAGTCGTTTCCGAACTTGCATAAAGAAAGGATGAGGGGCAAAGGTCAAAAATTGCCAAAGAGCATAGCTTATGTGAGGTGCAAGCTCTATAAAAATTGGAATCTTGCAGGAAGACATTTCTTATCTTATGACTGGTATATCGAGCAGTTTTAGCATAAATTTCATGCTCGTTAAAAAATAAACGCAAGATCCGAGCAGTTTTAACGCGGTCTTCATGCTCGTTAAAAAATAAATATAAGCTGTGAGCAATGTTTCCCCCAGAGTTTAAGCTCATTTTTAAATAAAAAATGAACCTATTCCGGTAAATAACCATTGTGATCGTAAATTTATTAGCCATAAAAGCCTTGGTCGTGTTTGCACCCACCACCTCCATTCCATTTGGCCTATCGTTCACCTCCATATGATTGTTTACCCATTTTGAGGAGCAGCTGCGAAGAGTGATTTCACTTAGCCATCCTTGTGACACTGTTGTGATTGGAAAATTCCAACCTGTACCTGGAATCTGCTGCTATCCCTGTTTATCACTCATTCCTCAAAAGACGAGTCTTCTTTGAGCTCTTTTCATCTGACTCGTAAAATATGAAAAGTTTGCCAAGTTTTGGCCTTCCAGCTCGTTAAAATGACCGGAAGAGCTATCCCTCCTTTAGATTTTAATCTTTTTGGACCTGAGGGATTATTGCACAAAAAGGTCGAGCGCTTGTTTTATTCGGCTCGTTAAAGTTATCGAAAATTCATCCCTTCTGTATTGTTTTATACTTTTTCGGACTTAAGGGATTAGATGATGAAAAAGGAATTTTGGAGTTAACTTTCTGTACCTTTTCAGACTCTCTAAAAATGAAAAGGACCGAGTTTTCCTTGTCGTTAGACTCGTTAAAATGATTAAATAGCGACAAACTTGTCTTTAGACGAGAACGAGTTTCCCTATCGCTAGGCTCGTTAAAATATAACGATGGGCTTGCCCGAAGGGCAGGTTATAGAACAAGCATATGTTATCCTCCTCAAGCTTGACAAAAATAAAGAGGTACTGGTCAGAAATGACTGGGAAAAAATTGGGAGAACCTCGAAGCTTTGATGGTAGCAAGTCACTCTTGAACATGACACTTTGTCCTCCGTACCACATCGGGTTGGGTTGTTTCATTCACCGGTCTCATCACCATGGTCCTCGCCAAACCATCCGTATTTGGGGTAATGATACGGATCCATCACATTAGTGTCGTTATATGTTCAAGAGATGTGTTCAGAAAGAGTCAACCGTGTCCCATCCACTGCCATACATTATCCTTCATCCACCCATGATCGCCACCCTGAATCACATCTCACAGTTTGTTTTCACCTCCACTAAAGTCATTAGCTCCGTTCCATGTCACTGATGTGGGATTCATTAAGGCCCTCCTTTGACAGATCGCTTCTTGTCGACTTCAGCTCATTATCCAAGAAGTTGATCTAGGAACACCCCCCCCAGTACTTTGAAGCTTGCATGCCTCAATGGCAAGTTTCTCACTTCCGGCGACAGGTATACATCAATGACCTTCGACCAGAAGATTTTGCGTGGTGTTCGACGCCAAGTCCTTTATTCACACCACGTGAATTGTACTGTAGTACCTTGAGGGTCATTGTCATTATTGGTGACTCCTCTCGCGCTTGTTAACGGTTTACATTATTGACCGGTAATCAAGCGATGTCTTTCCATGTTCGACGTCAACGCAATTTTCACATGGATCGACTTGTACTTAGAGTGAATATTGAACGAGATTGAAGACCCCAGATCTAGTTTCATCCATCCGGGCTGCGATATATATTCAGGATATAAAGACATTTGATATGTACATCATTACAGCAGATGATCATCCTACTCAAAGGATGATAATTTCAGCAGAGAATTATCAGTCTATCATCAGACGGTCGTCTGTTATATGTACCAAAATGAATTTATAAAGCTGAGCATGGGAATGCCCGCCTCAGCTAGATCACGAAAGCAGAATGAAAAATAATGTATTGTATTGTATTTTATTGCAGGGCACCTCTCAGCCGATTGAATGAACTTCGGATCCTCCTAATAAAGCATTTCACCCGATAAACGACCTCATACTTTAGGGGGCAACTGTTATAGACATTTTTGTGCCTAACAGCATGGAGCATGAAATGTCAATAATCTGAGGGATCCAAAGTCCCTAAACATGTTGTTCTTACCCTTAGAGGAACAAGGTCTGCAAACCACAGCACTGAGAATCAGTTCTCCACTCAAAAACACTCAAAAACAGGCTATTTTTGGATCATGTCAGCTGCTCCACTGAGCATATGCGCTGAATGTCAACTGCTCCTCCTTGTACCTGCGCTGAAAGTCAAAACCAATGATGGCTACCTGCGCTAGGCGAGATTGGCCAAGTGGCACAGTCATTCTGCAAGGTGTCAACTGCCCAGGAAGCTTCCAAACTAACACTTGGTTCAAGGAATTCGCCCTATGATGAGTAAGAGGGTCTTGATCTCCAAGTGGAAGCAAAATTCTCTAAGTGGACTCAAGAACTGAAGATTAACTAAAGTGGGAGAGGACACTAGTCAGCTTTATGCCAGCCTCAAGCTAACTCATCCTTTCTCCAAATCTCCTATATATAGAGCTCTCTTATGAGGTCTAAGGAGGCTGGAATTTTGTGCAAGTGAGGAAGTACTGTTGGTTTGTGATTAGAGCTATTGGGTGTTTGCTTGAAGGAGGTGAAGAGGAGATTTCTTTCAACTGGGAGGTGTTGCTGGATTGGGCCCTTTGTGGTTGTAACTCTCTCAGAACTTTACTTCTATTATCAATAAAGTATTCGAGATTCTTCTATGTGCATGTGTCTTTATGATGAATAGATGTTTGTACATTTGATTTATGCTAATCCTATAATCGATTATGGATGTATGCTTCTTGTAGTTTCCCGTTCTTGTGATTTTACAAGATCTGTGTGTAGCTGGGCCGGTGAAAGGGCAAGGAGCTAGGAGCAAGCAGCAAGGAGTGAAGACTAGATCGACTATAAGCGCAAGATAACGGTTAGTAGATCATCCTTTTCTTCCCTCTCTCATCTCATAAAGAAGAAACTTTGAATAGCTTTACATTCAGTTGTTGTTGGAGTACTATCACCTTCAGAGTAGGGATAGAGGCATTCTGCATTAGATACTTTTCCCCCCAACACACTCCACTATGGCTCTTATCTTCTCTGGATCCACTGTAATGCCCTCCTTGGAGACAACATACCCCAAGTAGTGTACCTCAGTCTGAAAGAAACTACACTTGCTGAACTTAGCATACAACTGATGCTCTCTTAACAACCTCAACACTATTGCTAAGTGCTTGACAGGTTCTTCCTCATTTTTAGAATATACCAGTATATCATCAATTAACACAATAACAAACTTATCCAAATATGGACACAACACACTATTCATCAAGCACATGAATGTAGCTAGAGCATTAGTTAAGCCAAATGGAACTACAATGAACTCATAATGTCAATACCTAGTCTGGAATGGAGTCTTGTAAATGTCCTCCTCTTTGATGCATACTTGATGGTATCTGGATCTCAGACCAATATTCGAGAACATTGCTTCTCCCTTCAGCTGATCGAACAAGTCATCAATCCTCGGCAAAGGGTACTTGTTCTTGATGGTCACTTTGTTCAACTACGTGTAGTCAATGCATAATCTGAGTGTTCCATCTTTATTCTTCACAAACAATACCGCTGCGCCACAAGGTGATACACTTGGCCTAATTTATCCCTTGTCCAACATTTCCTTCAACTGTAATTATAACTCAACCAACTTAGGTGTGCTCATCCTGTTAGGTGCTTTTGATGCTGGAGCTGCCCCTGGTACTAACCCAATAGAAAAGTCTACCTCCCTATGAGGTGGCAACTCTGTAATGTCATAAGGAAATACAACCTTGAACTGTTGTAAATTGGGTACCTGCTCAACACATCTATATCCTCAACTTCTTTATCCTTATCATTAGAAATGTGCATTGCGAATAGCTTACACACTTTACTATGACTACGCTTTTCTTACATAAATGTCACCATCCTAACTGATGTAGCTTTCTTCTTACCCTGTAAGACTCTTGGTTCTCCATTTTCATCAACACACTTAATGGATTTTTCATAACAATCTACCTTGGTTCTATGAAGATACAACCAGTCCATGCCCAACAATGTATTGTATGAACCCAATGGTAATACATTCAAATGTGCTGCAGTAGGCATACCATTCAATTCAAATGCACAAGATCTTACCCAATGATGAACTCGTTTCTTCGTACCTGTAGCCAACTGCACTAACCAAGATTTTGCATGCAATTCCTTACTTATCCACCAAGTGAGGACTAACATAGCTATAATTAGATCTAGCGTCAATCAAAATAGAAATGACTTGATCACAAAGCTTACCGTCCATTTCAAGGATATATTCCTAATGCTCTTCCTGTTTGTTATCCAATGCTGCATAGATATGTGGAATACTCTGACCAACATCTCCAACAGTCTATGCCTCCTGTGCACTGTATATCTTAGGCCTACCACTCTGGTATTGTGGACAGTCTCTCTTACAATGATCTCCTCCACAAGTCCAACACCGCACGAGCTCCTTATTTTGTTCCTTAGATCAGTGTCCCTGTCCTCTGTTTGATGCATTGAACCTCTTAGGTGGTGTGACATTCTCCTTGTTACCTGTATCCTAAGGCCTTGCTCTCTTTTTGTCCCATTTTCCTTTTTTCTTTGCATTACCTCTCTAGTCTAGCTCAGTCTCGATTCTACGCTTCAATTATTTGTAGCAATGCCTTAGCTTCCAAATGGCCTCCTCCAATGATCTAGGCTCATCAAACTCAATTCTATCTTTAAATGCAACCGATAACCCACTAATGAACCTTTGAATCTTGGCCTTTTCCTCTGCGAGATAAGGCACATATCTCAATAACTCCAAGAACCTACTAGTGTACTCATCATTTGTCATAGATACCATCTTTAGCTCATAAAATTCCTTCTCCCTATCATCAAAGTATCTTTTTGACAAATACTTCTCTTGAATAGTTGCTCAAACTCACTCCGAGTCAAATGTTCCTCATGAATACATCTGAAATTATTCACATCGTCCCACAAAATGCCTGCTTTACCTTTGATATTGAACATAGCCACTCTAGATTTCATGTTCTCTGAATAATAATGCAACCTAAAGAATTTCCTCATGCCAAGTAACCATGCCTATGCATCCTATGGTTTCTTCATCTCTCCATCAAATGTTGGTGGATTTTCTTTCTTAAACTCATCTGAAAAATATTCCCTATCAATCCTCTTGTAAGGATGATGACGATGATGATCATGATGCCTATATGAATCAGAAATAGAATCATACTTGTGTCTATGCCCTCTCCTATCCAGAGTGTCCAACAATATTTCGTCTCTCATTGTGTCATCTCTATCTGATCTCTGACCACCATGTGACTGACTACCATATGTACCATTAGTTCTATTCTCCTTCTCATAGCTGATCCGACGTGGTCCTTATCGCTGCAAATCTGACAAACTCTAAAGTATTACTGCATTTACCTCTGCTTGTTTCTCCTGTGCCTGCATGATTTTGTCATTATTTTCCTTACGACTCCTTATTTCTTCCTTTAAGCTTCTTAGTGTAACTGTCCAATAAGAATAATTCCCAACACCATACTGCTCTTCGAATTCAGAGGGAGAGTCTTTGTAGTAAACCATCTTGCTAGCCATTTGATATTTCTTCATATAAGGTGTATCATGTCAACTAAACAAAATCACAATAAACCAACATACCTTAGTATAGCTCAGGGAGGATACCTTGTCTGCAAGATCAACAAATCAACATGATACATGTATAACATAATCATGACATCATATAGGAAACATAAAACATAAACATACAACCATGCAACCATCATTCTAGCTTGGGTCTAGTCATCAATGCATGACCTCAACAAAAACACACACCACAACCTCATGCATGACAACCACCATCATTACATCACTATACACTTGACCACATGCAAACATGAACATGCATAACCAATGCATAACCACCCACACATATGCATAGACACATATGACCAAGCATGAATGACAAATACTTGAAATCAAACTTGCAAGAATGATACACGCAACCAACCATACAAGAATGTAACCAAGCATACTACAATGATACATATAAACGACATAAATCGACATGTAACAAGTCATACACTCACAATGATCCATTCCACAATAACACCCCATTTTTCATATGAATACATCACTACAACCATGAACAACATCATGCAAACACAACAAGCACATGGAATGCAAGGGTGATAGACACACATGCAATTGAGATGCATGCATGACCAACACATAGCCCATCTAGTTTGAGGGTTGAACCATGTTTTGATACCACTCTGTAACACCCTCCTCCAACATCTACCCAAGAAATCATCCAACCAAGGTAAAAATTTGATGAGAGACCACTATGATATGATTTGAATTCCTAAGTCATGTTAAGGAAGAGGAATCGACAGAAACACACCATACAGACATTAGTTATTAGCTACAAGACCCTCAAGAGACATGTCAGCCACTCAGATAACCTGTCCCTGGGTCCCACTGATGTTATGGATCTCTCAGGGCACAGTCGCTCTCATGCTATGGGAAAGGGAGCCACCAGAAACTCAAAATCACTCTCACATTCTTGCCTTCTACTAATCGAAAACCAAAGTTGCCAGTGCTATGCCAACGACTTTGAGATTTGAGCCACTTTTTTAGTTACGGAGCCCAAGTCACTGCCCAGAATTGAACCATCTCTTCAACTCAGAAAATAACATGGAAATGACAATATTAAAACAAATACTTGTTTAAGACCTTGAATGGACCCCTACTAGACATGACAAGCATTTCGTTAAACATATTGCAAATGTGTAATCTACAGGTGTAATTAGCAGTTCTGAGCATAGGGCTCTCATACTTAGATGAGAATCACTAAGAAACATTGATGCCTCAACACATCAACTTCCATTCCATCCATTAGGTCATAGATACATTGATCATTCAATTACAAGTAAAAACATGATGAGAGCCACACATGGCTATTGTCATAAAACACATACATAACCAACATAATAGCAACATAAATACTCATGAAAGTACAACCATATAGACCACATACAATCCATCAAAATTATCATAGAAATACAAGGAGAAATAACCTTTCATTAATGATAAAAAATCCAAACTTGGGATGGGACTTCCACATTCCACCCAACCGTAGAATGTTTGAGCCAAATATCTGTTCAACCATTCACCCCCGTTCCATATTCCAAGCATGAATGTGGGATCTCATAGAATACATCAATAAAAAACCATCCATGGCTTCCAGAGGCCATCCACCTCAACTCATCAAACAGTGATTTGACCTCACGGTTGGACATCACAAATCCATCATTAGATCGGTCTCTATCCCATCCATCCAGGGCTTCAGAGTGTTTGTTCCAACAAAGAATCTAGGACTAGTAACTAAACCCACATTTTCCATCGAGCTCCAGAGCATTTGTCCAACCAACGCTCCAGAACTAGTATCTCAACCCACTAAGGGCTCCAAAGAATTTTTCCAACCAAGGATACAAGACTAGTAACTCAACCCAAGTTGTTACAGGGCTTGAGAGTGTTTGTCCAACCAAGGCTCTAGGAACTAGTAACTCAACCCAATCTAAGGAAAAATGAGAACCAACAAAAAAAAACAATGAAAATAAACTCAAAATCACCATGGCTATCCAGGAAATGGCAAGGTTAGGCAATCCACTGTCAATCCAGGCAATCCTCCATGCCAATGACAAATCACAACCAAGAAACCACACGCGTATGCCATGCATTCCAAAACTAGTGAAGGAAACATACATGAAACTTGGTATTCTTTCCCAATGCCCTCTTACGCTTTCCTGCTCTTCCTTTGCCTTCTTGCTCCAAAAATCCAAGTATGCCACACCCTCCAAGAGTGCTCCAAGAAAACTCTAAGTCTCCAAGAGTATGAGAGAAAGAGAGAATAATGAGAGAGCTCTAAAACTGAATTGACAAAAAGTTACCAATTGATCCTCAAAAGCCTTTTTATGAATGAGGCCTCTATTTTCTTCATTTTCCATTATTTTCCTTCAATTTCCTCCTCACATGCAATATGTGGCCTTTCACCTCTCTTTTCTCTTAATTTATATTATTTTCATAAATAAATGTGACAAAAATGACATTTTTCTTTTCCAAATCCTTAGCCATTTCCTTTTCCAATTTTCTTAGCCATAAATAATCACAATTGATCCCCATCACTAGGATTCTACCCAACATTCAACTTGGAATAAGTGTCCCATCATCCATGGTTATTATTTTTCCTTTATTTACTTTTATTACATGAAATTTTCACTAGGGTTGTTACAAACTACCATCCGCTGAAGGGCACCACGATAAGTCGATCCTCACCCAACTACCATTGGACTATCCAACCACCATTGGATTGAGAAACTTGTTCCTTTCGCTAAAGCTTCACCATATTTGCTCCTCTCTCATGAAATCACTACTTCTCTACCACTATGCAGACCTCCTTTCATCTATATTCAAACTAGATCCCAAGACACTATGCTCAACAAGAAATCAACTCTGCATACATGTTCTCAACAACAATATATTATCATCTATCAAAATAAAACAAATTCCCAAAATATGTGCTCTCCAATAGAAAATTGTGGCCACACAAATCTAAATACTATCAAACCCTCACAACAATAAAATGCTGCATAATACAAATAACATCATAAGACACATGGCTATGTGCTAAATGCATCATCAACTCCCGCAAAACAAGTGTGATAGGATGACCAACATATACTCCAACGTCATACCAAACTCTCCAAATGATCTCTACTCCAACAACATCAAATCTGATCTATTATGCAACAAGCTTTAGATATGGACATTATTCAGTCATTAACACTCATAGACTGAAGCATATATACTCTCCAATAGATATGAAGCATAAAATCCTTCTTTGATACTTTCTCACTCTCATACATATATCCTCCATCTCTATATCTCCAATTTGGTCCATAGTCCTTTTTTGTGTTTTTTCCCTAGCTACTGGAGGCTCAGTCTCCATTTCTATATCCATAGGACACGAATCAAGATTAGCTTTCCATTCAATTTCAGGCTTATACTCATGTTCATAGGTCAAATATTTGATCTTTGAGCAATGACACCATCAGGGTCATAATTCCAAACATCTCCTAGCTCAGAATTCATTTTCTTGAGTAATGCTTCAACTGCCTTGAAGGATTTTCTGGAGCTGACAACAAAAGGCCCCACGGGTTTTCCCAATTTACACATATGTCCATTATTTGCAAGGATAAAGTGGATCTAGTCCGCATTGAGTCTCTACCTAATAAATTCTAGGAAAAATATCCTCACAGGAATGAACATAGGTAGATGGTAAGGGGGAAGTCCACAACCATAAACCCTGATCTCAATGTGATCCTCAAAAAGGTAACAGTTCCTTGCCCTGTTGTCTTTGGTAAGCTGGAGAAGCTCTCTTTTCTGGGGGAGAACTCTTGTGGGGGGGGGACCATGGACAATCTTATATTATATGGGCATATAAGTTGATATGAATTGAGAGTAACCACCATTATCTAGCCTCTTCTAACAAAAATTTCCCAGTCAAACAAAAATTTCCTGTACTTGTTTCCATCCACCAAGTTGAGGCCCATGCATTCAAACCCATCCACATGGGTATAAAAAAATGGGTAGAACAACAAAGAATAGTACCTAAAATAAGATGTTGTGGAAACATGGAGTAGTTGAAACCTTATGGCCTTAGCTAGGTAAGCTATACTATAAAATGAGTGGCCAAGCTACATCATTTGTCTTAAAAACCCAAGGTGTCTTTGTTGGCTATGTTGGCATCATCATCCCCTAACAGGTGGGAAATTAGGGATAGGATGGGTTGGATAGATTCAACAAACATGGTGATAGGGAAGCTATCAGCTATAGGCATGGCTTGTAGGTCAAGGGCCAAGACCATCTAGGGAACCATGGATAATCTAATATGATATGGGCATATAAGTTGATATGAATTGAGAGCAACCACCACTATCTGGCCTCTTCTAACAAAAATTTCATGGTCAAACACAAATTTCCTCTACTTGTTTCCATCCATGAAGTTGATGCCCATGCATTCAAACCCATCCACATGGGTATAAAAAAATGGGTAGAACAACAAAGAATAGTACCTAAAATAAGGTGTTGTGGAAACATGGAGTAGTTGAAACCTTATGGCCTCAGCGAGGTAGGCTGGAATATTGAATAGGAGGCCAGGCTACATCGTTTTTCTTAAAACCCCAAGGTGTCTTTGTTGTCTATGTTGGCATCATCATCCCCTATTAGGTGGGAAATTAGGGATGGGATGGGTTGGATAGATTCAACAAATATGGTGATAGGGAAGCTATTAGCTATAGGCATGGCTTGTAGGTCAAGGGCCAAGACCATCTGCAGGAAATATTGTTGTTCATTGGCTAGGAGGGTTGAGTAATGATACATTAGGGTGACATCAATTAACTATTGGGGTTCTAGGGAACTATGGTAAGCCAGGGTTTTTGGATTAGCTATGGGGTTACTTCAAGAATTTTGACCCCAAAGGAGGAAACAAAGTAGTTTTTCTCGTCGATGTATGCTACAGCCAACCAGGGGATGAATTTTGGAAAATGGTGCATAGTGGGTGTGATTTGGTAGTCCAGGTGAGATTCAACTATACAGAATGGATCCTCCCCCCTGACGTGGTTTCCATATAGGTCAAAATGGAGGTTAGGCAAGTGATATGCACAAGCAAGGTCAGCTACTTGAGCCTCTGTATCCATGAGGGGATCAATGCTGGAAGAGGTTTTGGCCTTTCATGCCTTTGGGGTTTGGGGGGATGCCTTCTTAATTTTTTATGGGTACCTGACAAAAATTAAAGGTGTACAAGAGTGATTGGATTACTTGGTTTCGATGGAGAGGGTAAAAAATGATGCTGGGAAGAGGTACTCAGTTGGCTAAGCTTGAATGACGTTTCTAGACAGGTAATTGGCGGGAGAGCGACATAGTGGTGAAAAAAGTTTGAAAATAGCAAGGCAAGAAGGTTTTTATAATTGGCATGGGGTAATAGTTCAGTTGATATGGGGATGACATCATGGGGGGGACACCTTGCTAGATGATGGGTGGATAGGTGTAGGGGTGGGTGGAATTATCATTAACTTTGAATCTGCGCATGCTTGAAAAGTTTTCCTTCAATTGGTCCAGGTGATGCATGGTCACCTCTCCCACCATCCTCTGATGGATTGGATAGCGGGAGGCCATACCCCGTGCTCCCCTCCCCGGAATGAATCTGCACTGTCAAATCCATATCTGAAGATTTGTTTTTTGTTTTTTTTTTGGGGGGGAGGGGGGGTTCTTGTTAAACGCCTCAGCAAGTTACTCCCCTGAAATTATTTTGGGGAGTTTCCAGGTAGAGATGGAAGGTGATCCACTCAAGAGATGTTCGACCTTTAATCGACAACGCACACCTGTATAAAACATGTACTCTTTCTCTGTTGTGCTTTCCCGATAGGGGTCCAATAAGCAACTCTTGTGTTTTTAGACCTTCTTATTTAGCTCTAGGCCCTGATAGTGGCCCCCATAGTTGATTTAGAAGTCCTTTTGACTTAGGAGGCTCTACTAATGACTCATAAGATGATTTAAAAGGAATTTTGGACCTAAACCATGGCTATGATCTATAAATTTCTTAAAGCACATGAGGAAGGGTAACAACACAAAACAAAAATGCTATGGCATTTTCTTCCAAATATAATCAAAATCTCTCCATCTTAAATATTAAATCTTTATGAGTTATCATTTTTAGGTCAAAATCACTAATAATATTCTATACATTATACATCTTTGCATGAAAATACTTTCTTTCACAAGAATAAATAAAAGTAAAAATCATTTCCATAACTAATCTTTTGCTTTTACATGCATCATTAAGTACAAATCCTTAACTACTTAACACATGCAATACCTTAACTACTATTTGAGAAACCATAATTTTAATGCATTTAATCAAAATGAAAAACCATGGAAGTAAATTTGCACAACCATGGTATTGTTTTTCCAGTTATTATTCTTGTTTCAAAACCATGGGTAATAATATGCTTGTTTCTTCTAATGCAAAACCATTCTTGTTACTACCCATGTAAGAACATATGCAAATAATATAAAACATAGTCATCATTTTTTCCTATATTTCAAATGCATCATACAAATGCATACAGTTATACAAGTTGGCATATTTATCCATATTCCAAATGCCTTAAATAAATACATATAAATATAAAAGCATGCCTATTTATCCATATTTCATGTGCATTAAGTAAATGCATGGTAATTATAAAATGAAAAATGCATTGACAAAGATCAAATTTTATTTATAAGTATAAAAATGTTTAGAACTTACTCACGGGGGCTTCAGGAACAAAGCAATACCATACCACGTGCATTCTTATTGGGGCATAAAAAGTGAGGAAAAATGAAATAATATTTTGAGCATATAATAGGGGGTAAAGGGTTTTTATATGTTGTATAGTAATATGTGTATTATAAGGTATTGTTTATATAGTACATTAGCCAAGCGGAGGAATAAAAATAAGTGGGCTAGATAAATAGAGGTTCAAGAGAACTATGGGAGTATCGAGAGTGGGATGGAGAAAGAAAAAACTATGGTAATATTAGGTCCATAGGAGCCTAATATTCAAACTTATGGCCCTAGTATTGACATGCAATTCATAGTAATGTTAAATTCTTAAAGTAAAAGTGGCATTCTCCTTTATATTTCATTTTCATCCTTTTACTTAAATTTTTAACATTACCATGAAATGACTCATGATGTTTGATGAGCCCCAAAAATGGATAATTATATGGGCTCATTCAGCCTCCTAATTCAACTTAATCCACCATTCTCATTAGTTTATTGCATTTTTTTTATTATATTTATGTTAATAGAGTGAATTGGGTTAGTCATTATGCCAACAAGTCTAATGGGTGCTTTGTGCAGATTTTTAGTCAATTTTGAGACAAAATCAAAGGTTCTAATGAGCACTTGGCAGCCAAATTCGTGGAAGAACAAGGGAGAGGATTTGTAGGAAGGTGTCCCCTTCATTTATGGGCCCTTACCCCGAATTCTCCACCATCAGCTCGGAGTTCAAGGGCCACCAAATTGATTATCACAAGGACAGCCGAGCAAGGGCTAATAAAGGTGTTGTTAACTACAAGTTTTGGCAGCCGAGTTCCTAAATTTTAGGAGGGTTGTTGGGGTCCTCAATTTGCATAAATAAGAAGGCTTAGGGCCTCATTTCAGTTAGTCACTTTGTAGGCAGAAGTTATCTAGTTTGTAGTTCGATTTTAGTTATTCTTTTAGTCATTTTTAGGCAGTAGATTAGCTCTGCATTTCAGCACACTTTCAAGTTTTCCCTTGTGGACAGTTTTTGATGTAACTATTATTTCTTGCTCAATAAAGATGAATCCAGTTTTGCACCAGCTCTAATCTCTCTTAGGAGGCTGTAGCTCTTGGGGTTGGGCCCATCTCAAGTGCTCAGTACCTCCTTTGTTTACTTTTATGTGTTTTTGCTGCATTCTTAGAATAAAATATGTTATTTAGATTTAAATCTTGTTTTGTTATTTAGGTTGCTTTTGATGATTAAAAAAAAGGCTTTTCATGTTCAGATTTAGTTGATAGGTTAATAACAAGGAAGATCTTCATAAAAAGGGCCATCAAGCACCTTTAATTTCACCTCTCCCTCAGTGGGATCAGGAGCTGGGATCAAGGTGACCTTGCTGCCACCAAAAACACTATCTTTGCTTCGCCATGCAACCATTAGTGTTCGATTTTTATTTGCAGAATTTGGTTACATGTTCAGATTATTGATTGCTTCGTTTCATAGTTGATATACATGGTTTCAGGGCAAATAAACTTCCGTTCATTCTCTTCACTGTTAGCTAGATCATATTAGGTCAATGTAACTAGGTCTCTGATTTTATAGATCTTCGTTGGTTCAGTTGGAAAAAAAACTTGCAGAGCACCCGTACCACTTCTTTATCTGCCCATTCTCCATCAATCCCACCTACTCATCCTCTACTTAGAATCCTTGCCTTACGTTTACCATTTTCTCACTCTGCGCTAAATTCCCATATTGTTGTGCAACATTGCTCGATCTCTCCTTGAACAAATCCAACCATCCTCACCACTTCTCAGCTCCATTCCCCAAGTCCTGGACCTCCTCACACCCTTATCTCACCTCCATACCCACTCCTTCATCTTTCTTCCTCCACCCATCCTCCAAAATCCCATTTTTGAACATCCTGTAGAAAATTACAGACATCCTGTAGAAATTCCAGAACATCCTGTAGAACCCCTGCAGACTTCCTGTAGAAGCTCACGAAAGCGGTTTCTTGATCGCCAAACTCTGTGAAACTCTCTGGAAGGGTGCTAGGGACCCCTTAGGCCCTCTCTGAACCTTCCCAACCTCCTGCAAGCATTCCCTTTCGCCAATCCACCTCTGCACAGTCAAAAACAGTTAAAGCACATGCATGATAATTCTGACAACTTATTCAAAAATACAAAAAGATGTTTTCTTCAGATAGTGATAACTTAGACACATGCATTTTACCTTCCTAGAAGTCAATGGCATCTCTTTCAGTAGCTTGCATCCTCTTTTTCGCATCAGTAGGGCTAGCTGGTAAAATTAGGGTTTGCATTTCCTTTCAGCTTTTCAGTTTCTTTCTGCAAGTAGATTAGCTTCCTTTGAGTTAGCTTTCATCCATCAGTTAAAAAGCTTCTTCTCAGAGCTCATAGAAGTTGGCTTAAGCCCCTAGTGGACTTGTGCCAGCTGACCAAGTGACAGTTGCGGCAAGAGCTAGTACTTCTGCATATAGCACCGTCGCTTCCAAGTTTGTTACGAACTACCGGGTTGATAAATCAAAGAAGGGAGTCCTAGGGGTTGTAGCATTATTGCTACAATAATGGGGCCCACCATCGTTTTGGCGCCATTGCCGGGGAAGCGTCAGAGTATTGGTGATTGCTGATTTTCTTCTATTTTCCACTACAACCTTCTGCTAAGTAGTTTATTTCATTTCCATTATGCAATTTCGTTTCTGCAAAAGTAGATTAGCATTTCCCACTTTCATAGCTTAGCATTTCAATTCTGCAAGTGTAGATTAGCATTTCAATTCCACAATTTCAATTCTGCAAGCATAGACTAGCATTTCATTCCTGCAATTTCATTTGAGCAAAATAGATTAGTCCTTTCCTGCTTTCATTTTAATTCCACATTTTCATTTCAGCAAGATAGTTAGTTGCAGTTCAATCTATTTTAGTTTTTGCAGGTACAAGCAGAAAAAAAAAAATAAATAAATAAATAAATAAAAATCAACCAAAAAGATTTCCTTTCATGCCTTATAGGAGTAGAGATAATTCATAAAAATGATTGCACAACACCCCCACTGCTTCACACAACCAACTTTCTCTCTTCTTCGATGGCTGTGATTAAAGAACCCTTAGGTGGACAGCAAGACATATTTGAAGAACCACAAGGGGAGAAGAAGAAGAAAACATTCATCTGGAGCAAATGGATACAAGTAGAAATTTTGGGAGTAGTACCTTATCCAAAAACGAATTTGAAAATCAGATGGAAGATTTCAAGAGTGAGATGAGGCAGTTTCTTGCCATGCAATTGGATACCTTACATATCCAAAGGAAGCAAGAGGAAGCCAAGAGGGCTTTGGCCATCTTTTGTCCCAGGTGCACTAGAAAGCATCCTAGGAATGAATGTCCATTGCACTCCATAGAAGTGTGTTTTTTCTGTGAAGAAGACCATCCTATGAACCAGTGCCCTTCCTTGCCTAGACTTAAAGTTGCATATCAGAGGGCCAAAGGAGTCACTGAACCACTCTATTTCATGAACCAAAGAAGGTCACATGGACCTAGAACTTACCAGGAGGGAATGCAAGAGACATCCTAGACCTATTATAACCCCTATCCAACCACTTCCATGCCTTCATGGGGTCCCCTTGCTCATCCTTCTTGGTCCACACCCCCTCCTTGGTCGTATCCTCCTCAATACCATGCTTCTCCAATTGCTCATTCATTTCATTCTTATGCTCAGCCACAGCCTCAATGGAATGCACCTCATCAGGGGTGGAGGCCCCAGTACAACTCTACTCCCGCTCATTTGCCTCTCCCACCTGCCCAACCACAACCCCATCCACATCCATCTCAAATATACACCCCCACTCAACTACCCATACCACCATTTCCAAACCCGCACATTGGAATAGCTCAACCCAATTGCAAAGCTGAGGCACAACATGTCCAAATGACTCCTCTTGACCTCGATGATCTTCACCATAGCTCAGAAAGAGTGTCGCAAAACAGATATTATATTGACAACATTGAAGGACCAAATGCAAAAGAAGATTCAAAAGAAAAGATCAAAGAACCATGGGCTGCACTTGATGAAGAGAAGGCATCAAAATCAGACATCGAGAGAGTTCCCTCATGGTTACCATCAAATCTTCCATGTATTCAAGAGAAATATCAGAAAAAAGAGGAAGATGAGAAAGTCATGGTAGAAGGTGACATGAAACATGATCCAGATCAGCAAAAGGACCAAGGATATCATAGCTATATTTAGATATGGTTTCAGACGGTCACTAAGTTGCAGCGGTACTCTCTTCCTCAGTTATGTTTGATCCATTCAAAGTCATATCATTTGGTCTCTGAAATTCGGATAGCTATCAAAGCATGCATTTCAAGCCTCCACAACATTTTGTGTCTAATCTCGATGTGCACATGGCTCCATTTGAAGTATTCTTACACTTGAAAATGATTTTCTTTTTCAAGTAGGGTAGGGTAGAAAAAGAAAAAAGAAAAAAAGAGAAATAAAATAAAATAAAAATAAGAAGAAAATAAAAATCTAAGATGAAAACCTCCTTAGAGGCGCCTTAGATTGGATCATTGATTGAAAACCTCCATGAGGCATTCAATGGGTTGGAAAGAAGAGAAAATAAAAAGGGAATAAGATCCCTGGGTGAAAACCTCCCTTGGAGGCGCCCAGGGCAGGCAATTAGGGTGAAAACCTCCATGAGGCACCCTAGTTGTTTTTCAAAAAAAAAGAGAAAAAGAAAAAGAAAAATAAACCTAATTTCCATTGAATAATTGCAGGTTGTAGCAAGGACATTGCAGGTCAGGAGGATCACTCAAAACAAAGACAGAGGAAGTTCTGTGCCTTCTACATGAAGTTCTATGTTTTCTACAAGAAGTTTTGTGTCCTCTACAGGAAGCCTACAAATAAGCCAAAATCGATCTCCGAAGAGGACCAGAAGGCTAGGAATATGTCCATGAGGCCTGCAAGCATCCATGTTTCCATCCCTCACCCTTCTCCATCATTTTTTCCATCTCATTGTGCTTCTTTCCTCAAAACTGCGTGTTCTACAGGAAGTTCCTGTACAAATTACATGATTTCTACAGGAAGCTAGAAATGGATTTGTTTGGAAAACATGATAGCTTCCTCAAGGGTTCAGAAGTCCTCCTACAATATTCAAACTCCTCCTCCATCATCTCCATGCCTGCATCACAGCCCAAGCTCATTTTTTCTTTCTATGCAAAAGCTTGCAGAATGCTTTGAAGCAAAAATACATAGAATAGAATTTGTTTTTCCCTAGCTTGAAAATCATGCATCCATTTGCAAAACTATTACAGGGGGAGTTGTATAGGACCGATGGCAACATGCCCAAGCAATTCCAGCCAATTCCGGTGCACAGTTTCCAAGAAATCAGCCTCCATCACCTTCAGCCGTTTTGCATTTTCTCCATATCCATGGATCTGTTTCAAAACCTATTTCATGGGGAGAGGCACATGGGTGATAGTAGTCTACCCAAGCAGTTTCAGCTGATTCCGATGCACGGTTTCCGAGAAATTGATCTCTGTAATCTTCAGCCATTTTTCATTTTTCTCGAAATTTGTGCATCCATTGATCGCAATTTTGCTATGGGAGGTGCATAATGATGATAGGAACATGCTCAGAAAGTTTCAGATCGATCCGGTCTATCGTTTGGGAGCAATGGCGAAAACAAGTTTCTGTCCTGTGGAAATTCAACATCAGCAGCTTGAGGGTGCAGATCTGAACGTGGAAACAAATTCCTGCAGCGTGGATCCGACCGGAGGATACCTGCACAAGAAAAACAGCCATGAATCAGCAACCAAGCCATCATGCAACCACAGAAACAAATGCATGCAGCAGCAAAAAGGACGCAGCAGCACGCCGACTTACAGGTATGCGTCTAAACCAGTTCCTCTATCTGCATCAATATGATTTGGAAAGTGCATAAACGAATGAAATGGTGGGATTAAGTCGGGAAGCTAGAAAATTAACATGACAGTGTCTGCTCCAGTCTCTAGCACTCCATTGGAAATCATGCAGCATGCGTGTACAGTTAACTCACGTAAAATTTAAAAAAAAAAACAGACAGTGGTGACCGTTTAAACCTTAGTGCAATTGATGGCAGTGATTACAGGTAGAAAACATACAGTTCATAAACAACACTTCCATCTGCATGTGGCCACGTATACCTGGCCACTTCACTCCCTCACCATAAATCATGCCGCAATTAAAAATTCTCGACTGAAACACCACTTGCTGTTCATTAGCACTTGCAACGTCCTCAACTGAAGTATGCATCCTCCGCTTCCACAAAGTGATTAACCCCTCATCCTCCACTAAACTTTTCAGCCTGGTTCAAAATTCTCTAGCGTATCGGGCTCACTCAGAGGCGCAAGGGCATTCTACAAGAAACTGGGGGGGGGGGGGGGGGGGGTCTTCTACAGGAAGTACGGCACAGCCTTCTGGAATAGAGAAACCTGAGCTTTCCTTCGTCAAATTTGGAGTTCCAAGAAAGGTAGGCTCGAAAACACTCTTCCATGCATGATATATTTTGAAAGGTGGTGAATTGAACTGTCTGGAGTAGGAGAATTAGAGACAAGTCTGCCTGTAAGTCAAAAATAGCAGTGTGATTGTGTGTTGCACGGAATTTCTCAGTTTTTCTACATCAAAATTTCTCTCCATGTTTCCGGTCTAAAATTCTCTTATAAGGAAGGCATATGTAGCTATGAGAGCCAGCCTATGGATGAAAATTTTAAAATTTGCATATCTGAATGTGTCCTGAGAAGAAAACTTGGTCTCTGTCCTCTGGATGTAGAAGCAAAACTCTTCCTCTCATTACCAGATAGCTGAAGAATTTTTAATGTCCTCGAAATCTCTTTCTACCAAAAAAGAAAAGAACAAACTTGGACATGGACTTTTGCAGGTATTAAGGAGGTTTTCTGGAAAAGAGAACCGAAGAACAAACTTGGTCAGGGTCTTTTGCAGGCATGAACATAATTGTTAAAATAGAGTAAGGTGTCATATCAGAATTTGATGCAGGTGATCCAGGATTGTAAAGGGATGGAAATCTTAAAGTTGGTGGGGGACTTGGAGGATGGAATTAGAGTCTCACATCAAAGGAGAGACATGAAGATTCTGTCACAGATCCAAGCTAGTTTGGAACTATCTAAATCGAGAAAAGGGGAACAATACTTTGAGAGTGCTTCTAAAAGCGATCAGGCTGGGAATGCAAAATTTGTTTACTGTGACGGATCAGGCTTGGCAACTGACAACCGACTATAGCTAGAAGGATTAATTGAAGGTGCCAAAATTTGTACAAATGAAGGATTAGCAAACATTGGTGCGACTAAAAATTGACCATAAGACTAATGAGATGAAATAAATGTAAGGTGGAAATCAGTCATAGGATTGGACCATTCAAGGCATGTAATTAACCGACCAGGAACAGTAAGTTTGTGTCTTGTCATATAATGAACAGGTGGGATCTTTTACATGGTCAAGAGAAATACAAGGAGCCAAATAAAAGTGAGAGGGGGAGGACAAGGCTGGATACTCAAAGAACTAATGTCGATAAGTTAGTGGAAGTGCTAAAGAAAAATAAAGGTGTTGGCATTATGATTCAGGTGTTGTCCTTGATGGCAAACTCATTCAGGTGGTAAATCAAGAAGGACGCAGGAAATATGTTCAGCAAGTGCGTCCCCGCAGGTATACCATATAGAACCCGCGTCCAGGGACGCAGGCCAGCCGTTCAGGAGGTGCGTCCGCCCAGTGCACACATTTCAAGGCAGAGAAAAGCACGTGGGGGTTTCTTGTGTGGTATCTAGCCGACGGTTTTTGTGTTTCTATGGTGTCGGCTCGTGGTATTGTTCCACGCTTTGGGGAGAAGCTTGCCTATATAAAGCAAAGGAGTTCATTTGGATTAAGTATCATCTTGGTTGAATATCTCTTGGTGAGATCTAGTCCAAATCTATAAGGGCGAATCTTCTAATGGACTACGATCTATATGGCGCATGATCAGATCTGTGGATCTGAGTGTTTGGGTTGGTTCTGAAGTCCTCTTATCTTCTATATCTGAAGGGACGCAGATTCAGTGAAGGGAAAGTGCGCCGGGACGCAGTACAGTAAAGGCTCAGGTGCGTCTCTGAGGCAAAGGGCGCGGCGCGACTGTGGTATTGGGTGCGTCTCTGAAGCGAAAGATGCGGCGCGATAGTGTTTCTGTGTGCGTCGGTCGCAGAAAAGCAAAGAGGAACAGTGCGTCTGCACGCAGAACAGCATAAGGTACACTGCGTCCAGTCGCAGGCCACAGAAAGAAAATATGCGTCCCTGTCTTAAGATGATCTATTGACTGTATATTTCTGTTCATAAGGTGTTCTGGGTTGTTTCTGTAATTACTGATCTGATATCTGTCGTAGACTGTATCTGTTGTATACTTGTTGATCATTTGATTCTTCATGAAAAGAAGTAGGGGGTTGTAGCTCCCTTCCAGGAGAGTCTGGAAAACGAGAGAGAGTTGTAGCTCTCTGCAGGTTGCAGCCTGCGTGCTGGTAAAGGACTGCACCAGTACAAAATCATTGTAAAAAGAATTTCTTGAAAGAAGATAGAGACATATTGCAGCAGGTGGTTTTTCTCCCGCATTGGGTTTCCACCTTACATCTTGTGTTCTTTGGTGTGACTGTCTATTTTCTTTATTCATGCTCATTGTTTTATGGTACTGATATACAAGAATATTTCTAAAGAATCAAATAAGGAAGATTTGGTAAATTGCTAGATAATACTGATTCACCCCCCCTCTCAGTATTATTTCCAACAATTGGTATCGGAGCAGGTCCTTCTGAAAAGCTTGATCGCTTGAAGGTAGATCGTTCATCATGAGCAACTACGAGAGAGAAGCATCAATCAGGCCACCCGTCTTCGATGGGACAAACTTCAATTATTGGAAGGTAAGAGTTACTGCATATCTTCAATCTCTTGGTACAGAAGTTTGGAACATTGTAGAATCAGGCTATGCCTTTCCTTCAGCTACTCCTACAGATCCAGCTGAGAAAAAGCAGTATGAAACAAATGCAAAAGCAGTCAGTACTCTATTAGGAAGTATATCCCAAACAGAGTTCATGAAGGTCATGCACTTCAAATCAGCAAAAGAGATATGGGACAAAATGATCACTAGCTATGAAGGAGATGAACAGGTAAAAGAAGCTAAACTTCAAACTCTCAGGATTCAATATGAGACTCTCAAGATGTATAATGATGAAAGTGTGGCTAATTATTTTCTTCGGGTAGATGAGATTGTTAATTGTATGAAAAATTTGGGTGAAGAAATAAAAGAGACTATAGTAGTTCAAAAGATTCTAAGATCTTTATCCCCCAAGTTTGAATCTAAAGTATCTGCAGTAGAAGAAAAGGAAAATCTCCGTGTTCTCACTATGTCTCAGCTACATGGAATTCTAACTGCTTATGAAATGAGAAAGGGAGGTCCATCAGACAGAAGGGAAGCTGCTTTTAAAGCATCAGGCAAAGAAGATCACTATGAAGCAAGTCATGTTCCAGAAGAAGAGGAAGAAGAATCAAATTTTGTCAGAAATCTTCAAAGGGGTTCTGGAAGGTTCAGAGGTAAGCTACCTTTCAAATGCTTTGCTTGTGGAAGAGTAGGTCATTATGCTGCAAAATGCTCTTATAAGGATAAAGGAAAGGAACCAGTTAGATGGAACAAGAAACAGAGTGCAAATAAGAAAAGCTACTACACCCATGAAGATAGTGATGGCTTATCAAACAGTGATGAAGATGAACAAGGTAACAAATATAGATTGTTAATGGCATTTGAAGATGATGATTATGAGGATGCTGTAGATGTGGATAACCTTTATGATGAAATTACTAGACTCAAGAGATGTATAGAAGAAAAGAACATGATTATTGATACTCTACAATTTCAAATTGATGAAAAGGAAAAACATCTTGAAAAATTAGAAGGTGAAATTGTTGGTCTTAGAAAAGAAATTGAGAAAACAAAAACTATTAATCTCAAGTTTGTCAAAGGATCTGAAACTTTGAATGAGATTATCAGTGTGCAGCGGTCTCCACTAAATAAGACAGGTCTGGGCTATAATGGAGAAACTTCTCAAGCATCCACTTCAAAAAGTTATCTTGATGCAGCAAGAAGAAATGAGCAAGAGCACAAGGAAGATCATCAGGTAAAGCAGGGACAAACGTCAAACAGAAACTATCAGGGGCAATCCAGCTTAAGGGTGAACAAAAGCCACAACCAGCCACAGGTAAAATCTTCCCAATTTGGTTCAAGAATAGATGAAAATAGAAATTACAATCAGTTGGCTGGTAGATTCAATAATCGCAGAAGCTTCTTCAATGGACAATGCTTTTCTTGCCATAACTTTGGTCACAAAGCAGCTCAATGTGTTGCGTATAAAACAATCATGACTAGGGAAGCTCAAAAACAAAGAAGTATGACAGGGATTACAAAAAGGACCTATAACAACTTTTCAGCTCTTGAAAATGAAGTTGAATGCTCTATTTGCAATAATTTTGGACATGAAGACTTTGAATGCAGAAGCAGGTTTCCGGAAAGAAAGGTACAAGAACAAAAAAAAGAACAAGCCTCAGGCACCAAAACATGGAAAATAAAGGAACCTCAAACAGAAAGATGTGGGATAGCATTCTATGCAGAAGGAC
Organism: Pinus tabuliformis; assembly: GCA_031772625.1. Taxonomy (NCBI): domain Eukaryota; kingdom Viridiplantae; phylum Streptophyta; class Pinopsida; order Pinales; family Pinaceae; genus Pinus; species Pinus tabuliformis. The sequence continues at coordinate 159,358,303 of CM062819.1, forward strand.
AAGAAAATCTATGGTACATTGACAGTGGATGTTCAAAGCATATGACAGGTGATAAAGAAAAACTTGAATCTTATTCTAATTTAGAAAAGGGAAAGAAAGTCTCTTTTGGAAATGATACTCCTGCAACTATAAAAGGAAAAGGTATTGCTCCTTTAAAAGAAGATGTTAAGGCTGGAAATGTTTTGTTTGTTGATGGACTAAAGCATAATCTTCTAAGTGTAAGCCAGATGTGTGATCAAAGAACCGAGGTTATATTCAGATCAAATGGATGTCTTGTTCGTGATCTTGATACAGGTAAAACAGTTCTCAAAGGAAAAAGAACTCCAAATAATCTATACATATTTGATGAAGGACAACAACAATGCTATCTAAGCAAGGATGAAGAGCACTGGTTATGGCATCGAAGGTTGGGACATCTAAGCTTCTCACAAATAAGGAAAGCTTGCAAATATCAGGCAGTTCGCGATCTTCCAGATATCAAAATTCCTGACAACACCATATGCAGATCATGTCAGTTTGGAAAACAAACCAGAACTAACTTTCCAGAGAAAGAAGGATCAGCCAGCATGCCTCTTGAGCTAGTACATACAGATGTATGTGGACCATTCAGAAAAAGAACACCTAGAGGAGAGGAATACTTGATATTATTTATTGACGATTTCTCCAGGTTTGTTTGGTTAGGACTTATGAAGCACAAAGATGAAGCATTCGAAAAATTCAAATCCTTCAAAGCCTTGGTTGAAAATGAATCAGGTCACAAAATTAAGTGCCTCAGATCCGACAGAGGTGGAGAATTTACTTCAAATGAATTTTTCGATTTCTGTGATGAACATGGGATAAGGAGAGAATTTTCTACAGCTAGAACTCCTCAGCAAAATGGAGTAGTGGAAAGAATGAACAGAACAATCCAGCAAATGGCTCGTGCTATGCTTGATGAATCAGGAACTCCTGCAACCTTCTGGGGTGAAGCTGCACATGCGGCAGTTATTATTCTCAACAAGACAAATGTCCGAGTGAACAGCACTCAAACTCCTCATGAGCTCTGGAGTGGTAAAACTCCTTCGGTAAAGCACTTCAAAATCTTTGGGAGCAAATGCTATATCAAGAATACTGAGGAGCAGCTTGGCAAACTTGATCCTAGAGCAGATGAAGGAATTCTTCTTGGCTACTCTCCACATAGCAAAGCATACAAATGCTACAATAAAAGACTTGGCAGAATTGTTGACAGCATTGATGTAGTGGTTGATGAGAAAGGATACATTCCTAGGCAAATACATCGTGAAGACATTGAAGAAGATGAAAGCTACCCTCAAAGACAGAATGATGAAGAAGAAGAACCGCAAGAACAATCTCAAGACGGACCTCACGAAGAAGCAGAAGAAAGAACAAGAATAGAAGAAAAGACTCCATCCAGATATGTTCAAAAGAACCATCCAGAATCTCAGATCATGGGACAAAAAGAAGCAGGTATACAAACTAGAAGAACAGTTGCAGAAGCTTCAAGTTATTTGGCATTACTCTCCTCTACTGAACCACAAAATGTGAAAGAGGCATGCAAAGATGAATGTTGGGTGAAAGCAATGGATGAAGAACTTGAGCAAATCGAAAAGAACAACACTTGGGAGCTGGTTCCTAGACCAAAGGATAAGAATGTTATCGGAACAAAATGGGTTTTCAAAAATAAATTGAATGAAAATGGAGAAGTAATTAGAAACAAAGCCAGACTTGTTTGTAAAGGGTATGCACAGCAAGAAGGAATAGACTTTGAAGAAACTTTTGCTCCTGTTGCAAGACTTGAGGCCATCCGAATGTTTCTTGCTCTCTCAAGTTGTCAGAACTTCAAAGTATTTCAAATGGATGTGAAATCAGCCTTTCTGAATGGAGACTTGGATGAAGAAGTGTACATTGAACAGCCAGATGGTTTCATTCTTGGAAACGATCCAAATCTTGTATGCCGATTAAAAAAGGCTCTCTATGGTCTCAAACAAGCTCCAAGGGCTTGGTACTACCGGTTGGACAAATATCTTCATCAACAAGGTTTTTCAAAAGGTTCAGCAGATAGCAATCTTTATATAAAAGTTGAAAATGACAAATTACTAATACTTGTTGTGTATGTAGATGACATTATTTTTGGCAGTAATGAAGAAGCTATGAGTCAAAGCTTTGCCTCGGTCATGCAGAAAGAATTTGAGATGTCCTTGCTAGGAGAACTGACATACTTCCTTGGTTTGCAAATCCAACAAAAGAAAGGAGGAATCCTTTTATCTCAAACCAAGTATCTCAAGCAGATTTTGAAGAAATATGGCATGGAAGATGCAAAACCAGTATGTACACCCATGGTCACAGGATGTAGTCTCAGTGCAAATGATGAATCTGCAGCAGTACATCAACCAACCTACAGATCTATGATTGGAAGTCTACTATATTTGACAGGTACCCGACCAGACATCATGCATGCAGTTGGAATAGTTGGAAGATTTCAGGCAAATCCAAAGGAGACTCATCTTCAAGCAGTGAAGAGAATCTTCAAATATCTTCAAGGGACTCAAAATTATGGCCTATGGTATCCTAGAGATACAGATCTCACTCTTCATGCTTATACAGATGCAGATTGGGCCGGAAGCGTGGATGACAGGAAAAGCACAAGTGGTGGTGCATTCTTTATGGGTTCCAGACTGGTATCTTGGTTCAGCAAGAAACAGAGTTCAATTGCCTTGTCTACAGCTGAAGCGGAATATGTTGCTGCTGCATCTTGTTGCACCCAACTTCTTTGGATGATGCAGACTTTGCAGGATTATCAAATCACTTGTACACCTCCTATTCCTATCTTATGTGACAACACAAGTGCAATCAGCATCTCAAAGAATCCGGTTATGCATTCAAAAACCAAGCACATACCAATCAAGTACCATTTTCTCCGGGAACAAGTACTTGAACAGAAGGTCAAGTTGGAGTATGTTCCTTCTAAGGAACAAGTTGCTGATATTTTCACCAAACCGTTGCCCAGGGACACTTTTGAATACCTCAGGCAAAAGCTGGGGGTTGTTGATGCATCATCTCACTGTTGATCATCTTCCTATTGATGGTATAGGCTCAGGGGGAGCACATAATGCATTGTTGGCATTATGGAGAAGGAGATCTTGGAAATAGCTGCAATATGTCTCTGTCTCCTTCATGATGGATTTCTGGTTACAGATCTGGAGAAGCATGAGCATAGGGGGAGCATACCCTTTGCCCTTGATGTCAAAGGGGGAGAATGATGACGCTGAAGATTATGTGGTTGCCATCAAGTCCAAAGGGGGAGTTTGTTGGCATTATGATTCAGGTGTTGTCCTTGATGGCAAACTCATTCAGGTGGTAAATCAAGAAGGACGCAGGAAATATGTTCAGCAAGTGCGTCCCCGCAGGTATACCATACAGAACCCGCGTCCAGGGACGCAGGCCAGCCGTTCAGGAGGTGCGTCCGCCCAGTGCACACATTTCAAGGCAGAGAAAAGCACGTGGGGGTTTCTTGTGTGGTATCTAGCCGACGGTTTTTGTGTTTCTATGGTGTCGGCTCGTGGTATTGTTCCACGCTTTGGGGAGAAGCTTGCCTATATAAAGCAAAGGAGTTCATTTGGATTAAGTATCATCTTGGTTGAATATCTCTTGGTGAGATCTAGTCCAAATCTATAAGGGCGAATCTTCTAATGGACTACGATCTATATGGCGCATGATCAGATCTGTGGATCTGAGTGTTTGGGTTGGTTCTGAAGTCCTCTTATCTTCTATATCTGAAGGGACGCAGATTCAGTGAAGGGAAAGTGCGCCGGGACGCAGTACAGTAAAGGCTCAGGTGCGTCTCTGAGGCAAAGGGCGCGGCGCGACTGTGGTATTGGGTGCGTCTCTGAAGCGAAAGACGCGGCGCGATAGTGTTTCTGTGTGCATCGGTCGCAGAAAAGCAAAGAGGAACAGTGCGTCTGCACGCAGAACAACATAAGGTACACTGCGTCCAGTCGCAGGCCACAGAAAGAAAATATGCGTCCCTGTCTTAAGATGATCTGTTGACTGTATATTTCTGTTCATAAGGTGTTCTGGGTTGTTTCTGTAATTACTGATCTGATATCTGTCGTAGACTGTATCTGTTGTATACTTGTTGATCATTTGATTCTTCATGAAAAGAAGTAGGGGGTTGTAGCTCCCTTCCAGGAGAGTCTGGAAAACGAGAGAGAGTTGTAGCTCTCTGCAGGTTGCAGCCTGCGTGCTGGTAAAGGACTGCACCAGTACAAAATCATTGTAAAAAGAATTTCTTGAAAGAAGATAGAGACATATTGCAGCAGGTGGTTTTTCTCCCGCATTGGGTTTCCACCTTACATCTTGTGTTCTTTGGTGTGACTGTCTATTTTCTTTATTCATGCTCATTGTTTTATGGTACTGATATACAAGAATATTTCTAAAGAATCAAATAAGGAAGATTTGGTAAATTGCTAGATAATACTGATTCACCCCCCCTCTCAGTATTATTTCCAACAAAAGGATGGAAAGGAAGAAGAACACATTGAAAAAGATGAGAAAACCAATGATGAAGAAACACAAGACATTCAGGCAAGGCAAGAACAGAGAGGAAAAGGAGAAAAGGCCAAATTGCTAAAGCCTAAAACTGTGGAGGAACAATGGCACAAACACCCCGGAAAAAGCGATTGCATAATAGAGCAGTGAGGACCACAAAATTCCAAACAAAGGAGGGCACAACCAAGGCAACCACTTAGATAACAAAGGAAAGACATCCCTAGCCAAGCAGACCGAAACAGTGAAAACAATTTCTATAGGAAGCAACAAAGCAGTTTCTACAAGAAGACAGAAAACAGTCGACATAGGACTTTCTACAGGAAGTATGGAAATAGAGGAACAAAAAGGAGAAAACGCCTGAGATTTTAGCCAGGGAGGCAGCAGCTGTGCTGGCTACCCTTAGCACATCTCCAAATCAAAAAGGGTAGCAAAAGAGGGAGCCTTCCATGTATTTTATGGCAAGAAGGAATATGCGAATAAAAACTGGCAAACCCCAACCACAGTCAAAAGAGCCAATTACAATTGTAGACACCCCAACTACACAAAAGGAAAAGTCTCCCTCAAAGGCATCCATCACCTATGAACGGGGAAGCCCGAAGACATCTACCTGGAGAGAAAGAATGAAAATGTTGGACACAACAGCCTCTCTACAGGATGCTGAGACTGTTCTACTGGAAACATTGGCTAAGCTAAGAGAGATCGAGCAATTGGAGGAAAATGCAGCCAAACAATCATAGGAAGAAGGAAAGACAAGGAAACATCTGATGAACAACAAAAAGAGGACAAGCGGTAGGCTGAGGTTGAGGCACTGACAAAACTACTACAAGAAAAGGAGCACAGGCAGTGGGAACAACTAGAGAGAAAAGCATGGTTTCATGACCGAGAAGAGGACATCACTTCAGAAGCTTGGCATGACAGGGAGGCCACCAAGGCCATCAGAGATGAAGAGATAAATTAGTTGCTCAGAGGATGAGCAACACTTTCAGTAGGGGGTGATGATGAGCCCCAAAAATGGATAATTATATGGGCTCATTCAACCTCCTAATTCAACTTAATCCACCATTCTCATTAGTTTATTGCATGTTTTTTATTATATTTATGCTAATAGAGTGAATTGGGTTAGTCATTATGCCAACAAGTCTAATGGGTGCTTTGTGCAGATTTTTAGTCAATTTTGAGACAAAATCAAAGGTTTTAATGAGCACTTGGCAGCCAAATTCGTGGAAGAACAAGGGAGAGGATTTTTAGGAAGGTGTCCCCTTCATTTATGGGCCCTTACCTCGAATTCTCCACCATCAGCTCAGAGTTCAAGGGCCACCAAATCGATTATCACAAGGGCAGCCGAGCAAGGGCTAGTAAAGGTGTTGTTAACTACAAGTTTTGGCAGCCGAGTTCCTAAATTTTAGGAGGGTTGTTGGGGTCCTCAATTTTTATAAATAAGAAGGCTTAGGGCCTCATTTCAGTTAGTCACTTTGTAGGCAGAAGTTATCTAGTTTGTAGTTCGATTTTAGTTATTCTTTTAGTCATTTTTAGGCAGTAGATTAGCTCTGCATTTCAGCACACTTTCAAGTTTTCCCTTGTGGACAGTTTTTGATGTAACTATTATTCCTTGCTCAATAAAGATGAATCCAGCTTTGCACCAGCTATAATCTCTCTTAGGAAGTTGTAGCTCTTGGGGTTTGGCCCATCTCAAGTGCCCAGTACCTCCTTTGTTTACTTTTATGTGTTTTTGCTGCATTCTTAGAATAAAATCTGCTATTTAGATTTAAATCTTGTTTTGTTATTTAGGTTGCTTTTGATGATCAAAAAAAATGCTTTTCATGTTCAGATTTAGTTGATAGGTTAATAACAGGGAAGATCTTCAGAAAAAGGGCCATCAAGCACCTCTGATTTCACCTCTCCCTCAGTGGGATCAGGAGTTGGGATCAAGGTGACCTTGCTGCCACCAAAAACACTATCTTTGCTTCGCCATGCAACCATTAGTGTTCGATTTTTATTTGTAGAAGTTGGTTACATGTTCATATTCTTGATTGCTTTGTTTCATAGTTAGTATACATGGTTTCAGGGCAAATAAACTTTTGTTTATTCTCTTTACTGTTAGCTAGATCATATTAGGTCAATGTAACTAGGTCTCTGATTTTACAGATCTTTGTTGGTTCAGTTGGAAAAACAACTTGCAGAGCACCCGTACCACTTCTTTATCTGCCCATTCTCCATCAATCTCACCTGCTTCATCCTCTACTTAGAATCCTTGTCTTATGTTTCCCATTTTCTCACTCTGCCCAAAATTCCCATATTGTTGTGCAACATTGCTCTACCTCTCCTTGAACAAATCCAACCATCCTTACCACTTCTCAGCTCCATTCCCCAAGTCCTATACCTCCTCACACCCTTATCTCACCTCCATACCCACTCCTTCATCTTTCTTCCTCCACACATCCTCCAAAATCCCATTTCTGAATATCCTATAGAAAATTACAGACATCCTGTAGAAATTCCAAAACATCTTGTAGAACCCATACAGACTTCCTGTAGAAGCTCACGAAAGTGGTTTCTTGATCGCCAAACTCTGTGAAACTCTCTGGAAGTGTACTAGGGACCCCTTATGCCCTCTTTGAACCTTCCCAACCTCCTGCAAGCATTCCCTTTCGCCAATCCACCTCTACACAGTCAAAAACAGTTAAAGCACATGCATGATAATTCTGACAACTTATTCAAAAATACAAAAAGATTTTTTCTTCAGATAGTGATAACTTAGAAACATGCATTTTACCTTCCTAGAAGTCAATGGCATCTCTTTCAGTAGCTTGCATCCTCTTTTTCGCATCAGTAGGGCTAGCTGGTAAAATTAGAGTTTGCTAGGGTTTGCATTTCCTTTCAGCTTTTCATTTTTTTTCTGCAAGTAGATTAGCTTCCTTTGAGTTAGCTTTCATCCATTAGTTAAAAAGATTCTTCTCAGAGCTCACAGAAGTTGGCTTAAGCCCCTAGTGGACTTGTGCCAGTTGACCAAGTGACAGTTGCAACAAGAGCTAGTACTTGTGCATACAGCACTGTCGCTTCCAAGTTTGTTACGAACTACCGGGTTGATAAATTAAAGAAGGGAGTCCCAGGGGTTGCAACATTATTGCTGAAATACTGGGGCCCACCAATTTTTGAGAGTGGTTATAACCTCATTATATTTCATATGGAGAGTAGAATTTCAGATCTCACTCAAAATCCAGTAGACTTATTATTTTTTCAGGATTTCAGGATTGGGGGGATTGTAATGTTTCCATTGGATTTTGTCATGTACGAGGGTATGGAACTCAAATTTAATCAATAGAACCAAGCCTTCTATGTACCTTGATGTTAGTGATAGTGGTTTTCAATATCCTTTATTACAACCCTACTAAAAATGTACACATCACTCGAACAAAATCTTGACTTGACATGCTACATTTTTTCTATCTTATGTTAATGCTTAGAGGGTGATATTAATGATAAAAATCCTAAGATAGGTAATTATTTTGATAATATATAGGTATTTGTTGTAGGATGATTTTTTTGGATGCTAGGGGCCATCCAGAGCCTATTTGTTGATGTATTTTCGGTTTAGAGATGGATTGCACTCAATGTTATTTTGGTTATGTACACCCTTACATGCTATATAAATGAGAACTTGTAATTTGTGGACCTATGGTTGATGAAGATTATAACTACTAGATGAATGGTGTTTAATTGTTCAATCCATGTTTTTATGTTTTTTTATCGCAAATTCATCATTCTACATGCTTTTGTTGACATATATGCATCAAAATATATAAAAATATATATTACATAAAATTCACTCCCAAAATCACTCCCAACCTTGGAGCTTTTGAAAATGTCACTCCTCGCTCCTTCTTCCACTCCCACTTCCCGATTCTACTCCCATTTCCCACTTCCGCTCCCGCTCCCAAGCAGCCTTGCTCCATAACATACATGTATCACATTACTAATACCTCTATGATCTATGTCTATTGTGTGCATTAATATTTTTTACTTGTTTCTTAGCTAGTGATCCTCCCAATGATGGGGCAGTAGAGAAGACAACATATATGGTACCTTCACCCTTTCCTTACATTAGTGATGAACATGTTGAATGAAAGTGAAGGAGACAATGATACTGATTATTGCTTGGTAAAGGGTACATGCATGCCCCACGAGATAGTGAAATAGACTATTGTTTGCAATAAGAAGGTGAGTGCATGCTAAGGGAACACATGTCACACATTCAATTAATGCTAGTTTAAATGTTGTTTCAAATTTATCAATTTTAGTTTTGGATAAAAAATTTCTATTAATAGAGATTTTCTTTTGTTATTCTTAGCATGCATGATTTGTTCTTACTAAGAGGGTGCATATCCTTAGTCAATTAGAACACTTATACATGAAAAATTCCCATATTAGATAGATGACACATATCTCAAGGAAGTGATGCATGCTTGCATGCTCTATTTCATCTTTTGTTGGAGACAAACTTACTTGGCACTCTTACCATGAAACAATGGTGTACTAGGTGATCAGATTAGGGCTATGATTTGACAAAGTCCAACTAGATAGGATTTTGCATGTGTCCATATTCATTGTACTTTCTCTTGTCTTCCTATTCTATAAGCAAGATGAAAGGTGCACCATTGTGTTGGTTATCGAGATATTGTTTTGAAATGTTGTAGTGTGTCTTTTTCAGTATTCAATAGAAGATAGATGCGATTGAGAGTTCAAACCTATGTATTTTCCATTCAAATTTTCCACAGTATGTATATTTAAATCAACCAACTTATATCTACCTATTTATTATTGAAACTTTCAAGTTTTCAACTACCTAGTATTTAGGTTATTCTTTCTAGGTGTAGAATGCGCTTAGCATTGTCGATGAAAATAAAGGGATATAAATATAAAGGTAAAAAAATGTTAATGAAAAATGGATATCTACAATATCTAGTGAAAGTAGGGGCTTTTTAAATTCGGAAGGTGTATTGGGTTTGTATTAGTAAGGGGTTAAATAAAGTGATTTTTAGAGATATTTTCCAATTGTAGTCAAATTAAGGGTATTGTTTAATATGCCAAGAAGTTCATTGAATGAAGCCCCTATGAAATTAATATCATTGAGTGAAACCCCTATGAACTTACCATTGTACTGACCTATTACAAAGATGTTTACCAATGCAAAACCAAGTTTATATTTATAATATCCACAACGTAATAATTCAACTTGCAAAGGCTAAAACATGCTTGCAATAAGTCAATTACAAATGAGTCGCTAATGGAATTTGGATGGGATTTCCATTGGTTAAGAGGCATTAACATCTCAAAATACTATCTTCATACATCGCCAGGCATTTTTTACCCATAGAATCTCACAATCCCATGAGAACAATGGATGCAAAAATTTGACTTGGTGCTTCATTGTTTCATCAATGGCAAAAAGGAATGAACCTTGTAAACTACCCCACCAAGATTAGTGTCGATAACTAGATCCAAATCTCTAATATTGATTTCATCAGTGTAGCCTATTCTAGCTATTCTTGTGTTGTAGATAGAAACATTAAAAGGTCACCACTCGTGACACTTCTTTGCAGTTGTTGAAATGGATTCATAGTCCCCTCCATCTTCAACCTTTGTGCAAACTTTATCCAAAGAATATTTCCCTTGTAGCATCATATATTTGAGAAGAATGGTTAGAGATGAGGGTCACACATCCTCCCTGTTCAAGAACCTCCATTTTGAGATATTTCCCATGTAGTGTCACATATTTGAGAAGAATTATTAGAGATGAGGGTCACACATCCTCCCTCTTCAAGAACCTCCATTTCAATTGCAAGGCCGATGCCCCTTGGTCCTCCAATTATCATAACATGTTTTCCTCAAAATATTGGCATCCTCTAACCTACCTTCTTCCTAAAGATCACGAAACTGATAATGGTGATTAGTATCCATATCACTATTACCATCCAAGCATCAATTTTTTATTACATTCGACTCATGTATAATGTTATGAAACCAGCTCAAGAAAATATAGAAAAGATAGATCAATGCCTTAGAATTCAACCTCTTCGAGGGGGCAACTCCTTTACATTACATAAATGAACAATTCTTCCATGATACAAATGACAAAACCTCCTTTCTATATATAGGAGTCTAAGGAGTCACAATATAATCCAGCCGACCTAACAATAATAATATAAAGCCACAAAAATAACAATAGAGGGATTCTATGGGGCACAGAAATAACAACATGGGGGTAATAGGGGCACAACAATATAAATAAGGGGTATAACTACAATAGTAATGGGGTAATCACTAGTATTATAGGGACCCAACATGCCCCTCTCCTTCAAAAAAGTGTTGTCCTCAACGCTTGAGTAGTTCTGGATACTTCTGCATAAAATTCTCATCCTCCCATGTGGAATCTTCAGCGGATAAGTTCTTCCACTTGATAAGATACTCTGAAATTGATCGATTTCGTAGCTGTCGAGTTCTTGTTTCTGTGACTGCTTCCGGTTCCAATATAATTTTTCCTTCCTCATCAAGTTCTGGCAATATTGTTTGAACTGGGAGCTTGTCGCCTATAACCTTCTTTAAACATGAAACATGGAAAACTGGGTGCAATCGAGAAGCTGCAGGAAGCTCCAATTTGTATGCCATAGTACCAATCTTTTGCAACACCTTGTACGGACCATAATACTTTGGTGATAATTTATTATCCTTCTTAGCTTGCTTTAGGGACATCAAAACTTCTTTCACTGCGATGTTGATCTGCCTGTTGTTTCATTCTATTTTGTGCCAACACGAGGTTATCCTTTAAGAGTTGGAGGACTTGTTGTTGATGTTCGATGTGATGTTCCACTGCCTGAACCTTAGAATTTTCTCTTAAATATGATGTGATGGATGGTGGTTGATACCCATAAAGTGCCATAAATGGGGTCATTTTTGTTGCTGTATGGAAGGAAGTGTTATACCACCATTCAGCCAGAGGCAACCATTTGACCCATTGTGTCTGTTTATCAGATACAAAGCAACGAAGATATCCTTCCAAACATTTGTTTACTATCTCAGTTTTCCCATCAGATTGAGGATGATAAGATGAGCTATGAGCTAACTGAGTACCAAGACAAGAAAATAATTATGTCCAAAAATTTCCAGTGAAAATGGGATCTCTGTCACTTACAATAATCTTTGGGTTTCCATGTAGCTTTTGAATTGTTTCCATAAATGCAGTAGAAACTGTACTGGCTTTAAATGGATGTGATAATGCACAAAAGTGTGCATACTTGGTAAGTCTGTCAACTACCACCATGATGACACTCTTTCCCTCAGACTTGGGTAAACCTGTGATAAAATCCATTGAAACCTCCTCCCAACGTTGGCTTGGAATGGATAAAGGTTGTAATAGACCCGGTGTCTTAATTGTTTCAACTTTATTTTGTTGCAAACCAAACATTCCGCCACAAACTTTTGAATATCTGATTTAAGGCCATCCCAAAAAAATTCCTTCTTAACCCTGTGGTAAGTTTTTAAAAATCCTGAGTGCCCTCCTAAGGGAGAAGTGTGCAATTCCATAAGAATCTTTTGTTTTAGCTGGGAATTCTTACAGAGGTATAAGCGATCTTTGTACCATAATGAATCATTTTGCCAGCTAAATGTATCAGACGTACTGGAATCTTGTTGTAGCTTTCGAATAAGTGCCCACACTTCTTCATCATTCTTCCATTCCTCCCTTGCTTCATTTATCCAATCTGGTTGGATAATAGAAATGGCGCACAACAATGCTTCCACATCCTCATCCTTTCTTGAGAGTGCATCTGCCACCACATTTTGCTTCCCTTTTTTGTAGATGATTTCAAAGTCATAACCCAACATCTTTGTGACCCACTTTTGTTGCTCTTCAGAGGATAATCTTTGTTCTAAAAAGTATTTAAGGCTATCATGATCCGTTTTTACCTTGAAGTGTCTTCCCATTAGGTAGGGTCGCCATTTCTTAAGTGCATGGAGTATTGCCAACATTTCCTTCTCATAAATAGCTTTGCTTAAAAACTTTCCCTTGATTGGACGACTTTCAAAAGCAATGGGTCTTTCATCTTGCATTAGAACAGCACCAATTCCATTTCCTGAAGCATCACATTCCACAATAAAGGTTTTTGTGAAGTCCGGTGTAGCTAAGACCGGTGCTTGGCACATTGCCTCTTTAAGATGTTCAAAGGCCTTTGTTGCTTCCGGAGTCCATGAAAATGCATCTTTCTTCAATAATGTTGTTAGAGGTGCTGCTATTCTCCCATAATTCTTAACAAACTTGCGATAATACCCTGTCAACCCAAGAAATCCTCGCAGATGCTTTATGGATGTGGGGATTTTCCATTCCTTAATGGCTTTAATTTTGCTAGGGTCTACCTTAACTCCTTCATGAGATACAATATGACCCAAATATTCCACCTCCTGGACTCCAAAGAAACATTTGGATCTTTTTGCATATAATTGTTTCTCCTCCAATAGTTGTAGCACCCTGTCAACATGTTCAACATGATCCTTCCAAGACTTGTTGTAGATTAGTATATCATCAAAAAATACTAACACAAATTTTCTAAGGAATGGTTTGAAAATTGAATTCATCAAACCTTGAAATGTTGAAGGTGCATTGGTAAGGCCAAAAGGCATGACCAAAAATTCATAATGACCCTCATGAGTTCTAAATGTCGTTTTCAGAATGTCTTCAATCTTCATTCTGATTTGATGATATCCCGAACGAAGATCCAACTTGGTGAAGTAAATTGATCCATGCAATTCATCCAGTAATTCATCAATGACAGGAATGGGAACTTATCTTTAATAGTGAGCTTGTTGAGCTCCCTATAATCCGGACACATGCGCCATGATCCATCCTTCTTGTGCACCAATACTACTGGAGCAGAGAAAGAACTTTGACTTGGTTGAATTATACCAGCCTCTAGCATTTCTGCAACCATACGTTCAATTTCACTTTTTTGGACATAGGGATATCTGTACGGCCTGATGTTTGGAGGAACACTTCCTGGAATCAGATGAATAGCATGATCATGATCACGCATAGGTGGGAGACCTTTGGGAGTCTCAAATACCTTGGAATGATTGTCCAGGACTTTTTGGAGATCTGGAGAAATAGATGATTCCGATGTGGAAACATCTAGCGAACATAATTGTGCAATTACACCTCTTTGCTCCTTTTTTAGAAGCTTTGTCATACCATTAGAGCTGATTATCTTTCCTGGTTTCCCTGCAATACCCCTTAATTCAACTTCCTTTCCTTCCGTAGAAAATTTGATGAAAAGTTCTTGAAAATTAAAAGCTATTGTACCCAAGGATTGTAGCCATTGGACTCCTAGTACAACATCAGCACCTCCCATTGGAATGGAAAGCATTGGGCTAGTCAATACATATTCTCCCATGGATAGCTTGATATTATGGCACTTTCCAGAGCAATTTATTGTTCCTCCATTTGCAATCATCACTTGACACTCTGGTGCTGGATATAGGAAGCAATTCAATTCTTTTGCTACCCTACAATGAATAAAATTGTGGGTGCTTCCTGAATCAATCAACACTATTACCTTTTTCTTCTTGATTTGTCCTTCTATCTTGATGGTTTGAGGAGTGGTAATTCCCGCCAATGCATTACAAGATATGGTCGGATTTATTTTTTCTTCATCTAGGCTTTGTTCCTGGAGTATATCTTCTTCTTTTGACCTTTCTTGCTCCTTTTCTTCTTCCTCTTCACAATCTATGTAGAATAATTTCTTCTCAGCACACTTATGACCTTTAGTGTATTTGCTATCACAACTGTAACAAAGCCCTTTTGCTCTTTTTTCTTCCAATTGTTGTGGTGTCAACCTTATAGGTTGTGGAAGACTAGGGGAAACAACACTTCCGTCTTTATAGTTGTGAGTGGTATGCTTCCTGGTTGCCATAATTTTGCTTTCCATTTTTCTTGCTAACCTGAATGCCTTCTCTAATGAATCAGGTTCCCAAAGGCGAACATCATGTTGGATATTATCCTTTAAAGACCCTATGAACACATCAATCCTATGCTCCTCTGGAATATCTTTTACCCTTATGTTCAATTTTTGGAACTCCTCAATGTGCTCCATTACTGAACCCTTTTGTTTGAGACTTATCAATTGGCTAAAAAAAGTGTTGCTTTTTGTATCTTCATAATGTGCTATTAATTCTTCCGTAAAAATTGCCCAAGTGATAATTTTTTTACGAGAGAATAGCCATTGATACCATACAAACTGATTTGGTTCCAAATATACAGTTTCCATACGTACCTTTTGTGTGTTTTGCACATTATTGAGATCGAAGAGCTGCTCCATTTGTAATATCCGTGTGGTGCGATCCTTGCCATCAAACTTCCTCATATCAATTTTTGGAATATGGTGGGTCTTCGATCCAACATTAGTGTCTATAGAATCATGATTAACATTACTTTTGTTCACATCATGAGTTTCCTTTACAACCTTTTCACCATTAGTAAGTATTTCTTGTAGAAAATTTGTCAAATCTGTCTTCAAATCTGCCATGTCTCTCTTCAAATCTGTCTTCAAATCTACCATGTCTCTCTTCAAATCTATCTTCGAATCATCCATCTTAGCTTCCATGCCCTTTATCTTAGATTCTACACCATTTATCTTAGATTGCACGCCACTTTTTTCCGAAGTAAAAAATCCAGATTGCACGCAACTTATCTTAGCTTCTGTTAGCTTTTGTGAGCGTGACATTTGTTGCACTTGTTCTTGTAATTTTGATATATCATGTAGCATTTCTTCCTCTTCTTCATGAGTCATGCTAGAGCTTTTAGGTTCCTTACTAGGTGTTTGCATTTTCTTTCCTCGGGGCATCAGTTACCGATAATAATGCTTTACTATGCCCTTTGAATTCCGTTAAACCAAGCTTACACAAAAATTTAAAAAAAGCTACACACCTTTTTTCACTTTATAGAAGCTTGATATTGAATCTAATGTATCTCTGTAATTTCGGATCATCCAGTTCTGAAATTGTGACCTGTAGTAGCCTTCTGCATCCTCTTTCCAATGCCAAAAGTCTGACCCAAATTGGATTCTCCAAGGAAGAGCTATGTGAAATCTCCCACAGTGACTTGCTTTTAGACTAGTTCAGTAGAGCGAACTTGTACGACGTGCCACGAGTCACTGTTTCAACCTTTGAATCTGAAACACACATACAAGAAACTAAAGTCCGTCCTCTTTTTGTACCTTCTTATGAAATTTCAATCCAATCCCCAGAGAGAACATTATGATGATTTTCTCCAGGTCACCTGTTTTGAATGTAATTCAGGAGTCTGCAGAAAGACCAACTTCCTCAGATCATATCTCCACAAATATCATGCGAAAAGCTCTGAAATTTTGACCCAAGGTTCAGCGCGATTTCTTCTCAAATGGGTTGTTTTTTGTGACTTCTGAAACATCACAGAACAAAAGTTATAGCTAAAATTCCATGATGACCTGTTTGGAGCAGCGAAACCCTAGAATCCAAAGCTCTGATACCAAATGTTATGAAACCAGCTCAAGAAAAGATAGAAAAGATAGATCAACGCCTTAGAATTCAGCCTCTTCAAGGGGGAAGCCGCCTTTACATTACATAAATGAACAATTCTTCCATGATACAAATGACAAAACCTCCTTTCTATATATAGGAGTCTAAGGAGTCACAATATAATCCAGCCGACCTAACAATAATAATATAAAGCCACAAAAATAACAATAGAGGGATTCTATGGGGCACAAAAATAAAAACATGGGGGTAATAGGGGCACAACAATATAAATAAGGGGTATAACTACAATAGTAATGGGGTAATCACTAGTATTATAGGGACCCAACATATAATATGCATAATCTATGGTTATAATATGTAGAGATCGAACCAATAGTTAAAAGACAACCAATCCTCTTTGCATTTAATAGGTATTTGGTAAGAAAATGAAACAACCAACTCTATGAATTTTAATTAAAAATTGGTAAGGAAATAAAATATCAGGCTTATCCAAAAGGAGATACCACTCCCTTTAAGACATCTACAGAGAAAAAGATAAATATCAATTCAAAGCTATAAGAATCAATACTGAGGTGTATGGGGTGCTTTCATAAAAAATACTTAAGAGTATTTATTTGTGGTCAAGGAAGAATGATATCAATAACCTAAATGGAAGTTGCAAAAACTGTCAAAATTAAGTCGAAGTTTCTACGGAGTTCTCAATTCCATAAGTGTTTCTTGATAAGGAAGGAATCTTCATCTTAGAAAAAAAAATGGAGGTGTCAAATTCTAAACTAAACATTGGCAAAAGAGACTTTCATCTCCACAATTCAAAGCCCCAAGCTTCTTTGAAATGGAAAAGCCTTTACCACACCCTATTTCTTAACGGTATATTCAAAAATAGAGTGGACACTAGGCCAAATCCTTGTAAAGTTACCTATTAAAGGTACCAATTTTTCATAGACAAATCCAACCAAAGGTACACCAAATTCCATTATGAATAAAAACTTTTACAGAATCAAAACTGGCTGATTTTCAAAACGGTGTCAATATGACAATAGTGCAACACTCACCAGGATTTTGTTAAAATGGGCAGTCAATCAAATTCTGCCAGTCATCTAAAAAAGGTTGTTGTGGCACTTGAGGGTACATTACACTTTTTCGATATTTTCCTGCAGACGATACCGATAAGTTTCTTTGCATACACAGAGTGTTCAGAGATGCAAGAGGTGATATATGTGGTGATATCGGTGAATAAAGACGCTGGTGCTGTGAGCTGCTCATGAAACTGGTGGAACTAGGACTAGAGCAGGAAAGACATTGCTAATCATGATAGTCTCAGCACAAAATCGTAGCTGGTCAGAATATAAGCAAGTTTACAGGTGCGGGATTCTATGTAAGCAATAATTATCTCTTCCTCTTGGCTTCCTTTCCATGCCAGATTGATTTCCTTTATATATTAGAATGATTCATTATCTGATTCCCCTCCTCTCCATCCCACACTCTAAAATTACCCACACTATCATCCTCATTTGGATTGCTGCCTATATACTATTTTGTATCATCCAACTACATTTCCTTACCCCGGGGTCGGCCACATGCACACCTAGAGTGACATTTTCCACCTATTTTGCTCACAATCCCTCCAAAAAGAAATCGATTGCCACAACACTACCAGCTATAACACCCTATTTCACCACTGGATAAAATCCTTCATCATCTCGCGTCCATGCAAATCTCTAGGTTTCAAACTCTATGATAGGTGGTGGACATGCCCTAGGTGTCGTTGTTGTTGTTGTTGTGATGGTACACACATGACCCAATAATACTGACTACACAATCCTCTCTCTAACCACTACCTCCATTCTATTTTCGCCATTATTGCTGCAACTTTTTCCGCCTCTCTCGACTATCCTAGAATTTGGCATGATTCAAATTTCCCAATCCAGTACCTGTCATACTGCGTCGACACGAATTGGAACCCTCTCATAATCTCTGGCTGACAGACGTAATATTTCTTGCTCAGACCTTGGATCACTCCTTCTGACCATTTCCATTACTTTATTCTTCTTCTCTTTTTTCCATAAAATCACCTATTTTGGACTTCATATTTGGCGGTGACCTTATCTAGATTTCCTACATGAGTTCCTTTTCTGAGGCCTTGGTATGTGAAATATCTGTCAGTGGGAATTCCTAGACATTCTCAGTACTGACTCGATTACATTCCACCTACCATCTGACATCCATATTTATCATCGACTACATTCTCCAGGTTGTTTTCGCTCTTTCTATGTACCCCATCATTTATGGAACAGGTGGACTCCGACTCTTCTACACAAGCAGCACTCATCCATGCCACGATGGCGACCGAACAGGCATATGGTGGTGGGACCACTATCCCAGACATGGGGCTACTGACTCATCCATTATCCTCTTCACCACATGGCCTACATGCGCCATCAACGTTGTATGATCCCCCACACTTGGTGAATGAACGACGTGCCCACCACCCTTCCCGGGCCATAAAAATCACTGCACTTGCTCCTAAACTGGCTTTTGGATACGATGAGATATCCGACAGAGTAATTAGCCTTCAAAATCGAGCACTGGTCAGGAAATGGCACTTCGCTGAAATGGAAGATTCAAACATGAGGGCTTGGCTTCATTCAAAATGGCATATTCTACTGGACTACATGCCAACGGTAGTTAGATTGCTAAATGGATGGTATAGTTTCCACTTCTTATGCCAGGAAGACCTCGAGAAGATTAAGTCCATTCCATGGGTAAAAGGCCGCAATTTTCTTGCATTATACTCCTGGTATATTGGGTTTAACCCATTAAGAGATACTCCACAGAACAATCTTATCTGGGTTAAACTGTCGGGACTCCCCATTGAATTTTGGTCGCCGAGGGTTTTACAGGACATTGGGGACGCCATTGGAAAATTCATATATGTGGATCTCTGCTGCTTGGGGGCACCCAACAAGCATGTGGCTTCGATCCTTATTGAAAAAAATTACTGGGGTGGCTTTCTAAACCACATTACTATCTGTTGGAATGACTCAAATCTTATTCAGCATCTAGACTATTAGGGTGTCCCCTTCTGATGCCTAAATTTCCATCGTACTGGACACCTACTGGCACACTACCCTCATCAATAGTGCACTAGACCTTTGACTGCACATAGGACTCGACAAAGGAAATGGAATCGAGATATATTTCAAGGTGCAGACAATTCGTCATATGGTGGATCCAAGACTCCTCGTGGCAATGGCACTCCACCTCACTTAGGTATTTCTCTACATCACCCCCCTGGAATTCCTTCTCATTTTTCTATGGAACACCCGCTGTAGTCTACTCACGTTCTCATATCCTCCACTTCACTATCGAATGGTTGGAACCCCCCATTGACACTTTTCCCATTGAGCATTCTAAACCTTATCAAGACTACCCATCCCTGCCACCTAATGCTCCACCACAACCAACTCTCAGTGACCCCCTATTAGGCACTCACATCTACTACGT
Source organism: Pinus tabuliformis (assembly GCA_031772625.1). Lineage (NCBI taxonomy): Eukaryota > Viridiplantae > Streptophyta > Pinopsida > Pinales > Pinaceae > Pinus > Pinus tabuliformis. Next base: position 159,377,917 of record CM062819.1, read on the forward strand.
CTAGGAAAACCCCCCTCAAGTGCTGCTCCCCATATTTCGACTACTAATCTGCCTATTTCATACCCCTACTAACCCACACTCTCTGATAGAATCACCCACAAACTCAGTGGATAGCGACCTGACTTCCTCCTTCAAAGGAAAACCTTGGACCTTCGGTCCCTCACCATCCACAAACGATCGAGTCCTGCATCACCTTGCATTAGCCCCACATCGGCTGGAAACATTACTGTCAAGAAGAAAATGGCACGTGACAGTCGACACTTTCGTGGCCATCCACGTAAATCCCCCCCACCTTTCCCTGTGGATGCACACCCCCTTTTAGACGTCCCCATTGCTGATTCCATACCTTGGGCCCTTGGAGCACGACCATCCACTCAAGGAAAAAGATGACCTTTATCCTCTCACTAAACATGCGGGGTCTTGGAGCCGCCCCCAAATTTCTGGCTTTGAAGGAATTATTCACCACAAATGGCCCTTTCATTAGACTCTTACAAGAAACAATGCATCGTGCTCCCCAAGCAATTGGATATTTTTGCAAAATGTTTCTGAAATGGCACATGGCAACCATTGATGCCAATGGACACTCAGGGGGACTGACTACTATCTAAGATCCTTACAGGGTTAGACTTTGAGCATTCTCATTGTTTTTCGACATTCTACTTCCCGGGAGTATACGAGGACTATGGGGTTGTATACACATTCTTAATATCTATGCTCCTTACCGTGAAAGGGAGCCTTTTTGGCAATAGTTGATTGAGTCGAAGCTGTTGAACGTAACATCCCTCATTCTGGTGGGGGACCTAAATTGTATAGTGGGAGCACACAAAAATTAGGGTCTCTCATGTCGCAGGGATAACATGGAAAATTCTTTAAAAGCCATTATCATGGACCATAACTTTGTTGATATCTGCCCTTAAAATATTGACCCTACTTAGGATAACAGTAGGATGGGGGATTCTTACATTGCGAAGCGGCTTGATAGGTTTCTCTTGCATGATATGCTCATTGACAGACTTGGGTTGGTCACATCTGACATTATCAGCTGCCATATTTCTGATCACCGCCCTATCATTCTACACTGGCATCATCGAGATTTCAGAAGGGGGCTACCATTCAAATTTAACAAGATCTGGTTAGAAGACCCATCCTACACCGAACTGGTCAAAAACATATGGCACACTGCGACTTATTTCTCCCCATCTCATATGGGGTCGTTTGTGGACAAGCTAAGGATCCTACGACAGGTGACTACGAAGTGGGAGATTGATAAGAAGAGACATCTGAGAAAAGAGCTTGTAGATATTGAACAAGAGTTGGAATCTATCTGCCCACTACTGACTGGGCATTCGCTTCCACAGGACATCCGATCCCGCATTCAGATTCTTGAGAAAAGAAGATCCAAAATCTTGCTCCAAAGGGAAACGACTTGGAAGCTAAAAAGTAGAGCCATCTGGCTCAGGGAGGGTGACCGCAATACTAAGTTTTTTCATTGTTTTGCAAACTATTGTCGTAAACAAAACTCCATCTGGGAGATATACGACTCTGATGGAACCAAGTGTCAAACACAAGAAGACATCAGTCAGACTGCATTGACATTTTTCAAACCGGCCTATGGCCACATATCCTCGTACTGCCTAGAGGATTTACTGTGGGGTATAAAGCACTATCCAAAAATGTTCAATGAGGAAGCAAATTACGGTCTTTTTAAACATGTTATTTTTGAGGAAATACATGATGTCCTTCTCTCCTTTCATGGAAACAAGATCCCCAGTTCGGACGATTGGACCGTTGAATTATTTACACATTTTTTTGATCTGTTTCTGTCAGACCTGGTTAACCTGGCAGAAGAATCCCGAATTCTGGGCTCTGTTCACCCCCATCTAAACTCCACTTATATCGCCCTCATTCCAAAAAATCCCATCACCCACTCCTTCTCTGACTTCCGACCCATTTCTCTCTGTAATCTAGTCTATAAAATCATCTCAAAGTCCATTGCCAACCCCCTGAAGCCCATCCTATCGTCATTCATCTCCCCATAGCAATTTGGGTTTCTCAAACATTGCCAGATCCATGATGTCGCTGCCACGGCTTAGGAATGTTTACATTCTATCCACTCTAATAAACTTGAGGTTGTTATTATGAAGATGGACCTCAAAAATGCTTTCGACTGCCTGGACTGGGGTTACCTGAGATTCGTCCTCCATAAAATTGGTATACAACCCCCTGCCATCGATTGGATCATGGGCTGTGTCACAACTGTTCAGTTTGTTGTAATCATCAATGTATATCCGACATCTTATTTCAAGGCAGGCAGGGGCCTTAGGCAAGGATGTTCATTATCGCCCCTCTTATTCATTCTTTCTTTGGATGGGTTAAGTTTACACATATCTGATGTTGTTGCCACTGAAAATTTTCTTCCTTTTAAGATTGGGAGAAATATTCGAATCTCTCACATATTTTTTTGTGGATGACGTACTTATAATGGGGCTCCTAAACAGGTTTGCATGGCTCCATTTATTTCAATTTTTTTATAGATTTGGAAATGCTACTGGTCTCAAAATTAATCAAAGCAAATCGGTCATTATGCATGTACTGGGGATTTCTGAGACTACTGACTATATTGCTAATATGTTTGGTATTGCTTCTGAATGTATTTTTACTAGTTTAAAATACCTTGGTTTTCATTTAAATCCCTGTAAGTATAGGATCTTGGACTGACAATGGCTGGTTGACAGATATTTCCAGAAAATTTCCGTTTGGGAATTCAGATGTCTCTCCATGGGAGGGCATTTCACACTTGTACAAGCTATGATAATGCAACTAAGCGTCTACTGGGCACATTTATTCTAGTTTCCTTCATCCATCATTAAGAAGCTTGATGGAATTACTGCACATTTTATCTGGTATGGCATGAGACAAAAGCAAAAATACCACCTCTCGAGGTTGAATCACATCACTCTTCCAAAGAGGATGGGCGGATGGGGCATTCTCGATTTGCGGCGATTTGGGCACGCTCTCCTCCTAAAATCCATATGGCATGGGATCTTCGGCACTGGCATTTGGTGTCAAGTAATTAATCAAAAATACTTGAAAAACATTGATTTCAAAGTATGGATGTGACTGGGCCATATTGGACAAACATCTAGCTCTGCCATATGGCGTAGTTTCACTAAGATCGGGAATACATTTCTCAGAATTGTTACTTGGAAGCTTGGCATTGGACATCATATCATTATTGGCCGCGACCACCTCTGGGGACTGATGGACATGGACCCTTTCCCATATTCCATCTTTTAGTTCCTAAATCGTCAAGGGATCTTCTTGTGGCACCAACTCATTACTGCCTGGGTAAATAATTTCCTAGTATGGAAAAAATCATCCGATCTGAACCTAAATGGCATTGTCGTTGTTGACTGGGATAACATCTGGATTCATATGAAACTATCAGGTCTCTACTGTGATGAGGAATGTGACTCGCTCGCTTGGGAGGGTAAACTAACAGAAGACAATATTGAGATCATGGATACATGCAACAAACTTTGTTTCTTGCAAACAAACCATCTGGGGGATGGTTGGTTTGCCAAATTTTGGAGCCCACACCTCCCCATTAAAATCTCCATTTTTCTCTGGCTTGAATAGAAGAACAAAAATTTGACCTGGGAAAATCTGCAGAAGCGGAATTGGTCTGGCCCTGGATACTGTGTTCTATGTGGGAGAGCTGCAGAAGATAATTTACACCTCTTCATAACATGTTCAAAGGTCTCCATACTCTGGCAACATCTGGAAAACAAAATTGCTTTCTTGGTACCGCTATTTGGAGACATTGAAAACTGGTTGATATGGTGGAGCAACCGACATGGCCTACGACGCCTCATCCATATTATTTTCATATGGGAGATATGGAAGTGGCAAAACAACATAATTTTCAATAGCCATAGGGAACTGGGGACAGAGGTGTTGATGAAAATATTAAACAGGATCAAGGTAGTCCTACAGAATGTATCAATTCAAAATCCTTTCCGATCACATACAAATCCTGAGATTGAATATTCGACGGGCTACTTCGATGGTGCCACACATGACTGCAAATGTGGATGCGGCTTCACCTTATACATCCGTCCACAGTTGTCATACCATGTACACTAGGGGGGCAGGACTTGGCACTAATAATAAGGCAGAGGTAATGGCACTATGGGGGCTACTATGGTTGACCAAATTTCTGGACATACAAATCATTCATGTATTTGGAGACTCTAAGGTTGTTACTGATGATGTGGGAGAACAAGCCACTATCCACAAGTCCTCTCTACAGGGCTAGCTAAAACAAATCAAGACAATATGGTGCTCCCTTAATCAACCTTCCATTCAGCACATATGCAGGAATCTCAATAGGAGGCAAACAGATTATCTAAGCTTGGAGTGCGGGAGGTGCTAGATGGATTCCATGTGAATATTAAAATGAATGAAACCTAGCATGATGCTAGGTAGTTTCCATTACCTGGATAACATGTCTGCTTGAATGCATGCTGCACCTTTTATCCTTTTTTGAATCCCTATAGAATGATACAGGTTTGTATCAAATGGGCCATATGAAGAAGACTATCTGAAATGTTCTCATTCTTTGACCCTCTCATAGACTAATATGATTATAAGATCCATGAAGCTACTGAATCTGAAGAGATGTAATGTCAAAATTCTATGAATGAATATAATGTTTTTTTCATCTGGAAAAAAAAAAGGAAAAAGAAAAAACAAGAAGAAAGAAAGAAAGAAAAAAAGAAAAAATGAGAAGAAAGTATTTCTTGATATGGTAACTGAAGCTAACTATTTTATATTGCAGTTGTCTATAATGTGACTTTTTGGAAGCTTTTCCAGTGGGTTTTGGAATAGCAAGTTTTATAGCTAGTTTTTGCACAAGCAAAGCGTCCCATGGGTTTTCCAGGGTGTTGAATCCAAATATGCAATTAAAAAACCATTTTAACTGCAACAAGTCAAGATTTAACCTCAATTTCTTTCCGTCATCGGAATCTCCAAAAAGTCGGATTATAAACCACCCCTTTTATATTATGTGAAGCAATTCAATCCAATAATATTTTCATATTATTCAAATAATAAATGACAAACATTTCAAAATTAAACACGGGTTCTAGGGATAGTACATCTTCTTATTGTTTCCCACTCAAGCTTAAGAGGCCAAATATGGTTCATCCTTTTCCTCTTCATAGTATGAATCGCTATAGCCAAAACTCCACCTAAAACGCCTCCACTGTTGGATCACTTTGTGTTGTTGTGCCATCTTAGTACTAACTCTATGCGTTTTGTTTTCCAACGCCGCGAAATGTCAATGCAGACCCAGAGTCATGAATCAGTCAAATGCAATCTTCAAATTCCAAAGTAGTTTGCAAGTGCTCTTAATTTGCAATCGAACAATGAAGACCTATAGCCACTTGAACGTAAGCCTAGGTGCATAAGCTGGGTCGAGGACCTACAAAATTAGAATGCTCCACAAAAAAATTAATGCAAAGCCGTTCACGATCGCAAAATCCACCGAGAATTAATGCAAGAGCCGTTCACGATCGCAAAATCCACCGAGCATGCAAGGCTTCATTAAATTACGCACACTACCCAAACTGCAATAAAACCCACTACTGGTTCCTCACATTAGATTTATCCATTTAACCTTTATGAAATTTACATGGAAAGAAAACAAAATGTACCTTGTAAATCATACATAGAAATTCTTGTACCTTATCTCTGCAATTTATCAAGTAGATTGTCATGAATTTTATTTCAAAGGACATTGTTTACATATATATATATTTAGAAATAAGTATAAATAAAAACTAATATTTTTTTACTTTTAATTTTGTTATTACACTTTTAGGACGTGTTAGTCTCCCATAGAAGGTTGTGACTTGTTGAATTTTGACCCTTGGTAGCAATCAAGGTGAATGTGTGCAATAATTTTTTTTTTTTAATGATTTCCGGCAATGCTGTTGATAAATGTTGTTTTTATTTAATATGTAATTTTTAAATAGAAACTACCATATTTATAAGTGGGAAAGGGAATATTTGTTTTAAAGTCTCTTGTGATTAGATATTTAAAAAAAAAATGAAGTGTTATAAATAGCAATGTGACTTAGATATTTTTGGTGTGATGAGTTGCTTCTTAAAATAACATCTCTTTCGTGCAAAAGGTCACCCTTCAACACAATTTTTTAGCCTTCAATATTCTTCATGCAATGTATTGCAAGAAAGTGAAAATCATTTTGATACACGGAAACAGAAATTATATCTTACAGAAAAAGTAAAATAATTTTGATAGATCAAAAAAGAAATAATTTTAGATCTTTCATGTAACAACAAAATATCTATTTATTGTGATAATTGCATCACAGTAAAATCAAATTTTCTACAACAAATAACATGCCACCAAACATTTTCTTCATCTACTAGTCACACCCACATCTTAAGATGTGTGATAAACATTGGAAATTAAATTTATACACATGAAATTGCATACCCCTTTTGTTAACTTACTTATTATACCTTCAAAAACAATTACTAATTTAAATTTTATAGATAACTTTGCAACCATTCAACTCTCATAGAAACCATCATTTTATGAGTGAAAAATTACATATATCATTTGATTTGAAATACATTTAAATATAAATATATAAATATTCATGAATGTGTAAATTAAAATTAAATATCTTATATATTTCAAATGAATATGTTATAGGGTGATCAACATGTAACATGTGTATTAGTTTTTAAAGTAAAATGTGAGACTAAATTAGGTAAAGTTCCATGTACTTAGAACCTTGTTCTTAAGGGTTATATTTTACATTAAATTTATCAAATATTTAAAAAATCAAAATTCCAAAATAACCAAAAACCAAATAGAGAAATCACACTATTAATAAATATCTAATACATTATTAAAAATAGATATGCAAATTATATCTAATACCATATATATATATATATATATATATATATATATATATATATAATCATATTTTTTAATAGATTCTTTTGTAATTAAGATTCATTTGAAAATGAAATTTATCAATTAAAATAATCATATTTAAAAAAAAATAATCATTTATTATTTATAATATTATAAATATAAATTGTTAACTAAATTTAATTAGAATAATGACAAAAAATAATGTTATTCTTCACATTAACTTTAATTCTCACTTATATTAATTATATAAAATGAGTATTTTGTATAATATTTTTCCTAATAATAATAAACTAAATTATTTTTTAAATAAATTATTAATTTTCCATTAAAAACATAATATAATCATAATATAATTACTTAATATTATTAATTTATAACCATTATAAAAATATAAAAATAATATATCATTTAAAATTAGGAGAATATACTTCACTTGCTTTTATTTAAAATTTAAAACATAAAATAATAATAATAGTTTATTTTAATTTAAAATTATAATATTATTTCAACTTTCAAAACATTATAATTAATAAAAATTATTTCCTTATAAACAAGTTCACCACCCACATATCATTTAAAGTTTAGAGAATATACTTCACTTGCTTTTATTTAAAATTCAAAACATAATCGAGTAATCCTTTGCTTTTATTTAAAATTTAAAGCATAATCGAGTAATCCTTTTCAAACCTAGTATTAGTATATATATAGATATAATTTATAAATAAAACAAAATTATAATATTATTTCAATTTTCAAAAAAAATATTTCCTTATAAACAACTTCACCACCCACATAAAGAACCATACCCTCATAAAGAGCAACACCACCGATATAAAGAATCATACCTACAAAGGAGCACAATAATAATCATAAACATATACTTATTTATCACCCATATTTCCTTATAAATAATGAATTTATAAATAAAAATAGAAATGAATATTATAGAATTTTATTTTGATTTAAAATTATAATATAAAAATTATTTCCTTATAAACAACAATACCACCGACCACCGATATAAAGAACCACACCCTCATAAACAACAACACGAACCATACCATTACAAAGGAGCACAATAATAATCATAAACATATACTTATTTATCATCAATTTATGCACTGTTGTTTACAGTCAACCTGATAGATTACCCTAAATACAAAGTTAGGTAGACTAGCCTCCATGGGGCGATATGTGCTATTTCTTTATCACTTATTATACTCCTAGAAGTATAAACGATATGTCAATTACAGCAGCTTCAATAGTTTACTCCACATGTGTTCTTTGGCACATGGAACGCTACCTTACGTACCCCGCACGTCATGTATTAAAACTAAAATTAGTTAATGTTGGTCAACGTCAGATAAAGAAAGTAGAGAGATGTTGTACAACCTTAGTCATGGGGCATTGTGGATCTTGAAATGATCCAATACAGTTTTCTTTATCAATACCTGGCTCCAAAAAACTCCAAGGAATTCGTCAAACGTATGTCCACGGTACTGAGCTGGATGCGCTTCATCAACCATGGATGGTGCAGGAGCAATAATCGCATCCACTGAAGGACTGTAAAACATAGGAATTGATATACGTCCACTCGCCGCGTTTGTTACTGCTCGATGCTCAACACTCCTGAATCTCCCATTGCTGATCACCCTTATAATATATTCAAAACACAAAAAGGAACACACAAGTATCATGATTAAGTCTATCTGCAACTTTTACAAAGATTGAAAACTATGTTTTATGGGATCTGCGTAGTTTTTACAAACCTGCAACTGATCTCCCAAGTTGACAACGAAGGCATTAGGCACTGGTTCTACGGCAACCCACTTTCCATTTTTTAGAACTTGCAGGCCGCTCACATCGCCTTGCATCAAAACAGTGATGCCCCCACCGTCTGAATGGCCTGGTATACCAAGGGTAAGATCTGGATTTGGGCATGGAGGATAATAATTTATGACCATCAATTGGTCGTGTTTTCCAAATGTTTTATTCAGGTAATCGGACTCCAGCTCTAGAGCTTCTGAGATGGCTGCCAACAGCTTTAAGCATAGTGCTCTCATCTCTAAAGCGTACTTGCCAGCGACCTCCCTGTAAAAAAGAAGGCAAAAGCTAAATCATAACAAGTTACATGACATATCTGATGAGTTGTGTCTAAAAAATTGCTGTTTACCGACCTGTAGGCTGCAGGTTTTTGAGGCCAAGAACCGATGACTTCCTCTAAAGGATGACAAGGATGTCTGAGATAGTCCTTCCAGTCATGGACTTTCTCTTTGCTAACATTCGTGCTGGTCGAGAGCCGAACGAGCTGCCTTGGGTTCTCTGAGTAAAGACATGCTCGATCTTCCACGGGCATTTCGAAGAATTCTTTGGCGATATCCATCATGCTTTTCATGACAGTCTCTGGCATGCCATGGTTCACTATCTGCTCTTCACCGTATCAACCATATTGTGGTCAACAAAATATACAGTCACTCAAATATTCAACTTCATGCTCACTCAGTATATTAATTCCAGTATATGACTAGCTATTAAAGAAATTCCAGTATATGATCAGCTATTTCTGGTTCATAGATCTAGTATTTTATGGAACAATTTAATTAGTGGATAGTTGAATTTGCAACAAGAATTTGGTAACTTTTAAAACCATCCAGCTTTGCAAAATAATTCCAAACCATTAACCAATAAAAAGTAAATTTGTGTTCACTCACTCCATTTATTTTCATCGGTGTTCCAAAAACAGAAAACATTAAAAAAAAAGTCATGAGGTTGAAAAACTGTTGAGGTTTGACATATATACCTGGAAAAATCCATCCTCCTCACAGGCACTGCTGATTTGTTGGAGTACCTTCGCTCTGTTAGGGCCATCTAGATCTTTGAGATCCACCACCCGAATGCTGTCAGAATAAGAGACCTCAGACATGCAAGGGCGTTCGTTGGGAGGCAGGATAAACTTCTCCTGGACTTGAAGATTGTTAATTCCATTGGACATTAGCTTCTCAATAATTCCACCGAGACCATCACGAGTCTGCTCAACTGGAATTGCAGATGCCATCGTTCTTTCGTTTCTTTGCGTATTGAGGCTCATCACACTTTTCACTGGAATAAGTTTCCCAACGCAATATATAGAAAATTGCTTTGGTTGATGCTTGACTTGGTCAACTATATTGTCGTTGTCCACAATAAATAGCTCAATATTTTATAATTTTTTATCTTCTGTCAAACACACGAGATGCCTTAAATTCAAAACTCCGGCCTAAAACATGAAGTCGCGAAAGTGTATTAAAACTTAGAAGTCTAGCCACGTGATTAGACGGCCAAAATCCGTGCGAAGAAAATCAGAGATTTTCAGTCGGCTTTATGGGATAAACGACAACGCATGGAGAGAGAATAAGTTATTTTTTGCACAGGGTGGATGTTCAGGTGGGACATTTGCGTGTCAAGCGGTCATTTTCAAGTCTCAGTTGCGGCAAACATTATCTACCGGCCCACTGGAAGTGACTGATATCATGAATGAGCAGGTTTGAAGGTGAAGTCCATTTACCAAAAGAAATTGGCGATCATGATCCCCAAAGATCAGGATCCCAGTTACCTTTCGTTGTCAAGCCGGTGAAATAATGTTGGGAATATTATAGACCAAGCACAATAATATTAATAAGTGTTTTTTTTTTTTAATTAATGATTGAATTACAATTATTTATTTTATGTTTAATTTTTTATAATATAATTTTATAATTATATTAAGTAAATGTGAAAAGATAATTTAATTATTTATTTTATATTAGTTTTAAAAATTTATATATTGTATTTGTTATTTGATAATTTTTACCTTAGTTTTATAATTGTATTATTTGTTTTAAAAATTTATGTATTCAGAGAATATTATTTGTTATTTGATAATTTATATTATTTGTTTAAAAAAATTATGTATTCACATAATAATATTTGTTATTTGATTCCCAGATTCGGGTGGCATTACTGTCTCCACAGTTCTCCATGCACGAAGTTAATGCCTAATACTGCGAGCTGCAGCGTGGCCTCCCGGGACGTAACCTCATGCGAGCAAGGAATGAATATTAATGAGAGATCGGGTGGCGGATTTGCATTTAAGTTCTGCGTTGATTGACGCAACATGCCTCATGTTATAATCATGCCGATCCATGGTTCACTCACCAAGCCTTGTGCTCAGTCGCGCGGTAATAGAACCTGGTTTGCGGGAGCTGTGGGTGATGGCTTAAATTTGGTGCATTGCCGCGAGCTCAAAACCATCTCTCTCAAGGGTAATTTCTCCCCTCTTCTGGATTCTTGCTCTTTGTTATTGTCTGCAATTTTTGTGGTTGTTTACAAGCTCTGTCATATTGTGGTGTCGGTCTCTAGCTCTGTTGGGCATCCCTCTTGCCTCACCCGACTCCGTCCTGTTGGTCATCCCGTCCATAACCCATTTGTGTCCTACCTTCTTTCTGTCATCATGGTTCGTTCGGGCAAGCGGCATTGTTCAGGGGGGCGTCGTGACGGCCGTCTGCATCCTTCAGTCGGTCATGCCATGGAAACGACGCCAAAACCGTTCAATCCCTCCCCCGTCCATGAAGCTGGGCCTTCTGTTGGCTCTGGTCGGAAACCTACTCCGAATAGTGCTTTTCAAACAAAGCACTTCAAATTTCAAAGTAATCTGCACAGGCCCCTGGTCACTGCCCACATTACCCTTATACTCTCGGAAGAGGAAAACCTTGTCTCCCCCTTGGCCTGCATCGCCCCTGACCCCTCTCCATGCAGTGAGAATTCCTCGGACAAAAACAACATGGAAAATTGGGAAAAAGAGAAAGATGAACAGGAGGCTTTTCTTAAAAATCTTCCTCCCCTTGAAGACACAGGACCTGCAGCTGAGGACATAACTCATGGTGAGGCGGAACATGCCATAGCAATCCCTGACAACGATTTAAGCGGTAATGAAGGTTTGAAGACTGGTGATACTGCTCAGGATGAGAAGAAAAACCATGACCCAGCAAAGGAGAAATAGCGCCACTTGGGACTGTCTCTTTTTGTTTCGGCTTCGGTTTCAGGCTTGTGGTCAGGTTTCTATGCAATTGTCCTATTGTTTTTTGGCTCCCAGATGGAATTTGATGACTCTTTATATGCTGGGTTGCAATGTCTTTTGTGTCTCTGTGCTGGCTCAGTTCTCCTTCTCGGCAATGCATGTCTCTCTCTATGTCTGATTTCTGGTTTCTTGCACTTTGTAACTGGTTTCCCCAGCTTATGTCTGTAACGGGGCAGTTCTGTTCTGTCGAGTGCTGTCACGCCTCGATCATATGTAAAAATATTTTGCCTTTCAGTTAATAGAAGTTAGTATTTGCAGAGAAAAAAAAATATTTGTTATTTGATAATTTATATGATAATTTCATAATTATATTAAGTAATTGCAAAAAGATAAAGTAATTATTTGTTTTGAAATTTTATGTATTCATATATTGCTTATTTAATAATTTATATGGTCATATCATAATTGTATTAGGTAAATGTGAAAAGGTAAACCTATATTCTCATAATATTATTTGATATTTGATAATTCTCATGACAATTTTAGTAGTGTAGTATCTAAATGTGGAAAAATAAACATATATTCATATGATTTCATTTGTTATTTCATAATTTACATGATAATTTCATAATTATATTAGATAAATATAAAAAAAATTAAACATAAATTTAAATACAAAACTAATTAATATTTGAAATTATATTATTAATGTAAAAGAAAAAAAAACATCATTCATAATAACAAAATAAAATTAATTAAAAAAATAATTTATCAACTTTCAATATTTTATAATAATAATAATAATAATAATTTATAATAAGAAAATAAAATTAATTAAAAAAATAATTTATGAACTTTCAATGAATTATGCACTACAAAACATTAATAACATTAAAAATATTGTTACTTCTAAGTTCAAAGAAAAAATGTGGTGTGAGAAAGATTTAGCAGCTAAAAGAAAATTAAGTTATTATAAGAAGGTCATCAATCCCACCCTAGAAGATCAAAAATATCTCTCTGTTTTAACTAGCTCAGAGAAGAAAATTAATATAGTGAAGATTAGAACGAACTCTCGTGAGCTCCATAGTGAAACAGGTCGTTGGGCAATTCCTAAAACACCATGGATGGAAAGGATCTGCCATATCTGTGAGAATAGGAACATGGAGGATGAAAATCACTTCCTCTTAGAGTGCCCTGCATACAACCACATATTAGATCTCAATTTCATCATCTTTGTCGCAATACTAACCTTCCTAGTCTTTTACGATGTCAAAATTATAGTGAGCTCAAGAGGCTTCTCTTCAAGCTTTTTGAGCATAGGAATAAAATCTTAAATCAAACTAAATAATTTGATTCTTTAGGTCCCATAGACCAAAGTTTGGTCTCAGTGGACGTTAACCACCACCACCATCATCATCATTAATTTTTCTAAATATATATATATATATATATATATATATATATTTTAAATATAACTAGAAATTTATTTTATATTTTTTAATTAAAATATAATTATTGAATTTAGGCTTCTCTGGTCCATATCAATTTTGAGAAGAATCTTCGGCGAAAATCACATGGAGATATTTTTGTTGACGAACCAACCAATGTGGTTCATCGTCAGGACAAGTTGAATGAACAGATCTTGCTATGCATTATAAATAGATAGGGTAGAATATCCAATGACCAAAGTTCTAGATCAAGTAACGGCTAAAATGACAACAGCTTCATCGTCAGGACAAGTTGAATGAACAGATCTTGCTATGCATTATAAATAGATAGGGTAGAATATCCAATGACCAAAGTTCTAGATCAAGTAACGGCTAAAATGACAACAGCTAGATTTGACGGGGAAAAGACTAGTTTGACTATGAAGGATATAAACATTATTTATTCAAATAAGTTAATTCGGTTATTAATTTTCTTATTAAAATAAACGTAAATGAACAATTTTATAATTATAAATATATATTAGAATAAGTGAGTTAATATACTATAATCATAAAATAATCAAAGTAAATATATAAATATTAAAAATAGAATATTCTATAAATAGTTAATTATATTTTAAATAAAATATAAGTTAAAGGGACATTTATATCTTAATTTAAATTAAGTAAATAAATAAATTAGTTATCAAAGATATTATATAAATATTAGTTAGTTATACAAGTTAAAAATAGAGTAATCTATAAATAGTTAATTATATTTTAAAATATAAGCTAAAGGGACATATATTTATAAATATATATTCAAATAAATAAATTAGTTTCATATTCATAGTCAAAGAGTTTCCCCATATATAAATATTAGAGAATTACAATATTAATTAATAGTTTATTAAGGGTAAAAATTAGTATATTAGTTTTAAATTAATTATAAACTAAATTAATTTTAATTTAATTAAAAAAAAAAAATTAACGCCCCTACACCTGCAGTAGTCTTTCAACCGCTTATAGCGACGTGCGGCACTACCAACCATTTTCTTTTCACTAATACTTACGATTGTCGACTACGCTTAACATTCCATACTCAGTTTATTTTTCGTTACCAATTATTATCTTTGTCCTTTATACAAATGAAAACCCATACATATTCATCATCAACAACAATTAACACATATACAATTGCGCAATAGTATAAAGGGAGGGGCAACTCCCTGTAATATGAGTATGCCCAAATCAATATATATAATCTTCTTTTATAAGTACAAGTTAAATCTTGGGAAACCCAAATTTACACTTAGCCAATTTTCAAACTTCGGCAAACTCAGTTGCCCAGCTCGTCGGCACCTCAACACGGTCGCCGCACGACTCACCAACCCTTCTTTCACCTCGTCGCACAATCGTGTCATTTTCCCAACTTGGGCGCGCTCGTCGTAACCAAGTCGCCACACATGGGTGCCTCCGCACAAGTCACACCTCCATTCACAACTCCAACACTTCACCATTTCCACCGTTTCGTCGTGCACGGCGTGCCCTACCCGGGTCGCTCATCCACACGATTCTTCATTTCGGCGTGCATGGCGCACCCTCACCCGGCCGCCTGTCTACACGTCCACCCGCTCACCCAAACTCGTTCACCCAAACTTGTTCACCCCAGTTGCCACACGACTTCACCCAGGTCGCCCGACAACCCCACTTGGTTTGCCTGAATGACGTCACCCGGGTCTCCCGATGACCTCACCCGGCTCGCCCGAACGACTTCGCCCGAGTCGCCTGACGACCTCGTCTGGTTTGCCCGAATGACCTCACCCAAGTTTTCTGCCTGACGACCTTGCCCGAGCTTTCTGCCCAACAACCTCACTCAAGTTTTCTGCCTGACGACCTCGCCCAAGTTCTGTCTGAACGACCTCGTCTGAGTTTGACCTCACTCGAGTTCGACCTTGCCCGAGTTCACCCTCGCCCGAGTTTTTTGCACGAGTTCCTTGCACAAGTTTTTCACCCGAGTTTCTCACCCAAATTTTTTGAACGAGTTTTTCACCCGAGTTCCGCTCGTCGTGTGGGCTCATCCATGCACTGCAGAACTCCTTATTCGAACTCATGTTGGCCGAATGATGATCGTTTGCCTCCAAACACCCTCCAATATATACGAGCAGGTGGTGGGTTATGTCACCCGGCCGACCCATGTCCAACACCCAAGACGACTCGTTCAACATGTTGCCTTTGCCTTAGTGGAGGGTCGACCGGCCCAACTCGTGGGACCGCCCTCTCAACTCGCCCAACATCATATAAACTCATCTCCAAGACACTTCTCACGCATTCGTTCATGTCTCCTTCGCATGGTGGAGTCGCCATGCCTGTCGCACGGATCGCAGGTCCTTACATCCTCCCCCACTTGAAGTCATTGTCGTCCTCGACAATATCTCATCCTGGCAACCATTTGTCAGCAAGATCACCATACCAAGGCATATACTCCATCGGTATGTCATACATCGGAAAATCATCTCAATCCATGATCATCAACCACCTCGTCACAATCTCCACATGCTGCTCTCCATCGTGGAAGGCTGGTCCCTCCATCTCAAGCTACATGCCCACTGCAACATATCGTGTCGACCCCATCATGTGTTGTCCTTGTGTGAACTGCTGCCATGATACTCCAACAAATGCTAACACATCTCTGTACACTGTCGACCCTCATGACTCGAACTAGTCGGGTGATCAGTCCA
The DNA here is from genome assembly GCA_031772625.1 of Pinus tabuliformis. Classification (NCBI taxonomy): domain Eukaryota; kingdom Viridiplantae; phylum Streptophyta; class Pinopsida; order Pinales; family Pinaceae; genus Pinus; species Pinus tabuliformis. The sequence goes on from CM062819.1 coordinate 159,394,096, forward strand.
ACTGTCACGCTCAAATCATAAGAATGCACATCCTCATGCCATCATCAGTCGTTTCTCAAAACATCCCATCACATCATCAACTCGATCAAGAATCCATCTCCATATAAGTAAGCCATGCCCAGGTCCATGAAGTAGTCCTCACCTCATCTGCAACATGTTGTCCATGATGTTTGGTGTCAATGTGCTGTATGAAATCAGCCGCATCTATCCCAACATCATCCATCTGCAAAATCCATCTCCTCAAAGTGAAGAGATCATCACATCAACCCGACTCTCGATGTGCCACATCTAGGTCCATGAAGCAACCTCCATCACATCTGTATGTGCCATCCCTCAAGTCTGCCATAGAAACAAGTATACACCTGTCTCATCTATCCATGTGCTACCCATGATCATAGATCAATCAGCTCCCATGTGCCAAAAGTGGTTAAGTCTCGGCTTAACCCATGCCCAAGTGTTGCCACCAAGGCATCATCATAGTTGTAACTCCATCACTCCAAATTGTCTCATATCGATCCTCCACATCAAATCACTCTTCCAAGCCACACCCATACATATACTTGAAAGTATGCATCCCATCCTGCATCAAAGACTCTGACCTCAGCTCCTCAATGCATCAGATCCTCCAAGTCCACCATATATGAAGTCCCCAAAAGTCACAACAATCTCATGTCATCATGAGCTCCATGAGTCATCTCCAACCAACATCTTAGCAAGCATACAAGTCTTAGCCCAAAGGTCTCTGCAAGATGCCTCAGCTCTCCATGTATTAGGAATGCTCCATAGTCTGCTCACAACTCCATCCAAGTCCATGGCCTTGTTGTACAACAGTGCACAACCTCTCCATCGGCTCATAAATAATAAGTCTCCATGTCACACCAGCAAATCTACCTGCATAACATCCCTGCCTTGGCACTCTTCATTGGATGCCCACAAGTGACACTTCTACAAGTGCTCTTGCATAATGTCTCTACATAAGACTGCCATGCTCCATATCTCCAACTTGATGTCCGTGATTAAGTTGCCCATGTAGTCCAACCAAGTAGACCCATCACAACAATCGGTCATCCTCATCCAAGTCTATAATCTTTGGTCTGGTGAACTCGGTCACCCAACCATATCATCATCACATGAGTCTCTCCATCATAGCTTCCCCACGAAAGGTTCCACCAAGACTATCTCTTGGTCTCGGCCATGAGAAGTCCACCCAAGTATTACCCTACTCAAGAGTGTGCCCTCCAATCTGTCCATGAGTCATGCCAAGCACTTAGCCAATTCTCCATGTGGCTATAGCATGACCCAATCCTTCGCAATGATCATCATGTTCCTCCCTTGTCACGAGCCTTTGTACCTTCTATCATAAGGTCACGAACAACCCCAACAAGTCCTGCAACAATCAACAATCCTTGCTTCTCCATACAAGGTCTATCATAGACATCCATGGTAAGATGATCCCTTGCATTGGCAAACTGATTTTTCCCTTCCCTGCATATGGTTCATCTCCCAAAAGCTCAAATGAAACACAAGTATCAATAGTACTTACATCATCATCATCATCATGAGGCTCCTCCATGTGAGTATCCTCATCCATCCATGTTTGCAAACTGCACAATCCTGGTTCAAATTGATCAATCTCAAGTTCATCCTCCATTGTTGTCACATTTGCAACATCCTCGATCATCACGGCTTCCTCTTCCTTGTTAGCACAATCTGTAACTTCATCATGCTCCATTGTCCAACCAAGTTAAAGAAGTTCATCTTCAACATTCTTTTCCAAGACTTCAAGTTCCTTTCAAATATGGGGATTCTCTCCTTTCATCTGCTTCAACCTGTATAAGGTAAGCAAGAGCTTCCCTTCGCATTCTTCCAAACCTGCCATGCCTTGTCGTTCAGCTTGGTCCAAGCACTAAGCTTCACCTCTGCTAAACTTGTTTCACCATTCACCTGAATTGCCCCGATATTCCACCTGTCACCTGCAAAACTTGAACTTCCTGCCAAGTCTTCGGTCTTCGTAGAATCAGCTCCTTGATTCAGTTCACCAGCTCTAATACCACTTGTCATGAAGTGAAGGTATGTATCAACTCTTTGTCATACACCGGCTTTACCCACTGTGAACTTGCTCTGATACCACCTATCACGCCCTACATTGACAGTAATCTTCCAACCGCACTATAGCGAGGTGCGGCACAACCAACCGTTTTCCTTTCACCAATACTTACGATTGTAGACTACGTCTAACATTCCATACTTGGTTTATTTTTTGTTACCAAGTATTATCTTTGTCCTTTATATAGATAAAAACCCATACATATTCATCATCAACAGCAATTAACACATATACAATTGCACAACAGTATAAAGGGAGGGGAAACTCCCTGCAATATGAGTCTACCCGAATCAATATATATATATATAATCTTCTTTTATAAATACAAGTTAAATATTGGGAAACCCCAAATTTACACTTAGCCAATTTTCAAACTTCGACAAACTCAGTTGCCCAGCTCGTCAGCGCCTCCACACAGTCGCCGCACGACACACCAACCCTTCATTCACCTCGTCGCACAATCGTGTCGTTTGCCCAACTTAGGTGCGCCTCATTGTAACCAACTCGCCACACACGGGTGCCTCTGCACGAATCACATCTCCATTCACAACTCCAACACTTCACCATTTCCACCGTTTCATCGTGTGTGGCGCGCCCTACCCGGGTCGCCCATCCGCATGATTCTTCGTAATTTAAACTCTTTGACTATTAAATTAAAATTAATTTGTTTTTTTAATTAAATTATAATTAATTTAGTTTATAATTAATTTAAAATTAATATACTAATTTTTACCCTTAATAAACTAGTAATTAATATTGTAATTCTCAAATATTTATATATTGGGAAACTCTTTGACTATAAATATGAAACTGATTTATTTATTTTAATATATATTTATAAATATATGTCCCTTTAGCTTATATTTTAAAATATAATTAATTATTTATAAATTACTCTATTTTTAACTTATATAACTAACTAATATTTATATAATATCTCTGATAACTAATTAATTAATTAATTTATTTGCTTAATTTAAATTAAGATATAAATGTCCCTTTAGCTTATATTTTATTTAAAATATAATTAACTATTTATAGAATACTCTATTTTTAATATTTATATATAATTACTTTGATTAATTTATGATTATAGCGTATTAACTCACTTATTCTAATATATATTTATAACTATAAAATTGTCCATTTACGTTTATTTTAATAAGAAAATTAATAACCAAATTAACTTATTTGAATAAATAATGTTTATAACTTTCATAGTCAAACTAGCCGTTTCCCGGTCAAATCTAGCTTTTGTCATTTTAGCCATTACCTATCTAGAAATTTGGTCATTGGATATTCTACCCTATCTATTTATAATGCATAGCAAGATCTGCTCATTCAACTTGTCCTGATGATGAACCACACTGGTTGGTTCGAAATCACGTGGACAAAGATATCTCTATGTGATTTTCGCCGAAGATTCTTCTCAAAATATAATTTTATTTTATTTTTGTTATTATGTAAATCATTATAATTTTGTTTCTCCAATTTCTACTTATGATTACATTATTTTGTTTTCTCTCATTTAGTTATGATTCTGTTTGAATTTTAAATTTATTATTGAAAATGATGTTTCCTCACTTATTTATTGAAGAAGATGCTTTTGTCATTTATTTAGTGAATAAGATAGACCACCATAAATATTTTTCAAAATTTATTTTATTTTTAATAATTATAAAAAATAATTTATCAAAATAGAGAATAAAAGTCAATGGTGTTTTGTGCTTTATATAATTATTAAAATATATTAAAGTGAAATATTGTTAATAGTAAAATTATTTTGTGTTTTGTGTTTTATATAATTACTAAAATATATTAAAGTGAAATATGGTTAATATTAAAATTATTTTGTATTATAAAATTTAACTCTTTTCTAATTTGAATTTTAAAATAACTTGACTCTAATAAATTATATAAATTATAAATATTAATATTTGATTTTGTATTAATTTATTAGAAGTAAAATAATAGCTAAATGGATACATTGTTAACCTGCTTTTTAGTTAAAGAATTTTTAGTTAGACATAATTGTTATTTCCATTTTCAACCATAGCCAACTTGTAAACTTTTCATGTCAGTGTCTTGTTTTTTCCTCCTCTACGTTGGGAAATAATTCTGGGTGGTCTGTCTTTTGTACCCTCCCTTTGAGTTTAAATTATTTCCCTTTGTCTCGTGAATTTCCTTTGACCTTCCTTTGACTCTCCTTTCTCTATTAGTATTTTATCTCTGTTGTTCATTCTACTCGTGCACCCCTAGTTTCTCCCCTATCTCTACACTCAGCCTTTTCACTAGCATCAACCTCTCCCTCTCTCTTTTATGTATTCCACTTCTCTTTTCACCCTCTGTGCGTCTCATGTCATGGATACACATTGTCTCTCCACCACTTATGTAAGGACCTGCAGTCCTTATGCGCGCGCTCCGGCTTGAAGGGCGATATGACCGAACGGAGGATGAATGGTTGGAACAAAAATGCGAGCTTGACTTAGCACGCGAAGGTGTTATGATATAATGCGAAGTGCAAAAGAGTTAGGTGAGTTGTTTATATGATGAATAGCGTGGGGGCATTCATGATATGGAGCTGACGATTAGAAGTAAGGCTTGAGGGCGTTGGTCGACGGGCCGACCAGCCACAAGCATAGACAAAACACGTTGGTTGAAGTCAAGCAAAGGTTAGCCGAGGATATAACGCGACCACTTGTGGAGCGTATAAACTATACGCATGATGGAATCATTTGGCATCAATCAATCACTCGCTCATCGCTCAAACGTGTAGAAGAAGTGCGCAGAATGTAGAGTAGCCGCAGCAAGCAAAAGGAGGTCACATAACGGTGATGCGCCCAACCTTGGGCGAGGCTACATGAAGGAATGCACTGTCTTGTTTTGGGTGAAGGGCGCGGGCAGGGTCACCCGCCGGTTGGAGTGAGGCGTGCACGGGTGTGTGGCGCCCGGTTTGTGCAACGACTTGGCACGGGTTCTTGGGTGGCTCGGGTGAGCACCCGCCCATCGTGCAAGTGTGCACGGTGACTTGGAGAAGTGTTGAGATTGTGAATGGAGGTGTGTCTTGGGCAGAGGCGCCCTTGTGTGGCGACTTGGAGGCGCGCCCAAGTTGCGCAAACAACACGATCGTGCGACGAGGTAAACGAAGGGTTGGTGAGTCGTGTGGCGATCATGCAGAGGTGCCGACGAGCTAGGCCACTGAGTTTGCCGAAGATTGTAAATTTGGATAAGTATGAAACTTGGGGTTTCCAAGTATACCTGTAAATCTTGTAATTTGTAAAAGATTGTATAATATATTATTCGGGCAGACTCATTGTTCAGGGAGTTGCCCCTCCCTTTATACTGTGCAATTGTGTTCTTCATTTATAATTGTTGATGATAATGAATGTGTATAGGTGTTCATTGGTATAAAGGATAACAAAATAATACTTGATTGCAAAACACAAACTAAGTAGGAATAAGTGGTTAGGCATAGTCCACGAACATAAGTATTGGTGAAAAGAAAGTGTTCGGTGGTGCCGCACCTCGCTAAGAGCGGTTGAAAGACTACCGCCGGCTTGGGGGCGTGACAGGTGGTATCAGAGCTCGGTTGGAGCTGGTGATTGAAGCTGATTCAGGGTTGAAGAAGCTTGACAGTTGGTGATTGAGCAGGGTTGCTCATGACAGGTACTTGCAGGTGAAGGAAGCTGATTTCACATACAAGTGGAACAAGAGCTGGTTCATGTTTGCAGGGAACCTGGAGAAGACTGAAAGGAAAAGATGGTGGATGAACCTATGGCAGGTGAATCTAGCCATGATGCAGGTGAAGTCTTCCGGTACAAAGTGTTGGAACAGATGGGTCGATGGAGTTCTAACTGGGTTTCGATGAAGGCTGAGAACATGAGGATTCGGGAAAGTTGTTTGGAACTAAGGAGGGAACTTGAAGAACTCAAAAGCCAATGCAGAAGTACAATAGATGTTGAACTCAAGGAACTTGATGAGGAGATTCGACAAAGTGGTCTTGGTCTTCAAGAGCTCTTGGATGAAAGAGCCCGATTAAGGAAGAAAAGTGCCATGGTGGAAGCCGAAATCAAGCAAGTTGAGGAAGAGATAAAGAAGAAGCTTCTTGGTAAGAAGATCGTTGTAATTGAGTAGGAAGAGCTCGACTACATTGACAGGCTGGGAACTCACTACCGAGACAATCCAGAGGATGTTCGGAAGTTTAGTTCTATGGAAGTAGTCAATGGGTACTTGGTTGGTGCACTTGAGTAGAAGTCGATGGAGGAAAAGCTTGAAGGGAGTCAAGCTAGACTAGGATTGAGTTGCTTAGAAGAGCCAAGCAAGGAAGTGAAGTACCTTAGGAGGAATGTCAAGTTGGAACACAAGCCAATTAACACTTCCGAGGCCGAATTCTTGAAGAAGGTTACTGATGTGAGACACAAGATAAAGTGGATAGAAGGAGGTGATTCCTTGAAGCTGAGTTTGTGCAAGTGACCATGAAGGGCAAGAGATTTGCAGCTTTGGTGGATACGGGGGCTACTCATAGCTTCTTAAGCAGGAAAGCAGCAAAGTATTTTGGGAAGAAAGCTGAAATGGAGAGGGAATGGAGTGCTTTCAAAGTAGTCAACTCTACCATGAAGGCTGTTATTAGTGTGATGGAAAACACTCAGGTGAGAGTGGGATCGTGGTTTGGAAAGTTGGACTTGAGGATCGTGGACATGGATGATCATTCTATGGTGCTGGGGCAAGATTTCATGAGGCTTGCACAAGCCATACCGATGGTGGACCGGGACATTCTCTTGATCACAGTTGAGGGAAGAACCATGATGGTTCCGATGAATAGAAGGAGTTGCTTGGGGTATAGACCAAGGATGAATTCTATGACCTTGTATCGCAAAGATCTGAATGTGAAGCATGAGGATGTGGAGCAAAGAGGACTTGGGAGTATGACTCAAACAACGAAGGAAGGGGAGCTGATTGACTTCGTTGCAAGAGCAAGGAAGAATGAAGTAAGTGAGAGGGAAATCTCATGAACCTTGAAGCACTTGACAGAGACATCTTCTACTGATGATCTTCACAATGGAGTTGCGAAAGAAGGGAGTTCGAGTACTACTTTAGAGGTAGTGGTTGGAGAAGATTATGAAGGTAGAGATCCAGCTGGTATAGTGGACTTTTGTAGGTATGCTATGGGCATATATGACTTTCAGTTGAAGAAGTACAAGCTAGGTGAGCTTGGATGTACATGTGAGGAGATTGAGGCCGTGCACAGATATTTGAGGACACAACATCAATCTGATACATGGGTGGATGAGAGTCAGGGAGGAAACTTCTTGGCCCTCCTTTCTCTATAGACAACCTTGGAGAAGGGTTGGTGTAGGGACCTTGTTTGGGAGGGGCTACACCAACTTAACAAGGGGCCTTGGGAGGAGGCTTCTTTATGACAGATTGCAGACTTGGATGCAGATGGCTAGATGTTGGGATGGAGTCCACATGGGTTGGACATCATGGACAACTAGAGTCATGGACATCAGGTTGGAGATATGGAGCATGACAGTTATGCAGGGACATTATGCAGGAGCATGTATAGAGGTGTCATTCATGGACATTCTATGGGGAGTGCCGAAGCAAAGGATGTTGTGCAGATGTTGTTGTGACATGGGGATTGTATAAGCCAATGTAGAGGTTGTACACTCCTGTGCAACAAAGGCCATGGCTTGGACATGTTGCAGATGGGATGGAGATTCCATGGACCTGAGCATGGGAATTGGACATATTCTTAACGAGTCCGAGATGTAGCAAAAGTCAGGGAAATACTAATGGTGGCATAAGGATGTGCATTCTTGTGGTTTGGGTGCATGGTTGGATTAGCTACCCAACTAGTTCGAGTCATGAGGGGTAACAGTGTGCAGAAAGATGTCCGTATCAGGTGGAGTATCTTGACAGAAAGACTACAGGATGGGGACGAGACATGATGGAGATGTAGTTCTACATATGTTGCAGGGATGTTTGCAGTATGTGGAGGAGTTTACATCATGGACCAAGGATGAGAAAGACCTTGATGTTGATCTTGGTGGATGGTTACCAGGATGGCATATTGTCGAGGATGAAAACGACTTCAGGTGGAGGAGGATGTAAGGACCTGCAGTCCTTATGTGCGTCCTCCGGCTTGAAGGGCGATATGACCGAATAGAGATGAACAGTTGGAACAAAAATGCGAGCTTGACTTAGCACGCGAAGGCGTTATGATATAATGCGAAGTGCAAAGAGTTAGGCGAGCTGCTTATATGATGAATAGCGTGGGGGCATTCATGATATGGAGCCGACGGTTAGAAGTAAGGCTTGAGGGCATTGGTCGATGGGCCGACCAGCCACAAGAATAGACAAAACACGTTGTTTGAAGTCAAGCGAAGGTCGGCCAAGGATATAGCGCGACCACTTGTGGAGCGTATAAACTATATGCATGATGGACTCATTTGGCATCAATCAATCACTCGCTCATCGCTCAAACGTGTAGAAGAAGTGCACAAAATTTAGAGTAGCCGCAGCAAGAAAAAGGAGGTCGCATAACGGTGATGTGCCCAACCTTGGGCGAGGCTACACGAAGGAATGCGTTGTCTTGTTTTGGGTGAAGGGCACGGGCAGGGTCACCCGCAGGTTGGAGTGAGGCGTGCACGGGTGTGTGGCGCCCGATTTGTGCAACGACTTGGCACGAGTTCTTGGGTGAGCGCCCGCCCATCGTGCAAGTGTGCACGGTGACTTGGAGAAGTGTTGAGATTGTGAATGGAGGTGTGTCTTAGGCAGAGGCGCCCGTGTGTGGCAACTTGGAGGCACGCCCAAGTTGGGTAAACAACACGATCGTGCAACGAGGTGAACGAAGGGTTGGTGAGTCGTGCGGCGACCGTGCAGAGGCAACGAAAAGCTAGGCCACCGAGTTTGCCGAAGATTGTAAATTTGGCGAAGTATGAAACTTGGGGTTTCCAAGTATACTTGTAAAGCTTGTAATTTGTAAAAGATTGTATAATATATTATTCGGGCAGACTCATTGTTCATGGATTTTCCCCTCACTTTATACTATGCAATTGTGTTCTTCATTTATAATTGCTGATGATAATGAATGTGTATGGGTGTTCATTGGTATAAAGGATAACATAATAATACTTGGTTGCGAAACACAAACTAAGTAGGAATAAGTGGTTAGGCGTAGTCCACGAACATAAGTATTGGTGAAAAGAAAGTGTCCGGTGGTGCCGCACCTCACTAAGAGTGGTTGAAAGACTACCGCTGGCTTGGGGGCGTGACAGGTGGTATTAGAGCTCGGTTGGAGCTGGTGATTGAAGCTGATTCAGGGTTGAAGAAGCTTGGCAGTTGGTGATTGAGCAAGGTTTCTCGTGACAGGTACTTGCATGTGAAGGAAGCTGATTTCACATACAAGTGGAACAAGAGTTGGTTCATGTTTGTAGGGAACCTAGAGAAGACTGAACGGCAAAGATGGTGGATGAACCTATGGCAGGTGAATCTAGCCATGATGCAGGTGAAGTCTTCCAGTACAAAGTGTTAGAACAGATGGGTCGATGGAGTTCTAAATGGGTTTCGATGAAGGCTGAGAACATGAGCATTCGAGAAAGTTGTTCGGAACTAAGGAGGGAACTTGAAGAACTCAAAAGCCAATGCGGAAGTACAACAGATGTTGAACTCAAGGAACTTGATGAGGAGATCTGACAAAGTGGTCTTGGTCTTCAAGAGCTCTTGGATGAAAGAGCCCGGTTGAGGAAGAAAAGTGCCATGGTGGGAGCTGAAATCAAGCAAGTTGAGGAAGAGATAAAGAAGAAGATTCTTGGTAAGAAGATCGTTGTAATTGAGCAAGAAGAGCTTGACTACATTGACAGGATGGGAACTCACTACCGAGACAATCCAGAGGATGTTCTGAAGCTTAGTTCTATGGAAGTAGTCAATGGGTACTTGGTTGGTGCACTTGAGCAGAAGTCGATGGAGGACAAGCTTGAAGGGAGTCAAGCTAGACCACGATCGAGTTGCTTAGAAGAGCCAAGCAAGGAAGTGAAGTACCTTAGGAGGAATGTCAAGTTGGAACACACGCCAATTGACACTTCTGAGGCCAAATTCTTGAAGAAGGTTGCTGATGTGAGACACAAGATAAAGCAGACAGAAGGAGGTGATTCCTTGACGCTGAGTTTTGTGCAAGTGACCGTGAAGGGCAAGAGATTTGTAGCTTTGGTGGATACGAGGGCTACTCATAGCTTCTTAAGCAGGAAAGCAGCAAATTCTTTTGGGAAGAAAGTTGAAATGGAGAGGGAATGGAGTGCTTTCAAAGCAGTCAACTCTACCATGAAGGCTATTGTTGTGGTGATGGAAAACACTTAGGTGAGAGTGGGATCGTGGTTTGGAAAGTTGGACTTGAGGATCGTGGACATGGATGATCATTCTATGGTGCTGGGGCAAGATTTCATGAGGCTTGCACAAGCCATACTGATGGTGGACCGGGACATTCTCTTGATCACAGCTGAGGGAAGAACCATGATGGTTCCAATGAATAGAAGGAGTTGGGGTATAGACCAAGGATGAATTATATGACCTTGTATCCCAAAGATCTGAATTTGAAGCATGAGGATGTGGAGCAAAGAGGACTTGGGAGTATGACTCAAACAACGAAGGAAGGGGAGTTGATTGACTTCATTGCAAGAGCAAGGAAAAATGAAGTAAGTGAGAGGGAAATCTCATGAACCTTGAAGCACTTGACAGAGACATCTTCTACTGATGATCTTCACAATGGAGTTGCGAAAGAAGGGAGTCCGAGTACTACTTCAGAGGCAATGGTTGGAGAAGATTATGAAGGTAGAGATCCAGCTGGTATAGTGGACTTTTGCAGGTATGCTATGGGCATATATGACTTTCAGTTGATGAAGGACAAGCTAGGTGAGCTTGGATGTACATGTGAGGAGATTGAGGCTGTGCACAGATATTTGAGGACACAACATCAATCCAATACATGGGTGGATGAGAGTCAGGGAGGAAACTTCCTGGCCCTCCTTTCTCTATAGACAACCTTGGAGAAGAGTTGGTGTAGGGACCTTGTTTGGGAGGGGCTACACCAACTTAACAAGGGGCCTTGGGAGGAGGCTTCTTTATGACAGATCGCAGACTTGGATGTAGATGGCTAGATGTTGGGATGGAGTCCACATGGGTTGGACATCATGGACAACTAGAGTCATGGACATCAGGTTGGAGATATGGAGCATGACAGCTATGCAGGGACATTATGCAGAAGCATGTATAGAGGTGTCATTCATGGAAATTCTATGGGGTGTGCCGAAGCAAAGGATGTTGTGAAGATTCTGTTGTGACATGGGGATTGTATGAGCCAGTGGAGAGGTTGTACACTCTTGTGCAACAAGGCCATGGCTTGGACATGTTGCAAATGGGATGGAGATTCCATGGACCTGAGCATGGGAATTAGACAGATTCTTGACGAGTCCGAGATGTAGCAGAAGTCAGGGAAAGACTGATGGTGGCATAAGGATGTGCATTCTTGTGGTTTGGGCGTATGGTTGGATTAGCTACCCAACTAGTTCGAGTCATGAGGGGTACCAGTGTGCAGACAGATGTCCGTATCAGGTGGAGTATCTTGACAGAAAGACTACAAGATGGGGACGAGACATGATGGAGATGTAGTTCTACATATGTTGCAGGGATGTTTGCAGTATGTGGAGGAGTTGACATCATGGACCAAGGATGAGACAGACATTGATGTTGATCTTGGTGGATGGCTACCAGGATGGCATGTTGTCGAGGACGACAATAACTTCAGGTGGAGGAGGATGTAAGGACCTGCAGTCCTTATGCGCGCGCTCCGGCTTGAAGGGCGATACGACCGAACGGAGGATGAACGGTTGGAACAGAAATGCGAGCTTGACTTAGCACGCGAAGGCGTTATGATATAATGTGAAGTGCAAAAGAGTTAGGCGAGTTGTTTATATGATAAATAGCGTGGGGGCATTCATGATATGGAGCTGACAGTTAGAAGTAAGGCTTGATGTCATTGGTTGACGGGCCGACTAGCCACAAGCATAGACAAAACACGTTGGTTGAAGTCAAGCGGAGGTCGGCCGAGGATATAGCGCGACCACTTGTGGAGCGTATAAACTATACGCATGATGGACTCATTTGGCATCAATCAATCACTCGCTCATCACTCAAACGTGTAGAAGAATTGCGCAGAATGTAGAGTAGCCGCAACAAGCAAAAGGAGGTCGCATAACGGTGATGCGCCCAACCTTGGGCGAGGCTACACAAAGGAATGAACTGTCTTGCTTTGGGTGAAGGGCGCGGGCAGGGTTGCCCGCCGGTTGGAGTGAGGCGTGCACGGGTGTGTGGTGCCCAGTTTGTGTGACGACTTGGCATGGGTTCTTGAGTGGCTCAGGTGAGCGCCCACCTGTCGTGCAAGTGTGCACAGTGACTTGGAAAAGTGTTGAGATTGTGAACGAAGGTGTGTCTCGGGCAGAGGCACCCGTGTGTGGCGACTTGGAGGCGCGCCCAAGTTGGGAAAACAACACGATCATGCGATGAGGTGAACGAAGGGTTGGTGAGTTGTGCGGCGACCGTGCGGAGGCGCCAACGAGCTAAGCAACCGAGTTTGCCGAACATTGTAAATTTGGCTAAGTATGAAACTTGGGGTTTCCAAGTATACTTGTAAAGCTTGTAATTTGTAAAAGATTGTATAATATATTATTCGGGTAGACTCATTGTTCAAGGAGTTTCCCCTCCCTGTATACTCTACAATTGTGTTCTTCATTTATAATTGCTAATGATAATGAATGTGTATGGGTGTTCATTGGTATAAAGGATAACATAATAATACTTGGTTGTGAAACACAAACTAAGTAGGAATAAGTGGTTAGGCGTAATCCACGAACATAAGTATTGGTGAAAGGAAAGTGTTTGGTGGTGCCGCACCTCGCTAAGAGCGGTTGAAAGACTACCGCTGGCTTGGGGGCATGACAACTTAGCTCGGAGGTAGGAGACGTCATCCTTGCCCCACTGTTGCCACCAATGCATCCCCCTCCTCTGTCAATCAAACGTATGCTCAAGGTGCAGCTCACATGTCATGCTCAAACACCATGATATCATCCCTGAAACAGTAGAGAGTGATTTTCTAATGTTTGAAGTGTTGGAAAAACATGAAGATTAATTCTTGATAAGCAAGTTGATCAGATACCCAGGACTGGATTCAGGATGTGGGAAACTATTTCATAAATCAATTTTCCTCTTAAATGAAAACTATTAATCTATATTGGCCTATCAAAATTCTCATAAATATGGTTTTCATGGATAGAGAAGAGACTAGGCATAATATGGGTGGAAATTGGTGGCTATCCACTTTCTCCTTAAAAAAATTAATAGTAAAATTAACTTTTATTGCATATAACTATTTATTAGTTTTTACAATAGTGATTTATGGTATTCACACATGGTTTTTGTAACCTATAGTATTGGACATATGACGGAAGTGCATGACTCTAGGTGAAAGACACCATAAATAATATGAATATAGGCCTTCACTTTTGTAAAAGAATGATTTTTTTATGTGGGATGATTTTTTTACCAATGATTTGAGTGGAAATTGCTGGCTATCCACCTTTTCCATCAAATCACCATGGCCAATAATTATTTTTTATTGTTGGTGGTTACCAAAACCATGGGCTTGGAAACAATCAATAGTAGAAAACAATTATTTTCTACTATATTTCATGTGACATCCATATTGTATGTGACTTGTTTTCTAATAGAGAAAAGTACATGCATTAAAAACAACTCAATATTTCATGTGACATTTTTTTTTGTTAAAAATTCTTCTATTTCTAACCTGAATTACAATTATAATTTGAAATAAAGCTTCAAGTAACTCTCAATTTACCAATCGTGCATGGAAATCATAAGAAACATTCACAATATAATATGAAGAACAAATGGGTACCTACTTCATATGCATTAAAAAACGCTTCTACTACTTAATGTGAATTACAAGTGTAATCTTATTTAGATCTCCAATATATCTTAAACCATATTTTCATTTTATTTTTTAGAACTATTAAATGTTATTATGTCCTATCTCATTTTATGGTTAGCATTGTAATAAAAATATTCATTTTGCTGTAGAATTAGTACTAACATGTACTATTGATTTTTTTTCCAGAATGCTACATGTAATGACCATGAAGATGATGATACAGACTATGTTTAGATTACATCATATATCAGAGACAATGATGATGAGGATGACAACGGCATTGGTGATGAATATGTGGATGATATTATTAGGATGGTCAGGATGATGATCATGGAAATGATAATGAGGATGATCTTGACTATGATTTTCATGATGCTAGCTAGCCATGCATTATTTTTTTATATTTAGTTGGTATTCCTTAATATGGTAATCATACATTTGAATGTTAGTTGATTCGAATAATGATGATGCTACGGTACTGTCTTGTTACCTTATGAATATATTGAAAATTGTTTACATTTTTTTTATGAAGAATTATTGTGTATGATGAGATTCCTATTTTTTTATGCACGTGGTGAAGTTACCTTAGAATAATGATATCTATGAAACATTTTTATTTGGTAATCATACATTGAATTTTAGTTCATTTGATTAAATATGATGATGATATTATCATTTTTATCTTGTTTTTTTATGTATATATTGAAAATTATCAACATTATTTTGATGTAGAATTATTATATTACTATCTTTAGATGGATGTTGTGAGTTTACCTTAGAATAATGGTGTTCACGGAAGATTTTGATATGATAATCACACATTTGAATCTTAGTTGATTTGATTAAAAATGATGAGGATATTATTAGTATTATCTTGTTACTTTATATATGTGTTGAAAATTGTCAATGTTTTTTGATGGAGAATTATTATGTATGATGATATTACTATTTTTGGATGTAATGTTGTCAATTTACCTTTGAATAATGATATCTACGATAAGTTTTGATATAGTAGTCATATATGTATATTGAAAATTGTCAATGACTTTTTGATGGAGAATTGTTATATATGAGGATACTACTATCTTTTTGATGAATGTTGTCAATTACCCTAAATTTGTTTACAAATATTAAGTTATCAATTTGAATTGTGATATCTTCTTAAATGTGTTATACATGAAGATACCTTCTCATCATCTTGGCAGAGAATATTATGTTGTTGGTTGAAATACACCTTTCTCCTAGACTATATAAGACTATAATACAAGCTATGTACCAGGAGGACCACATTATCCTAATCTATAACAAGTTCCCCCCTTCATCTAACTTTTGTTACCAAAATTCTCTCTTAGTCACGGGGAAAAAATTGAGTTAACTAGAATTTTACACTCTTGTTCACTTTATATAGAAAATCCGATAGATTCACAAGCTCATGCAATGTACTAAAGAAAAAAACAATAATCTACTTCTACTCTTTACGGCGGAAGCCCATAAACATTGAGAAAACAATAATCAATAGAGGATTCAAGAGAATCAAAGACACATAACAAAATAAATATCCAAGGAAAGCCACAACTCAAAACCCAACTATATGTTTTGTATTAATCCAGAAAATCAAGATGAAATTGAAATGCTTGTTCTCTCGAGAACAATCCCAGCACTTAACAAATTCAATCTCCAACTCACAAGAAAGCTCAAGGGCAAATATTAGCCTCTTTACAAGCTCTCCAAATCTCTATTCCAATGTGTAATTCCTAGGAAGGATAGATTTTACTTAAAGGGAAATAAAGCCTCTAAAAATAGCGTAATCCCTCAAGGATCAGTTCTTGAATGCATGCACTATCAATGCAACTCACAAAAATCTAAAACAAATAGTACATTTTCCCTACACTCTAGTCTCAATTGGGTATTTCTCATAATCGACATGCCTGAGTTTCTGATGAGTAAATATTCAATTAAATAGAGTAGCATTGGTGGAGTTCATTAGTGTCACCACTCACTGTTAATTCACTATGAGTTCTCTCAATCAGTTTGAGAACTAATTTAACTGAACTAACTCATGAAACTGAGTCTTCTATTTTACAACCCACAATTAACTCACATTGGACTCCTACAATGTAGGGAGAACATATAAATGAATTCAAAATTACTTCCAACTCGAATTTCCTAAGTTAGGTAAGTTTAATAAACTTAATTTAACTATTTTAAGTTGTTATGAGAATAGAATTTGAATTTAATTCACATTTTAATTCAAGGACAAATTAAACTAGAATTTATTGTTACCATTTCTCAACACTCTCTCTCAACAAGAAAGGGATTATCAACTACCCCAATCCTGTCTCTGTGAAACTCGAATTTACATATTGACAATGCCTTTGTCAAGATGTCAGCATCTTGCTCCTCCATGGGAATGTAATCTAACAACATGATCCACCTCAATACACAATCTTGGAGATGATGATACCGGATATCAATATGCTTGGACTGATCATGAAAGAATGGATTTTCAAAGAGTTTGATACAACTCTGATTATCACAATAAATCAATGTCAGATCCATCTGTTGACCAAACAAACCAACAAAGATTTTCCTCATCTAGAACGCCTCACATGTTGTTACACAATATTTTGTCACTGTCCCTAAACTCCTTGTTCCTCGATCCTGGTGTTAGCACCTAAATCTGCCTCAGGCTGAAGGAAGGAAAAAATTAGGGTAACACAAACCACGCTCAGTCTGGTAGCTAGCCCTACCAGAGTAGGAGAGGGCTCTCTCCGAGTCACGCTCAGTGAATGGATAAGAAAAAATGGTCTGAGATGACTTACAATGCAAAATTTACCTTAGGATAGTAAGTGAAAAGGGATTTTGGAAACAATTTTATGAATGACTGAGCTTCTGGGATGTTTATGGGACTGGCGCTCAACAAAGAACAGAGAATTGAATATGAAGGCACAGATTATTCCGTGAGGCAAGGTAGGCGGAAAGGGCAGCAATTGCAGTTTAAGGTAATGCGGAATGGAAAGATTGCTGAAGAAAGTGAAAAGGGCATAGTCGCATGAATCCTTTTCAACAGAAGAATAACACTGTACATGAAATTTTCTCACAGGCAGAGCAATATAAATTGAATTCTACCTAATATCACTTAGAAAATTTCACTGAAATGAAACGTGAATTGAATTATGAAACATAACAAGATACATATGGAACATAAGAACACATTTGCTACACTCACAACCACAAGAATATCATGAAACAGAGCTGCTACCTTTCATTAATTCTCTGTCAAAAATACATAGTGCAGAAACAGAGTTTCTTTCCCACAGTCTCCCAGAAGTTACAAGCCAGCCAACCCTTAGCAAATAACTTGCATACAATATATAGAATGTGCGAGGAAGAGATAGAATGCCCAGGGGCTGGGAAGTTACTCAAATCATTACGAAATGGAGATGGAGAGCCAACCATCAGCTACAGGTGCAGTGCTCTCAAGCATGACATTTGGCTGGGGTGACCCTTTGCATTCCTTTGCCACTTGGATAGAAGCCCATATGGAGAAAAAACTCTTTAAATGCCACCTTTGGTGCCAAAAAACCGAAGTGTAGATGACTGGGCCCACTTGGAGAAGTCGCGACCCGAAATTTCACGAAATGGGAGCAAATTGGCAATTTTTTCCTCTGTGCGCCGCGCCAAATTCTCTGTGTATTATGCTAATTTGGAGCCTGTTTTGGGGCACTTGTAGGTGTCCAAAATGTGCTCAAGTGGGCTTGTTGGAAAGCCTGTCCTGTCTAATTTCTAACCCCACTAGAATTTCCAAATTTGGTGCTCATTTTCCCCTCCAAATCTTCATTCTCCCAAGACTGCTTTCTGTGTGTCAAAAAAGTGGCAGAGAGGCCATTTTTGGGTGTTTTTTGACCTTTAGGAGACCCAGATCTTGTCAAAATTTCTTGCCCGGACACCAGTAGTCGTAATTTTCGATGCTAAATCCAAATATGCAAGCTGTTCCTCGATTAGAGCCCTATAATTTTAGCGTCGCGCCAGTGGCGCGGCGCACAGGGAGGAATTTCTTGTTTCTTGTCCAAAAATTTGTCAAGTGACCAAAATTTGCCCAAATTTTTTGAAATTTGAGCTGGAGGATCTCTATGGGGTGCCATGCTGAGCCAAGGAAGCCTCAACCAAGATTCTAAGCCTATCTTTCTCTTTTTCCCGTTTTACCCTTCTTGTTGCTTTCCTCAATTTTGCTTTTAAATTCCTTATCCGGGCTTGTGCACTCATGTTTCGCACCCTGTAACGGAAAGTCATGTGTCTCAATATAGCAAGGTTCCAATCAGCTTTGTCCAGTAGCCTCTCCAAATGCATGTTGACCCTCTCAAGGTTGGCCTCCCGATCCTCATTGACTGCTTGCTCCAAAGATGTGAGCGCAACCCTTCTTCTTTGAGCAGCTTGGCGATGCTCACGGATGTTCTGCAGCTCCATGATCATCTGTTGGTCCTCAAGCTGTTTGTTTCTCTGCTCCAGGTAGTTCATGTTCCACTTGGCCCTTTCTAAATCAATGGACAAGTCTTCAATCTCTGATTGCTGCTCCCGGATGATCTCTATAAACTCTGCATTTGTTGGTTCTGCATCCGTCTCATCATCCTGGAGGAGAAAAAACTCAGTCTCTCGCTCACCTGATGGCCCTTCCTCCTACACTGGCTCCTTTCCCTTACCCTGCTCCTGTGGTGTTGATGTCGGAAGCGAGGCCCCTTCCACCCCGAGTGGAGATAACACTCACTTTGCAGCTACGAACAACGGTCTATTGCCCTTCTGGTATGTGATGTATACTGGCATGGTGGCACTCTCATGGCGCTCAAACTGATGTGAAGGACCTCCCACCTCATACTCTGCCTCTAATATCACTGGTGGAGCGCTGAAGAAATCACGGGAGATGGAGTCCTCCCAAGCAATACCCTGCAATCCCAACTGATGGTCCACCAAAATCCGGATGAGAGAAAAATGAGAGACACTGTTTAGCTGCTGTCACGGGGTCTTGCGCTGCATGAAATTCTTCATCCTCTCTATGTTCCCGCAGATGAAAAATGGGAGGCTCATCATCCGCACCCTGGTGAAGTGCATGAGCAACCAGATGTGATAGGCATAGAGGCGGGAAAACCTTCCCTCACAACTGAAATACTTCATGATCAATTTCATGAGCGGGGCATACTCATCCCTCAAAAATCTGAATGGAAAAACTCTGGTGAGCTGGCTCAAACAGCTGTTCTTGATGTAAGGCTCATAATGATGCCTCTCCACCTTCTTTTTCTTATGCCACTGTTCCCCAATGTTTGGTATTCCTGTTGCCGCTGATATGGTCTCGGGTGTCAAGGTGAAAGTGACCCCAGCCAAGATAGATCGACCTCCCTGTAGATGAAGTGCAAAAAGGCGGGCCAACTCATGATGGACTCTGACATTCGCCACCCTTTGACAAAATTCATAACATGCCAAGTGCTGGAAACAAGACATGGCAAGTGGGCATGCCTGCAGCTCAGTGAGGGTGTTTGGCTCATCTCTAAGATGTCTGCCACTCCGGTGATGTCTCCTATGGGCCCTCTCTCCTGAAGATGTGTCACTGTGGGTCCCCTCCTCATACTCTGATGAAACTTTTGATGCCATTACTGCTATTTGTACCCTGAGTTTTATGCTACCCTCTGAATCCAATAGAACTGGTATATGCTCTGAAAATCTGTCACCAATGGGACAATAAAACAGGGAGTGTTAGGAGGGGAATGATGAAAAGGGGAATAGGGGTTTAAAAGGAGAAATTTATCAGGGATTTGGGAGCGTTTTGGGTATGGTTTTGATGGGGTAGGGTTTGGATATTTTGAGCTATAGGAATAAAGGGAACAAATGGATATGATTACAGTGGAGCTAGGGTGATTATTAGGGGAAACTGCTACAGAGGAATTAGCTGATAGAGGTAGGGTAGGAGCATACTTTAGCAATAATGTCACTATAGCAAAACCCTAGCTTCTTGACCTTCTTTGTGTCATCTTTGTTTTACTTTTAAATTTTTTTTGCATTTGATTCATGGTCATCAAAATCACATTCCTCTTCAAGTTAAATGCCAATGGTGAAGGTAGTTGGGCTACCTCTCCAATTTTGAGGGTTATTCACAAAAATTTTGGGCAATTTAGTAAATTTTTGGGCTTATATGTCTGTGCGTCGCGCGCTCTGCCCAGTGCGCCGCGCCAGTGTTATATTTACACTATGGTCAGGCTCCCAGTGCGCCGCGCGCCCTGAGTGCGCCACGCCACCTCGTGTGTGCGCTGCGCACTGTAAATTCACCCAAATTTGCTTGAAAAACAAGGGGGAGGGTTTTAGTGGTGGTTTTAGGGTGGTTTCCTTAGGAAACATGATGGAATGGAGGTAGGAATGATGAGGAGTGAGGGGACAAGGGGAGGGGAGCAGAACCTTGGTGGCATCATTGCAAACTTGCAACCCCATTTATCGCTTTCCTAGGTGATTTTTTCCATGGATGGCCATTGTGCTTTTGGGTACCATTTAACATCTTACAAACCCCAAAGCATAGACAAAATTGACGGAGAAGAGGTTTCAACTGGGCCTACCTCTTGTTTGCTAGCCTCCACCGAGATTTGAAGTAGTTTTGGCAAATTTTTATGCCCTTGGCTGTGTGTGTCGCACGCCAAGCCCAGTGCACCGCGTGCTGGGTGTGCGTCGCGCCCTCTGTGTGCACCACGCTCCTTGAAACCGACTCTCCTTCACCCAAACTCTCACGATTTTGCTCTCTCACCTTGGCAGTGTCTCTCCCAAGCTTGCAAGAGCACAAATGGATTTGCTTTGGGCCACAACAAGTATATATAGGCTTGGGAGAGATGGGTTTGATTTTTTCTTCCTTGAAAACCCACTTTCTAATGTTTGTGTTTTGCACTTTTTTCATTGACTTTAAAACACCCTGATTTTCATTTTTTCTTTGAAATTTTGGCTCTCATGATGGGATTTTCGAAATTTCTTTGTGGGGACTATGTGACTGGGCATTTGGCCATAGAAACCATGACTGCATCTAAAAAATCAACTTGTGCATTTTTGGAAAATTTTGTCATAAATGACCTTGTTTGACTTTTCTTCAAAACAGAGTTTTGAAGAAGAGTCGATGTCTCTTCAGGTGATGATGAAGCTTTCTAAACCATAGTTGTATAAGGTCTCCCTCTGGCCTGCATGGCTTGTTCTGGACATGTTTTCAAAGACCAAATTGATGATTTCCTAGACCCAATCATAAAAAATGACTTTGTCCTGTAAAGGACCAGACCTTGACTGTCATGAGCTTCGGTGATTATGGACCAAGACCCAAACCAGCAGGGGCCAGACATGAGGGAAAATGAGTAGCATGACTTTCTCCATCAGATCATGGCATGTCCCTAGCAAAATGCAGCTGGGTGAATGGAGCGGGACACCTAAAATTGAAATGCACAAAGAGTTTTGATCTCTGACGGAGGGCTGACCAGACCGACTCTAACATTGGCTCCAATGGGGGATGGTAGCTCCTTGGAGGTGCCAAGAACAGCATATCTCTGGAGGAGCTAGACATTGCCTTTTGTCCATTGGGGGATGGAGTCATCATTTTGATAAATAGCACCAGACTTTGACTTATTTATAAAACTGGAATAACCAAGAAATTGACTCAAACTTGACATTGAAATAACTCAAAAACTTACTTTACAGACTGAAACCAAATTGAAATAAAAATGGTATTTACAATGATAGTGGAAGCAGTGTTAATAGATCAACAGTGATACTGCTTGAGCAGCCAACCATTGATCGGCCCTCCAGGACAATCTTCCCCGTTCATTTCCTTCAAAAGAAAGGCATTCTGACCCCTATATGCTGCGATCTTGAAAGGACCTTTCCACAGATTTTTGAACTTTCCGTGCTTTCCTTTCTCTTCATTCCTTGCATCCCACTTCAGCACCACATCATCCAACTAAAATTTATCCGCTTTTGCTTTTCTGTCATAGATTTTCTTTATCTTCTCCTGCAACTTGGATGTGTTTTTGAAAACTTCTTCTCTTGTTTGCTACAAGTGGATCATTTGATTCAGCCTTCTCTGCATGGGATATTCTTCGCTGTCGGCCTCCTAAATAAGTCTGACCACCATGGCAGCAATAGAAGCGGGAAATACTGTGTCCACTCCATAAACAAGCTCAAATGGTGACATACCAATAGACTTTTTCTGACTGATCTGATTTGCCCAAAGCGCATGGACCAACCTCTTGTTCCAGCTCTTCTTATTTATTTCCAGCAACTTCTTGATGATGTTGACCAAAGATTTATTTGAAGATTCCGCCAATCCATTGCCTTGTGGATGATAGGCAGTTGAATGACCCAAAATTATGTGATATTTATGACAAAACTCTACCATCCTTTTCGATTTGAAAGTTGCTGCATTATCAGTGATTAATTTGTTTGGACAACCAAAGCGAGACAAGATGTTATTTTTGAGAAATGAGATGATTACCGTATCCGTGGCTTGTCTGGTAGGGGCTGCTTCAATCCATTTTGTGAAATAGTCCGTCGCTGTAAGGATCCACCTATGCTGTCTGGAAGAGGCGGGATGAATTTCCCCAATGAAATCCAACCCCCATTGCTGGAAGGGAGCGCTCACTTCAATAGGCTTAAGTGGAAAAGGCTGTAATTTCTATTTTCCTTCGAAAATTTGACACTTATGAAAACGCTTGACCATCTTATGCACATCAGGAAACAAAGTAGGCCAGTAGTACCCCGCTCTCAAAATTTTTTTCACTGTTGACTTCCAAAAAAGATAACCTCCACACTCTCCTCCGTGGAAATCATCCATGACTTTCTTTGCCTCCTCTTCCACCAAACAATTTAACAAAATGCCACCGGGATCTTTCCAATACAGTGCGGAATTCAAAATACAAAACTTGGCAGCCTTCAATTTGAGTGTTCTCGCTTTGTTTCTAGTCATGTTGGGTGGTGGTGATAGATTTTTCAGCACATATATTATATCTGAATACCATGGGGACAAAGCAAACCTTTCGGATACCTGAATTGACGTTCCTTCCTCATTCTCATCGGACATGGCAGCGATCAGATTTATGTCCAAGGCATGCAAATTTGATTCAGCCATTAGCTTCGCCAACCCATTCCCTTTGACCAGCTTTGTAGGCTTTATCTCCACATCGTTTTCTAGCAAGGCTACGATCCATTTGCCTCTTCTCCCTTCTGGATCAGTCTGCACTAAAACATCTTTTATAGCAGCATTAGGAACATAGGCCAGAATGTGAGAATGTAGGATATACACCCTAAAATCCTTCAATGCCTTTACTAATTCCAGGGCTTGCTTCTCAATGATGTTGTACTTCAAAGCTGCATCCCTTATAGCCCTGCTAAAGAATGAAATGGGTCTTTCATGATCATCCCTCTTCTGCAATAATACTGCTGCCATAGTGTGCTCAGAAGCAAATGAAAACAATATGAAATCCTGAGTGTAGTCCGGGCTGACTAGAACTGGAGCTGAAGAAAGGGCCAATTTGACCAAGTTGAAAGATTTTATAGCCTCATCTGTCCATTTCACCTGGATGTCCTTCTTAAGCATGTTGGTCATTTCTCTTAAGTGTTCTGCAAGATTAGGCACAAAACGACGCAGAAAATTCATCTTACCATTGAATGATTGTATCTCCTTTTTGTTCCTAGGCAGATCGATTTGCTGAATTGCTTGCACACGTGCTGGGTCTATACGAATGCCATCCTTTGAAATGATGTGCCCAAGTAATTTTCCTTCCTCCATGGCGAACAAGCTCTTCTTAGGATTCAACGATAGACCATATTTCTTGCATTTTTGAAAGACAATTTTTAGGTGATGCATGTGCTCTTCATCAGATTTGGAAAATACCGTCAAATCATCCAAGTACACCACCAAAAACACGTCCTTCTCGTTTGCAAACGCCAAGTCCATTGCCCGCTAAAATGTGGCACCTGCATTCTTCAAACCGAAAGGCATTTTGGCATAGTGAAAGGTTCCCCATGGTGTGGTGAATGCTGTCTTGTCTCTATCATCTTCATGGACGGAAATTTGGTTATATCCGGAATAACCATCAAGCAGTGACATACGAGACGCCCCACTACTCGTTGAAGTATATGGTCCATCTTGAGCAGCGGATAGTTGTCCTTCAATGAGACCTTATTTAGATTTCTGAAATCGATGCATAGACGGATCTCACCGGTCTTCTTGCGTACAGGCACTAAGTTAGATATCCAATCTGAAAATCTGATAGGCACAATGATACCTGACTTGTACAACCTATTTACCTCCTTTTCGATAGATGGCAGCAACTTTGGATTTGTCTAAATGGTTTTTGATTGGGCTTGATAGGTATTGTGTGCTGAATAATATTTGTATCATAGGTCTTTAAATCAGAATAATCCCAAGCAAACACATCTGCAAATGAAGCCATCAAACTGATGTATTTGTCCTTGATCTTTGGCGGTAATGCTTTGGACAATTTTACCAACTTTGGATTGGCAGCTGTACTGATGTTGACTTCTTCTACACCCTTCTCTGTCGGCTGCAATGTTGGCTTGCGGGCTACATCATCCTGATCAAAAAGTTCCTCTAGGGGTATCAAGCCTTTAGGAATGATGTTATTCTTCAACTGTAATACGTCCATTTGATTGATCTGCACTTCATCTGTACCATTCCCTTTGCCTTCATCGTTTTCCACATCAATTGAGGTTTCTTTGAACTTGCCTTTGTTGAGCAGAAAATCCTTAATCTCCTCATCATCTTGGAACACTTGCCAATATCACTGATTGTTTGGAATGGTTGGACGGTGCTTGACATGGATTTCAAATTTATTGCTGGAGTTCATGGGGATCTTCAAGCTGCTCATTGCCTTGGCAAGAGCATCAGCAATACTATTTTGTATACGTGGCACACATGTCAAGGTGTATTCTAAAAATAGCTTCAAGATGTCTAAAACTGCAATATGATAGGCCCTCATCCTAGGATGTTTCGCTTGATACTCACCTCTGACCTGTTTTATTACCAACTTGGAGTCGCCATATATTGAAATCCTCTTTGCATTCAACTTTCTAAGAATCTTCAGGCCAGCAATCAGAGCTTCATACTCAGCTTCATTATTTGAACATTCAAAGGCTAGCTTGTAAGCGCAAACTCTCATGTTGCTAGGCACTTTGTTTGGGGCGGAGAAAGGACTGCATACCCAAATACCAATACCAGCACCATCATTCCCTACTGCTCCATCAAAATCCATGGTCCACAAGCCTTCTTCCTCCTCTTGTAAGTGCTGGAAATCTGTTTTCCATGCCTTGTCTGCTTGCTGTCCATTGTTTTCAGCTGATTGCCCAATCTTTTGCTGCTTTTCTTGTCCTTCTTTCTTCAAGATTTCTCTGAAATTTTCTGTTATTTCTGTAATGTCATCTGCTTCTACTATTTGACTATCTATCTCATTTAAACTATCTGAAAACAAAACAAAAGACTCTAAATCTGTATGTACATAGTTAATAGGATGATTTATCGGTTTCTCCTTGCTTGTGATCATATATTTCATCTTTTGTTCCCGGTATAACTTCCTCATTTGTCCAAACACCGGGATTGTTGCATAGGAGAAATCCAGCTGTAGTGTCCCTTTCAATTTTGCTACCCAAGACCTGGAAAGAAGCATGCCAAACCTTGGAGGAATATCTGCTACCACCACATCCATCAAAACATTTTTCATAGGAAGCTGATCCAAACTCACAACCAAGTCTTTGATGAGTCCTATACATCTTACTCTGCTGGAATCGAATGAATAGAGATCATGATATTGCCGGGTGATGTCTAGACCAAGCTTATCCATGATAGCCTTGGGCATGAGATTGTGAGAAGCTCCGGAATCGAACATGGCATTGTGTAACACAAAATCATGCAATCATAAACTGATATAGAAGGGTGGCACATCGTTATCAGGAGACTCACCATTCGTTGCTGGTCCAAAAATCATTTCAGGCTGATCATCTTCTACATTTACCATGTCGGACATTGGGTCCAAATTCAACATTTTAGAAATCTGTCCTCTATAACTGCTGTTCTTCATTATTTCAGTCAAAGGGATGGATACCTTTAACTTGGAAATCTCATTCTCTAGGCTGAAAGCGGGAGTTTTTTCTACCTCTTTGACTGGGATCTCTTTCCTTTCCTTTTCCTTTGATGTGGCTAGTTGCTGTGATTGTTCTACTGATTTTGATTTGCTGCTCTCCGGACCAACCGCCTCCTTTCCTTTTCTTTGCGTAGCTAATGATTCCTTTTTTGTTGTTTCACCCTCCTTCTTTTTCTGAATTGGTTTGGCTGGCACATCTCTGCTTCTAAGGGAATATCACTGCTGTTGTGCAGACAAAGCATTCATATAACCCCTTTGATATTCTTCTGATTCCTCTTCCAACACGGTGTCGCTAGCTAGAATAAAATCAGTGTCTTGGTGTGTAGCTGAATTTACTGCACATTCTTCCTCTTCGGTGATGTAAGTAGGCAGCTCGTCTGGAGTAAAGAGATGGTTTTCCTCGCCTATTACATTCCCGTCCTCATCTGACTCCGGTCCATGCACAAAATTCTTCTGCAAAGGTGTTTGTACCGACTGTTGTGCTGTTTTCTCTTGAGTTCGCTGATCTCTTTGTCTTAAACTATATTGTGGCTGTTGTTGCCCAAGAAAGTTAGGATTCCTAACTTGTGGCTCTGGCTTGTCAAGTTTTACCCTTTCAAGCATCTGTTATACCTTTTTGAGAAGCTGATCCATTGAAGAAGATTCTTCTTTCACCGTGGTTTTCTTCTCTGCTTTCGCTCTAGCTCTTTTGGATAGCAGATTTACCTTAATGTTGACCGCAATTTTCTGCATGTCTTCCATTGTAGCCGGTTCTCTCTCTCTTAATTGGTACGCCATGTCAGCATCAAAACCATCAGGAAACTTCATCATCGCTAGTCCCACAGGTGGCTTTAGATGGTCTATAATTTTTTTGTAGACTGCATTAAATCTAACACAATAATCTTGGACCGACTCACCGGCATTCCGTTTGATTTGCTCGTATTCGGCCAGAATTTGAAGGGGATTCTTTTTCACTTCCCACCGGTTCAAAAATTGTCTTTGTAGCTCAGCCAAGGTAGTGATACTTGCAGCCATCAAACCTTTGAACCATTTCCTCACATCACTTGCAAATGTTAATACAAAGAGCCTCATTGCCACGTTCTCCGCATCGATCTCATGAAGTTCATAGAAGTCTGCCATTTTGTCTACATGTTGCTAAGTAGTAATGATGTTAGGAGTGCCATCAAAAAATGGGATTTTACTTTGATAATCATTTGGCATGTCATCTAGGACTTGGGGTAGAACAAGGGGTGCGAAACGGGCAGCCATCATTCTCGGTGGATTTGGCCTTGGAGGTGTTGGAGGAGTGTGCACAGTTTGCAAGGGGCTTGCAATTGGAGTTTGGGGCTGTGTTGCAATGTAATTATCAATTAATCTATTGGCTCTTTCTGTTTCAAGGTCCACAAGAAATTGCGGATTGGGGATGGTATAGTCAACAGCCCTTTCAGATTTAGACTCAAACAAAGATATTTCAAATCGTTCATCAAACTCAAGCACTTCAATATACTCAAAAATATCGGGACATGAATGGGATTTGAACATGGGAGTTATGGTACTTTCTTGACGAAAGAGTCTTGGGATCAAATTGGGGTTTTCGTAAATATGAGGAGGGTCCGGGTCTGGATTTGCTCTGGTATATCGTCTCGAAGCCAACGTCCTATTGAGAGAAATTACGGGACACAACCAACTTACTCAGCCTTTCCAATCCTAGGCTCATCATCCGAAAGCCTAGAATTATTATGAAACAAGGGGATTTGATTTTAACTTGTTCCCCAACAGAGTCGCCACTATGTTAGCACCTAAATCTACCTCAGGCTGAAGGAAGGCAAAAATTAGGGTAACCACAAACCACGCTTAGTCTGGTAGCTAGCCTTACCAGAGCAGGAGAGGGCTCTCTTTGAGTCACGCTCAGTGAATGGATAAGCAAAAATGGTCTGAGATGACTTACAATGCAAAATTTACCTTAGGATAGTAAGTGAAAAGGGATTTTGGAAACAATTTTATGAATGACCGAGCTTCTAGGATGTTTATGGGATTGGCGCTCAGCAAAGAACATAGAATTGAATATGAAGGCACAGATTATTCCGTGAGGCAAGGTAGGCAGAAAGGGCAGAAATTTCGGTTTAAGGTAATGCGAAATGGAAAGATTGTTGAAGAAAGTGAAAAGGGCATAGTCACATGAATCCTTTTCAACAGAAGAATAACACTGTACATGAAATTTTCCCACAGGCAGAGCAATATAAATTGAATTCTACCTAATCTCACTTAGAAAATTTCACTGAAATGAAACGTGAATTGAATTATGAAACATAACAAGATACATATGGAACATAAGAACACATTTTCTACACTCACAACCACAAGAATCTCATGAAACAGAGCCGCTACCTTTCATTAATTCTCTGTCAAAAATACACAGTGCAGAAACAGAGTTTCTTTCCCACAGTCTCCCAGAAGTTACAAGCCAGCCAACCCTTTGCAAATAACTTGCATACAATATATAGAATGTGTGAGGAAGAGATAGAACGCCCAGGGGTTGGGAAGTTACTCAAATCATTATGAAATGGAGATGGAGAGCCAACCATCAGCTATAGGTGCAGCGCTCTCAAGCATGACATTTGGCTGGGGTGACCCTTTGCATTCCTTTGCCACTTGGATAGAAGCCCATTTGGAGAAAAAACTCTTTAAATGCCACCTTTGGTGCCAAAAAACCAAAGTGTAGATTACCGGGCCCACTTGGAGAAGTCGCGACCTGAAATTTCGTGAAATGGGAGCAAATTGGTAATTTTTTCCTCTGTGCGCCGCGCCAAATTCTCTGTGCGTCACGCTACTTTGGAGCCTGTTTTGGGGCATTTGCAGGTGTCCAAAATGTGCCCAAGTGGGCTTGTTGGAAAGCCTGTCCTGTCTAGTTTCTAACCCCACTAGAATTTCCAAATTTGGTACTCATTTGCCCCTTAAAATATTCATTCTCCCAAGACTGCTTTATGTGTGTCAAAAAAGTGGCAGAGAGGCCATTTTTGGGTGTTTTTTGACCTTTAGGAGACCCAGATCTTGTCAAAATTTCTTGCCTGGACACCAATAGTCGTAATTTTCAATGCTGAATCCAAATATGCAACTCGTTCCTTGATTGGAGCCCTAGAATTTTATCGTCGCGCCAGTGGCGCAGCGCACAGGGAGGAATTTCCTGTTTCTTGTCCAAAAATTTGTCAAGTGACCAAAATTTGCCCAAATTTTTTGAAATTTGAGCTGGCGGATCTCTATGGGGTGCCATGCTGAGCCATGGAAGCCTCAGCCAATATTCTAAGTCTATCTTGCTCTTTTGCCTATTTTACCCTTCTTGTTGCTTTCCTCAATTTTGCTTTTAAATTCCTTATCCGGGCTTGTGCACTCATGTTTCGCACCCTGTAACGGAAAGTCATGTGTCTCAATATAGCAAGGTTCTGATCAGCTTTGTCTAGCAGCCTCTCCAAATGCATGTTGACCCTCTCAAGGTTGGCCTCCTGATCCTCATTGACTGCTTGCTCCAAAGATGTGAGCGCAACCCTTCTTCTTTGAGAAGCTTGGCGATGCTCACGGATGTTCTGCAGCTCCATGATCGTTTGTTGGTCCTCAAGCTGTTTGTTTCTCCACTCCAGGTAGTTCATGTTCCACTTAGCCCTTTCTAAATCAATGAACAAGTCTTCAATCTCTGATTGCCGCTCCCGGATGATCTCTATAAGCTATGCATTTGTTGGTTCTGCATCCGTCTCATCATCCTGAAGGAGAACAAACTCGGTCTCTCACTCACCTGAAGGCCCTTCCTCCTACACTGGTTCCTTGCCCTTACCCTGCTCCTATGGTGTTGATGTCGGAAGCAAGGCCGCTTCCACCCCGGGTGGAGATAACACTCGCTTTACTGCTGCGAACAACGGTCTACTGCCCTTCTGGTATGTGATGTATACTAGCATGGTGGTAGTCTCATGGTGCTCAAACTGATGTGAAGGACCTCCCACCTCATACTTTGCCTTTGATACCACCGGTGGAGCGCTGAAGAAATCACGGGAGATGAAGTCCTCCCAAGCAATACCCTGCAATCCCAATTGATGTTCCACCAAAATCCGGATGAGAGCAAAATGATAGACATTGTTTAGCTGCTATCACGGGGTCTTGCGTTGCATGAAATTCTTAATCCTCTCTATGTTCCCACAGATGTAAAATGGGAGGCTCATCATCCGCACCCTGGTGAAGTGCATGAGCAACCGGATGTGATAGGCATAGAGGTGGGAAAACCTTCCCTCACAACTAAAATACTTCATGATCAATTTCATGAGCGGGGCATACTCATCCCTCAAAATTCTGAATGGAAAAACTCTGGTGAGCTAGCTCAAATAGCTGTTCTTGATGTAAGGCTCATAATGATGCCTCTCCACCTTCGTTTTCTTATGCCACTGTTCCCTAATGTTCGGTATTCCTGTTGCTGCTGATATGGTCTTGGGTGTCAAGGTGAAAGTGACCCTAGCCAAGATAGATCGACCTCCCTGTAGATGAAGTGCAAAAAGGCGGGCTAACTCATGATGGACTCTGACATTCACCACCCTTTGACAAAATTCATAACATGCCAAGTGCTAGAAACAAGACATGGCAATTGGGCATGCCTGCAGCTCAGTGAGGGTGTTTGGCTCATCTCTAAGATGTCTGCCACTCCGGTGATGTCTCCTATGGGCCCTCTCTCCTGAAGATGTGTCACTATGGGTCCCCTCCTCATACTCTGATGAAACTTCTGATGCCATTACTACTATTTGTACCCTGAGTTTTATGCTGCCCTCTGAATCCAATAGAATTGGTAGATGCTCTGAAAATCTGTCACCAAGGGGACAATAAAACAGGGAGTGTTAGGAGGGGAATGATGAAAAGGGGAATAGGGGTTTAAAAGGAGAAATTTATCAGGGATTTGGGAGCGTTTTGGGTATGGTGTTGATGGGGTAGGGTTTGGATATTTTGAGCTATAGGAATAAAGGGAACAAATGGATATGATTACAGTGGAGCTAGGGTGATTATTAGGGGAAACTGCTACAGGGGAATTAGCTGATAGAGGTAGGGTAGGAGCATACTTTAGCAATAATGTCACTGTAGCAAAACCCTAGCTTCTTGACCTTCTTTGTGTCATCTTTGTTTTACTTTTAAAAAAAAATTTCATTTGATTCATGGTCATCAAAATCACATTCCTCTTCAAGTTAAATGCCAATGGTGAAGGTAGTTGGGCTACCTCTCCAATTTTGAGGGTTATTCACAAAAATTTTGGGCAATTTAGTAAATTTTTGGGCTTATATGTCTATGCGCCGCGCGCTCTGCCCAGTGCACCACGCGCCGGGTATGCGCTGCGCCAGTGTTATATTTACACTGTGGTCGGGCTCCCAGTGCGTCGTGCCACATGTGTGCGCCGCGCATTATAAATTCACCCAAATTTGCTTGAAAAACAAGGGGGAGGGTTTTAGTGGCGGTTTTAGGGTGGTTTCCTTAGGAAACGTGATGGAATGGAGGTAGGAACGATGAGGAGTGAGGGGAAAAGGGGAGGGGAGCAAAACCTTGGTGGCATCATCGCAAACTTGCAACCCCATTTATCGCTTTCCTAGGTGATTTTTTCCACGGATGGCCATTGTGCTTTTGGGTACCATTTAACATCTTACAAACCCCAAAGCATATACAAAATTGACGGAGAAGAGGTTTCAACTGGGCCTACCTCTTGTTTGCTAGCCACCACTGAGATTTGAAGTAGTTTTGGCAAATTTTTATGCCGTTGGCTGTGTGCATCGTGCACCAAGCCCAGTGCGCCGCACGCTGGGTGTGCGTCATGCCTTTGCAATTTTTCCACTACGGGCTGGTTGTCAGTGCGCCATGCCCTCTGTGTGCGTCGCCCTCCCTGGTGTATGCGCCCCGCTCCTTGAAACCGGCTCTCCTTCACCCAAACTCTCACGATTTCGCTCTCTCACCTTAACAATGTCTCTCCCAAGCTTGCAAGAGCACAAATGGCTTTGCTTTGGCCCACAACAAGTATATATAGGCTTGGGACAGATGGGTTTGATTTTTTCTTCCTTGAAAACCCACTTTCTAATGTTTGTGTTTTGCACTTTTTTCATTGACTTTAAAACACCCTGATTTTCATTTTTTCTTTGAAATTTTAGCTCTCATGATGGGATTTTCGTCATTTCTTTGCAGGGACTGTGTGACTGGGCATTTGGCCATAGAAACCATGACTGCATCTGAAAAATCAACTTGTGCATTTTTGGAAAATTTTGTCATAAATGACTTTGTTTGGCTTTTCTTCAAAACAGAGTTTTGAAGAAGAGTCGATGTCTCTTCAGGTGATGATGAAGCTTTCTGAACCATAGCTGTATAAGGTCTCCCTCTGGCCTGCATGGCTTGTTCTGGACATGTTTTCAAAGATCAAATTGACGATTTCCTAGACCCAATCATAAAAAATGACTTTGTCCTGTAAAGGACCAGACCTTGACTGTCACGAGCTTCGGTGATTATGGACCAAGACTCGAACCAGCAGGGGCCAAACATGAGGGAAAATGAGTAGCATGACTTTCTCCGTCAGATCATGGCATGTCCCTAGCGAAATGCAGCTAAGTGAATGAAGCGGGACACCTAAAATTGAAATGCACAAACAGTTTTGATCTCTGACGGAGGGCTGACCAGACCGACTCTAACACCTGGAAGACCTCTACAGTGACCCTCATATGTTTTCCTGTCATGAAGAATGTGTCCCTATATCCCTCTTCATCTGTAGAAAATTTACCTCTTACATTAATTCCTAAGAATATTCCTTCAAGCATAGTTTTCAAGACCGACGCTAGTGCTTAGTTCCCTCCCTACACTGATTTG
Organism: Pinus tabuliformis; assembly: GCA_031772625.1. Taxonomy (NCBI): domain Eukaryota; kingdom Viridiplantae; phylum Streptophyta; class Pinopsida; order Pinales; family Pinaceae; genus Pinus; species Pinus tabuliformis. The sequence goes on from CM062819.1 coordinate 159,427,217, forward strand.
TAGAGTTTAAAACTAAGACTAGCACAGAATGGTGCAAGTGAGCCATTCATCACCTGCACTGACCCTCTTTTGGCAAGTTTTTAAAAATGGAGTTGAAACTTCCAGGTCTAGAAGCTTCGTGAATGGAAATCTGGTAAATGGTTGAACTGGATAGAGCTAAGAGATACTGTTTGGGCTTCTTTCCCCTATTAAGATGGAACAAACCAAAAGGGATAAGGCCTCTCCCACCATAAGAAGATCCACTTCCCCTCTATCAAAGCTATATAAACTCCTCATTTGACAACCTCAGCTAGCTATTGAAAGAGTTGGAATTATCTACAAATCTTGATAGCCATCTTGAGAACCTCAGCCTTATATTTTGTGTGTGAAGGGAGAATAAGCTTATAGTATTTGGTTTGGATCAAAGGAAAAGAGGCCTTGAACTTCCATTGTTTTGAGGGTGAATCATGAGATGCTTATAGTGGTGTTGGAACTCGAATATGCCAAAGGGAACCTGCAACGTCAAGGCTCCGATTGTATTTCTCTTTGAAGTTTATATTAATACAACTAATGGTTTATTTCCTATATTGTGTGTAATATTACATTTGATAGCTTAAAACTCCTTGACATTTTAAGTAGATTGAATCAATTTTATGCTATCACATTTGTTGTTGTTTCTTGCATGTTTGTTTCAAGTATTTGAACGAAAGGAACGAAAGGAAGCTGGAGCAAGGAAGAAAGATCAACATCAAGTGGATTAGCGCTATAAGAGGTAGGCCCTCTTATTCGATTCTAATCTAAGGAAATTTACATTAGATTGTCTTGTTTGCAGCTAGACCCACTCTTGGGCTAGAGGGATCGTCTCTGTCCGTAGAGAGGATACTCCTACTCCACAAATTGGCAACTCTGCTAGGGATCCATCCCTCTCTTTGGATTGTTTGAATTTCATGATTTGTGATGAATTTTGTTGTATCACTCTTTCTTTTTGGTTTTCTATGCTTTACACTATTTGCTGCCTAGATTCTTGAATTTAGAGTGACAAGTCTAGTTTTGATTTCTGAAAACTTTTATTTTTTCTTTGAATCCCTCGATCAGCGTTGTTTATTTTCTAATAGTCGCACCGACTAGAACTATTTACCCTTGAACAGTTGCGTCGTAGCCCCTTGTAGCACTTTTTTTCAGTTAGGCATTCACGCCGATGCCTATAGGTTAAAATTAGGGTTTCTCCAAAATCATTGCCAATGTGTCCTTTCCTCATAAGTTCTGTTTCTTAGCTTGTTTACCTGTATTCTCCTTGGCTAGAAAACTTCGTTGGCTTGATTTGTTTGCTTGATTGGTTTGAGTTTACCTTACTTGATTTTTTGAGATTTTGGATGGTTTGTGTCCCTAGGGCATCTAGGTCATTGTCCATTCAACCATTTGTTTGCTCATAAAGTCAAGTTGTTGGTTAGCTACCCCATGCACTTCATGTTTTAGTCCTTGTATTGCTTTTTTTTTCAATTGAAAAAGTGAAAAAGTTTCGTTTTCTCTTCTCTTCATTGAATGCTTCTTTTTGAGGATAGATTACATTGGTCGTTTTGTTTTGATTGAGTCTTTTGATGCTTGGTTTGAGAGGAGCTCTTCTTATCTTGCTTGGTATATGATTGATGTTAGTTGTTTGAAAAATTTTCATTGAAATGTCTATGTGAAAGATTCATTTTATCATTCCATTGAAAAAATACATCATTCTAGTTTGTTAAATTGATATGTTGCATTAAGTAACATCATTGAAAGCTAGAACTGCATCATCATGAGCATTTAAAATGAAAGGATCTTCTTTTGCTGTTGAAAGGACTAGTTGAAGTGCATTTGATAGGAAGGATAGGAAGTGTAAATAATTTTCATTATTTTGTTTTGAAAAGCGAAGTAGTGAAGAGTCATCTTACTTTCAGTTGCTTGTTTGTTGCATTGATTGTTTTCTCTACTGTCAATTAGTGTAAACATTCATTGAATTGAAATGGTTTTGTCTCATATAGCTGCATATAGGACTTTTTCAAGTGACATTGATAGGGCCTAAAAACTGAGACTTAATTTCAATATAAACCTTTAAAATGTATTCAATTAACCTAAGGCGCATTTGAAACTTAACACTCACATTTAGAGGTCTAAGCTAGAGACGTGTTACGACATCTTTAAACTTAGAAGTTGTTGTTCATTTCGGCACTAGACAACGCTAGTACGAACTTGTGCTCCCTGTACTGTCGTGTATATATAGGGAGACCCCACTAGGCTTGCAATTATTTATCTGTAGGAAGTCGAGTCTGTTGCCTTGTAAACGTGATACATCGAACACAACATTCGGGGAGATTTCCTGCCCGTACTTCTCGGTTCATCGGGAGGTATTTTGTAGTTCACAATTACTTGGTAATCCTTTTGCCTAGATTACCCTGAGCAGTCATTTTGTTCTTTTTGACTCTTTAAATTTTAAAGATCATTGATCACTTGACCTTTCGAGCTTGTTCAAACCAAAAGTGACTAGAGTCATCTTTGCCTTTTTCTCGACTCTTAAAACATGAAAAGGCATTAGTCTATTTCAGTGGCTTAATTTTTTTTTCCCACAATCAAATCACATTCCTAATAGTCTTATTCTAGACCACATCATGAGTATACCTTCAATATATTTTAAAGAAGCCCTGAAATTAATCTCTATTCTCTTGTTGTTTGAGAAAAAAGTCATCATGGCAAAACCATGAGGTTCACCTAGTTCCTCTTCCACTCCTCCATCTGAAAGATCATCTAAGGAGCCTCTCCCTAAACGCTCGCAGTCACTCGAGGATCAAGGTGTTGAACTTGGAATTGTTTTGAGTATTCAATCATTGTCATCTTGTCCTCTTCCATTAGATAATTGGTCACCTTACAAATCTGGCCCGAAATCTCTGGATAATCCTATCCAGACTCTCGAGAGTCCGCTAAGTCCTGAAGGTCAGCAAGGATTGGTTGTTTACCCTCTAATCAATTTTTCAATTATGTTGTGATATCACTGTAGTGCCCATACAGTCTGTACGATCTACCTTGTGTTTTGTTTGAATTATCTCCTCGAACATCTTTGGTTGCTCATCGTCGTTTGTTTCCACCCATGGAATCAGAAGGTGAGATTCTAGTCTCCTCTTTGGGTCACTCGGAGGTATCTGCTACACACACTCCTCATGCATTTGATGAGCAGGGATATTCGTTCCCTCCAAAAGGTTTCCCTTATATGGGAAGCATTCTGAGTAGCATCTACCTTACGTATAGAGAGCCTTTATTGCCTCATGGTTATACCTCTCTAACTCAGTTGGTTTAGGGCACTCTCAATGCCTCGTCATTATATCACAACCCTATCTGGTCTTCCGATGCAATTCCTACCTCAGGTTCATTCGTTCAAAACCCAACCTCTCGACCGATTGTGAAAACTGTAGTCACTTCAGTTCCGGTGCAACCCACCATTCCGACTCCACTTGTTTCGTCATTTCAACTGACTCTTTTGGTTCAACTGACAGTCTCAAGTCAAGTCTTGATAAGTTCTTCTACCACTCTAGTGAGTGGACAGACTCTACCACTACATGGGGAGAAAGATCTGAATATATCCATGATGTATGGTGAAACCAATGTGAGTGGCTCACAAACTCACATGGTTGGAATGAATCAACCCTCTTACAATGTTATTACGAACCCTGTTGGTCCATTTGGGTCAAGTAACATCCAGTACCAGTAGCCATATGTGGCTCAGGTTCTATTCCAACCTCCTTATGTTCCATATGGTTCACAAATGATGGTAAATCCACCTTACATCCTTCTAGCTGGGCCCTATGTTTAGCCTGGTCCATTTGTTGTGCCTGGTGGATATGGCCAAATCCAATTCGGGAACTTTCAGTACCCTCAGGGTGTCACCCTAGGAACTGTCCAAGTACCCTTGCAGCAGCAGGGGCAACCTTCACAGCAGCAAGGGAAATCCTTGCAGTAGCAAGGGTAGGTAGTTCAGTAGCAAGGAAAACTGCAACAAACTGCAAGGGCAACCCTTGCAACAGTTGCAACAAAATTTGCAGCGACACACACAATTTGTTCATGAATCCTCCCAACCTATGTCCTTGCAAGGTCAACCTCTGCAACCGCATGGACAACCTTTACATCAGAAAAGCCATCCTTTACAACAATAAGGTTAACCTAGGCAGCATCAACCCTTGTATTCATATCAGCAAGATCAGCCTTTGCAAAGTCAAAGTCAAATCGTACAACGACAAGCTCAAAATCCTTATGTCTAAGGGCAACAGGTTCAAAATCCTTATGTCCAGGGGAAGCAGGTGAAAAATCCATATGTCCAGGGTCAGTAGTTTCAAAATCCTTTTATCCAATGTCAATAGGCTCAACAACCTTTTAACTTGTATGCTGCTTATCAACAGCCTATGACAGGATAGTATCAAGGCTACCGAGGACAAAATCCTCCCTATGGGAAAGGTAACCTACAGTGGGGGCAAAATCAGATTCCATATGGACAAAATCATCCATTGTGGGGGAAAGATCCTTACCAACAAGGATGGGTTCTGTAGTCCGAGCCTACTTAGAGGCCCCAAATTCCTTTTAATACGCAATTTCCGTTCTTGGCCACATTGGAACTCCCTGATGTGTCAAGGCTTACCAATGATCCTATTCCTCATTCGCCTTATTGGCCTCCAGTTCCAATGAAAGTTTTGGGCGACTGCTCAAAATTTGAGGGAAAAGTGAAGGAGGATCCACAAGGCCACGTGATGACATATTGCCTTTGGTGCTCCTCCAATTCATACATTGATGATTCTATCCATTTACGGCTTTTTCAAAGAACTCTCACAGGGACCGCCTCAAAATGGTACATCGAATTGCCTCGAGGTACATATAGTGACTTCAACACTCTCGCTATGGATTTCCTCACTCATTTCCAGGTGCCAGTTCACTATGAAACTAGCACCTATCTGCTTATGTCACTTAAGCAAGACACTGCGACCCATATCTCTTATCACATCCATGAATGGAGACGTTGTCGTCACCTGATCAAGTTTGAAATTACTGATCAGTTGCTAACAAAATGGTTCACCAAATCATTCGTCGACCCAATTTCTAGGGACATAACTATGGGTGGGTGTGTTACAGAGGAGTAATCCATCACTCATGCCTAGTATTTGGACCTAGTATACTCGCAATCTGGAACATTATATGAGATGTTACCCAATGCTCTGAGACCATCACTAATCTGACAACATTGAAATTTCTGGCTACCCCACCTATTGATGGAGTGATTGGTTCTGTGTCTCAGACCCCCACAAAATATTCTTCCAAGCAGAAAGTGGTCTCAAACACTAGTTCCAATGATCCCTCTCGAAATTCAACTGGTCCTGGTAAAACCTCTACGGTTCACATTGTTCAGTCTACCACAACGGACAAATCCTCTAAGGTTAAAAAGAAGGGCAAATGCAAGGCCAAAGTTGATGCCTCGAAACAAGGCCCTCCTAACTCATCTGCTGGCAATGCTTCTCAAAGAAAGCCCAAGTATCCATGTATCATCTATGAGGATGATCACTACACTAAATATTGTCCCTGACGATATGAAGTTAGTCGCTTGCTCAAAGGGACCCCGACTATCTTGAAAGAGCCCTTTCCATCCTAGTAGCCCAAATGGTAGACCAACCTTAGTCTTCCACTCCCACAGGTTCCCAAGTGTTCATGATAAACACACCTATAAATGTGGCTACTAATCAAAAGATTATCAAACACCTACTCTGACGGCAGGGAAAGAGAAATAAGGTACCCCTTCCTCCTCTATCTCGTCTACCTTTGGTCCTCTCGATATAGAGCGACCTAATCCTGATTTTTCTATTTGAATACCCTCTCGACGTGTGCTATGAAAGTCCTCTTATAATCCAAATTCTCAAGCTGCTCGAGATTATAACATTGTTGTGGATTTGGCTCAAGCATCATTAGCTATGTCTGCTCTCGAGGTCCTTCAAAGTTGTCCTTCTAAGCAGAAAGCATTGTTGTCAGCTATTGGAGGTATTGAGCCATCTGATTCCAATATCATTTGTTTTGATCTTGAAAACCATGTTCCACGCTTACCTCATCAAATTTCCTTTCTCATTCAGGTGATCATTAATGAGAATAAAATTCACAGGACCGTCATTGATGAAGGTGCCTCCACCTGCATCATGTTTGTCTCTTCTTGGAAGGAAATTGGTTATCCTACCCTTAACCAATCACCTAACACATTGGAAGCCTTTGATGGACATGATTCTCTACCTTTTGGTGTCCTTCCTAATATTTCCATTACCTTGGAAGGCAAGACATTAAATGTTGAAGTAGAAATTGTTAATGCAAATCTTAAATATAATCTTCTACACGGACAGAGTTGGACCCATTCCATGCATGTTGTAGCCTCCTCTCTAGTCCTTGTGCTCCATTTTCCTCATCAAGGGAAAGTCGTCACGGTCGACCAGTTGTCTTTCTTTGCCTCTTCTTCCTTGGATCGCAATGTTCCTTATGTGAAGCATACTGGTGCTCCTTATGAGAGTGTGGGGGCTGGACTTTTAAAAGATCCCACCTTGATGTGTATTTTTCCTCTCCCACCTTTACATGTTTCCTCAGTCTACATGATCTCGTTTAAGTCTAATCCTTGGGTCATTCCCTCTCTTGATCTTATTGATACATGGGGTGATGTCATGTCGTCAAGCCCTACCGAGATCAATTATGTGGAGATTGTTATGGATTCGGCTTTGGTACCCACTAATCATACTACTTCAATTATGTCTCTTGACACCTATTCTCAATCCTCGTGGCTTGGTTCTTCGGATTCTCCTGATCCCTTAACCAAGACTTTTCCTTCTGACGAAATTATCATGGAAATTATGTCTTTGGAGGAAGCACCGTGGAATGATATTCATCATTGTTCCTTGTTCTTACCTGGCCCAATGGTCATGTCTACTTGTCTTGAGGAGTTCTCTTCTCGTTTCCCAACCCAACCACTTCAAACGCCTATCATGACCCATGAAGTTTGGTCGGAAGGGAACATGGGCGATATTACCCAAACGATGCCTATTGACATTTCTATTAAACTAGGTATCGTTGAAAACATTCATATTAGGGTGACTTGTTCTCTTGATGAGATCAAGATCTACACTCATCTTTTTCAAGAGTTTCGAGATGCTTTTGCATGGTCGTATGAATAAATTCCCAACATTGACCCAAGTATAGTCATGCACGAAATTCCAACTTATCCTAACACGAAGTGCGTTCGTCAACGACTTCGTCTAGTGCACCCTAGAAAAGCGACCACCATTAAAGGGGAAATTGAAAAAATTCTTAAAGATGGATTTATTTATCCTATCCCTCTGACATGTTGGGTGTCCAATATCATATCAGTGACTAAGAAACAAGGCACCATTTGAGTCTGTGTTGATTACTGTGACCTTAATCATCCCTGTCTAAAGGATAATTATCCCACTCCTTTTATAGACCAGATCATCAATTAATGTGTTGGGAGTGAGATCTTTTCCTTTATGGATGGTTTTTCTAGTTATAACCAGATAAACATTTCACCAGCTGATCAAGGTAAGACTTCCTTTATCTGTCCATGGGACACTTTTTCATATAGAAATCTTCCTTTTATCCTTAAGAATGTTGGGGCTACTTTTCAACGAGAAATGTCCTATGCTTTCCATGACATTAAAAACATCGTTCAACCTTATTTGGATGATCTTTATACTCATGCACATAAGCGCCATGACCATCCCGATCATATTTGACAAATATTTCTTTGTTGCAGACACTATAACATTCAGTTGAATCCACATAAGTGTGTCTTCTGCGTCAAATCCGGATGAATCCTCAGTTTTATTTTTTTGAAAGATGGAATTCGTCTTGATCCTCTCAAAGTTGAGGATATTGTTAATCTATTCCCTTCCTCTTCGTTGCATCAATTACAGAGTCTGCAAGGGACAGTGAATTTCCTTCGTTGCTTTGTTCCTAACTATGTTGAGCTAGCTTTTGGGTTCACCTGATTGCTTAAGCAAGAAAATCCATTCATTTGGGGTGAGGCTACCCAAAAGTCTTTTGATGACTATAAAGTTGTCCTCATTAATGCTCCTTTGTTGCATCCTCTGAACTATCATCACGATTATTTCCTTTATCTAGTTGCAACTTCTAGCACTATTGCAATCGTGTTGGTGCAAGACAAAGACGAAGGTCATGAACATGTCATTTATTACCTCAGTTGCAACCTCCTCGATACTAAGACCCATTATGCTCATGTCGATAAGTTGGTTTTGGCTGCTGTTCAGGTCGTTCAATGCTTTCGGCATTATATTCTTCTCCACGATGAAACCATGATTTCCGAGTGTAACCCCATGAATTACATTTTAACTCATCAGTTACTTGGGGAAAAGTATTCCAAGTGGAGTGTCATCCTCCAGGAATTTGATTTGGTGTTCACTACTACCAAATCAAACAAATCACTTGTATTTTCTGAGTTGATTTTCTCTCTTTCGTATGCTTCTCTTCCTACTGGTGCTGATGAGTAGCTCCGCGATGAGACTCTTTTTCTAATTATCACTCTCGATCCTTGGTACAGTGATATCATCGTGTATCTCCAAACTTCTACCTTCTAGTCTGCATTGTCCAAGGATGATCTCCGAAGCATTCGGCATCAATCCCAACCTTACCGCATCATTATGGATAATTTATATCGCATTGGTGTTGATTCAATTCTTCGACGATGTTTAACTCTTGATGAGGCCGAAAGAGTCTTGAATGAATGCCATTCTGGCGCATGTGGTGGTCATTTGTCTGGCTACACCACTACTCAAAATATACTCTGTGATGGCTATTTCTGGCCCTCTATCTTTGAGGATTGCATTCTTGTTGTTCGCAAATGCCACAAGTGCCATATTTATCAGCAAAAAATGCGCACCCACCTGCTCACCTTCACCCCGTTATTATCATTGGTCCCTTTTCTAAATGGGGCATTGATTTTATGACATGTAACCCTCATTTTGCTTGGGGGAATGGTTATATTATCATTGCCATGGATTACTTCACCAAATGGGCTGAAGCAATGCCTACATATTTAGCTGATGGTAAAACGACGGAGCAATTTTTATTCAATCATGTGATTTCCAAGTTTGGAGTGCCTCAAGCCATTGTCACTGACCATGGCTCCCATTTTCGTGATTACATGATGGATAAGCTGAGTTCTACGTTGGTCTTGTGTCACGATGGCTCAACTCCATACTACCCTCAAGTCAATGGCCAAGTTGAAGTTGTAAACAAAGTGTTAGTCATTATGCTTCACTGCACCATTGGGATGCACAAATCCAATTGGCATCTCATGCTTTTTTCAGCTCTGTGGGCCTACCTAACCTCGACTAAAGACGCAACTGGATTCACCCCTTTCTAGCTAGTCTACAGTCTGGAAGAGGAGATTCCGTGTAATCTCCTCTTTGTTGTCGACTCCTTCCTGATAAGGAGCAATCTCAAATTGTCGAGCAACACATCTAGCGACCGGGGACATCTCAGCTGGTTGCTCTGGTGCCACATTTACAATTACAAAATCAAAGTGTCATAGATACATATATCTCAAAAACAATAAAAAATCAAAACCAAAAAATTGTTCTCCTCACCTCCATCATCAAAATCCTCCCCGTCTAGGAGCGGCATGTTAGGATCACCACGGAAGTTAGTCCTGCTATATGGCCAATCCTTCACAACAATGAGCTGATGTGTCAGCCATGCAAAGAAAGTAGGCTTGTAAGACATGTGATGGCCCCCTCTAGTTTTGGGCATCAGTTCACTCCATCAGACCATCCATGGATCTCATGGCATTGGGGGATTTACCTCTGCCAGCTGATAGTGGAACAGTGGGATCTGTCCCAGGAAGAAAGTCACCAGAACAGAACCATATCCAAATTTCCTTAGGTTTCCTGCCTTGCATTTGGATAATTGGCTCTTCATGTTCACTTTCATGGCTTCTGCCCAATTGAAGACAATGGGCACCATGCAGTCTATGGCATACTGGAACTTAGGCTTGTTGGACTCGTGCAATACCTAAACCCCAGTAACTCTGTTAATGGTCAAGAGAAACACCTTCAGTACAAGGTCACCTATGGTCATGATGTCAACCTTACCACTTTTAGATTTCAAAGCTTCCAGACAATGTTCTGCAAGGAGTGTGTTCACACTCACCCCAATAGGCCTGCCTCCATACAATTGGATTGGTTCCCCTATACGAGACAATGAAGTAGATGTTTGAAGTCTCTAGCTCCAGCTCTTGATCATGGATCACAAATACCTCTCGTCCAATATCCCATAGACTGATTAGGTATTGTAGTAGCTCAAGTTGAGCTCGAAGGCCCGGTGTAAGAAAGAACTTGAGGAGCCTGCAGTTCCTCAATGCATCTAGACAATTTTGATCTTCGAATTCCAATGAAACAATTCCTTCGTGCTTGCATTCTTTCCATTCAATCACCATATTCCTGTTGTGATTTTCCTACAAACAACATGCATTTACTTAAACATCAGTTTTTACAAGAGGAATTTTGAATTAAAAGCAGTTAAATCGGTCGAAATTTGAAAAAAAAATCTACTTTCTGTGTCGGCACGACTGTTTTAAAATAGTTTCACTGACGACGTGAGTGCCTAAGTTATAAACCCTCAATCGGTGTGATCCCATGCCTGGATCTCACTCCGACTGAGGGAGAATTTTTTTTTGTAAAAAACTCTTCAAAAAAACCCTGAAAAACGGCTAAATGCATAAAACTACAGGTATGAAAACAAAGCTTAGGGCCTCAACTCTTACCTACAACAGATAGTTCATCGATCGGCCTCCTGGATCTAATACAATCTGCTCCTGAGGATTTAGTGCACAAATGGGTAAACATTTCTCCAAATGAGGTAAAAGAGGTAAATGGTAAAAATGTTTTAACCTTTTCCCTTTTTATAAACTTTTAGCAATGTTTTAGCATTTTTAAAAGTATTTTTTCGCCATTTTACATTAGAAACAGATAATATTTTTTCTTCTTGTGTAGCAACAGGTGATGGATTGCCGGTGATGATGCAAAACTGGAGTCTTCTTTAAGTTGTTTTTCTGACTCATAAAAAATTCAAATGAAAATATCGCCAATTATTTTTCCTTTTTTGACTTGTTAAAGAAAACAAAAATGGGGAGTCTTCTTTAAGCTCCTTTCCAACTCTTGAAACACAAAAGGGTTGTCGAGCTCTTGTTTTTTTGACCTTGTAAAATGGTTATGAAACGCCATTTACCCAGTATACATTTACCCCTTTTTTGGGTTGGGATAAAATATTTACGAAAAGGGTACTCCTTGGTTGACATGGTCAAGAGGTTCTTTTGAGTATTGTTTTCTACCTTTTCGGGCTCGAGAGACAACTTTACGAAAATGGACCTTTTGGAGTTTTATTTTCCGTGTCTTTTTCAAACTCTCTAAACATGAAAAAGATACTGATTTTTTCCTTTGTCGAACTCATTAAACTTTAAATGACATCGGGTTCGTCACCATGATGGACACGAGCTTCTCCTTCCTAGGGCTTATTAATCTTACTAGGTCGTATCTATCCAAATGATGTACTTACATTACAAGAATATGTTATCCCCTTCAAGCTTGTGATAAAAAATAATTGGGGTACCTGCCAGAAATGGTGGGGGAAAATGGGAAATTTTTACTAGTTGTGTCGGCAGCTTGTCACTCTTGACCATGACACTTTTCTGCTTAGTGTTAGGTTGGGATATCCCCACTTCACCATTGAACTTCCTGGGTTTGGGCCGCAAATTTTTTCCTTTCCATCTAATCTTTGTCACGTCATCATGACCTCTGATCCTATGGATCCAAAAGCTGCCAAACTCTAGAGTTGTGTCGCTGATATGTTCAAGAGTTAATCTTTCTCCAATTTACACTCATTCCTGAATCTCTGTATCATCTCATAATCATTGCATCCCTTGTCTCGTGTCGATGATGTGGGATAAATCATGGCCCTCCTTCGACAAGGTCACTTCCTGTCGACTTCAGCTCATTATCCGCGAAGTTGACCTAGAGACTCCCTTTCAGTACCTTAGAGTTTGCATGCCTTGATGGCAAGTTCTTCATGCTCGACAACAAGTTTTCATCATTGGCTTTAGATCGAGTGATTTCATGGGTGTTCGACTTCATTTCCTTATTCACACTCCATGAATTGTGTTGCTGGTACCTTGAGAGACATTGTCATTATTGGTGGTTTCTCTCACGCTTGTTAACAGTTCACATCACTGACTAGTAATCAAGCGATTTTCTAGCATGTTTGACTTTAGCACATCTATTCATGTGCTAGAAATTGTACTTTGATCGGGTCATGTTGGAGCGCAAGACCCTAGGCTCAGATTACACAAGTCCAGGTTGCAGGGAAATGTGACATGACCATGCTTACATACATGTCTCTTTCATATGAATGGTCGCGACCATACCATGAGTTTGTTATATGTGATCCTTCTCATTATTGGATGGCTATGACCATACCTTAGGTTTTTTATCATCCTTCTTACTGGATGGTTGTGCCCATACCTTGGATCCATTTACATGATCTTCTTCTAGATGGTTGCATCCATACCACGATTCATGTATAAGAGATTTCAGTAATGTATATGTATCTATGCTTGCTTGTAGGTTTTCCAACAACAGTATTCTGATCCATGCATCTACTCATAAATAATTTCACCCCTCACTCTTGTTCAGCCTTCATGCTTTAGGGGCCATCTATTACACAATATTTTGTCACTGTCCCTGTGCTTCCCATTCCTCAATCCTAGAATACCTCTATAGTGACCGTCATATGTTTCCCTGCCATGAAGAATGTGTCCCTACATCCCTCTTCATTTGCAGAACATTTCCCTCTTACATCATTTCCCAAGAATATTCCTTCAAGCTTAGTTTTCAAGACTGGCGCTAGTGCTCAATTCCCTCCCTGCACCGATTTGCAGAGTTTAAAACTAGGACTAGTGCTGAACGACGCAAGTGAGCCATTCATCACTCGTGCTGACCCTCTTTTGGCAAGTTTTTAAAAATGGAGTTAATGCATCTAGGTCTAGAAGCTTGGTGAATAGAAGTCTGGTAAATGGTTGGGCTGGATAGAGCTGAGAGAGACTGTTTGGGCTCCTTTCCCCTATTAAGATGGAACAAACCAAAATGGATAAGGCCTCTCCCACCATAAGAGGATCCATTTCCCCTCTATCAAAGCTATATAAACTCCTCATTTTACAACCTCAGCTAGCTAGTGAAAGGGCAGGAATTATCTGCAAATCTTGATAGCCATCTTGAGAACCTTAGCCTTCTAGTTTGTGTGTGAAGGGAGAATAAGCTTATAGTGTTTGGTTGGGAGATAAGGGAAAGAGGCCTTGAACATCCATTGTTTTGAGGGTGAATCATGAGATTCTTATAGTGGTGCTGGAACCTGAACATGCCAAAGGGAACCTGCAATGTCAAGGCTTCGGTTGTATTTCTCTTTGAAGTTTATATTAATACAACTAATGTTTTATTTCCTACATCATGTGTAATATTACATTTGATAGCTTAAAACTCCTTGACCTTTTAAGTAGATTGAATTCGATTTTATGCTATCATGTTTGCTATTGTTTCTTGCATTTTTGTTTCAGTTAATTGAATGAAAGAAATGAAAGGAAGCTGGAGCAAGGAAGAAATATTAACATCAAGTGGATTAGCGCTATAAGAGGTAGGCCTTCTTATTCAATTCTAATCTAAGAAATTTTTTTTCTCATAAACTTGATATGGATCACAAAAGCCTCAATTCAACAAATTTACATTAGACTGTCTTTTTTGTGGCTAGACCCACACTTGGGCTAGAGGGATCATCTTTGTCCATAGAGAGGATACTTCCACTTCGCACATGTTTCCTAACTACAGTCATGTACTTTGCCTCTATCGAACTAAGTGCAACCGATCTTTGTTTCCTGCTGTACCAAGAAACTGTCGCTGACCTAATACTAAATATCCCCCCTGATGTGCTCTTCCTGTCAGATGGACTCCTTACCCAATCTGCATCGGTGAAGCCTTGAAGCTTCAATCCCTATGTCTATTTGTACCATAACCCAAACTGAGTACTACCTATGAGGTATCTCAATACATGATTTTCCACCTTCCAATATAGCTTGGTAGGCCTAACCATCGCTTGACTAAGCTGGTTAACTACATAGCACATATCGGATCATGTGTTCACCAAGTACATGAGTGAACCCAAAATATTCCTATAAAACATTAGCTTCCATTACTTCCTGTTATGAAACCAGCTCACAAAAGGATAGAAAAGGAAGATCAACACCATAGATATCAACCTCTTTGAGGGGGAAACCTCCTTTACATTACATAAATGGACAATTCTTGGATGATACAAATTACAAACCCCCTTTCTATATATAGGATTCTAAGGGGTCACAATAAAACCAAAGCCGACCTAACAATAATAATATATGGGTACAAAAATAACAATAGTGAGCTTCTATGGGGCACAATAATAAAAATATGGGGACACTAAGGGCACAACAATAACAATAAGGGATACAATGACAATAGTAATGGGGGAATCACTAGTATTATAGGGACCTAACATGTCCCTCTCCTTCAAAAAAATGTTTTCCTCAATGCTTGGGTAGTTCGAGATGCTTCTGTATAAAAATCTCATCCTCCCATGTGGAATCTTCAATGGGTAAGTTCTTCCACTTGATGAGATACTCTGAAATTGATTGATTTTGTAGCTGTCGAGTTCTTGTTTCTTTGACTACTTCAAGTTCCAATATGATTTTTACTTCCTCATCAAGTTCTAGCAATATTGTTTGAATTGGGAGCTTGTCACCTATAACCTTCTTTAAACATGACACATGGAAAACTAGGTGCACTCGAGAAGTTGCAGGAAGCTCCAATTTGTATGCCATAATACCTATCTTTTGCAGCACCTTGTACGGACCATAATACTTTGGTGATAATTTATTATCCTTCTTAGCTTGCTTGAGGGACATTTGTTGATATGGTTGTAGCCATAGGAATACCCAATCACCTACATCAAAACTTCTTTCGCTGCAATGTTGATCTGCCTACTGTTTCATTCTATTCTACACCAAGGTGAGGTTATCCTTTAACAGTTAGAGAACTTGTTGTTGATTCTTGATGTGATATTCCAATGCTTGAACCTTAGAATTTTCTCTTAAATATGATGTGATGGAAGGTGGATGATATCCATAAAGTGCCATAAATGGGGTCATTTTTGTTGCTGTATGAAAGGAAGTGTTATACCACCATTCAGCTAGAGGCAACCATTTGGCCCATTGTGTATGTTTATCAGATACAAAGCAATGAAGATATCCTTCCAAACATTCTTTTACTATCTCAGTTTACCCATCAGATTAAGGATGATAAGATGAGCTATGAGCTAACTGAGTACGAAGACAAGAAAATAATTCTATCCAAAAATTTCCAGGGAAAATGGGATCTCTGTCACTTACAATAATCTTTGGGTTTCCATGTAGCTTTTGAATTGTTTCCATAAATGTAGTAGAAACTGTACTCTCTTTAAATGTATGAGATAATGCACAAAAGTTGTGCGTACTTGGTAAGTCTCTCAACTACCACCATGATAACACTCTTTCCTTCGGACTTGGGTAAACCTGTGATAAAATCCATTGAAACTTCCTCCCAATGTTGGCTTGGAACAGATAAAGGTTGTAATAGACTTGGGGTCTTAATTGTTTCAACCTTATTTTGTTGGAAAACCAAACATTCCGCCACAAAATTTTGAATATCCGACTTAAGGCCATCCCAAAAAAATTCCTTCTTAACCCTGTGGTAACCTTTTAGAAATCCCGAGTGCCCTCCTAAGGGAGAGGTGTGCAATTCCCTCATAATATTTTGTTTGATTTGGGAATTCTTACATAGATATAACCGATATTTGTACCATAACGAATCATTTTTCCAGCTAAATGTATCAGATGTACTGGGATCTTGTTGTATCTTTTGAATGAGTGCCCACACTTCTTCGTCATTCTTCCATTCATCCCTTGCTTAATTTATCCAATCTAGTTGGATAATATAAATGGCACAAAGAAATGCTTCCACATCCTCATCCTTTCTTGAGAGTGCATCTGCCACAACATTTTGCTCCCCTTTTTTGTAGATGATTTCAAAGTCATAACCCAACATCTTTGTGACCCATTTTTTCTGCTCTTCTGAAGATAATCTTTGTTCTAAAAAGTATTTAAGTATATTATGATCTATTTTTACATTGATGTGTCTTCCCATTAGGTAGGGTCTCCATTTCTTAAGTGCATGTAGTATTGCCAACATTTCCTTCTCATAAATAGCTTTGTGTAAATACTTTCCTTTGATTGGACGAATTTTGAAAGAAATGGGTCTTTCTTCTTGCATTAAAACAACACCAATTCCATTTCCTGAGGCATCACATTCCACAATAAATGTTTTTGTGAAGTCCGGTGTAGCTAATATGGTGCTTGGCACATTGCCTCTTTAAGATGTTCAAAGGCCTTCGTTGCTTCTAGATTCCATGAAAATGCACCTTTCTTCAATAATTTTGTTAGAGGTGCTGCTATTATCCCATAATTCTTAACAAACTTGTGATTATACCTTGTCAACCCAAGAAATCCTCATAGATGCTTTATGGATGTGGGGATTTTCCATTCCTTAATGGTTTTAATTTTGCTAGGGTCTACCTTAACACCTTCATGAGAGACAATATGACCCAGATATTCCACCTCTTGTACTCCAAAGAAACATTTGGAGATTTTTGCATATAATTGTTTCTCCTCCAATAGTTTGAGTACCCTTTCAACATGTTGAACATGATCCTTCCAAGACTTGTTGTAGATTAGTATATCATTAAAAAATACTAACACAAATTTTCTACAGAAGGGTTTGAAAATGGAATTCATCAAACCTTGAAATGTAGAAGGTGCAATGGTAAGGCCAAAAGGCATGACCAAAAATTCATAATGACCCTCATGAGTTCTAAATGATGTTTTTGGAATTTCTTTAGTATTCATTCTGATTTGATGATATCCAGAACGAAGATCCAACTTGGTGAAGTAAATTGATCCATGCAATTCATCCAGTAATTCATCAATGACAGGAATGGGAAATTTATCTTTAATAGTGAGCTTGTTGAGCTCCCTATAATCTGGACACATGCGCCAAGATCCATCTTTCTTGTGAACCAATACTACTGGAGGAGAGAAAGAACTTTGACTAGGTTGAATTATACCAGCCTCTAACATTTCTGCAAGCATACGTTCAATTTCACTCTTTTGGGCATAGGGATATCTATAAGGCCTGATGTTTGGAGGAACACTTCCTTGAATCAAATGAATAGCATGATCATGATCACGTATAGGTGGGAGGACTCTAGGAGTATCAAATACCTTGGAATGATTATCCAAGACTTTTTGGAGATCTAGAGAAATAGATGATTTTGATGTGGGAACCTCTAGTGAACATAATTGTGAAATTATGCCTCGTTGTTCTTTCTTTAGAAGTTTTGTCATTCCGTTAGAGCTAATTATCCTTATCAGTTTCCCTGCGATACCCCTTAATTCAACTTTCCTTCCTTCTGAAGAAAATTTCATGAAACGTTCTTGAAAATTAAAATCTATTGTACCCAAGGCTTGTAGCCATTGGACTCCTAGTACAATATCAACACCACCCATTGGAATGGAAAGCATTGGGCTATTCAATACATATTCTCCCATGGATAGCTTGATATTATGGCACTTTCCTGAGCAAGTTATGGTTTCTCCACTTGCACCCATCACTTGACACTCTGGTGCTAGATGTAGGAAGAAATTGAATTCCTTGGCTACCTTACAATGAATAAAATTATGGGTATTTCCCGAATCAATCAATACTATTACCTTTTTCTTCTTGATATGCCCTTCTATCTTGATAGTTTGAGGAGTGGTAATTCCAGCCAATGCATTATAAGATATGGTTGGATTCATTTCTTCTTTATCTAGGGTTTGTTCCTGGCGTATATCCTTTTCTTTTGACATTTCTTCTTCCTTTTCTTCCTCCTCTTCACAATCTATGTAAAACAATTTCTTCTCAGCACACTTATGACCTTTAGTGTATTTGCTATCACAATTGTAACAAAGCCCTTTTGCTATTTTTTCTTCCAATTGTTGTTGTGTCAACCTTGTAGGTTGTGGATGGCTAGGGGCAATAACACTTCCATCTTTATGATTGTGAGTGGTAGGCTTCCTTGTTTCCATAATTTTGCTTTCCAGTTTTCTTGCCAACCTGAACGCCTTCTCCAATGAATCAGGTTCCCAAAGGCGAACCTCATGTTGGATGTTGTCCTTTAAAGTCCCTATGAACATGTCATTCCTATTCTCCTCTGGAATATCTTTTACCCTTATATTCAAATTTTGGAATTCCTCAATGTGCTCCATCATTGAACCCATTTGTTTGAGATTTAACAATTTGCTAAAAAAAAGTGTTGCTTTTTGTATCCTCATAATGTGCTATCATTTCATTTGTAAAAATAGCCCAAGCGACAATTTGTTTATGAGAGAAAACCCATCGATACCATACAAACTGATTTGGTTCCAAATATAAAGTTGCAATGTGTACCTTTTGTGTGTTTTGGACATTATGGAGATTGAAAAATTGCTCCATCTGTAGTATCCATGTTGCAAGATCCTTGCCATCAAACTTCCTCATATTGATCTTTGGAACATGGTGGTTCTTTGATCCAGCATTAGAGTCTATAAAATCATGATTAACATTTATTTTTGTTCTCATCATGTGTTTCCTTTACTACCCTTTCGCCATTAGTAACCATTTCTTGTAGAAGTTTTTTCAAATCTTTCATCTTGGCTTCCACGCCTTTCTTTAAATCATCCATCTTAGCTTCCACGCCATCCATCTTAGCTTCCAAGTCATTCATCTTAGCTTCTATGCCTTTATTTAAACCATCCATCTTAGCTTCCATGCCATACATCTTAGCTTATACGTCTTTCTTTAAACCATACATCTTAGCTTCTGTTACTTTTTGTGTGAGTGAAATTTGTTGCATGTGGTCTCATAATTTTAATATATCATGTTGCATTTCTTCCTCTTCTTCATGATTCATGCTAGAGCTTCCAGGCTGCTTACTAGGTGTTTCCATTTTATTTCTTTGGGGCATCAATTACTGATAATAATGATTCACTATGCTCTTTGAATTCCTTCAAACTAATTTTTCAAACCAAACTTATGCAAAAATAAAAAATAAAAACTACACATTTTTTTTTCACCATCAATCTCAAGGCATCGATCGTATGAATATGGTTGCTCGCATATGAATGTGGACATCTGCAATGGCACTTAGAAAAGTGACTAGAAGAATAAATGAGAGAATAAGAAATTTGAAGACACCATCAGATTTGTGGCGTCACGTAATGCTGAATCGACTGTCCAAAATCTAAATTCAGAGAAGTTGATAACTCTGGGCTCAAGGAATCTTTTAGATTCCCCTAGGATTCCTCAAAGATTTTGCTCCATGGATGGACTGGAAATCTGCAATTCATATGGCAAATCTGATCTTGCCATTGTGATCCCTACGGAAAACCATGAAAAACAAGTATAAAGTTGACTATATTCTAAAATATCAAAATTTTACCTCCTTGGGAGAATTTCATGGCTCATGGTTCCTCTCCCTGGTTTTCGCTGAAATCATGGTTCCACGTGCATTCCGAAAATTACCGAAAAATGTAGAACTCTGATGAATAAATGAACAACACCATTTTGTTCGTGGTGACAAGAGGTGTAAAATCCATATAAAATTTGTCAATTTCTGATAAAGTGAAAATTTTTCCCTCTTGCAAAATTCATGGTTCCTCCATTAAAATATTAATTAATTCGCTGCCTTGAAATCCATGCCCGCATTCCACCTCCTTGAACTCTATGCAGAAGTAAACACTCCGAGTTTAAATAAAATTCCTTCAGCGGATTTACCAAGGGAAAGTGGTTGGCGCATTGGTAAAAGAGGCAAACGGTTGAGGAGAGGTCGGGGGATCAAATCTCGCCCCTCCCTAAATAATACCAACAGTTTATTTTGTAAACCAAAATTACGCATTAATGGGGGTTGGGTCCACATTGGGCAGCCCGCCCCTTAAACACCTCATTACTACATTATCGACGCATTAAAATCGGTGATCAGCCTTGGAAATCGGCGCTGGCGACATTATCGATGCAATTTACATGGTTTTGTCGATTTCTATATTGGTGACATACAAAATCGGTGATCGACATTCCTAATTAGTGATTGACATGGTGGTTGGCGTATTAATCAGCGTGATATATGTTGGTTTTGCTGATATTCATATAGGCAATATATAATTTCCGATCAGTGCGTTGTCAACACATTGCAATCGACGACATATATATCGGGTTGGGGTGATAGGGTGTGGGCTGGTTCCACCGCTGATGGCCCACGCCCACCCCATAATACAATGTAGCATATATTAGCATATATATATATATATATATATATATATATATATATATATATATATATATATATATATATATATATATATATATATATATATATATGTGGCAGGCCTTCGGAGGGTTCGGCGGATGTTATGGCCACCGACCCTAAAACATATATATGTTGTTTGCTATTGATTGTGATTGCGATAAGGCCGGTGGGGGTTATGGCTATCGGCCTTAAAATATATATGTGATGGTTTTAAAGGGTTTGGTGAGGGTTATGGCCGCCAATCCCGAAATCATATATATTGTTTATTTTTTATTGTTTTATATAGTTATTTAATAACTATATATTAAAACAAATTTTGTTATATGGTTGTTCAATAACAATTTTCCATAAAAAATGATTCTTGTCTCTTATGCAAGTTTAGGAGACCAAATGAAAGAATGCCAAGTGTTAATGGCTGATGAGCTGCCATGTGGGTCCCACCTGCTTATTA
Source organism: Pinus tabuliformis (assembly GCA_031772625.1). Classification (NCBI taxonomy): domain Eukaryota; kingdom Viridiplantae; phylum Streptophyta; class Pinopsida; order Pinales; family Pinaceae; genus Pinus; species Pinus tabuliformis. The sequence goes on from CM062819.1 coordinate 159,448,206, forward strand.
GGATGCCATGTGGCACACTGTGGGCCTCTCTTTTTCCCTGTCATGTCAAACTTTGAAGAGCTCTATCTTTCGCATACGAGTTCGGCTTGATGAACCATTTGCACCCCCACAATTAGAATGATGAGTTCTATGCTCTGGTCCTAGTTCAAAGTCATTCTGAACACTTTGGTTTTTGAGCCCTCTTCATCCTATGTGTCTCTCTAGAGCCACCTGGATTAATCCTCCCAACTGAGGAGATTTTGGTCCTCCAAAAGCATGAAAAATAATCTGCAACTTTCTCTGTACCCTGTGTACATCACAAGCGTCCTGAAAAGGTCTCGCTTCCATCTCCTTCACCTTTGTTATTTGGAGCCTTAAGCGACGAGCCGACACCTGCTACCTCTACAACCTATAGTACATTGTTTTGCAAATTACATTCTTTGAATGACATGACCAACTAAAGACCCAAACGTCCCACACTTGCCATGGGTTTATAACACATACTCGGTGGTCAAGTTTACATCAAGATGGACGTAATACCCCAGCTATGACAACAAGGCCAACATATCATTGTTGCGTCAAAAAGTGATGGAAAACACCTCATCACTACAACACATGATTTACATACATAAGGCCAAACACTATTATTTTGACAAGTGATGGAAACATAAAATCACTTTCAAAGATTTAACATGTAACTCAAAATACGACTCAAAACATGACTAGACATCATTGTTGCTGACCAAGTGATGGAAAACACATCATCACTTTTACACATTAAAATGCAACAAATGATTTACAAAAGAATGACCATGAAATGACAACATGTCTAGAAACCATTTTTCACTTATCATGGTGAATGGGTCACCTCCTTGAGGTGGTTTTGCTTGTCAAACAACTGCTCTTCCTGGTTCATGCACTGACGCTTTGTCTTTAAGGCGTTTCTCTGGATGGAGCCTCCAGCAAGTGGCTCTTTGATGGCCATTTCTGTTGCAATGACTGCAGTAGGCTTTCTTCCTCCATATCTGCTTAACTTGTTCCTTTTCATGCTTTTGAGAGGGTCTTTCATGCCTCATGAGTGCTTCCATTCTTTTCCAACACTTCAAAAATGTATGGTTAGGTAAACCACAGAAGGTACATGTTTTTTGATGCCTTGACCTTCATTCATTATTAACAACATGATCATAATAAAAATGAACATTCGAAGATAAAAAATGGTTATACCTTCCTTTTCTGTTCCTGATGTCAGTATGGCGATGAGAGCTTGCCTCAGCTCTCTCCCTTCAATGGAAACTATCATGGGATGATGAGGATTTCCCATCATTCTCTTTCCTCGATGATGTCTCAGATGAATCTGACACCTTTGAGCATTACTCTCTAGTGTATCTTGAGCCTACAAATCGATGTTCATGCACAACCTCAAAATGTTGAGTTATGCCTTGGTTATTAACACCAAGTTCTTCTGTCTCCTCGTGCCTCGTCTTTGTAAGGAGCCTCATATTTGTCCCTGTAATTGGGATCTCCACATCTCCAATAGACATCATACTATGAGAATATGAAATCAAAAGGAAATCAACATCCTTTACCTCCTCTTTCGATTTGCAAAGAACTGATGATGGCTGCTCATCATCCGTCATTGGTGGTTCGCTAACTGTCTCAGCGCATTCCCCAACTTCTTTCCTGACATACCCAAGTCCTACCTAACGGGGTAATTCCTCTACTTTGATGGGGTTGACAATGCCTTGGACATTAATTCCCAAGCCTTTTCTTTCATACCCCATTCTCTTCAACATTTTGGAGCCAATTCCTATGGTATGATTTTCAAACACGGCAAAATCATCATCAGGAAATATACATGAAGATGGAGAACTAATTTTTACCTCACATGGGTCTCGTCGTAGCTTTTTCAAGGCCTCATCCTTTGATTGTAGCTGTCATAGCAAACTTTGTTTGTCCTCCTTCTCTTCATGTAGACGCATCTTCAATTCATCATTCTCTGTTTGAAGATTATGTTTGTTTTGCTTCAGTTCTTCCATGGCTTGTTCTATGGCTTGCAACTGAAGCTGCAATCGCTCCTTTTCCTCTATCTCTAACTGTAGAGTTTCATACACGATTTCCACTTTCTTGGAAACGTTGAGCATGGTCTCGTACATCGCTCTTTCATTCTCTGTTGCTACATGCTCCATTGTAAAAACTGCAATTCACATACACGTAAAGATCGCTCTGATACCACTTGATCCAAGTCTGGGTGTGAAGAAGGACCTTTCAAAGGCCTTTTACTTTCATGATGGGTTGAATTTAATTTTGAAAGAACATTAATGAATACATCTACATGCAGAAAAGAAGAGGAACATAACAATCATCAGTACATGAAAACATAAGCCGTTGATAATGAAGTTCGTCTAGGAAGGATTACGTCACTGGGCCCTAGTGTCAAGATGGTGTAGGCCGCTGCATTAGGTGCTATCAATAATGGTGATGTACACAGAGATGATGTCTCGATCATACAAGGGAAAATAACCTCACACAGGAGTGTCTCTAAGAGATATTCCACAACTAGAATTCTCAATCAAAAGACTCCTATCAGTGTGACACAAAAACATGCATGGTTAGCATCCCGCCAACATGGCACAAAATGGATCTCAAAAACAAACAGGCATGATGACAACAAAAGTATCCCAACAACATACAACAAGGGATCTCAAAACATAACATGATGAGTTATGACAGCAAGTACATCACATAGAAGATTATGCATCAAATCAAGCAAGGAATCATGACAACATGTAATAAACAAGATCATGCATCAACATCAATCAAGGATCTGTTCAACATAATGAAGAAAGAAGAAGTACATGAACACATCATATACCTCACAATTAAGGGTCGTTTGAAGTAGTGGATGTCACACTGCTGAAGCTGCTTGGACCATCGATCTCAAGGCATTAATCGTATGAATATGGCTGCTCGCACATGAATGTGGACATTTGCACTAGCACTTAATAAAGAGACTAGAAGAAGAAATGAGAGAATAAGAAATCTAAAGACACCATCAAATTTGTGGCGTCGAGTAGTGTTGAATCGACTGTCCAAAATCTGAATTCTGAGAAGTTGAGAAGTCTGGGCTCAAGGAATCTTTTAGATTACCCCAAGATTCCTCAAAGATTCTGCTCCATGGATGGACTGGAAATCTATGCTGAATCTGATCTCACCATTGCCATCCCTGCGGAAAACCATGAAAAACAAGTATAAACTTGACCATATTCTAAAATGTCAAAATTTTACTTCCTTGGGAGAATTTCATGGCTCATGGTTCCACATGCATTCTGAAAATGACTGAAAAATGCAGAACTCTGATGAAGAAATGAAAAACACCATTGTGTTCATGGTGACAAGAGGTGTAAAATCCATATAAAATTTGTCAATTTCTAACAAAGTGAAAATTTTGCCCTCCTGCAAAATTCATGGTTCCTCCATTAAAATATTAATTAATTCACTACCTTGAAATCCGTGCCCGCATTCTACCCCCTCGAAATATGTGCAAAAGTAAAAACTTTGAGTTTAAATAAATTTCCTTCGGTGGATTTACCAAGGGAAAGTGGTTGGTGCATTGGTAAAAGAGGCAAACGGTTGGGGAGAGGTCAGGGGATCCAATCCCGCACCTCCCGAAATAATACCAACAGTTTCTTTTGTAAACTGAAATGATGCATTAATGGGTGTCGGGTCCACATTGGGCGGCCCGCCCCTTAAACCCCTCGTTACTACATTATGAATGCATTAAAATCAGTGATCGGCTTTGGAAATCGACGCTTAACATGGGCGCTGGCGACATTATCGGCACGATTTACGTGGTTTCGCTGATATCTATATTGGCGACATACAAAATCGGTGATCGGAATTCCTAATCGGCGATCGGCATGGTGGATGGCGTATTAATCGGTGCGATATATGGTGGTTTCGCCGATATTCATATTGGTGATATATAATCGGCGATCGGTGTGGTGTCGGCACATTGCAATCGGCGGCATATATATCAGGTTGGGGTGATAGGGTGTGGGCGGGGTCTACTACCGATGGCCCGCGCCCACCCCATAATACAATATCTATATATATATATATATATATATATATATATATATATATATATATATATATATATATATATATATATATAGATATATATGCGGCAGGCCTTTGGAGGGTTCGGCAGAGGTTATGGCTGCCGACCCTAAAACATATATATGTTGTTTACTGTTGATTGCGATTGCGATAAGGCTGGCGGGGGTTATGGCCGTCGGCCTTAAAATATATATGTGATGGTTTTAAGGGTTCGGCGGGGGTTATGGCCGCCGATCCCGAAACCATATATATTGTTTATTTTTTATTGTTTTATATAGTTATTTTAATAATTATATATTAAAACAAATTTTGTTACATGGTTAATCAATAACCATTTTCCATAAAAAATGATTCTTGTCTCTTATCCAAGTTTTTTTGAAAATGCAACAAGATTATGGAGCTTAGTGGAAAGGAGTCGCCTTCACTAAGTGGGCCCGCAGGCTATTTTTGGCGCAAAGTCTATTTTTAGACATATGGATCATGGTCTATGAGTTGCAGGATGCTATTTGTGGATGATTGGTCATGTTGGTAAAAATAGATGGACTTCTATTTTTAGACATATGGGCAAAGTCTATTTTTAGACTGCCAGGCTAAAAGCAGAATAGTCGAATATTATTAGCTCTTAATAATATTTGGACTATAAACATTATCTTATCCTCTTGGAGCACTTCAGTTCGAGCTACGGATGTGTCACATGCAGCTACCAGAAGGAAATACGCTTTTCTTATGGGTCAGTTGAGCTATTGCATGATAGACTTCAGTTAGAACTCAAGTGATTGAGTTTGGTGGAGTTGATTGAGGAGTTGATGGAGTTATGTTTAGTTTGAATTGGTTGAACTAGTTGTATTTAGTCTAACTGCAGAATACACTAGTGATGAGTGATGTAAATTAATTATTAATTAATTCACTAATTATTAACTCATAAATCAACTAAAGAATACATCAATTAACTCAGTGCATGGACAATCCAGTGGAGACAAGTGTTAGAGGTGAGTGAAAGGGCAAGACAACTATCAGTTGTGACTATAGTTGTGCATGAGATTTGCAAAATCAATGGATTGATTATTGCCAATGAGGATTGCGTGGTTCAGCCAAGGGAAATACGAGTTTGGATCAGCCATTCTCATCTATTCTCATGCAGGATTGCGCAGTGGAGGCAGGCAAGCAACGGAGGAGATTTGAACCTGTGATTGATTCAGATCTGAGCTAGTTTTGTGTGTAACAGGTGGAGATAGTACTGAGTACTTGTGAGGAGTATTGTACTATGTATTGTTACATGTTCTCAATCATTATAATATACAGATAGTTGGGGGTTTTCAGCTGTATTCTTTCCCTGGTTACATACTGTGTTAATTTGCGCATGCGATTGATGTTTCATTGTTTTTAATTCCGCAAAATTGATGATCAACGTAAAGGAGGTTATGTATTATGCATGCATTCCACAATAGTGTATAATCAGGATAATCTCTGTGAATAAGTGACATATTATTCAAAATTTCTACAAGTTTAGGAGACCAAATGGAAGAATGCCAAGTGTTAATGTCTGATGGGCTGTCATGTGGGCCCCACCTGCTTACTAGGATGCCATGTGGCACATTGTGGGCCCCTCTTTTACCCTGTCATGTCAAACTTTTAAGCGCTCTATCTTTCACATACGAACTCGGCTTGACGAACCGTTCACACCCCCGTGATCAGGACGACGAGATCTACGCTCTGGTCCTGTTTCAAAGTCATTCTGAACACTTTGGTTTTTGAGCCCTCTTCGTCCTGTGTGTCTCTCTGGAGCCACCTAGATCAATCCTCCCCACTGAGGAGATTTTGGTCCTCCAAAAGCATGAAAAATAATCTGCAACTTTCTCTGTACCCTGTCTACATCACAAGCATCCTGAAAAGGTCTCGCTTCCATCTCCTTCACCTTTGTTCTTTGGAGCCTTAAGCGACGAGCTGACATCTGCTACCTCTGCAACTTATATTACATCATTTTGCAAATTACATGCTTTGAATGACAGGGCCAACTAAATACCCAAATGTCCCACACTTGCCACGGGTTTATAACACATACTCAGTGGTCAAGTTTACATCAAAATGGACGTAATACCCCAACTATGACAATAAGGCCAACATATCATTGTTGCTTCAAAAAGTGATGGAAAGCACCTCATCACTGCAACACATGATTTACATACATAAGTCCAAACACTATTCTTTTGACAAGTGATGGAAACATAACATCACTTTCAGAGTTTTAAAATGCAACTCAAAATATGACTCAAAACATGACCAGACATCATTGTTGCTGACCAAGTGATGGAAAACACATCATCACTTTTACACATTAAAATGAAACAAATTATTTACAAAATAATGACCATGAAATGAAAACATGTACAGAAACCATTTTTCACTTATAATGGTGAATGGGTCACCTCCTTGAGGTGGTTTTGCTTGTCGAACAACCGCTCTTCCTGGTTCACGCACCGATGCTTTATCTTTAAGGCACTGCTTTGGATGGAGCCTCCAGCAAGTGGCTCTTTGATGGCCATTTCTATCGCAATGATTGCAGTAGGATTTCTTCCTCCATATCTACTTAACCTCTTTCTTTTCATGCTGTTGAGAGGATCTTTCATGCCTCATGAGTGCTGCCATTATTTTCCAACACTTAGAAAAGGTATGGTTAGGTAAACCACAAAAGGTACATGTTTTTCGATGCCTTGATATTCGTTCATTATTAACAACATGATCATAATCAAAATGAACATTCGAAGATAGAAAATGGTTATACCTTCCTTTGTTTTTCCTAATGTCAGTATGGCGATGAGAGCTTGCCTCAGCTCTCTCCCTGTAATGGAAACTGCCATGGGATGATGTGGATTTCCCATCATCCTCTTTCCTCGACGATGTCTCGGATGAATCTGACACCTTTGAGCACTCTCCTCTAGTGTATCTCGAGCTTGCAAATCGATGTTCATGCACAACCTCAAAATGTTGAGTTATGCCTTGGTTATTAACACCAAGTTCTTCTTTCTCCTCATGCCTCGCCTTTGTAAGGAGCCTCATATTTGTCCCTGTAATTGGGATCTCCACATCTCCAATAGACATCATACTATGAGAACATGAAATCGAAAGGAAATCAACATCCTTTACTTCCTCTTTCGATTTGGAAAGAACTAATGAGGGTTGCTCATCATCTGTCGTTGGTGGTTGGCTAACTGTCTCAACACATTCTCCAACTTCTTTCCTGGCATACCCAAGTCCTACCTAACGGGGTAATTCCCCTACTTTGATGGGGTTGACAATGACTTGGCCATTAATGCCCAAGCCTTTTCCTTCATACCCCATTCTCTTCAACAGTTTGGAGCCAATTCTTATGGTATGATTTTCAAACACAGTGAAATCATCATTAGGAAACATACATGAAGATGGAGAACTAGTTTTTACCTCACATGGGTGTCCTTGTAGCTTTTCCAAGGCCTCGTACTTTACTTGCAGCTGTCGTAGAAAACTTTGTTTTTCCTCCTTCTCTTCATGTAGATGCATCTTCAATTCATCATTCTCTGTTTGAAGATTGTGTTTGTTTTTCTTCAGTTCTTCCATGGCCTCTTCTATGGCTTGCAACTGAAGTTGCAATTGCTCCTTTTCCTCTGTCTCTAATTGTAGAGTTTCATACATGATTTCCACTTTCTTGGAAACGTTCAGCATGGTCTCGTACATCGCTCTTTCATTCTATATCACTGCATGTTCCATTGTTCACACTGCAATTCACATACATGTAAAGACTGCTCTGATACCACTTGATACAAGTTTGGTGTGAAGAAGGGCCTTTCCAAGACCTTTTACTTTCATGATGGCCTAAATTTAATTTTAAAATAACATTAATGAATACATCTGCATGCGGAAAAGAAGAGGAACATAACAATCATCAGCACATGAAAACATAAGTCGTTGATAACGAAGTTCGTCTAGGAGGGACTACGCCTCCGGGCCCCGGTGTCAAGATGGTGTAGGCCGTTGCATTAGGTGCTGCCAATAATGGTGATGTACGCAGAGATGATGTCTCGATCATACAAGGAAAAATTCCCTCACGCAGGAGTGGCTCTAGGAGATATTCCACAAACGAAATTCTCAATCAAAAGACTCCTATCAGTATGACACAAAAACATGCATGGTGAGCATCCTGCCAACATGGCACAAAAGGGATCTCAAAACAAATAGGCATGACGACAACACGAGTATCCCATAAACATACAACAAGGGATCTCAAAACATAACATGATGAGTTATGACAACAAGTACATCACATAGAATATTCTGCATCAAATCAAGCAAGGAATCATGACAACATTTAATAAACAAGATCCTGCATCAACATCAATCAAGGATTTGTGCAACATAATGCAGAAAGAAAAAGTACATGAACACATCATATACCTCACAACCAAGGGCCATCTGAAGAAGTGGATGTCACACTACTGAAGCTGCTCGGACCATCAATCTCAAGGTATTGATCGTATGAAGATGGTTGCTTGCACATGAATGTGGACATCTGCATTAGCACTTAGAAAAGTGACTAGAAAAAGAAATGAGAGAATAAGAAATCTGAAGACACCATCAGATTTTTGGCATCAAGTAGTGCTGAATCGACTATCCAAAATCTGAATTCTGAGAAGTTGAGAATTCTGGGCTTAAGGAATCTTTTAGATTCCCCTGGGATTCCTCAAAGACTCTGCTCCATGGATGGACTGGAAATCTGCAACTTAGATGGTGAATCTAATCTTGCTATTATGATCCCTATGGAAAACCATGAAAAACAAGTATAAACTTGACTATATTTTGAAATGTCAAAATTTTATCTCCTTGGGAGAATTTCATCACTTATGGTTCCGCTCCCTGTTTTTTGCTAAAATCATGGTTCCACGTGCATTCTAAAAATGACCAAAAAATGCAGAACTCTGATGAAGAAATGAATAGCACCATTATGTTTGTGGCGACGAGAGGTGTAAAATCCATATAAAATTTGTTAATTTCTGACAAAGTAAAAATTTTTCCCTCCTACAAAATTCATGGTTCCTCCATTAAAATATTAAATAATTCACTGCCTTGAAATCTGTGCCTACATTCTGCCTCCTCGAACTCTGTGTAGAAGTAAAAACTCTGAGTTTAAATAAAATTCCTTCGGCAGATTTACTAAGGGAAAGTGGTTGTCGCATTGGTAAAAGAGGCAAACGGTTGAGGAGAGGTTGAGGGATCAAATCCCGCCCCTCCCAAAATAATACCAATAGTTTCTTTTGTGAACCGAAATGACGCATTAATGGGGGTCGGGTCCGCATTGGGTGGCCCACCCCTTAAACCCCTCATTACTACATTCTCGACGCATTAGAATCGGTGATCGGCCTTGGAAATTAGTGCTTAACATGGGTGCTGGCGATGTTATCGGTGCGATTTACGTGGTTTCGCCGATATCTATATCGACGACATACAAAATCGGCGATCGACATTCCTAATCAGTGATCGACATTCCTAATCGGCGATCGGCATGGTGGTTCACGTAATAATCGGTGCTATATATGTTGGTTTCACCGATATTCATATCGGCGATATATAATCGGCGATCAGTGCGGTGTCGACACATTGCAATCGGCGGCATATATATCGGGTTGGGGTGATAGAGTGTGGGTCGTGTCCACCGCCGATGGCCTGCGCCCACCCCATAATACAATGTAACATATATATATATATATATATATATATATATATATATATATATATATATATATATATATATATATGCGGTAGGCCTTCGGAAGGTTTGGTGGAGGTTATGGCCGCCGACCCTAAAACATATATATGTTGTTTGCTGTTGATTGTGATTGCGATAAGGCCGACAGGGGTTATGGCCGTCGGCCTTAAAATATATATGCGATGGTTTTAAAGGGTTCAGCAATGGTTATGGCCGCCGATCCCGAAACCATATATATTGTTTATTTTTTATTATTTTATATAGTTATTTTAATAACTATATATTAAAACAAATTTTGTTATATGGTTATTCAATAACCATTTTCCATAAAAAATTATTCTTGTTTGTTATGCAAGTATAGGATACCAAATGAAAGAACGCCAAGTGTTAATGGCTGATGGGCTACCATGTGGGGCCCACTTGCTTACTGGGATGCCATGTGGCACACTGTGGGCCCCTCTTTTCCCCTGTCATGTCAAACTTTGAAGAGCTCTATCTTTCGCATACAAGCTCGGTTTGACGAACTGTTCACACCCCCGTGATCAAGACACGAGATCTATGCTCTGGTCCTAATTCAAAGTCATTCTGAACACTTTGGTTTTTTAGCCCTCTTCATCTTGTGTCTCTCTAAAGCCACTTGGATCATCAACAAGGCACAGGAATAACACAAAAGTAATTAATGAATTAGTTGAAGAGCAGTAACAACATCACTGTGCTGATTAAAATCAAAAATAAATTCTGAGTTACAGAAGCATAGTAATAGTACTTATCTATATGTCGTGTCCTTGTACATAAAAAATTGAGTTCATTTATAGTTATTACATACCGAAATTAGAAACAAATAAGTCAGATTCTCATGCTGATAAAAAATAAAAGTAGTTACAAATTATTTCTCAATACAAATATACATTAGTTAGAATTGTAACCGCTTGGGTCTATTGCTTCCAAAATAAACAAGTCCTATTGCCGACAACTATTATGTGGAATAGTACCCACATTTGCGAGTTTTGGTGCAACAACTAAAGCAGTGCTAGCGTGAGTTCTAAAGCAGTGCTAGCGATAATGATTGTAAAGAATTTAGCAGTTCAAAAGCACAAAAACCCTTCCCTCGCTCCAAAGTCCTAATGATTTTTGTTTTCATTGAAAATAGTTCAACCGTGGAAAAGCACAAAAACCTAGTTGCAATTTCTCTTTCCAAGCTCTCAAAAATATTCACGTGGTTAAAAATAATGATAAAATTAAAAGAGCTGCCCTTAATTTTCAATTAGAAAGATATTTATTCATGTATCTATTCCCTAATAAAATGTTAAAAAAAAAATATTATCTTTATATTTCATTTTTAGTAATTTTTTTATTAAATCAATTAATTTTTTAAAACTTCTTTATATATTATTGGGGTGTTTACTATGTATCTATGATTTTCTTAGTACAACATTGGAGTGAAAAGAAAGGCTTGGGGTGTTTACTATGTATCTATGATTTTTTTAGTACAACATTGGAGTGAAAAGAAAGGCGGTAGTGTAAAAAAATAGGCAAATAATTAAGTCATTGATTAGGTTGCAGGCTGTGTAGAACACAATTAGAATATAAAGAAAGGTTGTCTAGAATTTGGTTAAAAATGCAGGAAGGAAATTTAAGATTTGGTTCACAGGAAGGAAATCTAAGATTTGGACACTCTTCTTTACTCTCCTCAATTTGAATTAAGTTATCATATATATATATATATATATATATATATATATATATATATATATTATATAATAGAGAGATATTTTGCAAAAACAAAATTTCAAAGCTTCTCCTCTGAAATCCCCATCCAATATCCTAAATAACTTGAGGCATTGGAAGCTCCATGCTCCTGCTCTCACAATTCTTCTTCTTCGACATGTCCTGATGACTATCACATCCCTCAATATACCTCTAACAAAATACATAGGATTAAAAAAATTTACAATTTTTTTTAGCATGTAACATCCCATGAATGACTTATCACATATGCTTAATTTGATCATCAAATGGTATTAGCACAATCATTAAGTGAATTGACCATAGAGGTGGAATAGAAAATTTCGTATATGAATAATCATTAGTGCAACTTGTTATGATAATGCAGTATGTTGCAAATTTGCATTATTAACGTTGTTCACGAGGACTTATAAAAACATGATGAACGATATATTTTTGCAATGTTAAGCAAGGTGAACACATCATAAAGATAACCAAATAGGAAATCACATAAATTAACATCGATATTACCCTAGAAACCCTAAAGGGAAATACCAACAAACATTTATTTTATTAAAATTTTCATGAGGGATTTCACCTATAACTCAATGGAAACAAATGGATTTCATCCCTTGTCCATTGTTGAAATTTTACTAAAGAAACATAATCTTTATTTCAAGAATGATTAGGCCTGTACATTATACATGTCGTCATGTTTCTTAAACACAATACCCTATAGTTATTAGAGTCCAATATCCTCATGGCCTGGTTGTTTACTATAGTAACTTTCTTCCCCATCATGTATCACCATTGTCAGACCATAACAAGTTAACAATATAACCAAGTTGCCCATTTGTAAACTACACTTGACAATCTTCCACTTTGAATGCTAACAATAGCTATATATATAATGACCTTATTGCCTACAATTAGTATTAGTTATAATCCATTGTTTGATCACAACAAAAGAGGTTGGTTTAGAAACTATCACTTAATTCTTTGTGAAAGTCATTATTATTCATTGCAAACACTATCATTAACAACCAATTGAATTTCATGATTACCTATAATAGCTCCTAGAGACAGTGCCTGCGTTGAGGAGAGACCAGTGCCTAGGACATCTTGATGAGTGTCTTGAAGATTTGATGCAGATTCACATCACACTCAGTGTTTAACATTTAAAGCGAAAAGCTATTCAAAACCATCCTTAAGAGGAGGAATACATATCCTAAAGCAAATTATTACTCACAGAAGCATTAACCTTAGATTTATAGCAGCCAACATCACATGAACTTGTAGTTTTTTTTTGTTATAGTATATTTGGTAGAAGACTGTAGCAAGAAGGAAAATCGATACACAAGGCTTAGTTTTAAGAATCTGATGCATAAAAAATTTAGAGTGAAATAGTTGGAACAAAGAATTGAATGGAATGAAAAGACACATGGAGCACATTTTAAGGATTAGCTTTCATATCAATACAAGCAAATTTCCTCGGCATTATACTAATATGAATCCATAAATCCATGAAAGAACTTCCAAAAACTACTACTACATGTAATATGAGAATAATAATGAAGACATATGGGACAAACACAGAAGGATCACATACTACATATTTGAATGAGCCAGAATTGCCAAAAAAAATTTACTAATCTTCCATAGTGCATATAATGTATTTGATAGTAAACATAATTTCTCTCTTGGAAAACCCAAAATTTTGAACCCTTGGTTCAGTCTCATAAAATTGTTTTTATAGGGCCTCAGAGGGAGAGGTCGTTACAAAACATTTCTTCTTGATTTCATTACAATGGAAAACAATAACAAAAACCTCAACGTGCTCCATGGCACAACCATACTAAATGAAACCCTAACTGACTGGATGAAAATAAAATATTTACATAAATAGGAAATAAGAAGTGTCATAATCAACATGATCCACAATATTAGTGGTCACAATGGGCAAGATGAAGAGGCTACATAGATGGTTCGATGATTTGGAGCACAGGAGGGTTGACAACTACTCACATCTTTTTCACAGTGTTGATGCTAACAGAGGATCTCAGAAGAACCATTGATATGCAATATTGAGGTTGGTCAGACTTGTGTAGTTCAGTCTAGGAAAAAACAAGGTTTTGACCATCCCCAGTAGCTGAAAGTCCCTCTTTAGATAGTTTACCACAATCTTATCCTTCAGAGTAGTAGTCTTCTCATGAGAAGAGTCTAATTTTCTTTTGGCCTCCAGTTGTCTTTTACTGTATTTTCCACACTGGATCAACACTCCCCCAAAGTCCCAGCAGCTGGGAAATCCTTCTCTAACAATCCTGTCAAACATGGTGTTGAAGGCAGCCACATTCATTGATACTACCTCTAGGTACTCCTCAATTTTGACCCTAGCTTCCTCCTTTTGGACAATCTTGGAAATCTCTAAGACAACAGTTACTTTGTCCACCACATCTATGGGCCTCATCTCACTAAGTGGCCTCTCATTCATAAACTGAATGAACCTTTTGGCAATATGGGAGTTGTTTTCTCCCTCTTGTTTGCCTGACAAGATGAAGCCTTCATATTCCTTAATTACAACCCTTTTCTCATCCATTAAGATTATATACTCGTAGTGGCTCCTAACCTCTTCAATGATCTTATCACAGACTAGTTGTTTGGCTTGCAACAAGGACATGTTTTCTTTAAGCTTTTCCTTGAGCTCAAAAATATCCTATTTTGCTGATTGTAGATTCTTATCAATGATTTATGTATTTGTCCTGGCAGTCTCCAGTTGCTTCTCTTTCTACATTAGGATTTTCTAAGCAACATCTATATCGTTCTGCACCCTTTTAAGCTCCCCCTCTGAAAGCTGGAGCTCAATGAGGGTCTTAGTGTGTTGTTCAGTTGGGTTTTAAGGATCTTCAGGCACTATCACTGCACATATATGTGAGTCTATTCTCTTTTGCAACTCTGTTGGTTGCTACTTCATGGCCACTATTTCATTGTTCCTGTCAATGAGCTCTTTTTCCAATATCTCCTTCCCTTCTTCTACTTGTGCAAGCTCCTTGGATTGGAGATGGTCACTACCTGACATGTTCAACTTATTCCTTAGCTCCTGGATTTTTGTTAGGGATACTTGAAAGAGAGATTCAAAAGAATTTTTATCTTCTAGATTCACTCCTAGCTTCATTACCAACTCCTCAAAGCTCTCATTTTACATGTGGAAAGCCCTTGAGTTGGATATCTCTTGTTTCAACCTGGTTCCAACATTTTCCAATAGATTCTCGGCCTTGCTTATGTTTATTGCATTCCTGTTGATCTCGCTATACAACATATCTCCAACTTTCCTATGGAAATTTATCTTTTATGGTAGGGGAACACTGTGCTAATTTCAATGAAATATCTAAGGATTTAAATTGAGAACCTGCAAGCAAAGACTATGCCAATGGATGTTGTAGTGAAAAATTCATCTGATTTCTTTCTAAAGCCATAGTAGCCAACAATCTGGTCTAGTATGGAACTAAGTGAGATGTCATTTGTTGTTTCATCTCCTCTCTCACCTTCTTATTTCTTTCTTCAATGGCATTTCCAGTAGGCCAACTTGAACAAGTACCAGTTTCACTTCCTTTTGCACCTAAGGTAGCTACCTCTGAAGAGGATGAGGTAGCATCCTATGATGGATCATCCAAGGTCACCTGGAAACCTAGTTGATCTGGCCTTGTCTCCACTAGCGTAGTCTTAAGTTCCTCTTCTTATGTCTCTTGGGTCTTTGCATTTTTAGGTTCATGTATATCCTCCATCTCTATATCTCCAATCTGGTCCACAGTACTTTTTTGCGATTTGTACCTAGCTACTGGAGGCTCAGTCTCCATTTATATATCCATAGGCCATGAATCAATATTAGCTTTCCATTCAATTTCAGGCTTATACTCATGTTCATAGGTCAAAGCTTTGATCTTCTCCCTCCTTTGAGCAATGACACCATCAGGGTCATAATTCCAAACATCTCTTAGATCAAAATTCATTTTCTTGAGTAATGCTTCATCTGCCTTAAAGGCTTGTCTAGAGTTGACAACAAAAGTCCGCATGGGTTTTGCCAATTTACACATATGTCCATTCTTTGCAAGGATAAAGTGGAGCTAGTACGCATTGAGACCCTGCCTGATAAATTCTAGAACAAATATCCTCATAGGAATGAACACAGGTAGATGGTAAGAGGGAAGTTCACAGCCATAAACCCTGATCTTAGTGTGATCCTAAAAATGCTACCTATTAGCTCTGCTACATAATTCGGTTTTTGTTTGGTCAAAGACAACTTGGCAGTGTTGTTGGTGCTTGAATAAATCTTTCAGCAACCTTTTCCTCCTTCCTTCTTCCCCGTATTCTCCTCATACTCTCTTACCTCCTGCTTAATCCCTTAATCCCTACTATCCCTATTTTACCTCAAAATTCAGCTTAAACCCGTATTAATTTAATCCTCCGCTGCATGTGTTCCCCCCCCGTTTCACTTCTATTTTGTTTTGAAAGCCTACGTTCTTTAGGCCCTCAGCGTTAATTCTTAATCACCATGTGACCCGATCATATGACTCGGCGCTCTCTTTTAAACCCCGCTTTGATCTCCACCGTCGATCACATCACGATCTGACGGTCTCCACGTTCTTCGCCTGCACATTAAACATCATTATTATCTCCACCATTGATCGTGTCCATCGCGAGATCTAACGGTTATCGCAATCCCTGATCATGCGACTTGTGCACGCGTTAACCCACGGGGGTGCGGTTTTCGTCCGCCACGTGTCGTGTTCTCACTAGATCACTGCCCGTTATACGGAAACCACTAAGCCCTGTAGGCAGTGTGGGGAATATCGCCTGCCACGCAAATCCGCCATCCTCGCCGTTTAAACCTCACGCACCTTTCGCGCCCGATCACCATCGGATCTGCCTGATTGTGATCCGATGGCTGACGAATGTCTTCACCTGTCCGCCTCCTAATTCTTCCCGCCAATGATCTCTGCTATTCATTTGCTTGATCCAACGGATGTTGTTGCTCATGCCTCCACCATTCTGTTTGCACCCATTACCTGCTCTGTGCTCCCGAAACACGAAGATGGCCAGCTACCAGTCCCTTTACTGCCTATATTAAATCTTCAAACTACCTCACTCAAGAAACAGCATGGCCGAAGGACAAAAAGTACAGCCTTGAGCAGTTAAAGCATTTATCATTTATGGGTTTCTTTCAGTCAGCATTCCGCCTGCTCAGAGAAGGACATCAGACTATCTAAAAAGGTCGATTTTGTTCATTAAGACACTGAGATTGCAGTAGAGGCCCATTTTAGATTGTAAATGTGGTTGGTGGTCCATTATGACCCCTCCACGCGTAGTTTAGCAGACTATTTT
The DNA here is from genome assembly GCA_031772625.1 of Pinus tabuliformis. NCBI lineage: Eukaryota > Viridiplantae > Streptophyta > Pinopsida > Pinales > Pinaceae > Pinus > Pinus tabuliformis. The sequence goes on from CM062819.1 coordinate 159,465,145, forward strand.
TGTAATCAACTTCTATATATATCTAGAAGACAAGATGTAATAGGTTGATGAATGTTATTCTAATGTAGACTTCAACTTGTGGAGACTGTAACTACTGTGACACCTGCAGCTTCTGGTCTTCATTTTCAGCTAATACAAGCTTCTTTTGTTGTTAATTGCTCACTTTCCACTTCTTCTTCTTTGTTCCAGGCTGTGCCTGTTATGCATTTATTTGTGTGCGGTTAATGTTTAGCATTAGAGGGGCTGTCATCCCACCTCTGCGTTAGAATTTAGCATGTATCATTGAATTTGTATGCAGGTTTTTGTTGTTTTAATGCCAGAGAGCTGTCATCCTGTCTATGCATTAGGAAATAGATTTACAAACCTTTTAACTGGTTGCAGCTGGCCATTACAGGGTCCTTTGCATCTGCTGGTGTGATCAGTATTCTCCATCATCATATTTTCCTTAAAACTGTGAGTAATTGGTGGTCTAAGGCCTTGTAGTCTGGGGGTGTTCACCCATGTCTGGGGTTAAGCATAGTAGAAGTGGTTATCTGGCTTGAATATGCAGTATTTCTTTCATTCATCCACCATTTATCCAACATTTTGTTGAGTTTGTAATGTTCCCGAGCATCTCTGATATACAACCTAGGAGAGTTTCTTGGGGTGATAACATTAATTGGCACCGTTGCCGAGGAGAGGAGAATTGAAGCTCAGCTTCCCTGGGAGAACGACACAGCTTCAAGCTTTGATGATAGACAAGGTTTGAACACAGTTTCTGGTTGTAATCATCTATCTGGCGACTCCACTGGAGGAAGACCAAGCTTTGGCGACTCCACATTGAAGTTCTGGTGCAGTTGGTGAGGTATGTTCAGAGATATCTTCAGAAATCACCAGCTAAACCAGTGCCTGATCCTGAGAAGATCATTCAGCAGAAGAAAATATCGCAGTAAGGAGCATCAGAATCAAGTAAGCCTTGGAATTTTTATGTATCTCTGCTAGTGTAGAAATACCTTTAGAGATTCATATAGCTCCTTAGTCATTCATTTCCCTTTCGGACCTCAGTTGAAAGAAGCATCCATGTTGTCCATCATATTCCTCTGTTTCTGTCATTCTTTTCATTGATTCATTCCACTCAGTCCACCAGTATCCTTCCACTTACCTCAGTCATTGCAGGTCAGCAAGCCCTCACAAAGATAGAAAGAATAGTTGCTGCTAGGTATGGGCCCTTAGTATTGCCTACCCCTTTGAATGCCATGCCTGCAGGAGATTATCAAGAATTTATGCCAAAGTTTACTGGTGCAGAAGGAGTAACAACTGAAGAGCATTTAGAGTCCTTTTATAGCTATGCTGATAACCTGGATATCAATGAAGAGGATGTCTGGATGAGGGTTTTTGTTCAAAGCCTAGATGGGGAAGCTAGAAAATGGTTTAGAAATTTACCCCCTAGGTCCATTACAGACATTGAGGCCCTAGATGATGTATTTTTAAAGCACTGGGGGAATAATAAAGATCTGCTCTTTTATCATACTAAAGTTGGAAACCTACAGAGAGAAGATGGTGAGCTGAAGTCTGATTTCAACATCAGATTCAATATTATGTACAACAGAATGCCAGCTGAAGTAAGGCCCACCCCTACTTCTGCCATGCTCACTTATGCTAATGCCTTCAATTCTCAGTTCTGCCTGCTGTTAAGAGAAAGAAGATGCACTTCTTTGGTTGATATGCAAGCTGTAGCCTTTGAAGTAGAAGCGAATATTATTGATGTAGAGAGACTTGAAGGTGATGCCGAGAGGAGAATTCAGGGAGGTGAATCCTCATCATCCTCAAAGCCTGAGATCGATGAATTAGCTAGGATGATTGAGTTTTTAGCCTTTGAAGTTTCCAAACTAAAAGCTAAGCAATATTCTCAGGAAGCTGGAGCTCATTGTTCCTTTTCTCTTCCAACTCCAAATCCATGTAGAGGAACACATGAGCATTTGCAGAAATTGCAAAGAAATAAGATTACAAATGAAGACAAAGGGGTGAGGCCCCTTTTACAGAATATAGTCATGGAAGAAGTGCAGCATGAGGAGAAGGTCCATGTTTTGGAAGGTTCTCCTTTCCTAACAATGGCTCCTTATGAGAGAGCATTATCCAGAGGCACTGTTTACCAGTTTTTTGTAGCTGCAGAACAACAAGTTGATCAGCAGAAGCAGTCAGCAGCAGGTCCCACCATCCTCAAAGAGTCTGAGCCCGAAGCCAGCCCAGCTTCCAGTGACTATGCAGATCTGCAAATTAGCCAGCCTGCTATCATCCCCTACCCGGTGATCAATAAGGGAGAAGAAAGCTCTCCATCATCTTTTGTTTCTTTGTCTGCTCAAAAGAGAATCCCTCACAGTTGCCCCTTGAACACTGAGGCAGAACAAAATTTAATGCTCAAGGCTGAAACTGATCATCTCAGTCTTGATATTCTGAAACCTGCTCAGATGGCCTCGACACAGACTGAAAAGGCAGCTTATCAGATGACAGAGGAAGAGGGTGTACAGTCTTGGAACTCCTACTTGGATGTGGACTGTTTCAAGAAAGATTCAGGAGCAGATAATGTCTCTGTCTCCCTTGCACAAGAAAACGATGGTTCCTCATTCATGTTAGTTGTGCAGACCACAGATGACAAAGAAAAGTACACAACAGTCATGATTATGCAGCAGGTGTACAGAGGCTCCTATGAATAACATCCAAGGAGGAGAGCACACAGAAGGGAGATGAATGTTGATCCATATCTACCTATTAAGCTCAAATGTCCTAAACTGTTTGAGGTGGATGATCAAATAAATCTTGTTTTGCAGCTCTATGATGAAGGGGCTGAGAGAAAGGGAAACAATTATGATGGCCCATCAGTTGGCCAGTTTTTGAATATTTATCATGTTTAAGGCTCTCAAGCCTTAGTGATGATAATCATGTTCTTTTACAGGTTTCTATTTGTTAGAAAATTATATATTACGGAGCAATGGAACACATAAAATATTGCAGAAATATAAACACAGAAAACACATAAAACAAGACAGACACAGATATACATGGTTCACCCAGTTTGGGCTACGTCCATCCCAAACAGCCAATCCTTCCTTTCTATTATCCAGCAAAATGAAGAGACACAACCTACAGCAAATCCGCTGTAATATCCTCTGTTTTCTCTCACAGTCTCACCTCTCTGTTTCTCGCTCAGAGAATACACATTTATTTCTCAGCCTCAAATACAATGCCCTCATACAAAGAGAGGGGTTGCCTTCTAGGGCAAAAAACCCTAAACTAAACATAAGTTCTACCGTCAGATCATCTGCATAATGAACGGCCCAGATTGACTAGAAATTACTATACTTTTACAAGGCAATTTTACATCTATTTTTGGCTTCGGGGGCGCTGACACGAACCCCTGCCGGGGGACCGCTAGCCCCCGGACCCCCCAGCCAGGGGGGATTGACCCCCCTGGACCCCTACGGGGGGGACAAGTCCCCCCTGCACCCCCCCGTATGGAGGGGTGTACAAACTTCTTGGGGTATACATCCAGCTGAAACAAAAGACCTCATAACAATCATGCTCCACACACAACACTATTGTAGGCTTAGTTGACTCCATGCCCAATGGATACTAGGCATAGTTTTGAAATCTTATTTTTCATGAAGGCATTGGTCTGCAGTTCTTGAGACCTCACAGGGAGGATCTCATCCCCAGAAGGAGCCAGTGTTAGCTCTGCTACATAATTCAGTTTTTGTTTGGTCGAAGACAGCTTGGCAGTGTTGTTGGTGCTTGAAGAAATCTTGCAGTAGCCTTTTCCTCCTTCCTTCTTCCCTGTATTCTCCTCATACTCTCTTAACTCCTACTTAATCCCTTAATCCCTGCTATCCCTGTTTTACCTTGAAATTCAGCTTAAACCCGTATTCATTTAATCCCCCGCTGCATGCGTTTCCCCCCCCGGTTTCACTTCTATTTTGTTTTGAAAGCCTACGTTCTGTAGGCCCTCAGTGTTAATTCTTAATCGCCATGTGACCCGATCATATGAATCGGCGCTCTCTTTTAAACCCCACTTTGATCTCCACCGTCGATTGCATCACGATCTAAGGGTCTCCACGTTCTCTGCCCGCGCGTTAAACATCGTTCTTATCTCCACCATTGATCGCATCACGATCTGACGGTCTCCACGTTCTCCGCCCGCGCGTTAAACATCGTTCTTATCTCCACCGTTGATCGCGTCCATCGCGAGATCTAACAGTTACCGCAATCCCCAATCGCGCGACTTGCACGGGCGTTAACCTGTAGGGGCACGGTTTTCGTCCGCCATGTGTCGTATTCTCACTGGATCGCTGCCCGTTATAAGGAAACCACCGAGCCCTGTAGGCGGTGCGGGCAATACCACTCGCCGTGCAAAACCGCCATCCCCGCCGTTTAAACCTCGCGAACCTTTCGCGCCCAATCACTGTCAGATCTGCCCGACTGCGATCCGATGGCTGACGATTGTCTTCGCCTGTCCGCCTCTCGATTCTTCCTGCCAACAATCTCCACCGTTCATTTGCTTGATCCAACGGATGTTGTTTGTTCCCTGATCTGCTCATGCCTCCGCCATTCTGTCTACGCCCATTACCTGCTCTGTGCTCCCGAAACACGAAGATGGCTGGCGACCAGTCCCTGTACTACCTATATTAAATCTTCAAACTACCTCACTCAAGAAGCAGCATGGCCGAAGGAGAAAAAGTACAGCCTCGAGCAGTTAAATCATTTATCAGTTATGGGTTTCTTTAATTCAGCATTCCTCCTGCTCAGAGAAGGACATCAAACTATCTAAAAAGGTCGATTTTGCTCATTAAGAAACTGAGATTGCAGCAGAGGCCCATTTCAGATTGTAAATGTGGTTGGTGGTCCATTATGATCCCTCCATGCATAGTTTAGCAGACTGTTTTTGTAATCAAATTCTATATATATCCAGAAGATAGAATGTAATAGGTTGATGAATGTTATTATGATGTAGACTTCAACTTCTAGAGACTGTAACTATTGTGACACCTGCAGCTTCTGGTCTTCATTTTAAGCTAATACAAGCTTCTTTTGCTATTAATTGCTTACTTTCCACTTCTTCTTCTTTGTTCCAGGCTATGCCTGTTATGCATTTATTCGTGTGCTATTAATGTTTAGCATTAGAGAGGCTGTCATCCCACCTCTACGTTAGAATTTAGCATGTATCATTGAATTTGTATGCAGGTTTCTGTTGTTTTAATGCTAGAGAGTCGTCATCCTGTCTATGCATTAGGAAATAGATTTACAGACCTTTTAACTGGTTGCAGCTGGCCATCACAGGGTCCTGTGCATCTGCTGGTGTGATCAGTATTCTCCATCATCACATTTTCCTGAAAACTATGAGTAATTGGTGGTCTAAATCCTTGTAGTCTGGGGGTGTTCACCCATTTCTGGGGTTAAGCATAGTAGAAGTGGTTATCTGGCTTGAAGATGCAACATTTCTTTCATTCATCCACCATTTATCCAACATTTTGTTGAGTTTGTAATGTTCCCGAGCATCTCTGATATACAACCTAGGAGAGTTTCTTGGGGTGATAACAGTACCATTTCCCTACCCTGTTGTCTTTGGTAACCTAGAGAAGCTCTCTTTGCTGGGGGAGAAATCTCGACGGGGGACCATGGATAATCTTATATGATATGGGCATATAAGTTGATATGAATTGAGAGTAACCACCACTATATGGCCTCTTCTAACAAAAATGTCGCAATCAAACACAAATTTCCTCTACTTGTTTCCATCCACTAAGTTGAAGCCCATGCACTCAAACTCATCCACATGGGTATAAAAAAACGGGTAGTAGAACAAAGAATAGTACCTAAAATAAGATGTTCTGGAAACATGGTGTAGTTTAAACCTTATGGCCTCAGCTAGGTTGGTTGGAATATCAAATAGGTGGCCAGGCTACATCATTTGTCTTAAAAACCCCAAGGTGTCTATGTTGGTTATGTTGGCATCATCATCCCCTAGCAGATGGGAAATTAGGGATAGGATGGGTTGGATAGATTCAACAAAGATGGTGATAGGGAATCTATCAGCTATAAGCATGGTTTGTAGGTCAGGGGCCAAGACCATCTACATGAAAAATTGTTGTTCATTGGCTAGGAGGGTTGAGTAATGATACACTAGGGTGACATCAATTAATTTTTGGGGTTCTAGAGAACTAGAGTAAACTAGGGAATTTTGGATTAGCTATGAGGTTACTTCAATAATTTTTACCCCAAAGGAGGAAACAAAGCATTTTTTCTCATCGATGTATGCTGCGGCCAACCAAGAGACAAATTATGGAAAATGGTGCATAATGGGTGTGATTTGGTAGTACAGGTAAGAGTCAACTACCCAAAATGGGTCCTCCCATGTGACATTGCTTCCATATAGTTCAAAATGGAGGTTAGACAAGTGATATGCATAAGCAGGGTCAACTACTTGAGCCTCCGTATCCATGAGGGGATCAATGCTGGAAGAGGTTTTGACCTTTCGGGCCTTTAGGGTCTAGGGGGATGCTTTCTTCATTTTTTATGGGTACTAAAGAAAAATTACAGGTGTACAAGAGCAATTGGATTACTTGGTTTTCGTGGAGAGGGTAAAAAACGATGTCGGGAAGAGGTACTCGGTCGACTAAGCTTGAATGACATTTCTATACAGGTAATTGGCGGGAGAGCGATGTAGTGGTGAAAAATGTTTGAAAATGGCGAGGCGGGAAGGTTTTTATAATTGGCACGGGGTAAACATTTGGTTGACATGGGGGTGACGTCATGGGGGGGACACCTAGCTAGATGTGATTGGGTGATGGTGAGGATGGGTGGATAGGTGCAGGTGTGGGTGGAGTTATCATTACCTTTGAATCTGTGCCTACTTGAAAAGTTGTCCACCAATTGGTCCACGTGGCACATGGTCCCCGCTCCCACCATCCTCCACTGGGTTGGATAGCGAGAGGCTAGAACTCGCACTCCCCTCCCCGGAATGAATCTGGACCGTCAAATCCAGATCTGAAGATTTGTTTTTTTGGGGGGTGCTTGTTTAACACCAGAGGAAGTTAACCCCCTAAAATGCTTCCGGGGAGTTTCCAACTAGAGATGGAAGGTGATCCACTCAAGAGATGATTGACCTTTAACCAACGATGCATGCTTGCATAAAACATGTCCTCTTACCCTGTTGTGCTTTCCCGATAGGGGTCCAATAAGCATCTCTTGTGTTTTTAGACCTTCTTTTTTAGCTCTAGGCCCTGATAGTGGCCCCCATAGTTGATTTAGATGTCATTTTGAAATAGGAGGCTCTACTAATGACTCATAAGATGATTTAAAAGGAATTTTGGACCTAGATCATGGCTTTGATTATCAATTTCTTAAAACACATGAGGAAGGGTAACAACACAAACAAAAAAGGCTATGGTGTTTTCTTCCAAATATAATCAAAATCTCTCCATCTTAAATATTAAATCTTTATCAGTTATCATTTTTAGGTCAAAATCACTAATAATATTCTATACATTATACATCTTTGCATGAGAATACTTTCTTTCACAAGCATAAATAAAAGTAAAAACCATTTCCATAACTACTATTTTACTTTTACATGCATCGTTAAGTACAAAACCATAACTACTTAACACATGCAACACCTTAACTAGTATTTGAAAAACTATTATTTTATTGCATTTAATCAAAATGAAAAACCATGGGAGTAAATTTACAAAACCATGGTAATTTTTTTCTAGTTATTATTCTTGTTTCAAAACCGCAGGTAATAATCTGCTTGTTTCTTCAAAACCATTCTTGTTATTACCCATGTAAGAACATATGCAAATAATATAAAACATAGCCATCATTTTTGCCTATATTTCAAATGCATCATACAAATGCATACACTTAAACAAGTTGGCATATTTATCCATATTCCAAATGCCTTAAATAAATACATATGATTATAACATCACGCCTATTTATCCATATTTCACGTGCATTAAGTAAATGCATGGTAATAAAATGAAAAATGCATTGACAAAGGTCAAATTTTATTTACAAGTGTAAAATGTTTATAACTTACTCACAGGGAATTCACGAACAAAGCAATAGCATATCACGTGCATTCATATTGGGGCATAAAAAGTGAGGAAAAAATGAAATAATATATTGAGCATATAATAGGGGGTAAAGGGTTTTTATATGTTGTATAGCAATATGTGTATTATAAGGTATTGTTTATACAATACATTGGCCAAGCGGAGGAAAAAAAAAATGTGGGCTAGAGAAATACACGTTCATGAGAACAGTGGGATAGTGGGCTAGAGAAATACACGTTCAGGAGAACTGTGGGAGTATCGAGAGTGGGGTGGAGAAAGAAAAAACTATGATAATAATCCATAGTAGCCTAATATTCAAACCTATGGCCCTAGTATTGACATGCAATTCATAGTAATGTTAAATTTTTAAAGTAAAAGTGACATTCTCCTTTATCTTTCATTTTCATCCTTTCACTTAAATTTTTAACATTACCATGAAATGGCTCATGATGTTTGCACCTCATTATATTTCATATGGAGAAATTAGAATTTCAAATCTCACTCAAAATCCAGCAGACTTATTATTTTTTCAAGATTTCAAGATTGGGGGGATTGTAATGTTGCCATTGGATTTTGTCATGTACGAGGGTATGGAACTCACATTTAATGAATAGAGCCAAGCCCTCTATGTACCTTGATGTTAGTGATAGTGGTTGTCAATATCCTCTATCTCGACCCTACTAAAAATGTACACGTCACTTGAACAAAATATTGACTTGACATGCTACATTTTTTCTATCTTATGTTAATGCTTAGAGGGTGATATTAATGATAAAAATCCCAAGATAGGCAATGGTTTTGATGATATGTAGGTATTTGTTGTAGGATGACTTTTTTGGATGCTAGGGGCCGTCTAGAGCCTATTTTTTGATGTATTCTCGGTTCAGAGATGGATTGCACTCGATGTTAATTTGGTTATGTGCACTCTTACATGCTATATAAATGAGAACTTGTAATTTTTGGACCTATGGTTGATGAAGATTATAACTACTAGATGAATGATGTTTAATTGTTCAATCCATGTTTTTATGTTTTTTATCGCAAATTCATCATTCTACATGCTTTTTTTGACATATATGTATCAAAATATATAAAAATATATATTACATAAAATTCACTCCCAACCTCAGAGCTTTTGAAAATGTCACTACTCGCTCCTTCTTCCACTCCTACTTCCTGATTCTACTCCCACTTCCCACTCCTACTCCCGCTCCCAAGAAGCCTTGCTCTAAAACATACATGCATCACATTACTGATATCTCTATGATCTATGTCTAATGTGTGTGTTAACATTTTTTACCTGTTGCTCAGCTAGAGATCCTCCCAGTGATGGGGTAGTAGAGAAGACAACATATATGGTACCTTCATCCTTTCCTTACATTAGTGATGAACATGTTGAATGAAAGTGAAGGGGACAATGATATTGATTATTACTTGGTAAAGGGCACATGCATGCCACAAGAGATAGTGTTATGCTCTTTACCTGCAAAATGATACCCAAATACAGAATATGTGAAGAAAAGATACCCAGAACACAGAATAGCAATGATTTTATTATTCAGAGAGTAATGTTCACTTGCCTCTTCGAGGGGGCAACCTCCAATAGAGCAGAGCTCGACTACAAAATAAGACACAATGCTCCTTGCAGGGAGTCTCTATCCTTTATATATGACTCATACATGTAATACCACGGGCCAATACCGTGGGTTTTATTAATACCATCTATCTAATACTACTGCCCATTTGAAACTAACTGTGGTCCCGTCATTAATCGCGGGTTAACCAGTTACAAATATTAATATGGGCTTTATTGACTCTTGACTATGACGTGATCCCATGACATAAATAAGGGGGTTAGGGTGGGACCCTAACATGCCCTCCCCCTTAAGACTAGCCTTGTCCTCAAGGTTGAAGCTGCGGAAACTGCTGAAGAATAGTGGCTGGTTCCCAAGTTGCATCTTCTGGAGAGGTGTCTTTCCATTTATGAGGACTTCCTTAATCACGCGGCCGCGCAGGTGCTTGTCTCATGTGTCTAGAAACTGTTCGGGTTGAAGCCAGATTGACCCTTCTTCGTCCAATTCAGGTAGACTGGTTTGAACACGGCAATTGTTCCCAATCATTTTCTTGAAGCACGATACATGGAAAACTGGATGGATTTTTGCCGTAGGTGGCAAAGCCAACTTGTAAGCCACTTCTCCAATACGCTGAAGTACTTGGTATGGTCCATAGAATTTTGGAGAGAGCTTTTGACAACCCTTGTCTTTGAGTGATGTTTGCTTATATGGTTGCAGCCTCAAAAAGACCTGATCCCCTTCTTGAAATTGGCGCTCTGAGCGATGCTGGTCGGCCTATTGCTTCATGCGGTTCTGAGCTTGATGAAGATTCTCTCTAAGATGGGCGAGCATGGTTGTGCGGTGTTGTAGGAGTTGATCCACTGCTTGTACTTTGGAGCACCCCTTAAGATAAGAAGTAGGGGAAGGCGGAAGTTGACCATATACTGCTTCATAGGGAGTCATTTTGGTGGTGGCATGATAGTTGGTGTTATACCACCATTCAGCCAGAGGTAACCACTGTACCCAAAGGTGTTGCTTTTCTGAAGTGAAACACCTAAGGTAGGTTTCTAGACATTTGTTGACGGCTTCGGTTTGACCATCTGTTTGCGGATGATATGAAGTACTGAGTTTGAGTTGAGTGCCTTGTAGTCTGAAGAGTTCCTGCCAAAAATTACTGGTGAAGATCGGGTCGCGGTCGGACACAATAGAAGTGGGCATGCCATGCAATTTGAAGATCTGATCCATGAACGATTGAGCAACCAAAGTTGGTGTAAACGGGTGGGGTAGGGCGTAGAAATGAGCATACTTCGACAGTCGGTCCACAACCACCATGATGACTGACTTGTTCCCTAACTTTGGAAGACCTGTAATGAAATCCATAGAAACCTCCGTCCAAATTGATGCTGGAATGGGCAATGGTTGTAATGTGCCTGGTGTGTTGACGGTTTCCCCTTTGTGACATTGACAGACATCACATTCTGCTACGAAAGTAAGGATGTCCTTTTTCATGCGTGTCCAAAAAAATGATCTTCTGGTGCGAGCATACGTCTTCTGAAAGCCGAATGTCCTGCAATGGGAGATGAGTGCAATTCTGCCAAAATGCGACTTTTGAGGGTGGATGTTGGTGATATTACGACTCTGTCCTTGTAGCGAAGAATATCATTCTGCCACGAGTAGCCCTTGCTGGAATTAGGATCTATCTGCAATTGAGAAATGAGTTGGGAGAGCCCGGGGTGTGAAAACCATTCCCTGCAAGCCTCTTCAATCCAGTCTGTAATGGGGAGGGAAATTGCGATCAGAGTACTTTCCTCCTCAAATTGGCAAGATAATGCATCTGCTACACTATTGTCTTTCCCTTTCTTGTAAATGATCTCATAATCATATCCCAGTATTTTGGCTAACCATTTATTTTGTTGTGGGGAGGATAGGCGTTGCTCCAAAAAATATTTAAGACTGTGATGATTTGTGCAGATTTGGAAACGTCGCCCTAATAAGTAAGGTTGCCAGGTCTCTACTGCATGTAAGATGGCCATCATTTCCTTCTCGTAGGTAGATTGGCCCAGATTCATCCCACTGAGTTGTTGGCTTGTGAAGGCCAATGGTCGCCCTTCCTGCATTAAGACCACCCAATACCTGTACCCGAAGCATCACATTCAATGACAAAGGATTTGGTGAAGTCAGGTAGTGCTAAGACTGGAGTGGAACACATGGCGTTTTTTAGAGCGGTAAATTCCTGTTGTGCTTCCTCGTTCCAGAAGAAGGAATTTTTCTTTAGGAGTTGAGTGAGGGGCTTCGCTATGCGGCCATAGTTGCGGACAAATTTACGATAATAGCCTATGAGACCCAAAAATCCTCTCAAGCTCTTCAAGGTCTTAGGTTGAGGCCATTCTTGCACTGCCTGGATCTTTTTGGGGTCCACCTTGACACCTTCACGCCCCACAATGTGGCCCAAATACTCAACTTCTTCCATGCCAAACGAACACTTGGACATCTTGACAAATAATTTATGCTTGCGGAGCAGTTGCAAGAGTAGATCTACATGCTGAAGATGTGCAGCCCAAGTGCCACTATAGATGAGGATGTCATCGAAGAAGACAAGGACAAATTTTTGGAGATATGGTTTGAGAATGTGATTCATAAGGCTCTGAAAAGTAGAGGGGGCATTACAGAGACCAAATGGCATGACCAGGAACTCATAATGGCCTTCATGAGTTCTGAAAGCCGTCTTGGGAATGTCGACTTCCTTCATGTGAATTTGGTGGTAGCCTGAGCGAAGATCCAACTTAGTGAAGAATTGAGCCCCATTGAGTTCGTCCAGCAAATCGTCAACCACCGGGATGGGAAATTTATCTTTGACTGTCAACTTATTGAGGGCCCTGAAGTCGGGACACATCCACCAGTCCCCATCTTTCTTGAGCACCATGACCACTGGGGATGAATAAGGACTAATGTTGGGACGAATGACACCTGCTTCCAACAGTTCCTTGATGATTTTTTCTATTTCATTCTTTTGGGTGAACGGATATCTGTATGGCCGCACATTTTGGGGTTGGGCCCCTGGAACCAAGGTGATGCTATGATCATGTTCCCCTCGCGAGGGTGGAAGCTCATGAGGCTTGTCAAAGACCGTCCGATGGTTATTTAAAATCTGTTGCATCTCATGATGAATTGGCAGAGACATGGTTTCGACTGCCTGGATGGAATTAAACTGAGCTACCACTCCATGATGGCCCTTTTTTAACAATTTTTCCATCCTATGTGAGCTGATGATAGAGGGGGCTCCCGCCTGGAGTCCACGGAGAGTATGTGTGGAGTTGTTTTGCTTAAAACTCATATATAACTCCTGGAAATCCATTGTGATTGGCCCAAGAGTGCGAAGCCATTCAGCGCCGAGGACAATGTCGCAACCCCCCATGTGTATGGCAAACATGTGGGTTTTCAACTAATAATCCCCCATTTGAAGTTTGACATTTTCACAGTGGCCTTCACATTTCATTGTGCCCCCATCCGCAATTTGGACTTGGAAGTTAGAAACTGCTCGTTCAAAACAATGTGCTGCTTCTGCGATTTTTTGATGGATGAAATTATGGGTACTTCCACTATCAATCAAGACTACTACTGGGCGATGTTTAAGAAAACCCTAGATTTTGAGATTTTGAGGGGAAGAAATCCTTGCCAACGCATGCAGCGAAATAACTGGATCGTCAGAGACATTCTCCTTTGCGTTGTCTTCTTCTAGCGCCTCATGTTCCTCAAGTGGTGGATCTTCCTTTGTTGAGCTGTAGTCAGTGGCATCTATTTGAAAAAATTTGGGCTCCTTGCATTTATGACCTGGGGAGTATTTTTCATCACAGTAGTAACATAGTCCTTGCTTCCTTCTTTCGGCCATTTCCGCAAGTGACACCTTTTGGACCTTAAGTGTTTGAGTCGTGTTGTGAGCCTGTGAGGGACGACCTTTAGCAGGGAAATTTGGGCGACTGTATTGGGCTGTTAATGCACGTTCCACCTTACGAGCTACATGGCAAGCCTCCGTCCACGTGGGAGGGTGGTGAAGTAGAACTTGAGCTTTGATGGCTTCTTTAAGACCACTGATAAAACATTCCGTGTAGAACTCATCTGTGAGACCCCTAGTGTGGAAGGCTAAGGCTTCAAAAGCAGTAATATATTCATCCACTGTACCAGTCTGTCGGAGCTTAGTGAGACGACCCAAAAAAGAATCTTCTTGTTCAAAGCGATCTCGAAGAGCTTTGGTAAATTGGGTCCAAGTCTTAAAAGGTCCATTGCAACGCTGATGCCATTCCCACCATTGCCAACGTTCATTGTCCAAGTACATGCTCCCCAACATAAGCTTAGTCGCATCCTCTGGGATATGATTCAATTTGAAATACTGCTCCATTTGTGCTAGCCATGTGGACGGGTGAGAACCGTCAAATTTATGCATATCCAACTTGGGAGATCGCTGACTGGGTTGTGGATGGGTGTGCCAGACGTGAGGAGAGTGGCTAGACTCACCCTCATTGTATTCATTTCTATTATACTCCTCCTCGTGGGCTTGCTCCTTGTCCTTCGGAAGAAATTGTTGTATCCGGAGACTTAGTCCTCGAAACTCCTTTTGGAGGGATTGCATGGATTCTTCCAGTTTGTCCATCCTTTAATTTGCCATCGCTTGAGCTCTAGTCTCTACCATACACCAACCTGATGAAAAATTGGGACCGCCGAAAAAATTTGACTAATAAATTGAATGGTACCATCTTGCTCAGCTCGTCGTCCTGATTCTGATGGGCTAGATCACCAATAAGCGCCCCGGGAGATCTCAGACTCCTTTTTTTTGTTTTTTTTTTAAAACTCCTAATGGAGTTTTACTCCTTCTTGATCAATACTGTAGTCGCTAAATCCTCAAAATGTCAATGCTGCCAAAAGTCCTGCGAAAAGTATACCCCGGTATAGGAACCCTTCACAACAACTCCGATCTGGTGGGTCTGAGAGATCTGAATGGTAGAACAACTGTTGCGGTGGATCTGATGGATCTGATGTCTACTACTGCTGCACCTCTTTGCACCCGTGGATCGGGAATAGATGATGTGTGATCCCCCGACAGAAAAGGAAACTATGGTCGTGAGGAGTGTCAGGTGCTACAGATCGCAATATACATAAGGGTCTGGCAGTAGTACTCGGCCCAATGTTTCAGGGCTCTAAATAAGGAGGATCGACCGTACCCTTAGCCGTACAACCTGACTTCCCTATCGTACGGGCGAGTAATCTCTCCGAGTGCTGTTCTCGGTGTACTGTAGCCACAAGACAGCTGACGGTTTATCTATGGCGGGGTTTCAAGGGAGCCTAGGGGGCTTCCGATATACCCAGAGGGTACGTGGAAGACAGTCCGTGCGCGGTTCTGTCTAATGCGCTACTACTCGAAGGGGTACCCACAGGGGTTACAAGGGAGTCCAACAGACATGACCACCTCTTGTATTTCCTACGTGCATGCCTCCCCAAATCCGCAGGTTTATGCGCTTAACGACAGATCCCGTGGTTTAAAGACGCCGGAACACGTCTCTAGCCGAATTTTTTTTTTGCTAAGAATTGGAGATCCCATCGGCCCTGGAAAGTGCTCTGATACCACTTGTTATGCTCTTAACCTGCAAAATGATACCCAAATACAGAATATGCGAAGAAAAGATACCCAGAACACAGAATAGCAATGATTTTATTATTTAGAGAGTAATGTTCACTTGCCTCTTCGAGGGGGCAACCTCCAATAGAGCAGAACTCGACTACAAAATAAGACACAATGCTCCTCGCAGGGAGTCTCTATCCTTTATATATGAATCATACATGTAATACCACGGGCCAATACCGTGGGTTTTATTAATACCATCTATCTAATACTACTGCCCATTTGCAACTAACTGTGGTCCCGTCATTAATCGCGAGTTAACCACTTACAAATATTAATATGGGCTTTATTGACTCTTGACTATGACGTGATCCCATGACATAAATAAGGGGGTTAGGGTGGGACCCTAACAAATAGTGAAATAGAATATTGTTTGGAATAAGGGGGCACATGCATGCTAAGGGCACACATGTCACACCTTTAGTTAATGCTAGTTTAGATGTTGTTTCAAATTTATCAATTTTAGTTTTGGATAAAGTTTTTCTATTAATAGAGATTTTATTTTGTTATTCTTAACATGCATGATCTATTCTAACTAAGAGGGTGCATATCCTTAGTCAATTAGAACACTTATGCATGAGAAATTCCCATCTTAGATAGAGGACACAGATCTCAAGGAAGTGATGCATGCTTGCAAGCTCTATTTCATATTTTGATGGAGACAAACTTACTTGGCACTCTTACCATGAAACTATGGTGTACTAGGTGATCAGATTAGGGCTATGATTTGACAAAGTCCAACCAAATAGGATTTTGCATGTGTCCATATTCATTGTACTTTCTCTCGTCTTCCTATTCTATAAGAAAGATGAAAGGTGAGCCATTGTGTTGGTTATCAAGATTTTATTTTGAAATGTTGTAGTTTATCTTTTTCTATATTCAATAGAAGATAGATGTGATTTAGAGTTAAAATCTATGTATTTTCCATTCAAATTTTTCACGGTATGTCTTTGTAAATCAACCAACTTATATCTATGTATTTGTTATTGAAACTTTCAAGTTTTCAACTACCTAGTTTTTAAGTTATTCTTTCTAGGTGTAGAATCTACATAGCATTGTCAATGAAAATAAAGGGATATAAATATAAAGGGGTATAAAAAAATGTTAATGAAAAATGGTTACCTACAATATCTAGTGAAAGTAGGGGCTTTTTAAATTCGGAAGGTGTATTGGGTTTGTATTGGTAAGAGGTTAAATAAAGTGATTTTTAGAGGTATTTTCCAATATATAGTCAAATTAAGGATATTGTTTAGTATGCCACGAGGTTCATTGAGTGAAGCCCCTGTGAACTTACTATTATATTGACCTATTACAAATGTGTTTACCAATGCAAAACCACGTTTATATTTATAATGTCCACTATGTAATAATTCAACATGCAAAGTTAAAACATGCTTAAAATAATTCAATTACAAACGAATCACTAATGGAATCTAGATGGGCTTTCCATTCGTTAATAGGCATTAACATCTCAAAATACTTCTTCTTTTTTCTTTTTTTTTTTTTTTTTTTTTTTTTTTTTTTTTTTTTTCAGTATGAAAAAAGTTGTATATTAGATAATAAAAAAATGATGGATCATATACATCAATTGTCTTACATAATGTACACTGTAGCATTCCAAATTACCAAATAGCTTGAAATAGTCAATCCCCTCAAAACTGCCAAAAACCCAGATATAATCCTGTTGCTTAAGAAAAGAAGCTTAATCAAAAAGATCATCCTAGAAATGTTTGTTCCTTCTAAATCATCATTAGAACTATTAAAAAAATGGAAAAATATAGCATCCATGTTTACAGTTCCAATTATCTACACATACAAGTATGGAAATAGTAGTTTTATCAAAAAGAAAAATAGATCGAGAATTGTTGATGTAAAAACTTATCCGGGGAATGAAAAAACCATAGAGTGTGGTTGTTGCGCCTCCATGTAAATGACCATCTAAACTTTACCCGTTTCACCTAGAAGGCCCTTCTTTGAGAGAAAATCCGTTGTCTGATTATATTCTCTTCCTATGTAATTAATAGGAGGACATCCTACTTCTGTCCAGAGGCAATCAATTCTCCTTAACCAGCCCAAAAGGGAGGGCCGATTTATGTTGGAATTTCTCTTAACATGATCCACAATAATCTTGGAGTCGCCATATATATGGATCTCTGGGATATTTAAAAAACTTATAAGCCAAATGATACCCCAAAGTGCCATTGCCTCAGTCTTGTTGTTGGTGCCTGTCCCTGCATCCAATATGCCCTGTACTGCAAATCGGGTGACATAACCAACCATATACCACATCCACAAATTTGGTTTTGTGAAGCCCCATCGAAGAAGGCGATCAGATATACCATATGAGGAGCAACACTCTTTTTCTGCTTCTGCTTTTGGAGAGTCTCCTTCACTAGATAAAGTGCCATTAATGAAATGATCTTTTCATATGTAACTCCAAAATCTTCAAAATAATTCTCAAATATATGTTTGTTCCTCCATTTCCATATAGTCCAGAATACAAATAGAGGAACGTTCCTCCATGCCAATTTTTTCTTAAGCCACCATCTCAAACAATCTGCAACATTTTGAAATTGAAGGTGAGGAAAATCATAATAAGCAGCAAGTTTAAACCATACCTTGGAAACATGTTGACATGACAGAAATAGATGTGCATTATTTTCTGCCTCCTGCTTGCAAATAACACATATGCTAGGACCATACCATTGACGTTTTTGCAGATTCCCCCTTGTTAGATTCTTGTTGTGGAAAACAAGCCATGTAAAGCAGATGATTTTACATGGGACATGACATTTCCATAAATCAAATAGCATTAGATCCACCACATATCTGCCTTCTACCTCACATAGTTTATCATATATGTCTGCAACCACAACATTTGTAGATTTCATTTTCCCAGACCAAATAATTTTGTCATGATGGACCTCCCTACAAATCCCAACAACTTTTAAAACATCGATAATGAACATCCATTCATCTGCCATTTGTCCTGTCATTCCCATATGTAATGGAGAGTTCCATATAGGAAAGTGGTCACTCCATGTTCGAATCAATTGATTCCAGAACAAATAGCCTTTTCTAAGAAGAGCCAGGCACAATGGTTCAGAGAAAAAGCATCCCCCATTTGTTCCATATATTTGATCAAGGCCAATAATCATGGAGTGTCCAAATCCCACGTTCCACTTGAGATGATTGAGGAAAAAATTTCCCACTTTTTGAAAGCTTCTCCATATAGCCGAGCCACCTAAAACACTAATGGAATTTTTACAAAACCAGCAAGTGAAACTTTTATTCTTCATATACTTTTGGTGGATCATCCTACTCCGTACACCACATCTGAAGACATTCCGCCGTAGAGATTTCACTAATAACTATTTGCCAAATAGTTTAAGGTTCATGATACCCCATCCCCCTCTCATCTTTGAGCATGCAATATGGCTAAATTTAATAAGGTGATATTTGTGCTTTCAGTTACAACCAGCCAAAATAAAATTTTCCATAATTTTGTTTATCTTATGTATAGTTGCCAATGGGATATGAAATAAGTGAGCCCAAAAAATGCCTAGTTGAGTTAGCACTGCCTTTGTCAGAGTCACATGACCACCCATGGATAAACAACAAAATTCCTAGCCAGAAATTCTCTTGAAGAACTTATCAACCAGCCATTGCTAGTCATTGTTTCTATAACAATTTGGTTTTATATGGTAGCCGAGATATCAGAATGTATCAAAATACTATCGTCATACATCACAACGTATTGTTTAGCCATAGAATCCAACAATGCCATGAGAACAATGGATGTGGGATTTGACTTGGTGCTTCGTTGTTTCATCAATGGTAACAAAGAATGAACATTGTAAACTACCCCACCAAGATTAGTGTCGATAACTAGCTCCAGATCTCCAATATTGATTTCATCCATGTAGCCTATTCTAACTATTCTTGTGTTGTAGATAACAACGTTAAAAGGTTACCACTTGTGACAATCCTTTGCAGTTGTTGAAATGGATTCATAGTCCCCTACATCTGCAACCTTTCTGCAAACTTTATCCAGAGAATATTTCCGTTGTTAAGCAATGTCTCAGATAACGTCATATATTTGAGAAGAACTGTTAGAGATGAGGGTCACACATCCTCCCTCTTCCCAAAGATCACGAAATAGATAATGTTGATTAGTTTCTAGATCACTATTACCATGCTAGCATCATTTTTTATTGTGTTTGACTCATGTATAATATGCATAATCTATGGTTGTAATATATAGATATCAAACCAATAGTTAAAAGACAACCAATCCTCTTCGCATTTAATAGGTATTTGGTAAGAAAATGAAACAACCAACTCTATAGAGAAAAAGATAAATATCAATTCAAAGCTATAAGCAATACTAAGGTGTATGGGGTGCTTCCATAAAAAATACTTAGAGGATTTATTAAGGTGTATGAGGTGCTTTCATAAAAAATACTTAGAGGATTTATTCTTGGTCAAGGAAGAATGACATCAGTTACCTAAATGGAAGTTGCAAAAACTGTTCAAAACCAAGTTGGAGTTTCTACGGAGCTCTCAACTCCATAATTGTTTCTTGATATCATCAACTGAAGCTAACTATTTTGTATTATGTCAAGCAATTTAATCCAATAATCTTTTTCATATTATTCAAATAATAAATGACAAACATTTCAAAATTAGACATGGGTTCTAGAGATACTACAACATCTTCTTATTGTTTCCACTCAAGGGCCAGATATGGTTCTTCTTTTTTCTCTTCATAGTATGAATCACCATAGCCAAAACTCCACCTAAATTGCCTCCACCGTTGGATCACTTTGTGTCGTTGTGTGATCTTAGTAGTAACTCTATACGTTTTGTTTTCCAACACCACCAAATGTCAATGCAGACCCAGAGTAATGAATTAGTCAAATGCAATCTTCAAATTCCAAAGTAGTTTGCAAGTGCTCTTAATTTGCAATCAGACAATGAAGTGTTAGAGATAATGGAGAATATCCTAGAATAGTGAATTGGTTCATGGTACCTCAGGATAGGAATTAGCTTCTATTTTCTAGGGTACAGTTCTAACTTCCCTAAAACCATGATTGCTATATAATGTGTGATGTACATTGAGTATGTAGAGAATTCTGTAGAGCCAGACTCTCCTAGTTCAGACTTTATGTTGTAGAGCTGACCAGTGGTTGTCTTTTATTAATTCAAACATTGCTTTTTAACATGGTATTAGAGCGACAGGACTAAGAAACCTGTTCGCTGAGTGAAGGATTTGCCTGTCACGAATGAGTTGAAACCGTCTCATGGTTTGGAGGAAACATCGTGTTGATCCCACTCTAAGACTTCCCACAAGATGTCATGAATCCGTGTTGGATAATCGCACCCACTGTCACGAATCCATGTTGGCTAATCGTGTCGACCATGCAAAAAAAAAAAGAGGTGGTTACGCGTCTCTGTTTTGGAATTGGTTGTGGTATTAAGCTATGTGATCAACCTACTCAGAGGTCGCTTGGAGTAAGGTTGCTCCGATCATGGAGGTCTTCGCAGAGGCTAGTGGTTGATGTGCCATTTTTTATTTCATCGAGGCTATGGATTGGCATGGATCACAACAAGAGATTTACTTGAGAAGGAATCCATGAGCAAAAATCGAACTTGCGGAGATCAACGATTTCTTTCTTTGACATAGATATGGGGTAGATATATTCTTTTTACCTATCAAATTTTTTTTTAATTGCCAAGATGAATAATCAAATGATTGAAGCATACTTGAAGGAGAATAACAAGCTCGATGACTCCAATTATGTGAATTGGAAATTCAAGATGCAGACTCTGCTAGAAGTGCAGAGTGCTAGGACGATTGCAAATAGGGATGAGGAGAAGCCAGCAGCTGGATCAGCATTAATCCTAGACTAGGAGAAGCGAGAAGGTAAAGCAAGGATGTTGCTGAAGATGTCAGTGGAAGACTGCATCATACCACATATTAGAGAATGTAAATCGACAAGAGAAATTTGGGGAATATTGAAGGATTTGTATGGGATCAGGAATATAAATCGTCTTTTGTTCCTGAAGAGCAATATCTTATCCCTGAAGATGGAGGAAAATGAAATAGTTGCTTCCTTCATAGTGAGGATCAAAGGTCTAAAGAACAAATTGGTAGACATTGATGAAACAGTTGCATATACAGATCCAGTAACCATTACCATGAATGGTGTGACTGATGACTACCAAATGTTTATCACTGGGATAAATGCGAGGGAGAAGATCCCAAAGTTTGAAGAACTAACAGGAATATTAATGCAATAAGAAGAAAGAAGATTGACTTTGAAGCCCCAGAGTGTCGAACTTGCATTGATGGCGAAAAATAAATTCTTCAAAGGAAAAGGAAATCCGCAACAGCAAAATGGAGGAAACTCACAGAAAAGACCAAATCAGACTCAAGGTATGCATCCGAATAGAGACAACTCTAAAATTAAATGTTTTTATTGCGGAAAAATGGGTCATATCACTAGGGAGTGCAGTAAGAAGAAATATCATGAACAACAGAAGTAGTAGAAAAGACATGCAGGTCATCTCACAAATGATAATCATGAGCAGAACTTCAGATTGTTCATGGCAGACTTTGATGATAATGTTGATGTAGACATCTAGTATGTAGATTCGAGAGCATCAACACATATGACGGGGAACAAGAAATGGTTTGAAGATTTTAAAGAAATCAACGACGGAGCACAAATCTACCTAGGTGATGATGGAATTCATTAGTTCAAAGGGTGTGGAAAAAGTATGTCATTTTACCTAATGGTACTGTAAGAGAAATTCATAATGTCATGTATGTGCCTGTGTAACAAAGAACTTGATTTTTGTATCCATGATTACAGATCAAGATCTTAAAGTTGAATTTTTTAAATCTAAATGTTATATTAAAGATCTGTTAGATGGCATGAAGACTATTGCTACAGGAATTCGAACAGGAGGTCTATACAAATTGGATGTAAGACCAGCACCAGTTCAAGCTATGACAGCAACAAGTTTGACTACAGAAGAGATGTGGCATTAGAGATTTGGTCATATCAACTACAATGATTTGCTTTTACTTAAGAAAAAGGAAATGGTAAGAGATCTTCCTATGTTAAAACAAGTGCATAATGATTGTGATGCTTGTACATTAGGAAAGATGCATAGAGAGGAATTCCCTATTCGAGTAGAGAAGAAACAGAGAGAAATACTTTAATTAGTGCACACAGATCTTTGTGGACCCATGCAAACAAAGTCATTAGGAGTTGCACTGTATTTTTTACTGTTTATTGATGACTGCACAAAGTTTTCTTGGGTATTTTTTTTGAGCAATAAAAGTCACACATTTGAATACTTTAAGCAATTCAGAAATATGATTGAAAAGAAAATAGGGAAGCATATAAAAATTCTCCGCTCCGATCAAGGGGGAGAATACAGGAAGGATGAGCTTATCAAGTATTGTAAAGGCCATGGGATATTATAGCAATTCACAGTACCCCATACTCCTCAGTAGAATGGAGTAACGAAAAGAAAGAATAGAACATTGGCGGAATGTGCTAGGAGCATGTTGAAAGGTAAGGATATTTCGAATGGTTTTTGGGCTGAAGCATTGAATACTGTAGTTTATTTGGAAAACAGGAGTCCTACAAAGAGTCTTGAGTTTAAAACTCCTTATGAAGCATTATATGGATTTAAGCCTGCAGTAAAACATTTAAGAGTGTTTGGATCTAAATCATTTGCCCATATTCCAAAGGAAGATAGAAGAAAACAAGATTCAAAAGCCATCAGATGTACCTTTATAGGGTATTGTTCACAATATAAAGCTTATAAATTATTTAATCCCTCTACTGACAAGATTTTTGTTAGTAGAGATGTCATATTCCATGAGTAGGATCATGAAGAATCTCATAAGCGCAGTGAGGAATGGGATATTCCGTTCTTGGTGGAAGAAGGAAGTGATGAATCAGGTGATGGAAATGAGCAGCAGTAGATGCAGTAGCAAAAACAACAGTAGCAGCAAGAAGAAGGAAAAGAAGATGATGTAGCTATCAAGCCAAGTCCAGAAAACGATGATCAGACAAGGTTTGAAGCTACCCCACCACTTAGGAGATCAGGTAGGAAAGCTCAGTTGCCAGCAAGATATAGGGAAAAAGCTTTTATGACTAGTATGATGAATGTTGTTGAACTTCTAGTTATAAGGAAGCATATGAATGTAGTGAAAGAAAACAACTACGGAACAAGAATATGAATCTATAATCACGAACAACACTTGGGAGCTATTGAAATTCCTAAAAGGAAACAAACCATAGGTTGTAAATGGTTGTATAAACCAAAGATTAATGCAGATGGAACCATAGATAAACTAAAAGCTAGATTGGTAGCAAAGGGGTATTCACAAAAAGAAGGCATTGACTATGAAGAAACCTTTGCCCCTGTAGCTAAACTAAATACCATCAGAATGTTGATTGCTTTAGCTACTAAGAAACATTGGATGATTCACCAACTAGATGTAAAGTCTGCATTTTTAAATGGAGAATTGAAAGAGGAGGTTTATTTAGAGCAACCTGAGGGGTTTGTCCAGAAATGGAAAGAACATTTAGTCTGTAGATTAAAGAAAAATCTTAATGGACTATAGCAAGCACCCAGGTCCTGGTATGAAAAGATTGATACATTTTTTCTGCAACTTGGCTACAACAGAAGTAAAAACGACCCTAATCTGTATACCATGAAAGATGAACAGGGGCACATAGTGTTGATTTCTTTGTATGTAGATGATTTAATTATGATAGGTGATGCTATTTCTCTAATCAAAGCAATCAAGCAACAAATATCACAGGTTTTCGAAATGAAAGACCTTAGTGAATTAAGATACTGTTTGGGTCTTGAGATTTGGAGAGATCCAGGACAAACTTTTTTGTCCCAGGGTAAGTATGTCAAAGCTCTACTGGAAAGATTTAGGATGGATCAGTGTAAGGTTGCAGCAGTACCATGACAACAAAACATTAAACTTTAGAGTTAGGATGGCTCTAAAGAGGCAAATGCGACACTTTATAGACATCTGGTTGGGAGCCTAATCTACTTGACCACTACTAGACCAGATTTGGCTTATGCAGTTAGTGTGCTAAGTCAATACATGTTCAAGCTGCTTGAGAGTCATTGGAATGCAACAAAATGTGTTTTGAGGTATCTACAAGGTATTGTAGACTATGATATTATTTATACTAATTCCTCTGATGTTAGATTGACAAGATTTATAGATTCAGACTGGGATGGAAATGTAGACGACCGTAGATCCATAACAGGCTATGGATTCAGCATTGGATTTGGGGTGATTACATGGAGCAACAAGAAACAAAACACAGTTACCTTGTCTTCAGCGGAAGTAGAGTATCAAGCTATGTGTGCAACAACATGTGAGGTAGTTTGGTTGCATAGAATTCTCAATGATGTTGGGGAAGAACAGAAAGATGCAACAATAATCAGATGTGACAATCAAAGTTTAATCAAACTTGCTAATAATCTGGTGTTTCACAAGAACACTAAACACATTGATACACAATTCCACTTTGTCAGGGAGAAAGTGCAATCAAAAGAAATCCATCTTGTATATTGTAATACATGTGATAATGTTGCAGACATTTTCCCTAAGCCTCTTGGCAAAATTAAGTTTGAAATTTTTAGGGAGATGTTAGGCATATTTGTGAACCCCTTCTCCATTAAGGGGGAGTGTTAGAGATAAGGAAGAATAGCCTAGAATAGTGAATAGGTTTACAGTACCTCAGGATAGGAATTAGTTTCTATTTTCTAGGGTATGGTTCTAACTTCCATAAAACCATGATTTCTATATAATGTGTGATATACATTGAGTATGTAGAGTGTTCTGTAGAGCCATTCTCTCCTGGTTCAGAATCTTTGTCATAGAGCTGACCAGTGGCTATTTTTTATTAATACAAACATCGCCTTTTAACATGAAGACCTATCACCACTTGAACGTGGGGTGGAAGCCTACACGTGCATAATAACTTGATAAGCTCGGTCGACGACCTACAAAATTAGAATGCAAGAGCCGTTCACGATCACAAAATCTACTGAGCATTGAAGGCTTCATTAAATTACACACACTACCCAAACTGCAATAAAACCCACTAATGGTTCCTCACATCCATTTAACCTTTATGAAATTTACATGGAAAGAAAACAAAATGTACCTTGGAAATCATACATGGAAATTCTATGAAAATTCTATTGCCAGGAATTTTATTTCACAGCCTTACATTGTGTTATATATATATATATATATATATATATATATATATATATATAGAGAGAGAGAGAGAGAGAGAGAGAGAGAGAGAGAGAGAGAGAGAGAGAGAGAGATTGATATTGTAATTTTTATATAGAAAGTAGGATACTTATAACCCAAAATGTTGTGTAAATATTATATTTTATTTTTGTGTATTTTTAAAAGTTTCTTGTGATTAGATATTTAAGAAAAAAATGAAGTGTTATAAATAGCAATGTGGCTTCGATATTTTTAGTGTGATGAGTTGCTTCTTAAAATAACATCTCTTTCTTGCAAAAGGTCACTCTTCAATACAATTTTTTAGCCTTCAATATTTTTTATGCAATGTATCACAAGAAAATGAAAATCATTTTGATACACTAAAACAAAAATCATATCTTGGAAAAAACAAAAATCATATCTTGGAAAAAAAAAAAATCATATTAATACATAAAAAAAATAAAAAATTAAAAAAAATTAAAAAATTAAAAAAAATTCTTTTATGTGACAACTAAATATCTATTTATTGTGATAATTGCATCACAGTAAAATCAAGTTTTCTACAACAAATAACATACCACCAAACATTTTCTTCATCTACTAGTCACACCCACATCTCAAAAGGCGTGATAAACATTCAATTAAATTGATACACATGGAACTGCATACCTTTTTTGTTAACTTACTTATTATACCTTCAAAAACAATTACTAATTTAAATTAAGAGTTGTCTTTAGTGCGATATATATATATATATATATATATATATATATATATGCTTTTGTAATTAGGATTTATTTGAAAATAAGATTCATCCGTTGTAGAATTGAGGCTTCTGTGATCTATCATAGTTATAAGAAGAATTTCCGCCTAAATCACATATAGAAAGACCTTTGTCTAGGCGTTTCGAACCAACTAGTGTGGTTCATCGTTAGGACAAGTTGAAGAAACAGATCCAGTCTAGCATGTTAAATAGTCTAAGCAGAGACTCCAACGGCTACAAAAGATTAACGACTAATTTTTTACTCTAGGACCCAGGTCAAATTTTCATTTATTAATTTAATATTATTATTATTATTTATTATTTTATTTATGGAACCAAGTTAAATTAGGTAAAAATAAATTAATGGTTAGATTTTCTTTTTTTTTAAATTCATTTATTTCTTTAAATTATTACTTATATATATATATATATATATATATATCTTTTAATTAAAATAATAATATTTGGTTGATAAGAAAATGTTAGGATTAATAAAATTATATAAATAAATACCAGGTTAGTATAAAAAGTTAATTTATTTGTTTATTAAATTATTCATTAATTATTATTATTATTTATTATTTTATTTATGGAACTAAGATAAATTAGGTACAAATAAATAAAACAGGTTAGTTTTTTAAAAATAATTCATTTCTTTATTTAAATTTTATATATATATATATATATATATATATATATATATATATATATATATTAATTAAATAATAATATTAGGTTGTTAAGAGAAAATTAGGATTAATAAAAATAAATACCATACTTATGATGGTTAGTTTAAAAAGTTAATTTATTTGTTTATTAAATTATTTATTAATTATATATATATATATATATATATATATATATATATATATATATATCTTAGGATGTTCATAAAAATATATAAAAAAATAACATAATTTTAATGGTTGGTATAAAAAGGTAATTTACTTGTAAATTATTTATTAAAAAAAAAAAAACAAAAAAAGAGAGGAATAATAATACTAATAATAATAATAGTAGTAATAAAACATCAATAAATAAATAAATAATATATATATATATATATATATATATATATATATATATATATATATATTAGTTAAGATTATATTTACTAATATCAATTAGGAAAAAAATCAAACGGGAAGAGTGACATAGAAACAAAGAAGGCGAAGGACTGGAAAAAATCCAATAGAAAACCAAAGATCAAGGAGGAAAAGGAAGAAAGGAAGGCACCAGGGGGAATGACGAAAGCGCAAAAGATAAAAAAGGGGGGGGGGGGGGGGGGGGGGGGGAAGGGGAAGAAACACTAAGACGAAAGGGCAGGGATCCAACATCTATTGATCTTCCAGCCGTCATCTCTGTTGAGATTGTTAGGCCTTCTTTCAATTTCAATAGCTTCCCTGAATTTACGATGATGGAACTGAGCAACTTTGGCAACAACCTTGGCCTCCTCTATACAGACTTGATGCTTGGTCTTATCCACGTGCTCTGCTAATGCTGAAGACTTGGTTCTCCCATGTCTCAGGTCAGATGCATGTTTGCAAATTCTCTGATGGATGGAGCGCCCTGTTTCCCCGATATAGGGTGTCCCACAAGAACAAGGGATCAAATACACACCCTTCATGTCTTTAGGGTCAACATGATCTTTCACCGATTGGAGGGAATTACGAATGGTGCTGAGGGGCCTGAAGGTTGAGGGAATATCAAACCTCCTAAGGATCTGAGCAATCTTGTCCGTGGTTCCCTGGACATAGGGAAGATGGACACCTAGTCGGCGCTCCTTTGGTTCTTTCTTAATTAACGCATTTCTAGAGGCTTTAAGGAAAGCCTTCTGACCAAGGCGCCTACTATATCCATTCTCCACAAAGACATCAAGGAGATGGGATCTCTCCTTATCCAAGCTCTCATTATTCGAAATCCTAAGGGCACGAGTAGCGAGGGTGTTAAGAACACCCATCTTCTGAGCCGGGAAATGATGGGAATCGGCATGAAGATACTGCTCAGTATGCGTTTTCTTTCGGAACACAGAGCAGTATCTTCATGCTGATTCCCATCATTTCCGGCTCAGAAGATGGGTGTTCTTAACACCCTCGCTACTCGTGCCCTTAGGATTTCGGATAATGAGAGCTTGGATAAGGATAGATCCCATCTCCTTGATGTCTTTGTGGAGAATGGATATAGTAGGTGCCTTGGTCGGAAGGCTTTCCTTAAAGCCTCTAGAAATGCGTTAATTAAGAAAGAACCAAAGGAGCGTCGACTAGGTGTCCATCTTCCCTATGTCCAAGGAACCATGGACAAGATTGCTCGGATTCTTAGGAGGTTTGATATTCCCTCAACCTTCATGCCCCTCAGCACCATTAGTAATTCCCTCCGATCGGTGAAAGATCCTGTTGACCCTAAAGACATGAAGGGTGTGTATTTGATCCCTTGTTCTTGTGGGACACCCTATATCGAGGAAACAGGGCGCTCCATCCATCAGAGAATTTGCGAACATGCAGCTGACCTGAGACATGGGAGAACCAAGTCTTCAGCATTAGCAGAGCACGTGGATAAGACCAAGCATCAAGTCTACATAGAGGAGGCCAAGGTTGTTGCCAAAGTTGCTCAGTTCCATCATCGTAAATTCAGGGAAGCTATTGAAATTGAAAGAAGGCCTAACAATCTCAACAGAGATGATGGCTGGAAGATCAGTAGATGTTGGATCCCTGCCCTTTCGTCTTAGTGTTTCTTCCCCTTCCCCCCCCCCCCCCCCCCCCCCCCCCCCCCCCCCCCCCCCCCCCCCCCCCCCCCCCTCCCCTTTTTTATCTTTTGCGCTTTCGTCGTTCCCCTGGTGCCTTCCTTTCTTCCTTTTCCTCCTTGATCTTTGGTTTTCTATTGGATTTTTTCCAGTCCTTTGCCTTCTTTGTTTCTATGTCGCTCTTCCCGTTTGATTTTTTTTCCTAATTGATATTAGTAAATATAATCTTAACTAATATATATATATATATATATATATATATATATATATATATATATATATATATATATATATATATATATATATATATAGATATATATATATATATATATATATAAGTATTTATTTATTTATTGATGTTTTATTACTATTATTATTAGTATTTTTTTTTTCCAAGGAAAAAACGAACTTTCTTATAAGATATAAA
Source organism: Pinus tabuliformis (assembly GCA_031772625.1). Classification (NCBI taxonomy): domain Eukaryota; kingdom Viridiplantae; phylum Streptophyta; class Pinopsida; order Pinales; family Pinaceae; genus Pinus; species Pinus tabuliformis. The sequence continues at coordinate 159,494,689 of CM062819.1, forward strand.
AAAGTTACAATACTTTTGAGTTAACATTCTGCATAAACTGTCTGTTTAGGAGCCGAGACTCCTCTAGTAGGATCATTAGCGCCCCTACAGGGCTCTAATAAAACATCTGCTGAAGCCGGCTTTTACAACCATTTCTTCTTTGCATGAGCTCTCAGGGAGCACACCGCAGTGCTTCCTGGGCCTCCATACATATGGAAAACAACCCAGGATCAAAGCATCAAAAGGGGATCAGGATATAGTTCGCTCTATTAAACCAGAGCATATAAAAACAAAAACCACATATAAGAGTATATAAACAGTATGGAACGAAGTCATCATGTTCTATCCGCTAAAACAGGAAAGAAAAAACCAGAGCCTAAGATTTATAAATTTGGGGCTTGATCCGACACACGGATCTGATCATGTTCCTGTTCTGTTATCCTCCAAGCGCCCACAGCCTGCCGCAAGCCTTCTTTAGAAAATCTATCCGCTTCTTCATTGAATTCCCTGTAAATGTGAGCAATTGAGAAGACATTAAACTGCTGTTTTAAGGATTGGATCTCTTCAAGTAGTGGCAACAACAAGTAGTTCTGACATCTATGCTTCCCCAATACCCAATTTATAACATTCAGCGAATCACCGAATATCTGAACTGTGAGGATATGTTTGTGAACAAGCCAACAAAGGAGCAGTTTTAGGGCAGTAAGCTCAGCAAAATTATTTGTCCCCCTTCCAATTCCCACCGAAGCTTTGAGAGAATGTGAACCACTAAGGTGGATGCACAAGCCGGCCCCCGTGTAGTCATCTTGAGCAGCCCCGTCAAAGAAGGCCCACGGGATCCCTTCTCTGATGTCTGGTTCCTTCCGCAGGGGAGCATTTGAAGAAGCCTCCTTCACAGGAATGCTTTCTAGAATAGCATTGCTTTGTATGGCAATAGCTGTCCCCGGAGTCCGCTGCTCACCGAAGATGCTTCGGTTCCTAGCTATCCAGATACCCCAGCATATGATGGGAGGTAAATTCCTTAAATTTCTCTCTTGAAAATGATTCCACCAGTCTTCCCATGCTGTAGTCAGACAGTCGCCTTCCCATCTGATTTTTACATTTATCAATCTTTCCACTTCAACCCACACCTGTTTTGTGAAGGGGCAAAAAATGAACAGATGCGAGATGGATTCAGACTCATTGAAGCACAAAGGGCATCTACTAGGTCCTTGTTTGTAGCGAGCTTGCAGTACATCCCATGTAGGGATCTTATATTTTAAGGCACACCAGAAGAAAATTCTTGCTTTTTTAGGACACTTTAGCTTAAATAAAGGTTTTGACCACCAGACTGGCGGGTTCCAACCTTTATTCTTCATCAGTAAACTATAGCCTGCCTTCGGCGAATAAGAACCTGTCTCCGCATGAGCCCAGACCAGAGCATCTGATCTGTCCGAGATTCTTACGTTTGATCTTTTAAGTTCTTGGATGAAAGCCTGCCATTCCACACTCCAAGCAGGATCGATTCCAAGCTCGACCTCAGACCTCCATATCTGTCCCCAGATGGAATACTGCTCCAAATTTGCAATCTGCCTTAAGTTCCTAATACCAATATCATCCAGGTGATTTAGCATACCAGGGGAAAGAGCAAAACGTTCACTACACCCAACCCAAGGATCCCTTCCAATCCTAACATTTTCTCCATTTCCCACCCTCCAAGCTAGCCCTTGTTCTATAACCTTGAAAGCCTCCATAGTGGCTTTCCAAATAACAGAGCAGTTCCTTCCTTTTTTATTTGGCATTTTAATCCAATCTTCCATTGGAGTGGGATCAATGTACTTTCACCTTACCACCTTTGTCCAGAGGTTTTCCATAGAGATAACCCTCCATCCCGATTTTGCAGCTAAAGCCTGACTGAAATCTATGGGACTTTTCAAGCCCCAACCACCCCAGTCCTTTGGTCTGGCTATCTTGTCCCATGCCACCCAAGGGAGCACGGAATCTTCCTTTGATCCTGACCATAAGAATCTACTACAAATCTGCTTGATTTTGTGAAGAGTTCCTTTTGGAATCCACGTCAAAGCAGCCCAGAATACCGGAATAGCCTGGAGAACAGCGTTTACCAAAGTCAACCTTCCCGCCCTTGAAAGCCACTTAAAGCTCCAATGAGAAATTTTTTGTTCAATCTTCGCGATTAGCCAATTCCAGTCTTGCTTTCTATAAGAAGAAGCTTTTAACCAAAACCCCAGATATTTGAAAGGCTGCTCCATATTACAAATGTCAAAAGGCAGCTGGCCTGCTATCATATTCTCCTCTTGTCTATTGAAGCCTTCAACAATTAGTTGTGACTTCCTCTCGTTTATTTGGAGCCCTGTAGCCTTTAGAAACATATCAAGAATGCGCTTAATCTCTACAATTTCATTTAAGTTCCCATTTGTAAAGAGAAGAATATCATCAACAAAGAGCAGGTGAGTAATAAACAGGTTGACAACAACTTCCAAACCTTTTATCAAACCTGATTGTTTTGCCTTTGCCATCAGCCTGCTCAAACCTTCCGCAGCAAGAAGAAAGAGTAGAGGAGAAAGAGGGCATCCTTGGTGCAGGCCTCTTTGGCTTCTAAAGAATTGTGAGGCAGCTCCATTAATCAGGATAGCAAAGTTTACATTTGTGACACAACCCATAATCCAGTTTATGAAGCCCACCTGGAACCCTAAATGTGTCAGCAATAACTTTAAATACATCCAACTAACCCTGTCATATGCTTTTGATAGGTCTATTTTAAGCACTGCCCCCTTCTTTTTTGCTTGCCTTAAGCTGTGAATGGTTTCTTGAGCTACCGCTATAGCTTCATGAATTTGTCTCCCATCCAAGAACCCAAATTGTTCCTTTGAAATACAGCTAGATAAAATGGGTTTCAAACGGACAACAATGATCTTTGCAATAATCTTGTAAATTGTATTGCACAAAGAGATAGGCCTAAAATCTTCAAAAGAGCCAGGGTCTTCTTTTTTAGGGATAAGTGCAATGAAGGTTGCATTGAAAGGATCATAGATTTCCCCTTTAACTCTAGATTCTTCAACTACTTCAGTAAGCTCAGCCCCAATGGATTCAAAGAAATGTGCAAAAAGTTCTATGGTCCATCCATCGGGTCCTGGACTTTTGTCTTTAGGCATAGACTTTATTACATGTTCTACTTCTTCCTTTGTCACTTCTCTGAAGAGATCATCCGCTTCTTCCTCATCCACAAAGCGAGGGAAAGCCTGAGCAGTTCTAATAATTTCGGGCAAAATGATGTCCCCCGGATCCGAGAAAAGAGATTGAAAATGAGATTTCCCCATAGAGGACAGGTCCTCAAAGGATGAAGCCTCCCTGCCTTCAGCATCCCTTAGCTTCCATATAGTGTTTGCATTCCTCCTCCCTTTTGCAAAGTTATGGAAGAATTTAGTATTTTCATCCCCTGCTTTTAACCAAATAGCCCTACTTTTTAATCTCCACTCCTCTTCTCTATCCAAAAGGATCTTCGCCCTTCTCTTTTCCAGAGCCAGAATTCTTTCTTTCGACTCCTGAGATGAATAAGAATCGTTTGCAGGATCTTCAAGAGCCCCCAGTGCCTCATCAATACTCACTAAATCTTCCACTTGTTCTTTCCTCTTCGCTGCTGCCCATTCAATAGTTGCTTTTTTTAGTCTTTTGAGATTCTCCAAGAAACGACCAGCTTTATTCACCGAATGCTCCGGGCTTGTATGTCTCCAGGTCTCATTAAAGAGCTTGATGTAAGATTCCTCCTAAAGCCAAGAAGCATTGAATTTGAAAGGCGCCGCAGGTTTTGAGGGAGGCTTGGAGAACTCGAGAAAGATAGGAAAGTGGTCTGAGTTTCCCCCATCACCCACCCATTGACGGAACAGAGGAATACCAGAGGCCAATCTTTCATTTATAAGGAAACGATCAAGTCTTTTCGCAATTCTGTCCTCCCCCGTTCTTCTATTTCTCCAAGTAGGCTTTGCTTTAATGATGTTTACATCAATCAGATGATGAGTGAGAAGGATATTTGAGAAAAAGTCAGTCAAAGGATCCTCCCTTACAAGAGGCCCCCAGGCTTCAGCAATTCCCATCGAGAAATTTAGGTCTCCCCCAATGATAAGATTTTTGTCTTTTAACAAGTCTTTTTCGAGAAGGTTGTTCCAGAAAGAGACCCGACCCTAACAAGGACCGTAGACATTTACAAACAGCAGAGGAATATCGAAATCAGGGGATACCACCTCCACCCCCAGCACATTTGGTAACCCCCAGGAGCTTAAAACCTTCAGTCTTCCCATTTTAAAGCCCAATGCTAGTCCTCCTGAGTGTCCACTAGCATCGGCAGCTATGAATACCCAACCTGGAAAAAGAGAGCCCAAGGAGGACTCAACATCCGAACCTTTTCCCAGAGTTTCTTGAAGGAAGACCATGTCCGGATTATTTCGAGCAATAAGGTCTTTTAGAGCTAGTTTTTTGGGTTTACTAGCTAACCCCCTGCAGTTCCATGAAAGACAGATCATTTAATAACAGACTCTGGGGGTTTTGCTGCTCTAAGCGCCCCGGGAATTGTCATCTGTTTCCCATCTGCTACATCACAAACGGCTTTTGCTTGAGATTTTGAAAACATGGATTTTCTTCCTCTGCCCTTTTTTGGGCAGGATTTTGGAATTTCAGTGCCCAAACCCCCAACGGGATCCAAAAGCTCCTTCGAGCACCCCGGTTTTTTACTATGAGATCTAAGATTATATTGACAGCCACCAGAAGAGGTTCCAACACCGGAACCCAAAGGGGGGAATTCCTCACAGTTCAGATTTAAGGATGGAAGATCAGACGTGATATTTTCAATATTTTGCATATCAGACTTAACAGTTTCTAGCTTAGAAACCCCCCCTTCAACAGATTCAGAATAAGAGACAGAGGTATGATGAGGGGAAAGCATACCCGGATGATCTTCCGCTGTGACCGCGACCGGAGCCGAAGGAGCGGGGTCCAAAGTTGGTTGATCCTCAGTCAAGATCCTCGCATCTCCGTCGTCCTTGAGCTCCCCTTCCATAGGTTGCTGCAATTGCTCCTCCACAGGCTTTCCATCTGGAATGACCTTCTCCTGCTCGCTCCCGACCCGCCTGCTGCTCCTTTCCCATTCCTTTTCATCTCTATAGGTCCTCCTCTTCCTCCTACCCAGCGGGCAATCCCTTGCCAGGTGCCCATATTCATGGCAACGATGACAACGAAACGGGAGAAGTTCATAATCCAACGGTTGCTCAACCACGTAATCCCTATATCTCAGAGTGATGGATTTTGCTAGTCCCTCCTTGGGGTTTAATCTCACCAGGATCCTCGCCACCCCCATTTCAAAAGTTTCAAGATACGATCTATCTGCGTCTAGATATGTTCCCAATAGGTTTCCAATAGACTTGAAAACAGAGTCCGCCCAGAGATATGGAGGGAGACTCGGCGCCCTTACCCAGACGGGAAACTCATCAACCTTCTCTTTTGCTGCATCGAAAAGCGGCGTCCATCTCTTAAAGAAAACCGGTCTGTTCCCAAATTCCCAAATTTTCCCTTCAACCCATTCCATGGCCTCTTTACTACTGAAACGGGCCATAAACCAACCTTTGACCAGAGAGTTTATCTTGCATGAGGCCGCTGGGGAATTTGCCCACTGACTCGATGCCCATTGTCTAAGATCTTTGCCGGAGACGGGCCGCCCCCTGATTCTGCCCACCAGAGTAACTTCTGCGATCTCAAGGACGCCATCCACATGCATATCCATATCAAGAACAAGTTCTGAGAAAGTCTTAGTCTTTAAGGGCTTTGCTTTCTTTCTTTTCTCCCCAGCCCTTGTCACCTCCGAGTATCCATTCTGGTCCCCGGGCTCTGGGTCATGTAGGTCGTCCCTTTGAGACCCGAAAACCGGCCTGGTAACCTGCACATCCTCATCCGATGATGGGGTATCGACCAAACCCTCAACTGGGCTGCCTACCCTTTCAAACTCCGGAAAGACCTTTCCATGCACCGACCCTACTGCCGGTGAAGTCGGAACCGTTCCTTGTGAAACTTGACCGCCTTCTCCGGGTAGCAATCCTGCCGACTCACCGATTCCCAAAAGAGGGTTCTCTGGAAAAAGCCCCTTTCTTGCAGCGGATGGAAGAGCTCCACTCCCGACCTCCTTCCCTGTGACGTTTAAACCACCTACCGATCTCCACACCCCTCTGTTTTGGACTGAATTAATTATGTCTTCTAATCCTCCGGAAGGACAAAAGATCTTGGCTGGAGATGATAACTTACCAGACGGCCCAACGAAACATTTGTCTCTCCACGAGCTCAAAACTGGCAGTGAGGGCTCCTTCTCCTTTCTCCTGCCATCAACGCCTAAAATGCTCGATAAATCCCAGCTTTCCTCCAACAGCCCCTTTGCAAAATCTGCAGCCCTAGTACCAGCCGTCAAAACCGCACCAGCTCCATTCCCTTCGAGCTTTTCAACCAGCTCTCTAATGTTCTGCTCGCTTAAATCCTTCCCCCACACTGTAAGCACATCCTCCGGCGAAGGGTCAAGTTCCACCGACTCACTAGCAATAACCATTGTAAAACCCTAGAGATCCGGAAAATGGTAAAAAACTTCCAACCGACACCCGAGAAAGCCAGCAGTAAAACCGCCTGCACAACCGAAAAAACGCATACAAAATGCTAGACCGGGTCAGTTCCGAGGTAAAAGTCACGGGTTATTGGAATAAACCGCTCGATCAATCTTCCTTTGGCAATAACCTGCCCGCCTGAGGGGATAACCCTTTGACCCGCGCGCCCCACACCACTTGACCACTGTTGCACCCGTCTCCCTCTGTGGATGCCAGCGTCGCGTCTACCTGTACCTGCTTGTCAGTTTGCAGAAACCCTATGCTACCTAGACCCTGGCCCTAGGGGACCAGGATCGAAACCAGACCTCGCCATCCATTCCCCGTCCCCTCAATATGTTTATTTTACTTTTGTTTCTACTATTAGTATTATTATTCCTCTTTTTTTTAATTAATAAATAATTTACAAGTAAATTACCTTTTTATACCAACCATTAAAATTATTTTATTTATTTATATATTTTTATGAACATCCTTTTATATATATATATATATATATATATATATATAATTAATAAATAATTTAATAAACAAATAAATTACCTTTTTAAACTAACCATCATAAGTATGGTATTTATTTTTATTAATCCTAATTTTCTCTTAACAACCTAATATTATTATTTTAATAGATATATATATATATATCTATATATATATATATATATATATATATATATATATATAATTTAAATAAAGAAATGAATTATTTTTAAAAAACTAACCATTAATTTTATTTATTTATTTGTACCTAATTTAACTTAGTTTCATAAATAAAATAATAAACAATAATAATTAATAAATAATAATTAATGAATAATTTAATAAACAAATAAATTAACTTTTTATACTAACCTGGTATTTATTTATATAATTTTATTAATCCTAACCTTTTCTTATCAACCAAATATTATTATTTTAATTAAAATATATATATATATATATACAAAATAAATATTTTGTATAATATTTTTCTTAATAATAATCAACTAAATTAATTTTTAAATAAATTATTAATTCTCCATTAAAAATATAATATAATTCCTCCTCCTCCTCCTCCTCCTCCTCCTTCATCAATTATAATATAATAATCTTAAATCTCCTCCTCCTTCTCCTCCTCCTCCTCCTTCTTCAATTATAATATAATAATATTAAATGTCAAGTTACTTAGTTGAGTCATCCTCCTCCTCCTCCTCCTCCTCCTCCAATTATAATAATATAATATTAAATCTCCTCCTCCTCCTTCTTCAATTATAATATAATAATATTAAATGTCAAGTTACTTAATTGACACATTCACCTTCATGTTCTCACTTATACCTAATCGATAAGGAACCTGAGTGGCTTCTTTAGGTCCAATTCCAACCATTTCGGTTGGGCTGATTCCTACTTGTTCATTGGGAACTAATCTCGCTCCTCATTGGGAACTAAAGCACAAGCTCACCTGAGCATAGCGAAGGGTCCCGTCTCATTCCAAGAACCTCATATTGGGGGGGCTCTCGCGTTGACATGCCCTACGGCCTAAACACCACTAGCTATCTATGATATGTTTATGTTCGGGTTGGTTATGTTTTCAAGCCCTCATTCGGTTGTACCACATCCTGCCCGAACCGAAGTCCCCTGACTAAAGCGGTAATCAAATCTTCGATATACGAAATTCCACTCTGATGAATGACGAGGTCGTCATCATCATCAATAATTTAAAATTATTATATAATAATATTAAATTTCAAGTTTCAAAAGAACATAGTTTTATTGTAATAAAAAATATTTCCGTATAAACAACAACACCACCCACATAAAAAACCATACCTTCGTAAACAACAATACCACCAATATAAAGAACCATACAATACAAAGGGGCACAATAATAATCATAAACATATATTAGTTATCACCCATATTTCCTTATAATCATAAACGTATATTATTTATCACCAACATTTCCTTATAAATAATAAATTTAGAAGTAAAATAAAAATAAATATTATAGAATTTTATTTTAATTTAAAATTATAATATTAAAATATAAAAATTTCAAGTTTCAAAACATTATAATTTTATTGTAATAAAAAAATCATTTCCTTATAAACAACAACACAGTATAAAGAACCATACCCTCAAAACAACACCACCACCAATATAAAGAACCATAGTATTACAAAGGAGCACAACAATAATCATAAACATATACTTATTTATCATCAATTTATGGATTGTTGTTTACAGTCAGCCTGATAGATTACCCTAAATACAAAGTTAGGTAGACTAGCCTCCATGGGGGCATATGTGCTATTTATTTATCACTTATTATACTCCTAGAAGTATAAACGATATCTCAGTGAAGGCAGCTTCAATAGTTTACTCCACATATGTTCTTTGCCACATGGAACGCTGCCTTACCTGCCACGCACGTCATGTATCAAAACTAAAATTAGATAATGTTGGTCAACGTTAGATAAAGAAAGTAGAGAGATGATATACGACCTTAATCATGGGGCATTGCGGATCTTGAAATGATCCAATACAGTTTTCTTTATCAATCCCTGGCTCCAAAAAACTCCAAGGAATTCGTCAAACGTATGTCCACGGTACTGAGCTGGATGCGCTTCATCAACCATGGATGGTGCAGGAGCAATAAACGCATCCACTGAAGGACTGTAAAACGTAGGAATTGATATACGTGCACTCGCCGCGTTTGTTACTGCTCGATGCTCAACACTCCTGAATCTCCCATTGCTGATCACCTTTTTAATATATTCAAATCAAAAAAAGGAACACACAAGTATCATGATTAAGTCTATCTGCAACTTTTACAAAGATTGAAAACTATGTTTTATGGGATCTGCGTAGTTTTTACAAACCTGCAACTGATCTCCCAAGTTGACAACGAAGGCATTACGTATTGGTTCTACAGCAACCCACTTTCCATTTTTTAGAACTTGCAGGCCGCTCACATCGCCTTGCATCAAAACAGTGATGCCCCCAGCGTCTGAATGGCCTGGTATACCAAGGGTAAGATCTGGATTTGGGCATGGAGGATAATAATTTATAACCATCAATTGGTCGTGTTTTCCAAATGTTTTATCCAGGTAATCAGACTCCAGCTCTAGAGCTTCTGAGATGGCTGTCAGCAGCTTTAAGCATAGTGCTCTCATCTCCAAAGCGTACTTGCCAGCGACCTCCCTGTGAAAAAGAAGAAGGCAAAAGCTAAATCATAACAAGTTACATGACATATCTGATGAGTTGTGTCTAAAAAATTGCTGTTTACCGACCTGTAGGCTGCAGGTTTTTGAGGCCAAGAACCGATGACTACCTCTAAAGGATGACAAGGATGTCTGAGATAGTCCTTCCAGTCATGGACTTTCTCTTTGCTAACATTCGTGCTGGTCGAGAGCCGAACGAGCTGCCTTGGGTTCTCTGAGTAAAGACATGCTCGATCTTCCACGGGCATTTCGAAGAATTCTTTGGCGATATCCATCATGCTTTTCATGACAGTCTCTGGCAGGCCATGGTTCACTATCTGTTCTTCACCGTATCAACCATATTGTGGTCAACAAAATATACAGTCACTCAAATATTCAACTTCATGCTCACTCAGTATATTAATTCCAGTATATGACTGACTATTACAGAAATTCCAGTATATGATCAGCTATTTCTGGTTCATAGATCTAGTATTTTATGGAACAATTTAATTAGTGGATAGTTGAATTTGAAACAAGAATTTGGTAACTTTTAAAACCATCCAGCTTTTCAAAATAATTCCAAACCATTAACCAATAAAATGTAAATTTGTGTTTCACTCACTCCATTTATTTTTATCGGTGTTCCAAAAACGGGAAACATTAAAGAAAAGTCATGAGGATGAAAAACTGTTAGGGTTTGACATATATACCTGGAAAAATCCATCTTCCTCACAGGCACTGCTGATTTGTTGGAGTACCTTTGTTCTGTTAGGGCCATCTAGATCTTTGAGATCCACCACCCGAATGCTGTCAGAATAACAGACCTCATACATGCAAGGGCGTTCGTTGGGAGGCAGGATAAACTTCTCCTGGACTTGAAGATGGTTAATTCCATTGGACATTAGCTTCTCAATAATTCCACTCAGACCATCATGATTCTGCTCAACTGGAATTGCAGATGCCATCGTTCTTACTTTTCTTTGCGTATTGAGGCTCAACACACTTTTCACTGGAATAAGTTTCCCAACGCAATATATAGAAAATTGCTTTGGTTGATGCTTGAATTGGTCAACTATATTGTCGTTGTCCACAATAAATAGTTCAATATTTTATACTTTTTTCATCTTCTGTCAAACACACGAGATGCCTTAAATTCAAAACCCCGGCCTTTTTTTTGCAGTAAGGAAAAAAAAGCTCTATTATATTCATAGATATTCGGAGTATGTATTCTATTCATAGATATTCGGAGTATACATCATATGGCAGATAGTAGGAGATATCTCAAATAGGTCATGAAGAGAGAACATGAGAAAAAACTATAAGATCCCAAAAACATACAAGACAGAGGGATGATATCTGCTGAATAATAGCATCTGATGAAGATGATAGAACATGATGAAACATACAGGTTCATGCTGCGTACCATATATGAGGATCAAAAATATTGAAGAAGTAGGTTTATACAATGTACCAGATATGAGAAGAGAGTTACTTATGCTATGTACTGGGGAGGCAAAATTCCTGAATGTTGTGCCGAATTTCTCCAACAGTGATGTGTTGGAAGGAACTAATTCCAACTACACACAGCCAAAATTCAACATAAGCTTTAAATGCTGGATCTAGAATTCAGCAGATGTATTAAATGTAGTTTCTAGAGATCGTTGACAAAATGGGCAAGCTTCTTGAAGAAGCCACCGCCCCATCAGACTCCAGAAAGTTCTTTGTGATGTATAAAAATCTTGTGATGTATAAAAACCTGCTCAGTGGATGAATGAAGACAAGTTGCAAGTTCCAAATTTCTGTGTTTATGTGTGAGCTGTATAATCTCTGATATGGTATCAGAGCTGAGGGTTTGAGCTCGATGTGTAATGCATTTGTATTTCGGGGTTGCCAAATTGCCCATCGTTGCGTCAGCGCAGCTTGTTGTGAGTGGTGAGTGCCGCTGCCGCCGAGGAGTGCTCAGTGCCGCTGAGTGCTGCTAGAGATTCCGAGAGCTCTGAGTGCCGCTAGGGTGCTGCTAAGTGCCACTGGGAGGAGTGTCGTTGTTTGAGTGCTGCGGGAGTGTGAGTGCTGCGTGAGGGGAGCCAGAGTGTGCGTGTTTTCTGCGAAGGTTTCAGTTTAGTTTCACATCTCAAGGCTGGTCTGCGCTTGGAGGAGAAGATTGACTGTGTGTTGTGTTCTAAGTTTGAGGGTTTCCGTTGTATCTACTGTGTGAGGAAGAGCAAGCGTTGTGGAAGTGCCACCGTATGAGGATCTAGTGTGGCTTAAAGAACTGTTGTGCGTGTGCCACCATGTGAGGAGCCAGTGTGGCTTGAAGCGTTGTATGAGGAGGGCACCGATTTGCTAGCCCATTTGAGCCATTGTGTGAAGTTGTGTAGAGGAGCAGTGGCGTGGAGGAGCTGCCTTGAGAATCAGCCAGCAAAGGCTGTAAGGAGAAACAGACTATAGAATCCATAGCTTGAGAAAAAGAGGTGACCTGTGAGGTCGCAGAGCAAGTGTGAGGATGAGTTGTGAAGAGCTGTGAGACAACTCAGTGAGTGTTGTGAGTTGGAGATGTGTGCTCTGAGTTGGAGTTAATAGTGAGAGCTCGGTGGTGTAAGATGGAGCGTTGTTGAAAGAGCCAAGTGAGCTGTGAGAAGATCTGAGCTCACGTGAGCTATGTTTGGCCAGGGTTGTGAGGGCTCTGTGGTATGAAACGTAGGTAGAGTCTGCCCGTGGTGTGTAGCTTGGTGCAGCTAATCAAGCCGCAGTGTGGAGTGCGTAGTGCGCTGTGATTATCTGGTTAGAGGCGCCGTTGAGCTGCTGCATTCAGCGTTGTCTAGAAGTGTTGATGTCGTGTTTGTGTTCGCTGTTAGAGCGCTGAGGTGAGTGCCAAGAGGAGGCACTATTAAAAGGAGCGTGTGATTGTTGTGTGACTGAGTGCTAAGTAACGTTGTTGTGCTGCCATTAAGTAAAAGTGCAACACTGTCAAGGAAGATTGCAGCCCGTGGAAAGTATTTGTAGAGTGGAAGCCGCAGAAATCCATTCGAGCGTGAAGAAGCCTCGAAGCCAAGGAATTTCAAGGAAGAGTGCCGAGGAGAGCCAAGGATTTTTGCTGTGTGTTTCAACAAGTGAGGCGGAGGAGAGCGTGGAATTTCTTTGTGAGCAATCAGACCGAGAGAAAGAGATTGTTGCGAGAGGTGCAGCATGGTGCTTTGAGTGTGGATTCTGTTTTGAGCAATGTTTCTCTTACCGACTTGGTGAAGTCTATTGCTAAGTCTGTTATGTGAAGATTAGTGAGGCTATTTGTGCCTGTTGTGGATCACAATGTCTTTAATTGTGTTAAAAGAAGAGTGATGGGTCAACAGAGGAGATGATCTCGAAGAAAATTTAAACAGGTAAGGAGAAAGAATGAAATGGCGATAGTTCCAGAAGAATATGAAATGCGTCAAGCCAAAGCAGATCTGAATCAGATAGAACAATTTGAAGACACTGATGCAATACTGAAACGATTAATGCCAGTTCTGCCAATTTTCTCAGGTAAAAATTTCAAACTTTGGGAAATAAAAATGGAGGGATTGTTTAGTTCAGTTAATTTATGGTAATTTGTTCAAGGAATTTCCATAAATGCCAATGATAAAAGTAGAGGTGCAATAGCATTGTTTCTCCTCATATCAGCATTAAATGAAAATATTTTGTTTAGTATTTTGTATGAATTTGGTGAAATATGTGATGCAAAAATATTTTGGGATATTCTTGAAATGAAATACGGTATGGAGGGTACTGAGAAAGTTGAAGTTGATGAAGGTGTTGTTGCTAAAGGTGATTGTGTTGAAAGCATCATAGCTGGGATTAAGGCTAAAAGCATGTCTTTAGCTGACAATAGAGTAGTATGTGATATTAAGGAAACACCCTGTGATGCAGAGATTTATGAAGTCAAATTTGATGACAATTATGTATCCCATGATGAGTGGTTAAATATGATGCATGAAAAGCATCTTATTGATGAGTTGTTGTTTGGTGAGAAGAGTTGCCTACCTCCATACACAAATCAAATGCATGGCAACATGTTTGCAGCAACAAAATTGAGGAAAGAGGACATGAATCAATCAATTATGTCAGCAAAGAAAAATGAAGGAAGCAAAGCTCTTTCCAAAGAGCACAATGACAAAAATCAATATGGTTCTGTTTATGAATCTAACATTGTTTTTGAGTGTGCAGATATTGACAATCAGGAAGAAGCAACAAAACTTGAAGAAATTGCAAGAATTAAGGACAAGTATAAGTCCCAAGAACTTGAATTAGATTACCTTGTTCGGGGTCTTGCATTGCATCCCAATCTGGAAAAAGTTGCTGATGTTAAGTACATAAGCAAGGAGTAGAGGAATTCTTTTAGGAAAGCCAGAAAGGTGAAGATGAAACTGCACCAGCAAATGAACAAGCATGGACCCTTTCACAAGAAGGCAAAAATGAAATGTTTTGTAAGCCTAGCTGAGACTTAGACCAGCAGGCAAGTTAACGTTTAGGTCGTCGTGATTAAGAGTATAGTATCTTGTTTATTGTGATATAGTATATTTGTTATATAGTTGGAATTAAGGGGGAGTGTTGGAAGGAACTAATTCCAACTACACACAGCCAAAATTCAACAGAAGCCTTAAATGTTGGATCTAGAATTCAGCAGATGTATTAAATGTAGTTTCTAGAGATCGTTGACAAAATGGGCAAGCTTCCTGAAGAAGCCATCGCCCCATCAGACTCCATAAAGTTCTTTGTGATGTATAAAAACCTGTTCAGCGGATGAATGAAGACAAGTTGCAAGTTGCAAGTTTCTGTGTTTATGTGTGAGTTGTATAATCTCTGATATGATGGAAGCCAAAATTCGTTTGGAGAGGAAAGACCTTCTTTAGACAGTGCCTTCCTTGGCCAAAACATGAAGTCGCGAAATTGTATTAAAATTTGAAAGTCTAGCCATGTGATTAAACGGCCGAAATCCATGCGAAGATGATGTTTCCTCACTTATTTATTGAATGATTCTGTTTGAATTTTAAATTTATTATTGAAGATGATGTTTCTCACTTGTTTATTGAATGATGCTGTTTGAATTTTAAATTTATTATTGAAGATGATGCTTCCTCACTTATTTATTGAAGAAGATGCTTTTGTCATTTATTTAATGAATAAAATAAATAACCATTAATATTTTTCATAATTTTATTTTATTTTTAATAATTATGAAAAATAATTTATCAAAATAGAGGATAAAAGTCAATGGTGTTTTGTGCTTTATATAATTATTAAAATATATTAAAGTGAAATATTGTTAATATTAAAATTATTTTGTATTTTGTGTTTTATATAATTACTAAAATATATTAAAGTGAGATATTGTTAATATTAAAATTATTTTGTATTATAAAATTTAACTATTTTCTAATTTGAATTTTAAAATAACTTGACTCTAATAAATTATATAAATTATAAATATTAACATTTTCTAATTTGAGTTTTAAAATAACTTGACTCTAATAAATTAAATAATTTATATAAATTATAAATATTAATATTTAATTTTGTATTAATTTATTAGAAGTAAAATAACCATTAATATTTTTCATAATTTTATTTTATTTTTAATAATTATGAAAAATAATTTATCAAAATAGAGGATAAAAGTCAATGGTGTTTTGTGCTTTATATAATTATTAAAATATATTAAAGTGAAATATTGTTAATATTAAAATTATTTTGTATTTTGTGTTTTATATAATTACTAAAATATATTAAAGTGAGATATTGTTAATATTAAAATTATTTTGTATTATAAAATTTAACTACTTTTTAATTTGAATTTTAAAATAACTTGACTCTAATAAATTATATAAATTATAAATATTAACATTTTCCAATTTGATTTTAAAATAACTTGACTCTAATAAATTAAATAAATTATAAATATTAATATTTAATTTTGTATTAATTTATTAGAAGTAAAATAATAGCTGAATGGATACATTGTTAACCTGCTTTTAGTTAAAGAATTTCAAGTTAGACATAATCGTTATTTCCATTTTCAACCATAGCCAACTTGTAAATTTTTCATGTCAGTGTTTTGTTTTTTCCTCCTCTACGTTGGGAAATAATTCTGGGTGGTCTGTCTTTTGTACTCTCCCTTTGAGTTTAAATTATTTACCTTTGTCTCGTGAATTTGCTTTGACCTTCCTTTGACTCTCCTTTCTCTATTAGTATTTTATCTCTACACTTAGCCTTTTCACTAGCATCAACCTCTTCCTCTCTCTTTTATGTATTCCAGTTCTCTTTTCACCCTCTGTGCGTCTCATGTCATGGATACACATTGTCTCTCCACCACTTAGCTCGGAGGTAGGAGACGTCATCCCCCTCCTCTGTCAATCAAACGTATGCCCAGAGAGTGATTTTCTAATGTTGAAGTGTTAGAAAAACATGAAGATTAATTCTTGATAAGCAAGTTGATCAGGATACCAAGGACCGGATTCAGGATGTGGGAAACTATTTCTAACCTGAATTACAATTATAATTTGAAATAAAGTTTCGAGTAACTCTCAATTTACCAATAGTGCATGGAAATCATAAGAAACATTCACAATATAATATGAAGAACAAATGGGTACCTACTTCATATGCATTAAAAAAGCGCTTCTACTACTTAATGTGAATTACAAGTGTAATCTTATTTAGATCTCCAATATATCTTAAATCATATTTTCATTTTATTTTTTAGAACTATTAAATGTTAGTATGTCCTATCTCATTTTATGGTTAGCATTGTAATAAAAATATTCATTTTACTGTAGAATTAGTACTAACATGTACTATTGATTTTTTTTTCCAAAACGCTACATGTAATGACCATGAAGATGATGATACAGACTATGTTTAGATTACATCATATATCAGAGACGATGATGATGAGGATGGTGACGGCATTGGTGATGAATATGTGGATGATATTATTAGGATGGTCAGGATGATGATCATGGAAATGATAATGAGGATGATCTCGACTATGATTTTTGTGATGCTAGCTAGCCATGCGTTCTTTTTTTATATTTAGTTGGGATTCCTTAATATGGTAATCATACATTTGAATTTTAGTTGATTCGAATAATGATGATGATACAGTACTGTCATGTTACTTTATGAATATGTTGAAAATTGTTTACATTTTTTTATGAAGAATTATTGTGTACGATGAGATTCCTATTTTTTTATGCACGTTGTGAAGTTACCTTAGAATAATGATATCTATGAAACATTTTTATTTGGTAATCATACATTGACTTTTAGTTCATTTGATTAAATATGATGATGATATTATCATTTTTATCTTGTTTTTTTATGTATATATTGAAAGTTATCAACATTATTTTGATGTAGAATTATTATATTACTATCTTTTGATGGATGTTGTGAATTTACCTTAGAATAATGGTGTTCATGAAAGATTTTGAAATGATAATCACACATTTGAATCTTAGTTGATTTGATTAAAAATGATGAGGATATTATTAGTATTATCTTGTTACTTTATATATGTGTTGAAAATTGTCAATGTTTTTTGATGGAGAATTATTATGTATGATGATATTACTATTTTTGGATGTAATGTTGTGAATTTACCTTAGAATAATGATATCTACGATAAGTTTTGATATAGTAGTCATATATGTATATTGAAAATTGTCAATGAATTTTTGATGGAGAATTGTTACATATGAGGATACTACTATCTTTTTGATGAATGTTGTCAATTACCCTAAATTTGTTTACAAATATTAAGTTATAAATTTGAATTGTGATATCTTCTTAAATGTGTTATACATGAAGATACCTTCTCATCATCTTGGCAGAGAATACTATGTTGTTGGTTGAAATACACCTTTCTCCTAGACTATATAAGACTATAATACAAGCTATGTACCAGGAGGACCACATTATCCTAATCTATAACAAGTTTCCCCCTTCATCTAACTTTTGTTACCAAAATTCTCTCTTAGTCACAAGGAAAAAACTTGAGTTAACTAGAATTTGACACTCTTGTTCACTTTATGTAGAAAATCCGGTAGATTCACAAGCTCATGCAATGTACTAAAGAAAAAAACAATAATCTACTTCTACTCTTTACAGCAAAAGCCCATAAACATTGAGAAAACAATAATCAATAGAGGATTCAAGAGAATCAAGGGCACATAACAAAATAAATATCAAAGGAAAGCCACAACTCAAAACCCAACTATTTGTTTTGTATTAATCCCGAAAATCAAGATGAAATTGCAATGCTTGTTCTCTTAAGAACAATCCCAGCACTCAACAAATTCAATCTCCAACTCACAAGAAAGCTCAAGGCCAAATATTAGCCTCTTCACAAGCTCTCCAACTCTCTATTCCAATGTGTAATTCCTAGGAAGGATAGATTTTACTTAAAGGGAAATAAAGCCTCTAAAAATAGCGTAATCCCTCAAGGATCAGTTCTTGAATGCATGCACTATCAGTGGAACTCACAAAAATCTAAAACAAATAGTACATTGTCCCTACACTCTAGTCTCAATTGGGTCTTTCTCATAATCGACATGCATGAGTTTCTGATGAGTAAATATTCAATTAAATAGAGTAGCACTGGTGGAGTTCATTAGTGTCACCACTGACTGTTAATTCACTATTAGTTCTCTCAATCAGTTTGAGAACTAATTTAATTGAACTAACTCATGAAACTGAGTCTTCTATTTTACAACCCACAATTAACTCACATTGGACTCCTACAATGTAGGGAGAACATATAAATGAATTCAAAATTACTTCCAACTCGAATTTCCTAAGTTAGGTAAGTTTAATAAACGTAATTTAACTATTTTAAGTTGTTATGAGAATAGAATTTTAATTTAATTCACATTTTAATTCAAGGACAAATTAAAATAGAATTTATTGTTACCATTTCTCAACACTCTCTCTCAACAAGAAAGGGATTATCAACTACCCCGATCCTGTCTCTTTGAAACTCGAATTTACATATTGATAATGCCTTTGTCAAGATGTCAGCATGTTGCTCCTCGATGGGAATGTAATCTAACAACATGATCCACCTCAATACACAATCTCTGAGATGATGATACCGGATATCAATATGCTTGGACTGATCATGAAAGAATGGATTTTCAAAGAGTTTGATACAACTTTGATTATCACAATAAATCAATGTCGGATCCATCTGCTGACCAAACAAACCAATCGGAATTTTCCTCATCTAGAAAGCCTCTCATGTTGTTACACAACATTTTTTCACTGTCCCTATACTCCCCGTTCCTCTATCATAGAAGACCTCTAGAGTGACCCTCATATGTTTCCCTGCCATGAAGAACATGTCCCTACATCCCTCTTCATCTGCAGAACATTTACCTCTTACATTAATTCCTAAGAATATTCCTTCAAGCACAGTTTTCAAGACCGACGCTAGTGCTTAGTTCCCTCCCTACACTGATTTGCAGAGTTTAAAACTAAGACTAGCACAAAATGGTGCAAGTGAGCCATTCATCACCCGCACCGACCCTCTTTTGGCAAGTTTTTAAAAATGGAGTTGAAGCTTCCAGGTCTAGAAGCTTCGTAAACGAAAGTCTAGTAAATGGTTGAACTGGATAGTGCCGAGAGATATTGTTTGGGCTCTTTTCCCCTATTAAGATGGAACAAACCAAAAGGGATAAGGCCTCTCCCACCATAAGAGGATCCATTTCCCCTCTATCAAAGCTATATAAACTCCTCATTTGACAACCTCAGCTAGCTAGTGAAAGGGCTGGAATTATCTACAAATCTTGATAGCCATCTTGAGAACCTCAGCCTTCTATTTTGTGTGTAAGGGGAGAATAAGCTTATAGTATTTGGTTTGGAGCAAAGGAAAAGAGGCCTTGAACTTCCATTGTTTTGATGGTGAATCATGAGATGCTTATAGTGGTGTTGGAACTCGAACATGCCAAAGGGAACCTGCAACGTCAAGGCTCCAATTGTATTTCTCTTTGAAGTTTATATTAATACAAATAATGGTTTATTTCCTATATTGTGTGTAATATTACATTTGATAGCTTAAAACTCAATGACATTTTAAGTAGAGTGAATCAATTTTATGCTATCAAATTTGTTGTTGTTTCTTGCATGTTTGTTTCAAGTATTTGAACGAAAGGAACGAAAGGAAGCTGGAGCAAGGAAGAAAGATCAACATCAAGTGGATTAGCGCTATAAGAGATAGGCCCTCTTATTCGATTCTAATCTAAGGAAATTTACATTATATTGTCTTGTTTGCAGCTAGACCCACTCTTGGGCTAGAGGGATCGTCTTTGTCTGTAGAGAGGATACTCCTACTCCACAAATTGGCAACTCCACTAGGGATCCATCCCTCTCTTTGGATTGTTTGAATTTCATGATTTGTGTTGAATTTTGTCGTATCACTCTTTCTTTTTGGTTTTCTATGCTTTACACTGTTTGTTGCCTAGATTCTTGAATTTAGAGTGACAAGTCTAGTTTTGATTTCTGAAAACTTTTATTTTTTCTTTGAATCCCTCGATCAACGTTGTTTATTTTCTGGTAGTCGAACTGACCAGAACTATTTACCATTGAAAAGTTGCGTTATAGCCCCTTGTGGCGCTTTTTTTTAGTTAGGCATTCACGCCGATGCATGTAGGTTAAAATTAGGGTTTCTCCTAAATCATTGCCAATGTGTCTTTTCCTCATAAGTTATGCTTCTTAGCTTGTTTACCTGTATGCTCCTTGGCTAGAAAACTTCGTTAGCTTGATTTTTTTGCTTGATTGGTTTGAGTTTACCTTACTTGATTTTTTGAGATGTTGGATGGTTTGTGTCCCTAGGGCATCTAGGTCATTGTCCATTCAACCACTTGTTTGCTCATCAAGTCAAGTTTTTTGTAGCTACCCCATGCATTTCATGTTTTAGTCCTTGTATTGCTTTTTTTCAATTGAAAAAGTGAAAGAGTTTTGTTTTCTCTTCTCTTCATTGAACGTATCTTTTTGAACATAGATTACATTGGTCATTTTGTTTCGATTGAGTCTTTGCATGCTTGGTTTGAGAGGAGCTCTTCTTATCTTGCTTGGTGTATGATTGATGTTGGTTGTTTGAAAATTTTTCGTTTAAATGTCTATGTGAAAGATTCATTTTATCATTCCATTGAAAAAATACATCATTCTAGTTTGTTAAATTGATATGTTGCATTAAGTAGCATCATTGAAAACTAGAACTGCATCATCATGAGCATTTAAAATGAAAGGATCTTCTTTTACTGTTGAAAGGATTAGTTGAAGTGCATTTGATAAGAAGGATAGGAAGTGGAAATAATTTTTATTAATTTGTTTTGAAAAGCGAAGTAGTGAAGAGTCATCTTACTCTCAGTTGCTTGTTTGTTGCATTGATTGTTTTCTCTACTCTCAATTAGTGTAAACATTCATCGAATTGAAAGGGTTTTGTCTCATATAGCTGCATATAGGACTTTTTCAAGTGACATTGATAGGGCCTAAAAACTGAGACTTAATTTCAATATAAAATTTTAAAATGTATTCAATTAACCTAAGGCACATTTGAAACTTAACACTCACATTTAGAGGTCTAGGCTAGAGACGTGTTACGACGTCTTTAAACTTAGAAGTTGTTGTTTGTTTTGGCACTAGACAACGCTAGTACGAACTTGTGCTCCTCGTACCGTCGTGTATATATAGGGAGACCCCACTAGGTTTGCAATTCTTTATTCGTAGGAAGTCGAGTCTATCGCCTTGTAAACGTGATACATCGAACATAGCATTCGAGGAGATTTCTTGCCCGTACTTCTTGGTTCGTTGGGAGGTATTCTGCAGTTCACAATTACTTGGTAATCCTTTTGCCTAGATTACCCTAAGTAGTCATTTTTTTCTTTTTTACTCTTTAAATTTTAAAGATCATCGAGCACTTGTCCTTTCGAGCTCGTTCAAACCAAAAGTGACTAGAGTCATTTTTGCCTTTTTCTCGACTCTTAAAACATGAAAAGGCATCAGTCTATTTTAGCGGCTTAATTTTTTTTTTCCACAATCACATCACATTCCTAATAGTCTTATTCTAGACCACATCGTGAGTATACCTTCAATATATTTTAAAGAAGCCCTGAAATTAATCTATATTCTCTTGTTGTTTGAGACAAAGTCATCATGGCAGAACCATCAGGTTCACCTCATTCCTCTTCCACTCCTCCATCTGAAAGATCATCTAAGGAGCCTCTCCATAAACTCTCACAGTCACTCGAGGATCAAGGTGTTGAACTTGGAATTGTTTTGAGTATTCAATCTTTGTCATCTCGTCCTATTCCATCAGATAATTGGTCACCTTACAAATCTGGCCTGAAATCTCTGGATAATCCTATCCAGACTCCCGAGAGTCTGTTGACTCCTGAAGGTCAGCAAGGACTGATTGTTTACCCTCTAATCAATTTTTCGATTCTGTTGTGATATCACTGCAGTGTCTATACAGTCTATACGATCTACCTTGTGTTTTGTTCGAATTATCTCCTCGAACATCTTTGGTTTCTCATCGTCGTTTATTTCCACCCATGGAATCAGAAGGCGAGATTCTAGTCTCCTCTCCAAGTCACTCGGAGGTTTCTGCTACACACACTCCTCATGCATTTGATGAGCAGTGATATTTGTTCCCTCCAAAAGGTTTCCCTTATACGGGAAGTATTCTGACTAGCATGTACCTTAAGTATAGCGAGCCTTTATTGCCTCATGGTTATACCTCTATAAATCAGTTGGTTTAGGGCACTCCCAGTGCCTCGCCATTATATCACAACCCTATCTGGTCTTCCGACGCAATTCCTACCTCAGGTTCATTCATTCAAAACCCAACCTCTCGACCGATTGTGCAAATTGCAGTCACTTCAGTTCCAGTGCAACCCCCCATTCCGACTCCACTTGTTTCGTCGTTTAAACCGACTCTTCTGGTTCAACTGACAGTCTCAAGTTAAGTCTTGGTAAGTTCTTCTACCACTCTAGTGAGTGGACGGACTCTACCACTGCCTAGGGAGAAAGATCTGAATATATCCATGATGTCTGGTGAAACCAATGTGAGTGGCTCACAAACTCACATGGTTGGAATGAATCAACCCTCTTACAATGTTATTACGAACCTTGTTGGTCCATCTGGGTCAAGTAACGTCCAGTACCAGCAACCATATGTGGCTCAAGTTTTGTTCCAACCTCCTTATGTTCCATATGGTTCACAAACGATGGTAAATCCACCTTACATCCTTCTAGTTGGGCCCTATGTTTAGCCTGGTCCATCTGTTGTGCCTGGTGGATATGGCCAAATCCAATTCAGGAACTTTAAATACCCTTAGGGTGTCACCCTAGTTACTGTCCAAGTACCCTTGCAGCAGCAAGGGCAATCCTTGCAGCAGCAAGGGCAATCCTTGCAGTAGCAAGGGTAGGTAGTTCAGCAGCAAGGAAAACTGCAAAAAACCACAGGGGAAACCCTTGCAACAGTCGCAACAAAATTTGCAGCCGCACACACAATTTGTTCATGAATCCTCCCAACCTATGTCCTCGCAAGGTCAACCTCTGCAACCGCATGGACAACCTTTACAGTAGAAAAGCCATCCTTTACAACAACAAGGTTAACCTAGGCAGCATCAACCCTTTTATTTATATTAGCAAGGTCAGCCTTTGCAAGGTCAAGGTCAAATCCTACAGCGGCAAGCTCAAAATCCTTATGTCTAAGGGCAACAGGTTCAAAATCCTTATGTCCAGGGGAAGCAGGTGAAAAATTCGTATGTCCAGGGTCAGCAGTTTCAAAATCCTTATGTCCAAGGTCAACAGGCTCAACAACCTTTTAACCTATATGCCGCTTAGCCTATGGCAGGATAGTTTCAAGGCTACCCAGGACAAAATCCTCCCTATGGGCAAGGTAACCTACAGTGGGGGAAAAATCAGATTCCATATGGACAAAATCATCCACTGTGGGGGAAAAATCCTTACCAACAAGGATGGGTTTTGTAGTCCAAGCCTACCTAGAGGCCCTAAATTCCTTTTAATACGCAATTTCTATTATCGGCCACATTGGAACTCCCTGATATGTCAAGGCTTACCAATGATCCTATTCCTCATTCGCCTTATTGTCCTCCAGTTCCAATGAACGTTTTGGGTGACTGCCCAAAATTTGAGGGAAAAGTGAAGGAGGATCCACAAGCCCACGTGATGACATATTGCCTTTGGTGCTCCTCCAATTCATACGTTGATGATTCTATCCATTTACGGCTTTTTCAAAGAACTCTCACAGGGGCCACCTCAAAATGGTACATCGAATTGCCTCAAGGTACCTATAGTGACTTCAACACTCTCGCTATGGATTTCCTCACTCATTTCCAGCTGTCAGTTCACTATGAAACTAGCACCTATCTGCTTACGTCACTTAAGCAAGACACTGCGACCCATATCTCCGATCACATCCATGAATGGAGACGTCGGCGTCGCCTGATCAAGTTTGAAATTACTGATCAGTTGCTAACAGAATGGTTCACCAAATCATTCGTCAACCAAATTTCTAGGGACATAACTATGGGTGGGTGTGTTATAAAGGAGTAATCCATCACTCATGCCCAGTATTTGGACCTAGTCTACTCGCAATCTGGCACATTATATGAGATGTTACCCAATGCTCTGAGACCATCACTAATCTGACAGCATTGAATTCTCTAGCTACCCAACCTGTTGATGGAGTGATTGGTTCTATGTCTCAGACCCCCACAAAATCTTCTTCCAAGCAGAAAGTGGTCTCAGACACTAGTTCTAATGATCCCTCTTGAAATTCAACTAGTCTTGGTAAAACCTCTACGGTTCACATTGTTCAGTCTACCACAGCGGAAAAATCCTCTAAGGGTAAAAAGAAGGGGAAATGCAAGGCCAAAGTTGATGCCCCAAAACAAGGCCCTCCTAACTCATTTGCTGGCAATGCTTCTCAAAGAAAGCCCAAGTATCCATGTCTCATCTGTGAGGAGGATCACTACACTAAAAATTGTCCCCGACGATCTAAAGTTAGTCGCTTGCTCAAAGGGACCCCGGCTATCTTGAAAGAGCCCTTTCCATCATAGTAGCCCAAATAGTAGACCAACCTTAGTCTTCCACTTCCACAGGTTCCCAAGTGTTCATGATGAACACACCTATAAATGTGGCTACCAATCAAAAGATTATCAAACACCTACTCTGACGGCAGGGAAAGAGAAATAAGGTACCCCTTCCTCCTCTATCTCGTATACCTTTGGTCCTCTCCATATAGAGTGACCTAATCCTGATTTTTCTATTTGAACACCCTCTTGATGTGTGCTATTAAAGTCCTCATATAATCCAAATGCTCGAGCTGCTCAGGATTATAACATTGTTGAGGATTTGGCTCAAGCACCATTAGCTATGTCTGCTCTCGAGGTCCTTCAAAGCTGTCCTTCTTAGTGGAAAGCATTGCTGTCAGCTATTGGAGGTATTGATCCATCTGATTCCAATCTCATTTGTTTTGATCTGGAAAACCATGTTCTGCACTTACCTCATCAAATTTCCTTTCTCATTCAAGTGATCATTAATGAGAATAAAATTCACAGGACCATCATTGATGAAGGTGCCTCCACTTGCATCATGTTTGTCTCTTCTTGGAACGAAATTGGTTATCCTACCCTTAACCAATCACCTAACACATTGGAAGCCTTTGATGGACTTGATTCTCGACCTTTTGGTTTCCTTCCTAATATTGCCATTACCTTGGAAGGCAAGACATTCAATGTTGAAGTAGAAATTGTTGATGCAAATCTTAAATATAATCTTCTACACTAAGAGAGTTGGACCCATTCCATGCATGTTGTGGCCTCCTCTTTGGTCCACGTGCTCCATTTTCCTCATCAAGGGAAATTCGTCATGGTCGACCGGTTGTCTTTCTTTGCCTCTTCTTCCTTGGATCGCAATCTTCCTTATGTGAAGCGTACCGGTGCTCCTTATGAGAGCGTGGGGGCTGGAATTTTCAAAGATCCCACCTTGATGTGTATTTTTCCTCTCCCACCTCTACATGTTTCCTCAGTCTACATGATCTCGTTTAATTCTAATCCTTGGGTCATTCCCTCTCCTAATCTTGTTGATACATGGGGTGATGTCATGTCGTCAAGCCCTGCCGAGATCAATTATGTGGAGATTGTTACGGATTCGGCTTTGGTACCCACTAATCATACTGCTTCGAGTACGTCTGTTGACACCTATTCTCAATCCTCGTGGCTTGGTTCTTCAGATTCTCCCAATCCATTAACCAAGACTTTTACTTTTGACGAAATTATCATGGAAATTATGTCTCTGGAGGAAGCACCATGGAATGATATTCATCATTGTTCCTTGTTCTTACCTGGCCCAATGGTCATGTCTACTTGTCTTGAGGATTTCTCTTCTCGTTTCCCAACCCAACCACTTCAAATGCCTATCACGACCCATGAAGTTTGGTCGGAAGGGAACATAGGAAATATTACCAAAACGATGCCTATTGACATTTCTGTTAAACTAGGTATCGTTGAAAACGTTCATATTAGGGTGACTTGTTCTCTTGATGAGATCAAGATCTACACTCATCTTTTTCAAGAGTTTTGAGATGCTTTTCCATGGTCGTATGAAGAAATTCCCAACATTGACCCAAGTATAGTCATGCACGAAATTCCAACTTATCCTAGCACGAAGTGCGTTCGTCAATGACTTCGTCTAGTGCACCCTAGAAAAGCGACCCCCATTAAAGGGGAAATTGAAAAAATTCTTAAAGATGGATTTATTTATCCTATCCCTCTGACATGTTGGGTGTCCAATATCATATTGGTGACTAAGAAACAAGGCACCATTCGAGTTTGTGTTGATTACTGTGACCTTAATCATCTGTGTCCAAAGGATAATTATCCCACTCCTTTTATAGACCAGATCATCAATTAATGTGTTGGGAGTGAGATCTTTTCCTTTATGGATGGTTTTTCTAGTTATAACCAGATAAACATTTCACCGGCTGATCAAGATAAGACTTCCTTTATCTGTCCGTGGGACACTTTTGCATATAGAAAGCTTCTTATTGTCCTTAAGAATGTTGGGGCTACTTTTCAACGAGAAATGTCCTATGCTTTCCATGACATTAAAAACATCATTCAGCCTTATTTGGATGATCTTTCTACTCATGCACGTAAGCGCCATGACCATCCCGATCATCTTTGACAAATATTTCTTTGTTGCAGACACTATAACATTCAGTTGAATCCACATAAGTGTGTCTTCTGCGTCGAATCTAGACGACTCCTCAGTTTTATTGTTTCGAAAGATGGAATTCATCTTGATCCTCTCAAAGTTGAGGCTATTGTTAATCTATTCCTTTCCTCTTCGTTGCATCAATTATAGAGTTTGCAAGGGAAAGTGAATTTCCTTCGTTGCTTTGTTCCTAACTATGTTGAGCTAGCTTTAGGGTTCACCCGATTGCTTAAGCAAGAAAATCCATTCATTTGGGATGAGGCTACCCAAAAGTCTTTTGATGACTAGAAAGTTGTCCTCATTAATGCTCCTTTGTTGCATCCTCCGAACTATCATCACGATTATTTCCTTTATCTAGTTGCAGCTTCTAGAACTATTGCCATGGTGTTGGTGCAAGACAAAGACGAAGGTCATGAACATGTCATTTATTACCTCAGGTGCAACCTCCTCGATACTGAGACCCATTATGCTCATGTCGATAAGTTGGTTTTGGCTGCTGTTTAGGTCGTTCAATGCTTTCAGCATTATATTCTCCTCCACGATGAAACCATGATTTCCGAGTGTAACCCCATGAATTACATTTTAACTCGTCAGTTACTTGGGGGAAAGTATTCCAAGTGGAGTGTCATCCTCTAGGAATTTGATTTGGTGTTCACTACTACCAAATCAAACAAATCACTTGTATTTGCTGAGTTGATTTTCTCTCTTCCATATGCTTCTCTTCCTATTGGTGCTGATGAGTAGCTCCCCGATGAGTCTCTTTTTCTAATTATCACTCTTGATCCCTGGTACAGTGATATCATCGTGTATTTCCAAACTTCTACCTTCTAGTCTGCGTTGTCCAAGGATGATCGCCGAAGCATTCAGCATCAATCCCAACCTTACCGCATCATTGTGGATAATTTATATCGCATTGGTGTTGATTCAATTCTTCGTCGATGTTTAACTCTCGATGAGGCCGAAAGAGTCTTGAATGACTGCCATTCTGGCGCATGTGGTGGTCATTTTTCTGGCTACACCACTACTCAAAATATACTCTGTGATGGCTATTTCTGGCCCTCTATCTTTAAGGATTGCATTCTTGCTGTTTGCAAATGCCACGAGTGCCAGATTTATCAGCAAAAAATGTGCACCCACCCGCTCACCTTCACCCCATTATTATTGTTGGTCCCTTTGCCAAATGGGGCATTGATTTTATGACATGTAACCCTCGTTTTGCCAGGGGGAATGGTTATATTATCATTGCCATGGATTAATTCACCAAATGGGCTAAAGAAATTCCTACATATTCAGTTGACGGTAAAATGACGAAGCAATTTTTATTCAATCATGTGATTTCCAAGTTTGGAGTGCCTCAAGCCATTGTCACTGACCATGGCTCCCATTTTCGTGATTACATGATGGTTGAGCTGACTTCTACGTTGGTCTTGTGTCACGATGGCTCAACTCCATACTACCCTCAGGCCAATGGCCAAGTTGAAGCTGTAAACAAAGTGTTAGTCACTATGCTTCAGTGCACCATTGGGATGCACAAATCCAATTGGCATCTCATGCTTTTTTCAGCTCTGTGGGCCTACCGAACCTCAACTAAAGACGTAACTGGATTCACCCCTTTCCATATAGTCTACGGTCTGGAAGCTACCTTACCGATTGAATGTGAAATCCTCTCACTCAAATTGGTTGTCAAAATGCTCCCTGATACCTCACCTCAAGGAGAGCGTCTCTTATATTTGGAACGACTGGATGAAACCCTCCAGCTCGTTGCATTAGTCATTGAAGCACAGAAAAAGCAAATTAAATACCATTTTTATCATTTGGTCTCTCCTCATGCTTTTTTTGAGGGTGATCTAGTCTTGCTATATGACCAAGCTAACGATAAGTTGGGGGTAGGAAAATTCAAACCCATGTGGCATGGAACTATATTGTCAAGCATGTGTTACAAAAAGGGGCCTATAAGCTGATTGATTATGAGGGAAACCACTTGGACAAGCCCCACAATGGGTTGTACCTCAAAAATTACTATGCCTGAGTCATCTCACATGGTTACTTTTGTATAGTGTGCTAGTCATTTTTGTGCAGTTTGGTGTGGTGTGTTTTGCAAGCAGCTTTCTTGCTTATTATGTATTCACCTACTTTGTAGATGTCTGTGACTCCTTAAGTCAATTTCGTTGATGGTGCTTTCTGTAGTACCCAAAATCTATCATCCGTGGCATGGGCTAGTTATGACCCTCATGGTGAGTTGATTGATATTTAATGTATTTGTTTGGGTCAAACAACTAATAACATTGCTGAATATAGCGAAGTTATTGAACTCTTGTGAGAAGCCATTGCACTTGACATTCGAGAAATGGTTGTTAATCTTGATTCGCAACTTGTTGTTCTTCTGCTCAATAGGTAATATTATGTTAGAAACCCTCAGATATTGAGAATGTATTTGTGTATTTGTCTATTGGAAAGAAATTTTGATTATATTACATATCATCACATTCCTAGGCATATGAATACATTAATAGATGCATTGGCTAATTATGTGCCAGACAAACATTTATGCAATATGTGAAAAACAAAAGATTATATCATAGTAAACCGGAAATATATATATATATATATCTATATATATATATATATATATATATATATATATATATATATATATATATATATATATATATATATATATATATATATATATATATATATATATATATAGATATATCTATATATATATATATGTATGTATGTATGTATGTTTATATGTATATATACATGTCGATAATGTTTTAGTGTCATACATCAAAACCAAAAAAATAATATATGTGATCCTCTTGACACCTAATCTTCATGATTGGGGGAATTTTGTGTAAATAAATAAATTAGGAATGTGAACAGTCATCGGGAGATGAACTAAACAATCACTCCTATTGTATATAACAATGACCTACCTATGGAATAATAGATGAATCGCTTGTTTGTTTTGTGGAGTTACTACCTGGCCTGACATGGTATCAGAGCCAGCTCCTTGTTTTAACTATTATGCTCCTTGTAACTCCCCTGTCCTGGCCTCTGCCTCTGACTCTGCTTTATTCCCTTCTATTCTAAAATAATCTGCCTCTGCCGCACTGCACATCTGTCCATACTGAGACCTGACGGTGCCACTGCAGAGATACGCCACCAGCTCCTGTATGCGTTGTTGAATGGTATGCGAATGAGATACCTGTATTGTTTTAACGCTATCCAATTTTTTTAACAAATAACACATCAGTTAAAACGACTGTGGTATCTGCGTTGCTGAATGGTATAACGTTGAGGAATGGTATATTGAACTGTCCCATTAAACTGCGCTGAATGGATTTTAACACAGCGTTCAAGCCATTTTTAACACAACGTTCCTTCTCTCTACAAGTTGCTCATTTCATATGATTCCAGGATATACGAGTGGGACATTTGAATGTGCTGTCTCATGGTATGCGTTGTCTAATAATCCAGTGGTTTTAACGCTGTCCAGTTTTCCTGTTTAACTGCGTTGAATGTATATATTGAACTGCGTTGAATGCGTATTAACGCTGTGGGTTTACTCACTATTCCACGACTCTTTTAATCTGGAATACTAACGCTGTTTATATGGTATTTGAAACGCTGACATGGTATTAACGCTGTTGAATGGTCCAGTGTATATATGATATTAAAGCTGTGCGCTGTGGGTTTATATGTGCGCTGTGGGTTTATGCGTAGAATGGTATATATTGAACAGCATATATATTGACCAGCATATATATATATATTGAATAGTTTGTAGATATTTGAATTCATTGAATGGAATATGAACTGAGTTTGTAGAATGGAATATGGTGGATGTATTATATGAGGATCCTTTTATAAACATTGGAGGGATTTGAAGAAAATATAGTGCATAAAGTATTTGAAATCTTTTTTCCCTTTTGAATACAATTTCATTGTATATCAGCAGAAGTATTTTTTTTTACAGAATGCATTCAATCATCTCTATGGTAGGAATAGTTCTCACTGGCAAGGAGAACTATCCTGAATGGTCTCGGATGATAAAACACACCCTCATCTTCAATGAGTTGTGGAAAGGAGTGTGTGTCGGAGAAGGAGACAATGACCCAGTACAACCTACCTCAGACAAAGAGCTCGTCATTTGGGAAAACAAGAACAACAAAGCATATGCATTAATCACAGCATCTGTAAATGAAGAGGTGAGTTGCCATATTTCATCATATTCAACTGCCTTTGAAGCTTTACAAAAGCTGAAAGAACTCTATGACTCACATTCTGCACTTGAAGTTGTTCAGCTCATGTTTAAACTCTTCAGTCTTGAACTGAAAAATAATGATCCTCTTGCTCTTGCATCTGAAGTAAAGTCTATAATGCATGATATCAAATCCACTAAGGTTGAGCTGGATATCCCTCTTATTGCTTTTCTCAAGGCACTCTATCCTACTTACTCCAATTATCTTGAGTCTTTACAAGCAAATGGAAATCTTAAAGATATAACCTTTGACTCTCTTGTGAAAAAGTTTTCTGAAAGAGAAAAAGCCTTTGGAAAGAAGACAACCCCTGAATCTTCTGAAGAGACTGTGTGCCTTGCTCATAAAGAAAAGCATCCTGCTAAAGATTCTACAAGAGGAAGAGGTGGATGAAGAGGAAGAGGAAGATATTTTAGAGGCAGGGGGGCAGACATTCTCAAGAAGAAAAGGCAGACTTACATTGCATTCGCTGCAAAAGAAATGGATCACATGATGCCTCTACATGCAAGCTACCATGGGACAAAATTGAGCAGAAAAGAAACCAACATAAAGGTAAAACTGATGATACAGACAAAGGTAAAGCACCTGAATCCGCTCACTATATTGAGGCACAATGTAACATTGGAGTAAATGAAGATTTGTTTAATGCTTCACTTGCTTCTTCGAAAAATGATTGGTTGCTTGATTCAGGAGCAACCTGTCATATGACTCATAGAAAAGATTTTTTTGAAGATTTCACTGATAATGTTGATGGAGCAGCATACTTTGCAGATCAGTCAAAAATCAAGCAATTAGGGCTTGGCACAATCAGGCTTAAACTGCCTGGTCTTCCAGACTTTCTTCTGGATCATGTTCTATATCTCCCACAGCTCAAGAGAAACTTGCTGTCCTTGGTCCACATCCGCCAGCAAGGTCACTCCATTCATATGTTTGATGGCAAGCTTGATGTAAGAAAAGCTTCTGACCACTCACTTGTCATGAGGGGAATAGAAGAAGAAAGGCTTCTCAAACTGCAAGGAACCTCTACTCATTCACAACATTTCTCATATATTTCTCATCATGAAGAAGGTACACTTCCATCAAGTTTATTATGGCATGCTAGATTTGGACATTTAAACTATGACAATCTCTGCTTATTGAAGAAAAATGGTGTTGCTGGTTTGCCTACAATTCCTAGGAAACATAAGCAATGTGATGCTTGCATTCTAGGAAAGCATAGCAAACAGTGTTTTCATGATTCACATTCAAGAGCACATAGGAAGCTTGAACTCATTCATTCAGATTTATGTGGTCCAATGCCTGTTCCTTCTGCAAATGGAAATAAATATATCATGACATTTATTGATGATTACACCAGAATGTGTTGGGTTTATTTATTGAAAAACAAATCTGATGCCTTTCAAACATTCAAGAATTTTCATAAATGGATTGAAAATGATGCACAATCTCATATTGGGTCTATTCGCAATGATAATGGAAAAGAGTATACATCAAATGAATTTGAAAACTATCTTCGCCAACATGGGATCAAACATCAAACAACTGTGCCTTATAATCCCCAACAGAATGGTGTAGCTGAAAGAATGAATAGAACAATCTTGAATATGGTACAATCCATGATTTTCTTCAAAAATGTAAAGATAATGTTTTGGGCTGATGCTGTTCTATGTGTTGCATATATAAAGGATAGATGTCCATCTAATGCTATAAGAAACAAGACTCCTTATGAATTATGGTATGGACATGTTCCTTCAGTAAAACATCTCAGGATCTTTGGTTCCACCTGTTATTCTTTGATACCAAAGGTACATAGAAACAAACTTGGTGCTAGAAGTCGTAAGTGTATCTTCCTGGGGTATTCAAACACCTCCAAAGCATACCACCTCTATGATGAAGTAAATAAAAAGTTTGTTGTATCTAGAGATGTAATTTTTCTTGAATCATCCAAATCTGGCAATGTTGTTGAGTGGCAACTTGATCGCTTGGATAGATTCGCAAAAACGAAATCATTTCAAGAATTTGATAATCAGATTCCACATCTTGAAGGGGGGATTCCTATACTAGATCAACATGTGGAATCTTCTTCTAAAGAACAATCTCCCCTGCATGAAACTCCAACAACAGATGATGCTTTAAGTGATGTAATTGATAGAATTGGGAGACTCAATCTTGATTTAGTCCCAACTCAATCAACAGAGCAGCCTGGACCATCTCAGAAAGGTCCCCCAAAGTGGCTGACAAAGACACTTGAAAGTGTTCATCCTGATGAAATTGGAAAAACAGGAACCAGAAACTCAAACCAACAAAATGGAGGTGATGTAGATGACTCTAATTCACCTATTGATATGGATGTTACTTATGATTGTGAATTGAACTTGTCTACAGATTTTGAACCAACTTCCCTCAAAGAAGCTGCTTCTCATGATGAATGGAAAGAAGCGATGCAAAAGGAGTATGATGCCCTCATAAAGAACGACACTTGGAAGCTGGTTGATCCTACATTTGGAACCAAACCAATTGGCTGCAAGTGGGTCTACAAGAACAAGTACAAAGCTGATGGCTCACTTGACAAGCATAAAGCTAGGCTTGTGGCAAAAGGTTTTGCACAGAAGGAGGGGGTCGATTATGAGGAAACTTTTTCCCCCACAGCAAAATGGGCCACCATCCAGACACTCTTTGCACTAGCAGCTCAGAATGGTTGGAAAGTCCATCAAATGGATGTAAAAACTGCCTTCTTGAATGGAGATCTAAAAGATAATGTTTTTATGTCCCAGCCTGAAGGATTTGCTGTGAAAGGAAATGAACATAAAGTATGCAAACTTGTGAAATCCTTGTATGGCCTCAAACAAGCACCGCGAGCTTGGTATGAAAAACTAATTGAGCATCTTCTGAAACTCAACTTCAATCATTTTGATCTTGATGATGCAACTTTATTTGTCAAGAAAGTTGGAAAAACAGTTGTATATCTTGTAGTATATGTAGATGATCTTTTAATGACAGGGAACAATGAAATCTACATTGCATCCATAAAGAAGGAATTGGGGAAAAGTTTTGAAATGACTGATTTGGGCTATGTTCATTACTATCTTGGCATTGAAGTAACCCAACATCCAAAATCCATATTTCTTTCTCAAAAGAAATACATTGGAGATTTGTTAAACAGATTTGGCATGATAGAGTGCAATCCTCTTTCGTCTCCAATGGAACACAACTTAAAGCTCACATCTATTGAAGGAAAGGAATTTGAGGATGCAACAAAGTATAGACAGCTTGTAGGAAGTCTCATCTATCTCACTACTACCAGACCAGACATTTCATTTTCTGTTGGAATCCTCTCCAGGTTTATGCAAAAGCCTTATGAGGGACATTGGTCTGCTGCAAAAAGAGTTCTAAGGTACTTAAAGGGAACTCAAGACCTTGGAATCAAGTATACACAGGTGGACGACTTCAGCTTGATTGGATACTCTGATTCAGACTTTGATGGAGACAAAGAAACTGGGGTATCTACTTCAGGATATGCTATGAGTCTTGGATCAGGAGTTGTCTCCTGGAGATCATGCAAACAATCAGTTCCAGCAAATTCCACAACAGAAGCAGAATACGTGGCAGCAGCTGAAGCAACGAAAGAAATTGTGTGGCTCAGGAAAATTCTTGAAGATTTGTAGGTAAAACAAGTACAATCAACTCCACTCATGATTGACAACACCTCTGCAATAAAGTTGGCCAAGAACCCAAAGTTCCATGATCGAACAAAGCATATCAATACTAAATATCATCTGATTCGACATCATGTTGAGGCCAAAACAATCCATCTCCGTCATTGTTCGACAAATGAGCAAATTGCAGACATCTTCACTAAAGCACTTGGAAGGGAAAAGCTTGAACGATTCAGAATGATGCTTGGACTCACCAACACCCCTTCAGATTAAGGGGGGGAATGTTGACACCTAATCTTCATGATTGGGGGAATTTTATGTAAATAAATAAATTAGGAATGTGAATAGTCATCGGGAGATGAACTGAACAATCACTCCTATTGTATATAACAATGACCTACCTATGGAATAATAGGCGAATCAGTTGTTTGTTTTGTGGAGTTACAGCCTGGCCTGACAGATCCAAGTAATCCTATGGCTCATAGGCCTCAAAATTGTAAATGCTAAAACTATGGACTACTCGACATTGTGCTCATGATAGCATGTTACTGCTCGTACTACGTGAGCCAGTAATCGACAGATTCGATCTATCACTCGCACTGTGCGCCGCTGATAATAGTGTGGAATGTCCTCCATCTCAGCATACTCTGGGATGCCTCTGGTCAAGTTTTCAAGATCCCGTGTAATCTCCTCCTCATTTTCGACTCCTTCCTGATAAGGAGCAATCTCAAATTGTCGAGCAATGCATCTAGCGATCGGGGACATCTCAGCTGGTTGCTCTAGTGCCACATCTGCAATTACAAAATCAAAGTGTCACAGATGCATATATCTCAAAAACAGTAAAAAATCAAAACCAAAAAATTGTTTTCCTCACCTCCATCATCAAAATCCACCCCCTCTAGGAGCGGCATGTCAGGATCACCATGGAAGTTAGTCTCACTATATGGCCAATGCTCCACAACAATGAGTTGATGTGTCAGCCATGCAAAGAAAGTAGGCTTGTATGACATGTGATGGCCCCTTCTAGTTTCGGGCATCAGTTCACTCCATCAGACCATCCTAAGTTATAAACCCTCAATCGATGCGATCCCGTGCCTGGATCTCGCTCCGACTAAGGGAGAATTTTTTTTTGTAAAAAAATCTTTAAAAAAACCCTGAAAAACGGCTAAATGCATAAAACTACAGGTATGAAAACAAAGCTTAGGGCCTCAGCTCTTACCTACAACAGATAGTTCATCAATCGGCCTCCTGGATCTGCTACAATCTGCTCCTGAGGATTTAGTGCACAAATGGGTAAACATTTCTCCAAATGAGGTAAAAGAGGTAAATGGTACAAATGTTTTAACCTTTTCCCTTTTTATAAACTTTTAGCCATGTTTTAGGGTTTTTAAAAGCATTTTTTCACCATTTTACCTTAGAAACAGATAATATGTTTTCTTCTTGTGTAGCAACAGGTGATGGATTGCCAATGATGATGCAAAACTAGAGTCTTCTTTAAGTTGTTTTTCCAACTCGTAAAAAATTCAAATGAAAATATCACAAATTATTTTTCCCTTTTTGACTCGTTAAAGAAAATAAAAATGGGGAGTCTTCTTTAAGCTCCTTTCCAACTCTTGAAACACAAAAAGGTTGTCGAGCTCTTGTTTTCTTGACCTTGTAAAATGGTTATGAAACGTCATTTACCCAATATACATTTACCCCTTTTTTGTGCTGGGATAAAATATTTACGAAAAGGGTACTTCTTGGTTGACATGGTCAAGAGGTTCTTTCGAGTATTGTTTTCTACCTTTTTGGGCTCGAGAAACAACTTTAGGAAAATGGACCTTTTGGAGTTTTATTTTCTGTGTCTTTTTCAAACTCTCTAAGCATGAAAAAGATACCGTTTTTTTCCTTTGTCAAACTCATTAAACTTTAAATGACATCGGGTTCGTCACCATGAAGGACACGAGCTTCTCCTTCCTAGGGCTTGTTAATCTTACTAGGTCGTATCTATCCAAAGGATGGACTTACATTACAAGCATATGTTATCCCCTTCAAGCTTGTGATAAAAAATAATTGGGGTACCTCCCAGAAATGGTTAGGAAAAATGGGAAATTTTTACTAGTTGTGTCGGCAGCTTGTCTCTCTTGACCATGACACTTTTCTGCTTAGTGTTAGGTTGGGATATCCCCACTTCACCATTGAACTTCCTGGGTTTGGGCCCCCACTTTTTTCCTTTCCATCTGATCTCTATCACGTCATCATGACCTCCGATCCTATGGATCCAAAAGCTGCTAAACTCTGGAGTTGTGTTGCTGATATGTTCAAGAGTTAATCTTTCTGCAATTTACACTCATTCCTGAATCTCTGTATCATCTCATAATCATTGCATCCCTTGTCTTGTGTCGATGATATGGGATAAATCATGGCCCTCCTTCGACAAGGTCGCTTCCTGTCGACTTCAGCTCATTGTCCGTGAAGTTGACCTAGAGACTCCCTTTCAGTACCTTAGAGTTTGCATGCCTTGATGGCAAGTTCTTCATGCTCGACAACAAGTTTTCATCATTAGCTTTAGATCGAGTGATTTCACGGGTGTTCGACTTCATTTCCTTATTCACACTCCAGGAATTGTGTTGCTGGTACCTTGAGAGACATTGTCATTATTGGTGGTTTCTCTCACACTTGTTAACAGTTCACATCACTGACTAGCAATCAAGCGATTTTCTAGCATGTTTGACTTTAGCACATCTATTCACGTGCTAGAAATTGTACTTTGATCGGGTCATGTTGAAGCGCAAGACCCTAGGCTTAGATTACACAAGTCTAGGTTGCAGGGCGATGTGACATGACCATGCTTACATACATGTCTCTTTCATATGGATGGTTGCAACCATACCATGAGTTTGTTATATGTGATCCTTCTCATTATTGGATGGCTATGACCATACCTTAGGTTTGTTATGATCCTTCTTACTGGATGGTTGCACCCATACCTTGGATCCATTTACATGATCTTC
The DNA here is from genome assembly GCA_031772625.1 of Pinus tabuliformis. Lineage (NCBI taxonomy): Eukaryota > Viridiplantae > Streptophyta > Pinopsida > Pinales > Pinaceae > Pinus > Pinus tabuliformis. The sequence goes on from CM062819.1 coordinate 159,532,679, forward strand.
TTCTAGATGGTTGCGTCCATACCACGATTCATGTATAAGAGATTTCAGTAATGTATATGTATCTATGCTTGCTTGTAGCTTTTTTCCAACGACAGTATTCGGATCCATGCATCTACTCATAAATAATTTCACCCCTCACTCTTGTTCGGCCTTCATGCTTTAGGGGCCATCTGTTACACAAAATTTTGGCACTGTCCCTATGCTCCCCATTCCTCAATCCTAGAATACCTCTACAGTGACCCTCATATGTTTCCCTGTCATGAAGAATGTGTCCCTACATCCCTCTTCATTTGCAGAACATTTCCCTCTTACATCATTTCCCAAGAATATTCCTTCAAGCTTAGTTTTCAAGACTGGTGCTAGTGATTAGTTCCCTCCCTGCACCGATTTGTAGAGTTTAAAACTAGGACTAGTGTTGAACGACGCAAGTGAGCCATTCATCACCCTCGCCGACCGTCTTTTGGCAAGTTTTTAAAAATGGAGTTGATGCATCCAGGTATAGAAGCTTCGTGAACGAAAGTCTGGTAAATGGTTGGGCTGGATAGAGCTGAGAGAGACTGTTTGGTCTCCTTTCCCCTATTAAGATGGAACAAACCAAAATGGATAAGGCCTCTCCCACCATAAGAGGATCCATTTCCCCTCTATCAAAGCTATATGAACTCCTCATTTTACAACCTCAGCTAGCTAGTGAAAGGGCATGAATTATCTACAAATATTGATAGCCATCTTGAGAACCTTAGCCTTCTAGTTTGTGTGTGAAGGGAGAATAAGCTTATAGTGTTTGGTTTGGAGATAAGGGAAAGATGCCTTGAACTTCCATTGTTTTGAGGGTGAATCATGAGATTCTTATAGTGGTGCTGGAACCTGGCCATGCCAAAGGGAACCTGCAATGTCAAGGCTTCAGTTGTATTTCTCTTTGACGTTTATATTAATACAACTAATGGTTTATTTCCTACATCGTGTGTAATATTACATTTGATAGCTTAAAACTCCTTGACCTTTTAAGTAAATTGAATTCAATTTTATGCTATCACGTTTGCTTTTGTTTCTTGCATGTTTGTTTCAGTTAATTGAATGAAAAGAATGAAAGGAAGCTGGAGCAAGGAAGAAATATTAACATCAAGTGGATTAGCGCTATAAGAGGTAGGCCCTCTTATTCAATTCTAATCTAAGAAATTTTTTTTCTCATAAACTTGATATGGATCACAGAAGCCTCAATTCAACAAATTTACATTAGACTATCTTTTTTGTGGCTAGACCCACACTTGGGCTAGAGGGATCGTCTCTGTCCATAGAGAGGATACTTCCACTCCGCACATGTTTCCTAACTTGCAGTCATGTACTTTTCCTCTGTCGAACTAAGTGCAACTGATCTCTGTTTCTTGCTGTACCAAGAAACAGTCGCTGACCCAATACTAAATATCCCTCCTGATGTGCTCTTCCTGTCAGATGGACTCCTTACCCAATCTGCATCGGTGAAGGCTTGAAGCTTCAATCCCTATGTCTATTTGTACCATAACCCAAACTGAGTACTACCTCTGAGGTATCTCAATACATGATTTTCCACCTTCCAATATAGCTTGGTAGGCTTAACCATTGCTTGACTAAGCTGGTTAACTGCATAGCACATATCGGGTCATGTGTTCACCAAGTACATGAGTGAACCCAAAATATTCCTATAAAACATTAGCTTCCACTACTTCCTGTTATGAAACCAGCTCACAAAAAGATAGAAAAGGAAGATCAACACCATAGAATTCAACCTCTTTGAGGGGGCAACCTCCTTTACATTACCTAAATGGACAATTCTTGGATGATACAAATGATAAAACCCCCTTTCTATATATAGGATTCTAAGGGGTCACAATAAAACGAAAGCTGACCTAACAATAATAATATATGGGTACAAAAATAACAATAGTGGGCTTCTATGGGGCACAATAATAAAAATATGGGGACACTAGGGGCACAACAATAACAATAAGGGATACAATGACAATAGTAATGGAGGAATCACTAGTATTATAGGGACCTAACATGTCCCTCTCCTTCAAAAGAGTGTTGTCCTCAACGCTAGGGTAGTTCAAGATGCTTCTGTATAAAACTCTCATCCTCCCATGTGGAATCTTCAATGGGTAAGTTCTTCCACTTGATGAGATACTCTGAAATTGACTGATTTTGTAGCTGTCAAGTTCTTGTTTCTTTGTTCCGATATGATTTTTACTTCCTCAGCAAGTTCTGTCAATATTGTTTGAACTGGGAGCTTGTCACCTATAACCTTCTTTAAACATGATACATGGAAAATTGGGTGCACTCGAGAAGTTGCAGGAAGCTCCAATTTGTATGCCATAATACCTATCTTTTGCAACACCTTGTACGGACCATAATACTTTGGTGATAATTTATCATCCTTCTTAGCTTGCTTGAGGGACATTTGTTGATATGGTTGTAGCCATAGGAATACCCAATCACCTACATCAAAACTTCTTTCGCTGCGATGTTGATCTGCCTACTGTTTCATTCTATTCTACACTAAGGTGAGGTTTTCCTTTAAGAGTTAGAGAACTTGTTGTTGATGCTTGATGTGATATTCCAATGCTTGAACCTTAGAATTTTATCTTAAATATGATGTGATGGAAGGTGGATGATATCCATAAAGTGCCATAAATGGGGTCATTTTTGTTGTTGTATGGAAGGAAGTGTTATACCACCATTCAGCCAGAGGCAACCATTTGGCCCATTGTGTATGTTTATTAGATACAAAGCAATGAACATATCCTTCCAAACATTTTTTTACTATCTCAGTTTACCCATCAGATTAAGGATGATAAGATGAGCTATGAGCTAACTGAGTACGAAGACAAGAAAATAATTATGTCCAAAAATTTCTAGTGAAAATGGGATCTCTGTCACTTACAATAATCTTTGGGTTTCCATGTAGCTTTTGAATTGTTTCCATAAATGTAGTAGAAACTGTACTCTCTTTAAATGTATGAGATAATGCACAAAAGTGTGCATACTTGGTAAGTCTCTCAAATACCACCATGATAACACTCTTTCCTTCGGACTTGGGTAAACCTGTGATAAAATCCATTGAAACTTCCTTCCAATGTTGGCTTGGAATGGATAAAGGTTGTAATATACTTGGGGTCTTAATTGTTTCAACTTTATTTTGTTGGAAAACCAAACATTGTGCCACAAATTTTTGAATATTCAACTTAAGGCCATTCCAAAAAAATTCCTTCTTAACCCTGTGGTAAGTTTTTAGAAATCCTGAGTGCCCTCCTAAGGGAGAGGTGTGCAATTCCCTGAGAATATTTTGTTTGATTTGGGAATTCTTACATAGATATAACCGATATTTGTACCATAACGAATCATTTTTCCAGCTAAATGTATCAGATGTACTGGGATCTTGTTGTATCTTTTGAATGAGTGCCCACACTTCTTCATCATTCTTCCATTCATCCCTTGCTTAATTTATCCAATCTGGTTGGATAATATAAATGGCACAAAGAAATGCTTCCACATCCTCATCCTTTCTTGAGAGTGCATCTACCACACCATTTTGCTCCCCTTTTTTGTAGATGATTTCAAAGTCATAACCCGGCATCTTTGTGACCCATTTTTGTTGCTCTTCTGAAGATAATCTTTGTTCTAAAAAGTATTTAAGAATATCATGATCTATTTTTACCTTGAAGTGTCTTCCCATTAGGTAGGGTCTCCATTTCTTAAGTGCATGTAGTATTGCCAACATTTCCTTCTCATAAATATCTTTGTCCAAATACTTTCCTTTTATTGGACGAATTTTGAAAGAAATGGGTCTTTCTTATTGCATTAAAACAACACCAATTCCTTTTCCTAAGGCATCACATTCCACAATAAAGATTTTTGTGAAGTCCGGTGTAGCTAATATGGTGCTTGGCACATTGCCTCTTTAAGATGTTCAAAGGCCTTCGTTGCTTCTGGAGTCCATTAAAATGCAACTTTCTTCAATAATTTTGTTAGAGGTGCTGATATTATCCCATAATTCTTAACAAACTTGTGATGATACCTTGTCAACCTGAGAAATCCTCGTAGATGCTTTATGGATGGGGGGATTTTCCATTCCTTAATGGTTTTAATTTTGCGAGGGTCTACCTTAACACCTTCATGAGATACAATATGACCCAGATATTCCACCTCTTGTACTCCAAAGAAACATTTCGAGATTTTTGGATATAATTGTTTCTCCTCCAATAGTCTGAGTACCCTTTCAACATGTTGAACATGATCCTTCCAAGACTTGTTGTATATTAGTATATCATCAAAAAATACTAACACAAATTTTCTACGGAAGGGTTTGAAAATGGAATTCGTCAAACCTTGAAATGTAGAAGGTGCAATGGTAAGGCCAAAAGGCATGACCAAAAATTCATAATGACCCTCATGAGTTCTAAATGATGTTTTTGGAATGTCTTTAGTATTCATTCTAATTTGATGATATCCACAACGAAGATCCAACTTGGTGAAGTAAATTGATCCATGCAATTCATCCAATAATTCATCAATGACAGGAATGGGAAATTTATCTTTAATAGTGAGCTTGTTGAGCTCCCTATAATCTGGACACATGCGCCAAGATCCATATTTCTTGTGAACCAATACTACTGGAGGAGAGAAAGAACTTTGACTAGGTTGAATTATACTAGCCTCTAACATTTCTGCAAGCATATGTTCAATTTCACTCTTTTGGGCATAGGGATATCTATAAGGCCTGATGTTTGGAGGAACACTTCGTTGAACCAAATGAATAACATGTTCATGATCATGAATAGGTGGGAGGCCTTTGGGAGTCTCAAATACCTTGGAATTGTTATCCAAGACTTTTTGGAGATCTAGATAAATAGATGATTTCGATGTGGGAACCTCTAATGAACATAATTGTGAAATTATGCCTTGTTGTTCTTTGTTGAGAAATTTTGTCATTTTGTTAGAGCTGATTATCCTTCTCAGTTTCCCTGCGATACCCCTTAATTAAACTTCCCTTCCTTTTGAAGAAAATTTCATGAAAATTTCTTGAAAATTAAAGTCTATTGTACCCAAGGATTGTAGCCATTGGACTCCAAGTACAATATCAGCACCACCCATTGGAATGGAAAGCATTGGGCTATTCAATACATATTATCCCATTGATAACTTGATATTATGGAACTTTCCTTAGCAAGTTATGGTTCCTCCACTTGCAACCATCACTTGACACTCTGGTGCTAGATATAGGAAGCAATTCAATTCCTTGGCTATCTTACAATGAATAAAATTATGGGTACTGACCAAATCAATCAACACTATTACCTTTTCCTTCTTGATATGCCCTTCTATCTTGATAGTTTGAGGAGTGGTAATTCCAACCAATGCATTATAAGATATGGTTGGATTCATTTCTTCATTCTCTAGGGTTTGTTCCTGGTGTATATCCTATTCTTTTGACGTTTCTTCTTCCTTTTCTTCCTCCTCTTCACAATCTATGTAAAATAATTTCTTCTCAGCACACTTATGACCTTTAGTGTATTTTCTATCACAACTGTAACAAAGCCCTTTTGCTATTTTTTCTTCCAATTGTTGTTGTGTCAACCTTGTAGGTTGTGGGTGGCTAGGGGCAATAACACTTCCATCTTTATGATTGTGAGTGGTAGGCTTCCTTGTTTCCATAATTTTGCTTTCCAGCTTTCTTGCCAACCTGAACGCCTTCCCCAATGAATCAGGTTCCCAAAGGCGAACCTCATGTTGGATGTTATCCTTTAAAGTCCCTATGAACACATCATTCCTATGCTCCTCTGGAATATCTTTTACCCTTATATTCAAATTTTGGAATTCCTCAATGTGCTCCATAATTGAACCCATTTGTTTGAGATTTAACAATTGGCTTAAAAAAGTGTTGCTTTTGGTATCCTCATAATGTGCTATCATTTCATTTGTAAAAATAGCCCAAGCGATAATTTGTTTATGAGAGCAAAGCCATCGATACCATACAAACTGATTTGGTTCCAAATATAAAGTTGCAATGCGTACCTTTTGTGTGTTTTGGACACTATGGAGATTGAAAAATTGCTCCATCTGTAGTATCCATGTTACAGGATCCTTGCCATCAAACTTCCTCATATCAATGTTTGGAACATGCTGGTTCTTTGATCCAGCATTAGAGTCTATAAAATCATGATTAAAATTTATTTATGTTCTCATCATGTGTTTCCTTTACTACCCTTTCGCCATTAGTAACCATTTCTTGTAGAAGTTTTTTCAAATCTTTCATCTTGGCTTCCACGCCTTTCTTTAAATCATCCATCTTAGCTTCCACGCCATCCATCTTAGCTTCCACGTCATTCATCTTAGCTTCTATGCCTTTATTTAAACCATCCATCTTAGCTTCCACGCCATACATCTTAGCTTCTATGTCTTTCTTTAAACCATACATCTTAGCTTTTGTTACTTTTTGTGTGAGTGAAATTTGTTGCACTTGGTCTCATAATTTTGATATATCATGTTGCATTTCTTCCTCTTCTTCATGAGTCATGCTAGAGATTCCAGGTTGCTTACTAGGTGTTTCCATTTCCTTTCTTTGGGGCATCAATTACTGATAATAATGATTCACTATGCCCTTTGAATTCCTTCAAACTAATTTTTCAAACCAAACTTATGCAAAAATAAAAAATAAAAACTACACATTTTTTTTTCACCATCGATCTCAAGGCATCGATCGTATGAAGATGGCTACTCACATATGAATGTGGACATCTGCACTGGAACTTAGAAAAGAAACTAGAAGAAGAAATGAGAGAATAAGAAATCTGAAGACACCATCATATTTGTGGCTTCACGTAGTGCTGAATCGACTGTCCAAAATCTGAATTCAGAGAAGTTGATAACTCTGGGCTCAAGGAATCTTTTAGATTCCCCCATGATTCCTTAAAGATTTTGCTCCATGGATGGACTGGAAATCTGCAACTCATATGGCGAATTTGATCTCGCCATTGCGATCCCTATGGAAAACCATGAAAAACAAGTATACATTTGACTATATTCTAAAATATCAAAATTTTACCTCCTTGGGAGAATTTCATGGCTCATGGTTTCGCTCCATGTTTTTTGCTGAAATCATGGTTCCACGTGCATTCCGAAAATGAACGAAAAATGTAGAAATCTGATGAAGAAATGGACAACACCATTGTGTTCGTGGCGACAAGAGGTGTAAAATCCATATAAAATTTGTCAATTTCTGACAAAGCGAAAATTTTGCCCTCCTGCAAAATTCATGGTTCCTCCATTAAAATATTAATTAATTCACTTCCTTGAAATCCGTGTCCACATTCCACCTCCTCGAACTCTATGCAAAAGTAAACACTTTGAATTTAAATAAAATTCCTTCGGTGGATTTACCAAGGGAAAGTGGTTGGCGCATTGGTAAAAGAGGCAAACGGTTGAGGAGAGGTCAGGGGATCAAATCTTGCCCCTCCCTAAATAATACCAACAGTTTCTTTTGTAAACCAAAATGACGCATTAATGGGGGTTAGGTCCACATTGGGCAGCCTGCCCCTTAAACCCCTCATTACTACATTATTGACGCATTAAAATCGGTGATCAGCCTTGGAAATCGCCGCTTAACATGGGCGTTGTCGACATTATCGATGCAATTTATGTGGTTTCGTCGATTTCTATATTGGAAACATACAAAATCGGTGATCGAAATTCCTAATTAGCGAACGGCATGGTGGTTGGTGTATTAATTAGCGCGATATATGGTGGTTTCGCTGATATTCATATAGGCAATATATAATCGGCGATTGGTGCATTGTCGACACATTGCAATCGATGGCATATATATCGGGTTGTGCGGGAGGCCTTCGTAGGGTTCGGCGGACGTTATGACCGCTGACCCTAAAACATATATATGTTGTTTGCTGTTGATTGCAATTGCGATAAGGCCAGCGGGGGTTATGGCCATCGACCTTAAAATATATATGTGATGGTTTTAAAGGGTTTGGTGGGGGTTATGGCCGCCAATCCCGAAACCATATATATTGTTTATTTTTTATTGTTTTATATAGTTATTTAATAACTATATATTAAAACAAATTTTGTTATATGGTTATTCAATAACCATTTTCCAAAAAAAATTATTCTTGTCTCTTATGCAAGTTTAGGAGACCAAATGAAAGAATGCCAAGTGTTAATGGTTGATGGGTTACCATGTGGGTCCCACCTGCTTATTAGGATGCCATGTGGCACACTGTGGGCCCCTCTTTTTCCTTGTCATGTCAAACTTTGAAGAGCTCTATCTTTCACATACGAGCTCGGCTTAACGAACCATTTGCACCCCCACGATCAGAATGACGAGATCTATGCTCTGGTCCTAGTTCAAAGTCATTCTAAACACTTTGGTTTTTGGGCCCTCTTCGTCCTATGTGTCTCTCTAGAGCCACTTGGATCAATCCTCCCAACTGAGGAGATTTTGGTCCTCCAAAAGCATGAAAAATAATCTGCAACTTTCTCTGTACCCTGTGTGCATCACAAGTGTCCTGAAAAGGTCTCGCTTCCATCTCCTTCACCTTTTTTATTTGGAGCCTTAAGCGACAAGCCGACACCTGCTACCTTTGCAACCTATAGTATATTATTTTGCAAATTACATTATTTGAATGACATGACCAACTAAAGACCCAAACGTCCCACACTTGCCACGGGTTTATAACACATACTCGGTGGTCAATTTTACGTCAAGATGGACGTAATACCCCAGCTATGACAACAAGGCCAACATATCATTTTTGCTTCAAAAAGTGATGGTAAACACCTCATCATTGCAACACATGATTTACATACATAAGGCCAAACACTATTGTTTTGACAAGTGATGGAAACATAACATCACTTTCAAAGATTTAACGTGTAACTCAAAATATGACTCAAAACATGACTAGACATGATTATTGCTGACCAAGTGATGGAAAACACATCATCACTTTCACACATTAAAATGCAACAAATGATTTACAAAAGAATGAACATGAAATGACAACATGTCTAGAAACCATTTTTCACTTATCATGGTGAATGGGTCACCTCCTTGAGGTGGTTTTGCTTGTCGAACAACTGCTCTTCCTGGTTCACACACCGACGCTTTGTATTTAAGGTGTTGCTCTGGATGGAGCCTCCAACAAGTGGCTCTTTGATGGCCATTTCTATTGCAATTACTGCAGTAGGCTTTCTTCCTCCATATCTGCTTAACCTGTTTCTTTTCATGCTGTTGAGAGGGTCTTTCATGCCTCATGAGTGCTTCCATTCTTTTCCAACACTTAGAAAATGTATGGTTAGGTAAACCACAAAAGGTACATGTTTTTTGATGCCTTGATCTTCATTCATTATTAACAACATGATCATAATAAAAATGAACATTTGAAGATCGAAAATGGTTAGACCTTCCTTTGCGGTTCCTGATGTTAGTATGGCGATGAGAGCTTTCCTCAGCTCTCTCCCTTCAATGGAAACTGTCATGGGATGATGAGGATTTCCCATCATTCTCTTTCCTCAATGATGTCTCGGATGAATCTAACACCTTTGAGCACTATTCTCTATCGTATCTCGAGCCTACAAATCGATGTTCATGCACAACCTCAAAATATTGAGTTATGCCTTGGTTATTAACACCAAGTTCTTCTTTCTCCTCATGCCTCATCTTTGTAAGGAGGTTCATATTTGTCCCTATAATTGGGATCTCCACATCTCCAATAGGCATCATACTATTAGAAGATGAAATCGAAAGGAAATCAACATCCTTTACCTCCTCTTTTTATTTGCAAAGAACTGATGAGGGCTGCTCATCATCTGTCGTTGGTGGTTGACTAACTGTCTCAGCGCATTCCCCAACTTCTTTCCTGACATACCCAAGTCCTACCTGACGGGGTAATTCCTCTACTTTGATGGGGTTGAAAATGCCTTGGCCATTAATGCCCAAGCCTTTTCCTTCATACCCCATTCTGTTCAACATTTTGGAGCCAATTCCTATGGTATGATTTTCAAACACAGCAAAATCATCATTAGGAAACATACATGAAGATGGAGAACTACTTTTTACCTCACATGGGTCTCGCTACAGCTTTTTCAAGGCCTCATCCTTTGCTTGTAGCTGTTGTAGCAAACTTTGTTTTTCCTCCTTCTCTTCATGCAGACGCATCTTCAATTCATCATTCTATTTTTGAAGATTATGTTTGTTTTGCTTCAATTCTTCCATGACTTGTTCTGTGGCTTGCAACTGAAGCTGCAATCGATCCTTTTCCGCTGTCTCTAACTGTGGAGTTTCATACAAAATTTCCACTTTCTTGGAAATGCTGAGCATGGTCTCGTACATCGCTCTTTCATTCTCTATTTCTACATGCTCCATTGTAAACACTGCAATTCACATAAACGTAAAGACCGCTCTAATACCACTTGATCCAAGTCTGGGTGTGAAGAAGGACCTTTCAAAGACCTTTTACTTTCGTTATGGGTTATATTTAATTTTAAAAGAACATTAATGAATACATCTGCATGCAGAAAAGAAGAGGAACATAACAATCATCAGTACATGAAAACATAAGCTGTTGATAACAAAGTTCATCTAGGAGGGACTACGTCATCGGGCCCCAGTGTCAAGATGGTGTAGGCCGCTGCATTAGGTGCTATCAATAATGGCGATGTAGACAGATATGATATCTCGAACATACAAGGAAAAATAACCTCACACAGAAGTGGCTCTAAGAGATATTCCACAACCGGAATTCTCAATCAAAAGACTCTTATCAGTATGACACAAAAACATGCATGGTGAGCATCGCGCCAACGTGGCACAAAATGGTTCTCAAAAACAAACAGGCATGACGACAACAAAAGTATCCCAACAACATACAACAAGGGATCTCAAAACATAACATGATGAGTTATGACAGAAAGTACATCACATAGAAGATTCCGCATCAAATCAAGCAAGGAATCATGAAAGCATGTAATAAACAAGATCCTGCATCAACATCAATCAAGGATTTGTGCAACATAATGCAGAAACAAGAAGTATATAAACACATCATATACCTCACAACTAAGGGTCGTTTGAAGTACTGGATGTCACACTGCTGAAGCTGCTTGGACCATCGATCTCAAGGCATAGATCGTATGAATATGGCTGCTCGCACATGAATGTGGACATCTGCACTAGCACTTAATAAAGAGACTAGAAGAAGAAATGAGAGAATAAGAAATCTGAAGACACCATCAAATTTGTGGCACCGAGTAGTGCTGAATCGACTGTCCAAAATCCAAATTCTGAGAAGTTGAGAATTCTGGGCTCAAGGAATCTTTTAGATTCCCCCAAGATTCCTCAAAGATTCTTCTCCCTGGATGGACTGGAAATCTATGGGGAATCTGATCTCGCCATTGCGATCCTTGCGGAAAACCATGAAAAACAAGTATAAACTTGACTATATTCTAAAATGTCAAAATTTTACCTCCTTGGGAGAATTTCATGGCTCATGGTTCCGCTCCCTGTTTTTTGCTAAAATCATGGTTCCACGTGCATTCTGAAAATGACTGAAAAATGCAGAACTCTGATGAAGAAATGAACAACGCAATTGTGTTCATGGTGACAAGAGGTGTAAAATCCATATAAAATTTGTCGATTTCTGACAAAGTGAAAATTTTGTCCTCTTGCAAAATTCATGGTTCCTCCATTAAAATATTAATTAATTCACCGCCTTGAAATCTGTGCCCGCATTCTGCCTCCTCGAACTATGTGCAGAAGTAAAAACTTTGAGTTTAAATAAATTTCCTTTGGCAGATTTACCAAGGGAAAGTGGTTGGTGCATTGGTAAAAGAGGCAAACGGTTGAGGAGAGGTCAGGGGATCAAATCCCGCACCTCCCGAAATAATACCAATAGTTTCTTTTGTAAATCGAAATGATACATTAATGGGTGTCGGGTCTGCATTGGGCAGCCCGCCCCTTAAACCCCTCATTACTACATTATCAGTGCATTAAAATCGGCGATCGGCATGGTGGATGGCGTATTAATCGGTGCGATATATGGTGGTTTCGTCGATATTTATATTGGTGATATATAATCGGAAATCGGTGTGGTGTTGGCACATTACAATCGGCGACATATATATCAGGTTGGTGGGGTCTACTGTCGATGGCCCACGCCCACCCCATAATACAATGTAACATATATATATATATATATATATATATATATATATATATGCAGCAGGCCTTCGAAGGGTTCAGCGGAGGTATAAAAAATGATTCTTGTCTCTTATCCAAGTTTAGGAGACCAAATGAAAGAACGCCAAGTGTTAATGGCTGATGGGCTACCATGTGGGTCCCACCTGCTTACTAGGATGCCATGTGGCACACTGTGGGCCCCTCTTTTCTCCTGTCATGTCAAAATTTGAAGAGCTTTAACTTTCACATACGAGCTCGGTTTGACGAACCGTTCACACCCCCGTGATCAGGACGACGAGGTCTACGCTCTGGTTCTGTTTCGAAGTCATTCTGAACACTTTGGTTTTTGAGCCCTCTTCGTCTTGTGTGTCTCTCTGGAGCCACCTAGATCAATCCTCCCCACTAAGGAGATTTTGGTACTCCAAAAGCATGAAAGATAATCTGCAACTTTCTCTATACCCTATCTGCATCACAAGCATCCTGAAAAGGTCTCACTTCCATCTCCTTCACCTTTGTTCTTTGGAGCCTTAAGCGATGAGCTGACACCTGCTACCTCTGCAACTTGTAGTACATTGTTTTGCAAATTACATGCTTTGAATGACAGGACCAACTAAATACCCAAATGTCCCACACTTGCCACGGGTTTATAACACATACTCGGTGGTCAAGTTTACATCAAGATGGACGTAATACCCCAGCTTTGACAACAAGGCCAACATATCATTGTTGCTTCAAAAAGTGATGGAAAGCACCTCATCACTGCAACACCTGATTTACATACATAAGGCCAAACACTATTCTTTTGACAAGTGATGGAAACATAACATCACTTTTAGAGTTTTAACATGCAACTCAAAATATGACTCAAAACATGACCAGACATCATTGTTGCTGACCAAGTGATGGAAAACACATCATCACTTTTACACATTAAAATGAAACAAATTATTTACAAAAGAATGACCATGAAATGACAACATGTACAAAAACCATTTTTCACTTATCATGGTGAATGGGTCACCTCCTTGAGGTGGTTTTGCTTGTCGAACAACCGCTTTTCCTGGTTCACGCACCGATGCTTTGTCTTTAAGGCGCTTCTTTGGATGGAGCCTCCAACGAGTGGCTCTTTGATGGCCATTTCTATCACAATGAATGCAGTAGGCTTTTGTTCCTCCATATCTGCTTAGCCTCTTTCTTTTCATGCTATTGAGAGGGTCTTTCATGCCTCATGAGTGCTGCCATTCTTTTCCAACACTTAAAAAAGGTATGGTTAGGTAAACCACAAAAGGTACATGTTTTTTGATGCCTTGATCTTCGTTCATTATTAACAACATGATCATAATCAAAATGAACATTCGAAGATCAAAAATGGTTATACCTTCCTTTGTTGTTCCTAATGTCAGTATGGCAATGAGAGCTTGCCTCAACTCTCTCCCTGCAATGGAAACTGCCATGGGATGATGGTGATTTCCCATCATTCTCTTTCCTTGACGATGTCTCGAACAAATCTAACACCTTTGATCACTCTCCTCTACTGTATCTTGAGCCTGCAAATCGATGTTCATGCACAACCTCAAAATGTTGAGTTATGCCTTGGTTATTAACACTAAGTTCTTCTTTCTCCTCGTGCCACGTCTTTGTAAGGAGCCTCATAGTTGTCCCTGTAATTGGGATCTCTACATCTCCAACAGACATCATACTATGAGAAGATGAAATCAAAAGGAAATCAACATCCTTTACTTCCTCTTTCGATTTGGAAAGAACTAATGAGGGCTACTCATCATCTGTCATTGGTGGTTCGCTAATTGTCTCAGCACATTCCCCAACTTCTTTCCTGACATACCCAAGTCCTGCCTGACGGGGTAATTCCTCTACTTTGATGGGGTTGAAAATGCCTTGGCCATTAATGCCCAAGCCTTTTCCTTCATACCCCATTCTCTTCAACAGTTTGGAGCCAATTCCTATGGTATGATTTTCAAACACAATGAAATCATCATCAAGAAACATACATGAAGATGGGGAACTACTTTTTACCTCACATGGGTGTCGCTATAGATTTTCCAAGGCCTCGTACTTTGCTTGCAGCTATCGTAGCAAACTTTGTTTTTCCTCCTTCTCTTCATGTAGATGCATCTTCAATTCATCATTCTGTGTTTGAAGATTGTGTTTATTTTTCTTCAGTTCTTCCATGGCCTCTTCTGTGGCTTGCAACTGAAGTTGCGATCACTCCTTTTCCTCTGTCTCTAACTGTAGAGTTTCATACATGATTTCCACTTTCTTGGAAACGTTCAGCATGGTCTCGTACATCGCTCTTTCATTCTCTATCGCCGCATGTTCCATTTTTCACACTGCAATTCACATACACGTAAAGGCTGCTCTGATACCACTTGATCCAAGTCTGGTGTGAAGAAGGACCTTTCCAAGACCTTTTACTTTCGTGATGGGTTAAATTTAATTTTAAAAGAACATTAATGAATACATCTGCATGCGGAAAAGAAGAGGAACATAACAATAATCAGCACATGAAAACATAAGTCGTTGATAACGAAGTTCGTCTAGGAGCGACTACGTCTCCGGGCCCCGGTGTCAAGATGGTGTAGGCCGCTGCATTAGGTGCTGCCAATAATGGTGATGTACACAGAATTGATGTCTCAATCATACAAAGAAAAATGCCCTCACGCAGGAGTGGCTCTAGGAGATATTCCACAAACGGAATTCTCAATCAAAACACTCCTATTAGTATGACACAAAAACATGCATGGTGAGCATCGTGCCAACATGGCACAAAAGGGATCTCAAAACAAACAAGCATGACGAAAACATGAGTATCCCAGAAACATACAATAAGGGATCTCAAAACATAACATGATGAGTTATGACAGCAAGTACATCACATAGAATATTCTGCATCAAATCAAGCAAGGAATCATGACAACATGTAATAAACAAGATCCTGCATCAACATCAATCAAGGATCTGTGCAACATAATGCAGAAAGAAGAAGTACATGAACACATCATATACCTCACAACCAAGGGCCATCTGAAGAAGTGGATGTCACACTGCTGAAGCTGCTCAGACCATCGATCTCAAGGCATTGATCGTATGAAGATGGTTGCTTGCACATGAATGTGGACATCTGCATTGGCACTTAGAAAAGTGACTAGAAAAATAAATGAGAGAATAAGAAATCTAAAGACACCATCAGATTTTTGGCATCAAGTAGTGTTGAATCGACCGTCCAAAATTTGAATTCTGAGAAGTTGAGAATTCTGGGCTTAAGGAATCTTTTAGATTCCCCTGGGATTCCTCAAAGATTATGCTCCATGGATGGACTGGAAATCTGCAACTTAGATGGTGAATCTAATCTCGCTATTGCGATCCCTACGGAAAACCATGAAAAACAAGTATCAACTTGACTATATTCTGAAATGTCAAATTTTTACCTCCTTGGGAGAATTTCATGGCTCATGGTTCCGCATCCTGTTTTTTGCTGAATCATGGTTCCACGTGCATTCTGAAAATGACTGAAAAATGCAGAACTCTGATGAAGAAACGAATAGCACCATTGTGTTTGTGGTGACAAAAGGTGTAAAATCCATATAAAATTTGTCAATTTCTAACAAAGTGAAAATTTTGCCCTCCTACAAAATTCATGGTTCCTCCATTAAAATATTAAATAATTCACTGCCTTGAAATCTATGCTCGCATTCCGCCTCCTCGAACTATGTGTAGAAGTAAAAACTCTAAGTTTAAATAAAATTCCTTTGTTAGATTTACCAAGGGAAAGTGGTTGCCGCATTGGTAAAAGAGGCAAACGGTTGAGGAGAGGTCAAGGGATCAAATCCTGCCCCTCCCGAAATAATACCAAGAGTTTCTTTTGTAAACCGAAATGATGCATTAATGGGGGTCAGGTCCACATTGGGCGGCCAGCCCCTTAAACCCCTCATTACTACATTCTTGACGCATTAAAATCGGTGATCGACCTTGGAAATTAGTGCTTAACATGGGTGTTGGCGATGTTATCGGTGCGATTTACATGGTTTCACTGATATCTATATCAACGACATACAAAATCAGCGATCGGCATTCCTAATCAGCGATTGGCATGGTGGTTCACGTAATAATCGGCACTATATATGGTGGTTTTGCCGACATTCATATTGGCGATATATAATCGGCGATCGTTACGGTGTCGACACATTGCAATCGGCAACATATATATCGGGTTGGGGTGATAGAGTGTGGGCCGTGTCCACCGCCAATGGCCTGCGCCCACCCCATAATACAATGTAACACACACACACACACACACACACACACACACACACACATATATATATATAGATGCGGCAGGCCTTTGGAGGGTTTGGCGGAGGTTATGGCCGCCAACCCTAAAACATATATATGTTGTTTGCTGTTGATTGTCATTGCGATAAGGCCGGCAGGGATTATGGCCATCGGCCTTAAAATATATATGCGATGGTATTAAAGGGTTCGGCGAGGGTTATGCCCGCCGATTCCAAAACCATATATATTGTTTATTTTTTATTGTTTTATATAGTTATTTTAATAACTATATATTAAAACAAATTTTGTTATATGGTTATTCAATAACTATTTTCCATAAAAAATTATTCTTGTCTGTTATGCAAGTATAGGAGACCAAATGAAAGAACGTCAAGTGTTAATGGCTGATGGGCTGCCATGTGGGGCCCACTTGCTTACTGGGATGCCATGTGGCACACTATGGGCCCCTCTTTTCCCCTGTCATGTCAAACTTTGAAGAGCTCTATCTTTCGCATATGAGCTCGGTTTGATGAACCGTTCATACCCCCATGATCAAGACGACGAGATCTATGCTCTGGTCCTAATTTGAAGTCATTCTGAACACTTTGTTTTTTGAGCCCTCTTCATCTTGTGTCTCTCTGGAGCCACCTAGATCATCAACAAGGTATAGGAATAACACAAAAGTAATTAAAGAATCAGTTGAAGAGCAGTAACAACATCACTGTGCTGATTAAAATCAAAAATAAATTCTGAGTTACAGAAGCATAGTAACAGTACTTTTTTATATGTCGTGTCCTTGTACATGAAAAATTGAGTTCATTTATAGTTATTACATACCCGAAATTAGAAACAGATAAGTCATGAGAATCTCATGATTCTCATGCTGATAAAAAATAAAAGTAGTTACAAATTATTTCTCAATACAAATATATATTAGTTAGGGTTGTAACCACTTAGGTCTGTTGCTTCCAAAATAAACATGTCCTATTGCCGACAAATGTTATGTGGAATAGTACCCACATTTGCGAGCTTCGGTGCAACAACATCCTGCGAGTGAATAGTGGTTCAGGATATTACGGAAATCACTAGCGACAACACCCTTGGTGTAACAACAGACCTTTGTATTAGCGCGTAGTGTAACAACATCTTGTAATAGCATCCAATGTGTAACAATAACCAGTAACATCATCCAATGTGTAACAGCAACCTGTGACAGGATCCAGGGTGTAACAACGAACTGTTCTACCCTTCTTTGTAGTCAATTGCGCTTCTTTTCTACTCCATAACTTTGTTCTTACGAGCAACACCTAAAAACGAGAAGAGCTTTCCAAAATACTTCTTCAATGCTCCACCAGTTAGCCACAAAAAGAATAAAGCATCGTATTATTCAGTAAAATACAGCAAGGTAACATGATAGTAGAATAGGTTATAAATGTCAAAAAACAGGGGAATTAATCATGTAAAGTCATAAGCCTGGTGGACAGAAGGATCAAAACTGGAGAAAGAATGTGCAGAAAATAGGTAAAAAACCACACCTAACAATCTCCCTACAGTATTACTCAAATTTTGAGCGAGAGCAATCATTGGACACAAAATTTAATTCCTCATCCGAGGAGTAGCCATGTTGCATACTTTCGAAGGACCCTGCTACACGAAAAATGGGAAGTACATGAAAAAATGTGATTGCAATCACATTTTTCATGTATTTCTCATTTTTCATGTATCAAGGTTCATCAAAAGTGGGCAATATGAGTATTCCTTGGATGAAGAACTAAATTCTGCATCCAATAAGTGCTCCTGCTTGAAATTTGAGTCAAAATATAATGTTATAAGTTGAAAATACGAATTGAAAAAACAGTTTTTATTTTTTTATTTTTATTTTTTTACTCAAAAATAGTGAATCATCCTCCATAGTTAACATCATCATTTAGAATGCTATTAATTCTTATAAACTTGATTTTGGTAATACATTTTTATTTTTAAGCTCATTTTAAACCTCTCTAATAAATACTTTATAGTTTCATTGTGTAAATAAAACATTAACTATAATTAAACAAATTCAATATTAATACATCAATGCTTTATACAAATTCTATAATTTTAATGATGATATAATACCTGAAAAAATAATCCTTCTTGATTTCAAATTCAATATTTTTATTTTTTTACGTTATCATAATAATCATCGATAATTTTGTATAACTATCATGTTAGCTTCCTTTACTAAGATACAACGTCACAAGTTACCATTGTAGACCTTTAATTGTAGCAGAATATCTAGATATTGCCTTAGCATTGAGTTGTTTCTCAATTTATATTTCTGCATACTCTTCATATACTAAAAACATTAATCCTAGGATTTTCAATTTTCTTTGAGTGTAGGAAGGAATCGCTTTGTATGGTTTGGATTTTAGCTTATATCGAAACAAAACAATTAAGTTGTTTCTTGAGTATCAATTATTTTGTCCTCTCATTCATTATCTTTTAAAGTTTATCATTAATGTCTCAAGCAAGAATTCTCGCCCGTTATATTTAAATAAGGATTTACTAATGTTTTCAACTATTTGTTATGAAATTTCTCTATAAAGACTTTATTATTGAAAATATTTTATTTGTTATTAAAATTGTTAGAATTTTACATCTTACGGTTCTAATTCCAATTCCCTCTAGGTTTGAAATATTTTTTTATTTTTTTTTTTGGGAATTTGTTTAATTCTTAAAAAGATATATATTATAGGGGTTACAAATTTATGTACATCATTTATTTTTTAATAGGAAATTTGTTTAATATTTTAACTTACAAATTCATGTATATCATCTTCTTATTTAAAAGTTAATATTTATAGGTGGACTAATTTTCTATGGTTTTTTTAAAAAAATAATTTTTTATTTTTTCTTAAATTGATTTTCCCAAATTTAAAAAATATTGCAAATTTATTATATATAGTTTACACAATCCTAGTATTTAGCCAGTAAAAATTTATCTTAACCACGGATTTATCAAACCCCAAGAGTAAGAGGTGCATTTTTTTTTTTTTAATTTTGCATTGTAAAATAAGTTTGCAACTCAAGAGATTTTATCTCATTTAACTCTTACTAGATCTGTGATTAAAACTAGTTATAGAAAAATGTCAAATATAATATTTAACTTAAAATGATATTGATATTTTCAAATATAAAACATAATGCATTAAATTAATATTTTAACACATAACCACCAATTTAGAGATTTTTTTACACTTGTTGGTTCCAAATGCGTTGACCAAAAAATTCTCTCATGTGATTTCTACCGAAAGACTTTGTTTAATTTATTATAAATTATAAAAACTTGAATACATAAATTACTACCCTATATCGAAAAGCCACTGCTATTAAAAAAATATAATTAATTAATTTAATTAAAATTCATATAATTATCACTTTCTTATCAAAATAATAATAATGAGTTGTTTTCTTAACGCTTTTAATTAGAAAGAATAATTCTTATTCATTTTTCGTTTATTTTTTCGTTGACTAGTTATTTCCCACATAAATGGCGTGAGTTCTAAAGCAGTGCTAGCGATAATGATTGAAAATCCTTCCCTCGCTCCAAAAAAGTATGGTTTGCCAAGTCCTAATGATTTTTGTTTTCATTGAAAATAGTTCAACCGTGGAAAAGCACAAAAACCTAGTTGCAATTTCTCTTTCCAAGCTCTCAAAAATATTCATGTGGTTAACAATAATGATAAAATTAAAAGAGCTGCCCTTAATTTTCAATTAGAAATATATATATTCATGCATCTATTCCATAATAAAATGTTGAAAAAAAATATTATCTTTATATTTCATTTTTATTTAATTTTTTTATTAAATCAATTAAATTTTTAAAACTTGTTGGAGTGTTTACTATGTATCTATGATTTTCTTAGTACAACATTGGAGTGAAAAGAAAGGCAGTAGTGCAAAAAAAAGGTAGACAATTAAGTCATCGATTAGGTTGCACGTTGTGTAGAACACAATTAGAATATAAAGAAAGGTTGTTTAGAATTTGGTTCAAAATGCACGAAGGAAATTTAAGATTTGGTTCACACTAAAAATGTTGGTGAATAAAAAAGTTATTTAAATAAATAAATTTATTAAAGTAGTGTTATTAGACTTTCTTTTTTTCTTTAAGAGTCCATAAAAACTATTTTATTTTTCATTTATAAAATAGACCACATATTATTTAGGGAATCTCATAGTAGAGTTAATTGTGGAATAACTGATAAATTCCTTGAATGAAAATCTTTCAGGATTGATTTGACAATATTTTTCAGCTATAGAGTCCAACATCTTCATCGGTGCTCATCCAAAATCCTTTCACCTACACATAGAATCATGTGAGTTCATTGAATTCAAATAAAAAAAGCTATAATCAAAGATGAAAATAAACCTCTAATTAGCAAAGCATACCTCAACCATTCATTGCAAATAATGTGGGATGCATATCAACCACTTCTATAGAGTTTAATATCAAAATGAAAGAGTGGTGTTAAATGAATTTCATAGTGGTGTTAAATATATTTTGGTTGTCAATTTTGGAAATATTTATAAATAGGATAGACATGACCTAGATTAAAAATTATCCTCTAATTCAAAAAACAATGGAAATAAAGATAAATTTGGACTAGTGAATACTAAACACTCCACCAAAATATTCAATAACAAATTTCATATAGCGCATCTAAGAGAATTAAGAGCAGTAAATAAGTTTCATCCATGGCTGATGTCTTTTTATTATAAGATCAACTAAGCATGATTGAAATGCTATTGGAATAAAACGAGGGAAGCACATAAAACAACAAAAAACAAGCAGGAATAATGTGTAGGTATCTTTGACAACACAAGTATCTCTAAAATCAGGATCTATTATCGTCTAAGAGATTCCAAATCATTTGTCATTAGAATATGTTGGTGAAAATCTCTGATTAATGCCCATAAGAAGAAGATTACATATTTATCATGTGCAATTCTTGAATTTCCGCACGATGCATAATATTTCTACTCTTCACTTACATAAAGTATATATTACTATAAAATTGTAGAATTGAGGCTTTTGTGATCCATATCAAGTTATGAGAAAATTCTTTGGCGCAAATCACATTATGATATATTTGTTGACGTGTTTCGAACCATGGTTGCATGGGAGAGCAGATCTTCCAACAGCTAAGTTTGACTAGGAAATGGGACTAATGGCTATATTTGACCATGTAACGGCTAACTTTGACCAACCAATTGGACTCGACCGGATTAAGGATATGGACCAATTTTTATCATTATTTTTATTTAATACTATTTTAATTATAGTAATTTTATTAGATAAATCCAATCGATTAATTAATATCTATTATTATAATATACTCTCGGTTCTTGAATGTTAAATTAATAATTTTATTATAATGTTCAACTAAACTTGTAGTATTAATAATTAAGAAAAAGTAACTATATTTATGTTAAAATGTTTCATAGTGAATTGTATTAATAATATCATGTATTTCTGATCTTTAATATCCTTATAACTATAGTATTAATAGATTTAATTATCAATCTAAAATTATATTATTATTACTTAAAACTTAATCATCCTAAGTTATTGATGGCTTGTATATTTTTATAAGTGGATCCTTGTAACTAAATATGTATATTTAAGTTATTTAATAAATTCTAGATTAGATAAATTTAGTAAAATTTTTGGGGGAAGGAATATGATGGAAAATTCCTTAAAAAGAACTAAAAAGACAAAAAACCAATGATTAATGATTTATTACTCTTAATATTGATATTATAAATTTTATTATTATAGTATTCTTATAGTAGTATTACTGATATTAATTTTAATGGAACGTATAGCTTATTAATAGGGCTTAATAAATAACTATAAACTTAATGCATACGTAATCAATCCAAACTTTTTTAATAGAAGATGGGAGACAAGGTGGAAGACACCGATTAGGAGGAGAGGGCAAGGATCCAACACTTACTTATCTTCCAGCCATCATCTCTATTGAGATTGCTTGGCCTTTTTTCAATTTTGATGGCTTCTCTAAATTTCCGGTGGTGAAACTGCGGAACCTTAGCAATAACCCGGGCCTCCTCAATACACACATGATGCTTGGTATTCTCAGCATCCTCTAGAAGGGCGGAAGATCGGGTTCTCCCATGTTTTAGGTCTGTTGCGTGCTCATTAATTCTCTGATTAATAGAGTGACCAGTCTCTCCAACATAGGGGGTCCCACAAGAATAGGGAATCATATAGACACCTTTCATGTCCTTAGGGTTGATGGGATCCTTCACTGATTGGAGGGAGTTACAAAGGGTGTTAAGAGGTTTAAAGGTCGAGGGAACATTATGTTTCTTAAGAATCCTTGCAATTTTCTCAGTGGTCCCTTGGATAAACAGTAGATGGACCCCCGAGGCTCGACCTTTAGGGTCTTTTTTGACCAACGAATTCTTGTTAGCTTTAAGGAAAGCCCTTTGAACAAGGTGCCTACTATAACCATTATTAAAAAAGACATTGAGGAGTTGGGCTTTCTCTTTATCGAGGCTTTTTTCATCAGAGAATCTTAACGCATGAGTAGCAAGTGTGTTGAGAACGCCTAACTTTTGAGCAGGGAACTGATGGGAGTTGGCATGAAGATATTGCTTGGTATGAGTTTTCTTTCGAAACACTTGGTGGGATAGGGACTCATCATTATTCTTTGAAATAAGAACATCGAGGAAAGGAAGGCATCCATCGACTTCTTGTTCCATAGTGAACTTAATGGCGAAGGATTGATTGTTAAGATGCTAGAAGAAGAGATCCAACTCATCTTGGCCATGAGACCAGATGACATTTGTGTCATCAACAAATCTCTTCCATAGCTTAGGCAATAGCCTAGCTGAGGCCAGAGCCTTGGATTCAAAATCTTCCATAAAAATATTAGCAAAAACGGGGGACAGGGGGGAGCCCATGGCCACACCACAGTTTTCTTCAAAGAACTCACCTTCAAAACAGAAAAAAGTGGAAGTGAGACAGATCTCAACTAACTTAGTAGTGTCAGGGTCTGTGAGCTCGTCAATAACCTCCATAGCCTCCTTTATAGGAATACAAGTGTAGAGGGAGACTACATCAAAACTTACAAGAATGTCCTCAGGGTCAAGTCTAATACCTTTAATCTCTTCAACAAAGGACATAGATTCTTTGACGAAGGGCTCCGTAAGGCCAACCAAGGGTTTAAGTTTCAAGGCCAGGAATTTAGCAAGAAGGTAGGTAGGACCTCTGATAGTGTTGACAATGGGCCTAAGGGGAGTCCCCTCCTTGTGAATCTTTGGAAGCCCATATATCCTAGGAGTGATGGGGTTACTTTCAATGAGTTTATGGCACAAGGAACTCACCGAACTACTAGACTTGATAGCAAGAGCCACAACCCTAGATATATTTTTTTATAGGATACTTGGAGAGCTTTTTGTAGCTTGCACTATTACATAAATTATCTAACATCTTCAAGTGATAATCTTCTTCTTTAAGGATTACAGTAGCTCCTCCTTTGTCGGATTTTAAAACCACAATATCTTTTTTCTAGTTTAAGGATTGAAGGGCATTAAATTCATCCTTGCTAGGGAAAAATTTAAACCTCTACCTAGAAGATTGAAAACGGAGGGGGGAAAGGAGAAACTCGAGAGATTAATAACCTTATTATCATGAGAGGAAGGAGGAAGTTTGTAATTATTGTTATTAACATTAAATTTCTTGTCCTGACGATGAACCACACTTGCTAGTTCAAAACGCGTCGACGAATATATCATAATGTGATTTGCACCGAAGAATTTTATCATTACTATAAAATTGTCAAAATAAATTTAAATAAAATAATTTTAAACACTTACGATAATGTAAGCTAGATAAAAGGACTAGTCCTTTCTCCAAAGTGAAATGTGAATATATAAATATACAAGGTTATTTTTTCTAAGTGGGAAAAATCATGTTTTATCCTTTTTGTTTTGGGAGGTGATCAATGTTGTTTGTATAATTTTGTTGGTACAACAACAGTGAGAGAGAGAAAATGAATGTCATCCATATTTTTTTCTTAGATTTACTATTTTTTTATGCTCGTTTCCCCAAAAGTTTTCCAGAAAAAAATAAATAAATAAATAAATAAAAATAAAATAAATAAATAATAAAAAAATTAAAAATTAAATAAAAAATTAAAAAATAAATAAATAAAAATTTCTTGTGATGCATATTGAGCTTAACTCAAGGCATCAAGGGTATGTAAGATCAATTTTCCAAAGTAAGATCCTCATTGTCTCCATGCTTTGTAGTGTCTTTGTGATGCTCTCTAGTTTTAAATACCTACGATAGTCTGTGCAAAAGAGAATGGGGACCTGAGGAAAGGAAATATAAAAGCTGGTTAAGAGTGGAGGAAGATGATCTAAGATTTCTTTTGTAGCGACAAAGCCCACATGTGGAGAATCCATTGATGGAAAAATAGGAAAAAGTAATGTGTTTGGACTTTATATTCTCCTTTTAGGCTTCCATAAAAACTATTATTTCCCCTTTTTAATAAATACAACACCTATTCCTTCAGGGTTTGGAAATAATATTAAAGTGTGGCATATACAATGAATACCTAGAATGAGAATTCTTCAAATCTAAATGTTTTTCCTCTACAAATTTCAATGTTTTCACGAGCGCTCCTTGACAATGTTTTGGTACTTTCACATACATTAAAATATTAAACTAATGAAATAAAATAAACACATGTATTTAGATAATAAAATAAATCCAAAAGCAATTGTGCATACCTCTTTACCCAATGCACATCTTCTATAATATTCCTCAATCATGGCTACAGGTTTTAACCAAGCCTACTATAATCTTGATCTCAAACGAAACCAAATCAAAACATGTTTAAAATATGTTATAATATCTTAGCCAAAAAGAAAACCTGATACTCAAAAGCACATGAAAAGTAAGAACATATAAATAACCATTGACATAGTGAAAACAAAAGTAGAGTAAATAACATCAAGACAACAAAAGTAAACACGCAAAAGAAAAAGAGAAATCCACAGAGTGTAGTGTAGTTTCAGTCAAGTCAACAATACATTACCGTCTCTTCCCTACTCGGACACTCTTCTTTACTCTCCTCAATTTGAATTAAGTTATAATATATATATATATATATATATATATATATATATATATATATATATATATATATATATATATATATATATATATATATATATATAGATAATAGAGAGATATTTTGTAAAAACAAAATTTCAAAGCTTCTCCTCTGAAATCCCCATCCAATATCCTAAATAACTTGAGGCATTGGAAGCTCCATGCTCATGCTCTCACAATTCTTCTTCTTCGACATGTCTTGATGACTATCACATCCCTCAATATACCTCTAACAAAATACATAGGATTAAAAAAATTTACAATTTTTTTTAGCATGTAACATCCCATGAATGACTTATCACATACGCTTAAATTGATCATCAAATGGTATTAGAACAATCATTAAGTGAATTGACCATAGAGGTGGAATAGAAAATTTTGTATATGAATAATCATTAGTGCAACTTGTTATGATAATGCAGTATGTTGCAAATTTGCATTATTAACGTTGTTCATGAGGACTTATAAAAACATGATGAATGATATATTTTTGCAATGTTAAGCGAGGTGAACACATCATAAAGATAACCAAATAGGAAATCACATAAATTAACATCGATATTACCCTAGAAACCCTAAAGGGAAATACCAACAAACATTTATTTTATTAAAATTTTCATGAGGGATTTCACCTATAACTCAATGGAAACCAATGGATTTCATCCCTTGTCCATTGTTGAAATTTTACTAAAGAAACATAATCTTTATTTCAAGAAGGATTAGGCCCATACATTATACATGTTGTCATGTTTCTTAAACACAATACCCTATAGTTATTAGAGTCCAATATCCTCATGGCCTGGTTGTTTACTATAGTAACTTTCTTCCTTATGTAACTTTCTTCCCCATCATGTATCACCATTGTCAGACCATAACAAGTTAACAATATAACCAAGTTGCCCATTTGTAAACTACAATTGACAATCTTCCACTTTGAATGCTAACAATAGCTACATATATAATGACCTTATTGCCTACAATTAGTATTAGTTATAATCCATTGTTTGATCACAACAAAAGAGGTTGGTTTAGAAACTATCACTTAATTCTTTGTGAAAGTCATTATTATTCATTGCAAACACTATCATTAACAACTAATTGAATTTTATGATTACCTATAATAGCTCCTAGAGACAGTGCCTGCGTTGAGGAGAGACTAGTGCCTAGGACATCTTGATGAGTGTCTTGAAGATTTGATGCAAATTCACATCACACTCAGTGTTTAACATTTAAAGCGAAAAGCTATTCAAAACCATCCTTAAGAGGAGGAATACGTATCCTAAAGCAAATTATTACTCACAGAAGCATTAACCTTAGATTTATAGCCGCCAATATCACATGAACTTGTAGTTTTTTTTCGTTATAGTATATTTGTTAGAAGACTGTAGCAAGAAGGAAAATCGATACACAAGGCTTAGTTTTAAGAATCTGATGCATCAAAAATTTAGAGTGAAATAGTTGGAACAAAGAATTGAATGGAATGAAAAGACACATGGAGCACATTTTAAGGATTAGCTTTCATATCAATCCAAGCAAATTTCCTCGGCATTAGACTAATATGAATCCATAAATCCATGAAAGCACTTCCAAAAACTACTACTACATGTAATATGAGAATAATAATGAAGACATATGGGACAAACACAGAAGAATCACATACTACATATTTGAATGAGCCAAAATTGCCAAAAAAAATTTACTAATCTTCCATAGCGCATATAATGCATTTGATAGTAAACGTAATTTCTCTCTTGGAAAACCAAAAATTTTGAACCCTTGGTTCAGTCTCATAAAATTGTTTTTATAGGGCCTCAGAGGGAGAGGTCGTTACAAAACATTTCTTCTTGATTTCATTACAATGGACAACAATAACAAAAACCTCAATTTGCTCCATGGCACAACCATAATAAACGAAACCCTAACTGACTGGATGAAAATAAAATATTTACATAAATAGGAAATAAGAAGTGTCATAATCAACATGATCCACAATATTAGTGGTCACGATGGGCAAGATGAAGAGGCTACATAGATGGTTCGATGATTTGGAGCACAGGAGGGTTGACAACTACTCACATCTTTTTCATAGTGTTGATGCTGACAGAGGATCTCACAAGAACCATTGATATGCAATCTTGAGGTTGGTCAGACTTGTGTAGTTCAGTCTAGGAAAAAACAAGGTTTTGACCATCCCCAGTAGCTAAAAGTCCCTCTTTAGATAATTTACCACAATCTTATCCTTCAGAGTAGTAGTCTTCTCATGAGAAGAGTCTACTTTTCTTTTGGCCTCCAGTTGTCTTTTACTATATTTTCCCCACTGGATCAACACTCCCCCAAAGTCCTAGCAGCTGGGAAAGCCTTCTCTAACAATCCCGTCAAACATGGTGTTGAAGGCAGCCACATTCATTGATACTACCTCTAGGTACTCCTCAATTTTGACCCTAGCTTCCTCCTTTTGGACAATCTTGGAATTCTCTAAGACAACAGTTACTTTGTCCACCACATCTATGGGCCTCATCTCACTAAGTGGCCTCTCATTCATAAATTGAATGAACCTTTTGGGAATATGGGAGTTGTTTTCTCCCTCTTGTTTGGCTGACAAGATGAAGCCTTCATAATCCTTAATTACAACCCTTTTCTCATCCATTAAGATTATATACTCCTAGTGGCTCCTAACCTCTTCAATGATCTTATCACAGACTAGTTGTTTGGCTTGCAACAAGGACATGTTTTCTTTAAGATTTTCCTTGAGTTCAAAAATCTCCTATTTTGTTGAGTGTAGATTCTTACCAATGATTTATGTATTTGTCCTGGCAGTCTCTAGTTGCTT
Organism: Pinus tabuliformis; assembly: GCA_031772625.1. Lineage (NCBI taxonomy): Eukaryota > Viridiplantae > Streptophyta > Pinopsida > Pinales > Pinaceae > Pinus > Pinus tabuliformis. The sequence continues at coordinate 159,561,209 of CM062819.1, forward strand.
CTCTTTCTACATTAGGATTTTCTCAACAACATCGATATCGTTCTGCACCCTTTTAAGCTCCCCCTCTGAAAGCTGGAGCTCAATGACAGTCTTAGTGTGTTGTTCAGTTGGGTTTTAAGGATCCTCAAGCACTATCACTACACATATATGTGAGTCTATTCTCTTTTGCAACTCTGTTGGTTTCTACTTCATGGCCACTATTTCATTGTTCCTGTCAATGAGCTCTTTTTCCAATATCTCCTTCCCTTCTTCTACTTGTGCAAGCTCCTTGGATTGGAGATGGTCACTACCTAACATGTTCAACTTATTCCTCAGCTCCTGGATTTTTGTTAGGGATACTTGAAGGAGAGATTCAAAAGAATTTTTATCTTCTGGATTCACTCCTAGATTCATTACCAACTCCTCAAAGCTCTCATTTTACATGTGGAAAGCCCTTGAGTTGGATATCTCTTGTTTCAACCTGGTTCCAACATTCTCCAATAGATTCTCAGCCTTGCTTATGTTTATTGCATTCCTGTTGATCTCGCTATACAACATATCTCCAACTTTCCTATGGAAATTTATCTTTTATGGAAGCGGAACACTGTGCTAATTCCAATGAAATATCTAAGGATTTAAATTGAGAACCTGCAGGCAAAGATTATGCTAATGGATGTTGTAGTGAAAAATTCATTTGATTTCTTTATAAATCCATAGTAGCCAACAATCTGGTCTAGTATGGAACTAAGTGAGATGTCATTTGTTGTTTCATCTCCTCTCTCACCTTCTTATTTCTTTCTTCAATGGCATTTCCAGTAGGCCAACTTGAACAAGTACCAGTTGCACTTCCTTTTGCACCTAAGGTAGCTATCTCTGAAGAGGATGAGGCAACATCCTATGATGGATCCTCCAAGGTCACTTGGAAACCCAGTTGATCTGGCCTTATCTCCACTAGCGTAGTCTTAAGTTCCTCTTCTTATTTCTCTTGGGTCTTTGCCTTTTTAGGTTCATGTATATCCTCCATCTCTATATCTCCATTCTGGTCCACAATAATTTTTTGCGCTTTGTCCCTGGCTACTGGAGGCTCAGTCTCCATTTATATATCCATAGGCCATGAATCAATATTAGCTTTCCATTCAATTTCAGGCTTATACTCATGTTCATAGGTCAAAGCTTTGATCTTCTCCCTCCTTTGAGCAATGACACCATCAGGGTCATAATTCCAAACATCTCCTAGATCAAAATTCATTTTCTTGAGTAATGCTTCAACTGCCTTAAAGGCTTGTCTAGAGTTGACAACAAAAGGCCCCATGGGTTTTGCCAATTTACACATATGTCCATTCTTTGCAAGGATAAAGTGGAGCTAGTACGCATTGAGACCCTGCCTGATAAATTCTAGAACAAATATCCTCATAGGAATGAACACAGGTAGATGGTAAGGGGGAAGTTCACAGCCATAAACCCTGATCTTAGTGTGATCCTAAAAATGGTACCTATTAGCTCTGCTACATAATTCGGTTTTTGTTTGGTCGAAGACAGCTTGGCAGTGTTGTTGGTGCTTGAAGAAATCTTGCAGCAACCTTTTCCTCCTTCCTTCTTCCCCGTATTCTACTCATACTCGCTTACCTCCTGCTTAATCCCTTAATCCCTGCTATCCCTGTTTTACCTCAAAATTCAACTTAAACCCGTATTCATTTAATCCCCCGCTGCATGCGTTCCCCCCCCCCCCCCCCCCTTATATTTTGTTTTGAAAGCCTACGTTCTTTAGGCCCTCAACGTTAATTCTTAATTGCCATGTACTCGGCGCTCTCTTTTAAACCCCGCTTTGATCTCCACCGTCGATCGCATCACGATCTAACGGTCTCCACGTTCTCCGCCCGTGCATTAAACATCTTTCTTATCTCCACCATTGATCATGTCCATCGCGAGACCTAACGGTTATTGCAATCCCTGATCACACGACTTGCGCGCATGTTAACCCATGGGGGTGCGGTTTTCGTCCGCCACGTGTCGTATTCTCACTGGATCATGGCCCATTATACGGAAACCACCGAGCCCTATAGGTAGTGTGGGGAATATTGCCCGCCGCTCAAATCTGCCATCCTTGCCGTTTAAACCTCATGCACCTTTCGCGCCCGATCACCGTCGGATCTGCTTGATTGTGATCCGATGGCTGACGATTGTCTTCACCTGTCCACCTCCCAATTCTTCCCGCCAATGATCTCCATTGTTCATTTGCTTGATCCAACGGATGTTGTTTGTTCCCTGATCTGCTCATGCCTCTGCCATTCTATCTGCACCCATTACCTGCTCTGTGCTCCTGAAACACGAAGATGGCCGGCTACCAGTCCCTGTACTGCCTATATTAAATCTTCAAACTACCTCACTCAAGAAGCAGCATGGCCGAAGGACAAAAAGTACAGCCTCGAGTAGTTAAAGCATTTATCAGTTATGGGTTTCTTTCAGTCAGCATTCCGCCTGCTCAGAGAAGGACATCAGACTATCTAAAAAGGCCGATTTTGTTCATTAAGACACTGAGATTGCAGTAGAGGCCCATTTCAGATTGTAAATGTGGTTGGTGGTCCATTATGACCCCTCCACGCATAGTTTAACAGAATTTTTTTGTAATCAACTTCTATATATATCCAGAAGACAGAATGTAATAGGTTGATGAATGTTATTCTAATGTAGACTTCAACTTCTGGAGACTGTAACTACTGTGACACCTGCAACTTCTGGTCTTCATTTTCAGCTAATACAAGCTTCAATTTGTTGTTAATTGCTCACTTTCCACTTCTTCTTCTTTGTTCCAGGCTGCGCCTGTTATGCATTTATTTGTGTGCTGTTAATGTTTAGCATTAGAGAGGCTGTCATCCCACCTCCGTGTTAGAATCTAGCATGTATCATTGAATTTGTATGTAGGTTTTTGTTGTTTTAATGCTAGAGAGCTGTCATCCTGTCTGTGCATTAGGAAATAGATTTACAAACCTTTTAACTAGTTGCAGTTGGCCATCACAGGGTCTTGTGCATCTGCTGGTGTGATCAGTATTCTCCATAATCACATTTTCATTAAAACTGTGAGTAATTGGTGGTCTAAAGCCTTGTAGTCTGGGGGTGTTCACCCATGTCTGGGGTTAAGCATAGTAGAAGTGGTTATCTGGCTTGAATATGCATCATTTCTTTCATTCATCCACCATTTATCCAACATTTTGTTGAGTTTGTACTGTTCCCGAGCATCTATGATATACAACCTAGGAGAGTTTCTTGGGGTGATAACATTAATTGGCGTTGTTGCTGAGGAGAGGAGAATTGAAGCTCAGCTTCCCTGGGAGAACGACACAGCTTCAAGCTTTGATGATAGACAAGGTTTGAACACAGTTTCTGGTTGTAATCATCTATTTGGTGACTCCACTAGAGGAAGACCAAGCTTTGGCGACTCCACATTGAAGTTCTGGTGCAGTTGGTGAGGTATGTTCAGAGATATCTTCAGAAATCACCAGCTAAACCAGTGCCTGATCCTAAGAATATCGTTCAGCAGAAGAAAATATCGCAGTAAGGAGCATCAGAATCAGGTAAGCCTTGGAATTTTTATGTATCTCTGCTAGTGTAGAAATACCTTTAGAGATTCATATAGCTCCTTAGTCATTCATTTCCCTTTTGGACCTCAGTTGAAAGAAGCATCCATGTTGTCCATCATATTCCTCTGTTTCTGTCATTCTTTTCATTGATTCATTCCACTCAGTCCACCAATATCCTTCCACTTACATCAGTCATTGCAGGTCAGCAAGCCCTCACAAAGATAGAAAGAATAGTTTCTTCTAGGTATGGGCCCTTAGTATTGCCTACCCCTTTGAATGCCATGCCTGCAGGAGATTATCAAGAATTTATGCCAAAGTTTACTGGTGCAGAAGGAGTAACAGCTGAAAAGAATTTAGAGTCCTTTTACAGTTATGTTGATAACCTGGATATCAATGAAGAGGATGTCTAGATGAGGGTTTTTGTTCAAAGCCTAGATGGGGAAGCTAGAAAATGGTTTAGAAATTTACCTCCTAGGTCCATTGCAGACATTGAGGCCCTAGATGATGTATTTTTAAAGCACTGGGGGAATAATAAAGATCTGCTCTTTTATCATACTGAAGTTGGAAACCTACAGAGAGAAGATGGTGAGCTGCTGTCTGATTTTGACATCAGATTCAATCTTATGTAAAGCAGAATGCCAGCTGAGGTAAGGCCCACCCCTACTTCTGCCATGTTCACTTATGCTAATGCCTTCAATTCTCAGTTCTGCCTGTTGTTAAGAGAAATAAGATGCACTTCTTTGGCTAATATGCAAGCTGTAGCCTTTGAAGTAGAAGCGAATATTATTGCTGCAGAGAGACTTGAAGGTGATGCCAAGAGGAGAAGTCAGGGAGGTGAATCCTCATCATCCTCAAAGCTTGAGATCGATGAATTAGCTTGGATGATTGAGTTTTTAGCCTCTGAAGTTTCCAAACTAAAAGCTAAGCAGTATTCTTAGGAAGCTGGAGCTCATTGTTCCTTTTCTCTTCCAACTCCAAATCCATGTAGAGGAACACATGAGCATTTGCAGATTCTGCAAAGAAATAAGATTACAAATGAAGACAAAGGGGTGAGGCCCCTTTTACAGAATATAGTCATGGAAGAAGTGCAGCATGAGGAGGAGGTCCATGTTTTGGAAGGTGCTCCTTTCCTAACAAGGGCTCCTTATGAGAAAGCATTATCCAGAGGCACTGTTTACCAGTTTTTTGTAGCTGCAGAACAACAAGTTGATCAGCAGAAGCAGTCAGCAGCAGGTCCCACCATCCTCAAAGAGTTTGAGCCCGAAGCCAACCTAGCTTCTAGTGACTATGCAGATCTGCAAATTAGCCAGCCTGCTATCATCCCCTGCCCGGTGATCAATAAGGGAGAAGAAAGCTCTCCATCAACTTTTGTTTCTATGTCTGCTCAAAAGAGAATCCCTCACAGTTTCCCCTTGAACACTGAGGCAGAAAAAAATTTCATGCTCAAGGCTGAAACTGATCATCTTAGTCTTGATATTCTGAAACCTGCTCAGATGGCCTCGACACAGACTGAAAAGTTAGCTTATCAGATGACAGAGGAAGAGGGTGTACAGTCTTGGAACTCCTACTTGGATGTGGACAGTTTCAAGAAAGGTTCAGGAGCAGATAATGTCTCTGTCTCCCTTGCACAAGAAAACGATGGTTCCTCATTCATGTTAGTTGTGCAGACCATGGATGACACGGAAAAGTACACAGCAGTCCTGATTATGCAGCAGGTGTACAGAGGCTCCTATGAATAACATCTAAGGAGGAGAGCACACAAAAGGGAGATGAATGTTGATCCATATGTACCTATTAAGCTCAAATGTCCTAAACTGTTTGAGGTGGATGATCAAATAAATCATGTTTTGCAACTCTATGATGAAGGGGCTGAGAGCAAGAGAAACAATTTTGATGGCCCATCAGTTGGCCAGTTTTTGAATATTTATGTTGTTTAAGGCTCTCAAGCCTTAGTGATGGTAATCGTGTTCTTTTACAGGTTTCTATTTGCTAAAAAATTATATATTACGGAGCAATGGAACACATAAAATATTGCAGAAATATAAACACAGAAAATGCATAAAACAAGAGAGACACAGATATACGTGGTTCACCCAGTTTGGGCTACATCCACCCCAAACAGCCAGTCCTTCCTTTCTATTATCCAGCAAACTGAAGAGACACAACCTACAGCAAATCCACAGTAATATCCTCTGTTTTCTCTCATAGTCTCACCTCTCTATTTCTCGCTCAGAGAATACACATATATTTCTCAGCCTAAAATACAATGCCCTCATAAAAAGAGAGGGGTTTCCTTCTAGGGCAAAAAACCCTAAACTAAACATAAGTTCTACCGTCAAATCATCCGCCTAATGAATGGCCCGGATTGACTAGAAATTACTATACTTTTACAAGGCAATTTTACATCTATTTTTGGCTTCGGGGGCGCTGACCTGAACCCCTGCCGGGGGACCGCTGGCCCCCGGACCCCCCAACCAGGGGAGATTGGCCCCCCTGGACCCCTGCGGGGGGGACAAGTCCCCCCTGCACCCCCACGTATCGAGGGGTGTACAAACTTCCTGGGGTATACATTCGGCTGAAACAAAAGACCTCAGAACAATCATGCTCCACACACAACACTATTGTAGGCTTAGTTGACTCCATGCCCAATGGATACTAGGCATAGTTTTGAAATATTATTTTGCATGAAGGCATTGGTCTGCAGTTCTTGAGACCTCACAGGGAGGATCTCATCCCCAGAAGGAGCCAGTGTTAGCTCTGCTACATAATTCGGTTTTTGTTTGGTCGAAGACAACTTGGCAGTGTTGTTGGTGCTTGAAGAATTCTTGCGGTAGCCTTTTCCTCCTTCCTTCTTCCTTGTATTCTCCTCATACTCTCTTAACTCTTACTTAATCCCTTAATCCATGTTATCCCTATTTTACCTCGAAATTCAGCTTAAACCCGTATTCATTTAATCCCCCGCTGCATGCGTTTCCCCCCCCCCGGGTTTCACTTCTATTTTGTTTTGAAAGCCTACGTTCTTTAGGCCCTCAGCATTAATTCTTAATCACCATGTGACCTGATCATATGACTTGGTGCTCTCTTTTAAACCCCGCTTTGATCTCCACCGTCGATTGCATCACGATCTGACGGTCTCCACGTTCTCTGCTTGCGCGCTAAACATCATTCTTATCTCCACCATTGATCGAATCACGATTTGATGGTCTCCACGTTATCCGCTCGTGCGTTAAAAATCGTTCTTATCTCCACCATTGATTGCGTCCATCGCGAGATCTAACAGTTACCGCAATCCCCGATCGCGCAACTTGCACGGGCGTTAACCTGCGGGGGCACGCTTTTCATCCACCATGTGTCGTATTCTCACTAGATCGCTGCCCGTTATACAGAAACCATCAAGCCCTGTAGTCGGTGTGGGGAATACCGCTCGCCACACAAAACCGCCATCCCCATCGTTTAAACCTCGCGCACCTTTCGCGCCCGATCGCCGTCAGATCTGCCCAACTGTGATCCGATGGCTGACGATTGTCTTCACCTGTTCGCCTCCCGATTCTTTCTGCCAACGATCTCCACCGTTCATTTGCTTGATCCAACGAATGTTTTTTGTTCCCTGATCTTCTCATGCCTCCACCATTTTGTCTACGCCCATTACCTGCTCTGTGCTCCCAAAACACGAATATGGCTGGTGACCAGTCCCTGTACTGCCTATATTAAATCTTCAAACTACCTCACTCAAGAAGTAGCATGGCCGAAGGACAAAACGTATAGCCTCGAGCAGTTAAAGCATTTATCAGTTATGGGTTTCTTTAATTCAGCATTCCTCCTACTCAGAGAAGGACATCAAACTATCTAAAAAGGTCGAATTTGTTCATTAAGACACTGAGATTGCAGCAGAGGCCCATTTCAGATTGTATATGTTGTTGGTGGTCCATTATGACCCCTCCACGCATAGTTTAGCGGACTGTTTTTGTAATCAACTTCTATATATATCCAGAAGATAGAATGTAATAGGTTGATGAATGTTATTCTAATGTAGACTTCAACTTTTGGAGACTGTAACTATTGTGACACTTGCAGCTTCTGGTCTTCATTTTCAGCTAATACAAGCTTCTTTTTCTATCAATTGCTCACTTTCCACTTCTTCTTCTTTGTTCCAGGCTGTGCCTGTTATGCATTTATTCGTGTGCTGTTAATGTTTAGCATTAGAGAGGCTGTCATCCCACCTCTGTGTTAGAATTTAGCATGTATCATTGAATTTGTATGCAGGTTTCTGTTGTTTTAATGCTAGAGAGTTGTCATCCTGTCTGTGCATTAGGAAATATATTTACAGACCTTTTAACTGGTTGCAGTTGGCCATCACAGGGTCCTGTGCATCTGCTGGTGTGATCAGTATTCTCCATCATCACATTTTCCTTAAAACTATGAGTAATTGGTGGTCTAAAGCCTTGTAGTCTGGGGGTGTTCACCCATGTATGGGGTTAAGCATACTAGAAGTGGTTATTTGGCTTGAATATGCAGCATTTCTTTCATTCATCCACCATTTATCCAACATTTTGTTGAGTTTGTAATGTTCCCAAGCATCTCTGATATACAACTAGGAGAGTTTCTTGGGATGATAACAGTACCATTTCCCTACCCTGTTGTCTTTGGTAACCTAGAGAAGCTCTCTTTGCTGGGGGAGAAATCTCGGCAGGGGACCATGGATAATCTTATATGATATGGGCATATAAGTTGATATGAATTGAGAGTAACCACCACTATATGGCCTCTTCTAACAAAAATGTCGCAATCAAACACAAATTTCCTCTACTTGTTTCCATCCACTAAGTTGAGGCCCTTGCACTCAAACTCATCCACATGGGTATAAAAAAAATGGGTAGTAGAACAAAGAATAGTACTTGAAATAAGATGTTGTGGAAACATGGTGTAGTTTAAACCTTATGGCCTCAGCTAGGTTGGTTGGAATATCAAATAGGTGGCCAGGCTATATCATTTGTCTTAAAAACCCCAAGGTGTCTTTGTTGGCTATGTTGGCATCATCATCCCCTAGTAGATGGGAAATTAGGGATAGGATGGGTTGGATAGATTCAACAAATATGGTGATAGGGAATCTATCAGCTATAAGCATGGCTTGTAGGTCAGGGGCCAAGACCATCTACATGAAATATTGTTGTTCATTGGCTAGGAGGGTTCAGTAATGATACACTAGGGTGACATCAATTAACTGTTGGGGTTCTAGAAAACTAGGGTAAACTAGGGAATTTTGGATTAGCTATGAGGTTACTTCAATAATTTTTACCCCAAAGGAGGAAAAAAAGCAGTTTTTCTCATCGATGTATGCTGCGGCCAACAAGGAGACAAATTCTGGAAAATGGTGCATAATGGGTGTGATTTGGTAGTACAGGTCAGAGTCAACTACCCAAAATGGGTCCTCCCTTGTCACATGGCTTCCATATAGTTCAAAATGGAGGTTAGACAAGTGATATGCACAAGCAGGGTCAACTACTTGAGCCTCCGTATCCATGAGGGGATCAATGCTGGAAGAGGTTTTGACCTTTTGGGCCTTTGGGGTCTAGAGGGATGCTTTCTTCATTTTTTATGGGTACTAAAGAAAAATTACAGGTGTACAAGAGCAATTGGATTACTAGGTTTTCGTGGAGAGGGTAAAAAACATTGTCGGGAAGAGGTACTTGGTCGAATAAGCTTGAATGACATTTCTATACAGGTAATTGGCGGGAGAGCGATGTAGTGGTGAAAAATGTTTGAAAATGGCGAGGCGGGAAGTTTTTTATAATTGGCACGGGGTAAACATTTGGTTGACATGGGGGTGACGTCATGGGGGGGATGCCTAGCTAGATGTGACTGGGTGATGGTGAGGATGGGTGGATAGGTGTAGGTGTGGGTGGTGTTGTCATTACCTTTGAATCTGTGCCGCTTGAAAAGTTGTCCACCAATTGGTCCACATGGCGCATGGTCCCTGCTCCCACCATCCTCCACTGCGTTGGATAGCGAGAGGCTAGAACTCGCACTCCCCTCCCCGGAAAGAATCTGGACCGTCAAATCCAGATCTGAAGATTTGTTTTTTTGGGGGGTTCTTGTTTAACACTAGAGTAAGTTAACCCCCTAAAATGCTTCCGGGGAGTTTCCAACTAGAGATGGAAGGCGATCCACTCAAGAGATGATTGACCTTTAACCAACAATGCATGCTTGCATAAAACATGTCCTCTTGCCCTGTTGTGCTTTCCCGATAGGGGTCCAATAAGCATCTCTTGTGTTTTTAGACCTTCTTTTTTAGATCTAGGCCCTGATAGTGGCCCCCATAGTTGATTTAGATGTCATTTTGAAATAGGAGGCTCTACTAATGACTCATAAGATGATTTAAAAGGAATTTTGGACCTAAATCATGGCTTTGATCTATCAATTTCTTAAAACACATGAGGAAGGGTAACAACACAAACCAAAAAGGCTATGGTGTTTTCTTCCAAATATAATCAAAATCTCTCCATCTTAAATATTAAATCTTTATCAGTTATCATTTTTAGGTCAAAATCACTAATAATATTCTATACATTATACATCTTTGCATGAGAATACTTTCTTTCACAAGCATAAATAAAAGTAAAAACCATTTCCATAACTACTATTTTACTTTTACATGCATCATTAAGTACAAAACCATAACTACTTAACACATGCAACACCTTAACTACTATTTGAAAAACTATAATTTTATTGCATTTAATCAAAATGAAAAACCATGGGAGTAAATTTGCAAAACCATGGTAATTTTTTTCTAGTTATTGTTCTTGTTTCAAAACCGCAGGTAATAATCTGCTTGTTTCTTCTAAAGCAAAACCATTCTTGTTATTACCCATGTAAGAACATATGCAAATAATATAAAACATAGTCATCATTTTTGCCTATATTTCAAATGCATCATACAAATGCATACACTTATACAAGTTGGCGTATTTATCCATATTCCAAATGCCTTAAATAAATACATATGATTATAAAATCACGCCTATTTATCCATATTTCACGTGCATTAAGTAAATGCATGGTAATTATAAAATGAAAAATTCATTGACAAAGGTCAAATTTTATTTACAAGTGTAAAAATGTTTATAACTTACTCACGGGGACTTCACGAACAAAGAAATAACATATCATGTGCATTCATATTGGGGCATAAAAGGTGAGGAAAAAATGAAATAATATATTGAGCATATAATAGGGGGTAAAGGGTTTTTATATGTTGTATAGCAATATGTGTATTATAAGGTATTGTTTATACAATACATTGGCCAAGCGGAGGAAAAAAAATAAGTGGGCTAGAGAAATACACGTTCACAATAACTGTGGGATAGTGGGCTAGAGAAATAGACGTTCAGGATAACTGTGGGAGTATCAAGAGTGGGATGGAGAAAGAAAAAACTTTGATAATATTAGGTCCATAGTAGCCTAATATTCAAACCTATGGCCCTAGTATTGACATGCAATTCATAGTAATGTTAAATTTTTAAAGTAAAAGTGACATTCTCCTTTATCTTTCATTTTCATCCTTTCACTTAAATTTTTAACATTACCATGAAATGGCTCATGATGTTTGAGAGTGGTTCCGACCTCATTATATTTCATATGGAGAAAGTAGAATTTCAAATCTCACTCAAAATCCAGCAGACTTGTTATTTTTTCAAGATTTCAAGATTGGGGGGATCGTAATGTTGCCATTGGATTTTTTCATGTACGAGGGTATGGAACTCACATTTAATGAATATAACCAAGCCCTCTATGTACCTTGATGTTAGTGATAGTGGTTGTCAATATCCTCTATCTCGACCCTACTAAAAATGTACACGTCACTCGAACAAAATCTTGACTTGACATGCTACATTTTTTCTATCTTATGTTAATGCTTAGAGGGTGATATTAATGATAAAAATCCCAAGATAGGCAATGGTTTTGATGATATGTAGGTATTTGTTGTAGGATGACTTTTTTGGATGTTAGGGGCTCTCTAGAGCCTATTTTTTGATGTATTCTCGATTCAGAGATGGATTGCACTCGATGTTAATTTGGTTATGTGCACTCATACATGCTATATAAATTAGAACTTGTAATTTTTGGACCTATGGTTGATGAAGATTATAACTACTAGATGAATGATGTTTAATTGTTCAATCCATGTTTTTTATTTATTTATTTATTTATTTTATCGCAAATTCATCATTCTACATGCTTTTTTTGACATATATGTATCAAAATATATAAAAATATATATTACATAAAATTCACTCCCAACCTCAGAGCTTTTGAAAATGTCACTCCTCGCTCCTTCTTCCACTCCCACTTCCTGATTCTACTCCCACTTCCCACTCCTACTCCCGCTCCCAAGAAGCCTTGCTCTAAAACATACATGCATCACATTACTGATATCTCTATGATCTATGTCTAATGTGTGTGTTAACATTTTTTACCTGTTGCTCAGCTAGTGATCCTCCCAATGATGGGGTAGTAGAGAAGACAACATATATGGTACCTTCATCCTTTCCTTACATTAGTGATGAACATGTTGAATGAAAGTGAAGGAGACAATGATACTGATTATTGCTTGGTAAAGGGCACATGCATGCCACAAGAGATAGTGAAATAGAATATTGTTTGGAATAAGGGGGCACATGCATGCTAAGGGCACACATGTCACACCTTTAGTTAATGCTAGTTTAGATGTTGTTTCAAATTTATCAATTTTAGTTTTGGATAAAGTTTTTCTATTAATAGAGATTTTATTTTGTTATTCTTAACATGAATGATCTATTCTAACTAATAAGGTGCATATCCTTAGTCAATTAGAATGCTTATGCATGAGAAATTCCCATCTTAGATACAGGACACAGAGCTCAAGGAAGTGATGCATGCTTGCAATCTCTATTTCATATTTTGATGGAGAAAAACTTACTTGGCACTCTTACCATGCAACTATGGTGTACTAGGTGATTAGATTAGGGCTATGATTTGACAAAGTCCAACAAAATAGGATTTTGCATGTGTCCATATTCATTGTACTTTCTCTCGTCTTCCTATTCTATAAGAAAGATGAAAGGTGAGCCATTGTGTTGGTTATCAAGATTTTATTTTGAAATGTTGTAGTTTATCTTTTTCTATATTTAATAGAAGATAGATGTGATTTAGAGTTAAAATCTACGTATTTTCCATTCAAATTTTTCGCGGTATGTCTTTGTAAATCAACCAACTTATATCTCCGTATTTGTTATTGAAACTTTCAAGTTTTCAACTACCTAGTTTTTATGTTATTCTTTCTAGGTGTAGAATCTACATAGCATTGTCAATGAAAATAAAGGGATATAAATATAAAGGGGTATAAAAAATGTTAATGAAAAATGGATACCTACAATATCTAGTGAAAGTAGGGGCTTTTTAAATTCAGAAGGTGTATTGGGTTTGTATTGGTAAGGGGTTAAATAAAGTGATTTTTAGAGGTATTTTCCAATATATAGTCAAATTAAGGATATTGTTTAGTATGCCACGAGGTTCATTGAGTGAAGCCCCTGTGAACTTACTATTGTATTGACCTATTACAAATGTGTTTACCAATGCAAAACCACGTTTATATTTATAATGTCCACTACGTAATAATTCAACATGCAAAAGTTAAAACATGCTTAAAATAAGTCAATTACAAATGAATCACTAATGGAATCTAGATGGGCTTTCCATTCGTTAATAGGCATTTTTTTTTTACTATGAAAAAAGTTGTATATTAGATAATAAAAAAATGATGGATCATATACATCAATTGTCTTACATAATGTACACTGTAGCATTCCAAATTACCAAATAGCTTGAAATAGTCAATCCCCTCAAAACTGCCAAAAACCCAGATATAATCATGTTGCTTAAGAAAAGAAGCTTAATAAAAAAGATGATCCTAGAAATGTTTGTTCCTTCTAAATCGTCATCAGAACTATTAAAAAAATAGAAAAATATAGCGTCCATGTTTACATTTCCAATTATCTACACATACAAGTATGGAATTAGTAGTTTTATCAAAAAGAAAAATAGATCGAGAATTGTTGATGTAAAAACTTATTCGAGGAATGAAAAAACCATAGAGTGTGGTTGTTGTGCCTCCATGTAAATGACCATCTAAACATTACCCGTTTCACCTAGAAGGCCCTTCTTTGAGAGCAAATCTGTTGTTTGATTATATTCTCTTCCTATGTAATTAATAAGAGGACATCCTACTTTTGTCCAGAGGCAATCAATTCTCCTTAACCAGCCCAAAAGGGAAGGCCGATTTATGTTGGCATTTCTATTAACATGATCCACAATAATCTTGGAGTCGCTATATATATGGATCTCTGGGATACTTAAAAAAATTATAAGCCAAATGATACCCCAAAGTGCCATTGCCTCAGTCTTGTTGTTGGTGCCTGTCCCTGCATCCAATATGCCCTGTACTGAAAATCGGGTAACTAGCCATATACCACATCCACAAATTTGGTTTTGTGAAGCCCCATCGAAGAAGGCGATCAGATATACCATAGGAGGAGCAACACTCTTTTTCTGCGTCTGTTTTTGGAGAGTCTCCTTCACTAGATAAAGTGCCATTAATGAAATGATCTTTTCATATGTAACTCCAAAATCTTCAAAATAATTCTCAAAGATATGTTTGTTCCTCCATTTCCATATAGTCCAGAATACAAATAGAGGAACGTTCCTCCATGCCAATTTTTTCTTAAGCCACCATCTCAAATAATCTGCAACTTTTCGAAATTGAAGGTGAGGAAAATCATAATAAGCAGCAAGTTTAAACCATACCTTGGAAACATGTTGACATGATAGAAATATATGTGCATTGTTTTCTGCCTCCTGCTTGCAAATAACACATATGCTAGGACCATACCATTGACGTTTTTGCAGATTCTCCCATGTTAGATTCTTGTTGTGGAAAACAAGCTATGTAAAGCAGATGATTTTACATGGGACATGACATTTCCATAAATCAAATAGCATCAGATCCACCACATATCCGCCTTCTACCTCAAATAGTTTATCATATATGTCTACAACCACAACATTTGCAGATTTCATTTTCCCAGACCAAATAAGTCTGTCATGATGGACCTCCCTACAAATCCCAGCAACTTTTAAAACATTGATAATGAACATCCATTCATCTGCCATTTGTCCTGTCATCCCCATCTGTAATGGAGAGTTCCATATAGGAAAGTGGTCACTCCATGTTCAAATCAATTGATTCTAAAACAAATAGCCTTTTCTAAGAAGAGCCAGGCGCAATGGTTTAGAGAAAAATCATCCCCCATTTGTTCCATATATCTGATCAAGGCCAATAATCATGGAGTGTCCAAATCCCATGTTCCACTTGAGATGATTGAGGAAAAAATTTCCCACTTTTTGAAAGCTTCTCCATATAGCCGAGCCACCTAAAATACTAATGGAATTTTTATGAAACCAGCAAGTGAAACTTTTATTCTTCATATACTTTTGGTGGATCATCCTACTCCGTACACCACATCTGAAGACATCCCGCCACAGAGATTTCACTAATAATTCTTTGCCAAATAGTTTAAGGTTCATGATACCCCATCCCCCTCTCATCTTTGAGCATGCAATATAGCTAAATTTAATAAGGTGATATTTGTGCTTTCAGTTACAACCAGCCAAAATAAAATTTGCCATAATTTTGTTTATCTTATTTATAGTTGCCAATGGGATATGAAATAAGTGAGCCCAAAAAATGCCTAGTTGAGTTAGCACTTCCTTTGTCAGAGTCACATGACCACCCATGGATAAACAACAAAATTCCTAGCCAGAAATTCTCTTGAAGAACTTATCAACCAACCATTTCCAGTCATTGTTTCTATAACAATTTGGTTTTATATGGTAGCCGAGATATCAGAATGTATCAAAATACTATCTTCATACATCACAGCATATTGTTTAGCCATAGAATCCAACAATGCCATGAGAACAATGGATGTGGGATTTGAATTGGTGCTTCGTTGTTTCATCAATGGTAACAAAGAATGAACATTGTAAACTACCCCACCAAGATCAGTGTCGATAACTAGATCCAGATCTCCAATATTGATTTCATCCATGTAGCCTATTCTAACTATTCTTGTGTTGTAGATAACAACGTTAAAATGTCACCACTCGTGACACTCCTTTGCAGTTGTTGAAATGGATTCATAGTCCCCTACATCTGCAACCTTTGTGCAAACTTTATCCAGAGAATATCTCCATTGTTAAGAAATGTCTCAAATAACGTCATATATTTGAGAAGAACTATTAGAGATGAGGGTCACACATCCTCCCTCTTCCCAAAGATCACGAAACCGATAATGTTGATTAGTTTCTAGATCACTATTACCATGCTAGCATCATTTTTTATTACGTTTGACTCATGTATAATATGCATAATCTATGGTTGTAATATATAGATATCGAACCAATAGTTAAAAGACAACCAATCCTCTTCGCATTTAATAGGTATTTGGTAAGAAAATGAAACAACCAACTCTATAGAGAAAAAGATAAATATCAATTCAAAGCTATAAGCAATACTAAGGTGTATGGGGTGCTTCCATAAAAAATACTTAGAGGATTTATTAAGGTGTATGAGGTGCTTTCATAAAAAATACTTAGAGGATTTATTCTTGGTCAAGGAAGAATGACATTATTTACCTAAATGGAAGTTGCAAAAATTGTTCAAAACCAAGTCGGAGTTTCTACGGAGCTCTCAACTCCATAATTGTTTCTTGATATCGTCAACTGAAGCTAACTATTTTGTATTATGTCAAGCAATTTAATCCAATAATCTTTTTCATATTATTCAAATAATAAATGACAAACATTTCAAAATTAGACATGGGTTCTAGAGATACTACAACATCTTCTTATTGTTTCCACTCAAGGGCCAGATATGGTTCTTCTTTTTTCTCTTCATAGTATGAATCACCATAGCCAAAACTCCACCTAAATTGCCTCCATCGTTGGATCACTTTGTGTCGTTGTGTGATCTTAGTAGTAACTCTATACGCTTTGTTTTCCAACACCACCAAATGTCAAATGTAGACCCAAAGTAATGAATTAGTCAAATGCAATCTTCAAATTACAAAGTAGTTTGCAAGTGCTCTTAATTTGCAATCAAACAATGAAGTGTTAGAGATAATGGAGAATATCCTAGAATAGTGAATTGGTTCATGGTACCTCAGGATAGGAATTAGCTTCTATTTTCTAGGGTACGGTTCTAACTTCCCTAAAACCATGATTGCTATATAATGTGTAATGTACATTGAGTATGTAGATAATTCTGTAGAGCTAGAATCTCCTAGTTCAGACTTTATGTTGTAGAGCTGACCAGTGGTTGTCTTTTATTAATTTAAACATTGCTTTTTAACATGGTATCAGAGCAACAGGGCTAAGAAACCTATTTGCTGAGTGAAGGATTTTCCCGTCACGCATGAGGCGAAACCGTCTCATGGTTTGGAGGAAACATCATGCTGATCCCACTCTAAGACTTCCCACAATACGTCATGAATCCGTGTTGGATAATCGCGCCCACTGTCGCGAATCCATGTTGGCTAATCGTGTCGACCGTGCAAAAAAAAAGAGAGGTGGTTGCACATCTCTGTTTTGGAATTGGTTGTGGTAATAAGCTATGGGATCAACCTACTCAGAGGTCGCTTGGAGTAAGGTTGCTCCGATCGTGGAGGTCTGCGCAGAGGCTAGTGGCTGATGTGCCATTTTTTATTTTCATCGAGGCTGTGGATTGGCATGGATCACAACAACATATCTACTTGAGAAGGAATCCATGAGAAAAAATCAAACTTGCGGAGATCAACGATTTCTTTCTTTGACATAGATATGGGGTAGATATTATTTTTACTTGTCAATTTTTTTTTTAATTGCCAAGATGAATAATCAAATGATTGAAGCATACTTGAAGGAGCATAACAAGCTCGATGGCTCCAATTATGCAAATTGGAAATTCAAGATGCAGACTCTGCTAGAAGTGCAAAGTGCTAGGACGATTGCAAATAGGGATGAGCAGAAGCCAGCAGCTGGATCAGCATTGATCCTAGATTGGGAGAAGCGAGAAGGTAAAGCAAGGACGTTGCTGAAGATGTCAGTGAAAGACTGCATCATACCACATATCAGAGAATGTAAATCAACAAGCGAAATTTGGGGAATATTGAAGGATTTGTATGAGATCAGGAATATAAATCGTCTTCTGTTCCTGAAGAGCAATATCTTATCCCTGAAGATGGAGGAAAATTAAATAGTTGCTTCCTTCATAGTGAGGATCAAAGGTCTAAAGAAAAAATTGGCAAACATTGGTGAAACAGTTGCATATACAAATCCAGTAACCATTACCATGAATGGTGTGACTGATGACTACAAAATGTTTATTACTGGGATAAATGCGAGGGAAAAGATCCCAAAGTTTGAAGAACTAACAGGAATATTAATGCAATAAGAAGAAAGAAGATTGACTTTGAAGCCCCAGAGTGTCGAACTTGCATTGATGGCGAAAAAGAACTTCTTCAAAGGAAAAGGAAATCCGCAACAGCAAAATGGAAGAAACTCACAGAAAAGACCAAATCAGACTCAAGGTATGCATACGAATAGAGACAACTCTAAAATTAAATGTTTTTATTGCGAAAAACTGGGTCATATCACTAGGGAGTGTAGTAAGAAGAAATATCATGAACAACAGCAGAAGCAGAAAAGACATGCAGGTCATCTCACAAATGATAATCATGAGCAGAACTTCAGATTGTTCATGGCAGACTTTGATGAGAATGTTGATGCAGACATCTAGTATGTAGATTCAGGAGCATCAACACATATGACGGGGAACAAGCAATGGTTTGAAGATTTTAAAGAAATCAACGACGGAGCACAAATCTACCTAGGTGATGATAGAGTTCATTAGTTCAAAGGGTGTGGAAAAATTCTGTTATTTTACCTAATGGTATTGTAAGACAAATTCATAATGTCATGTATGTGCCCATGTAACAAAGAACTTGATTTTTGTATCCATGATTACAGATCAAGATCTTAAAGTTGAATTTTTTAAATCTAAATGTTATATTAAAGATCTGTTAGATGGCATGAAGACTATTGCTACAGGAATTCGAACAGGAGGTCTGTACAAATTGGATGTAAGACCAACACTAGTTCAAGCTTTGACAGCAACGAGTTTGACTACAGAAGAGGTGGCATTAGAGATTTGGTCATATAAACTACAATGATTTGTTTTTACTTAAGAAAAAGGAAATGGTAAGAGATCTTCCTATGTTAAAACAAGTGCATAATGATTGTGATGCTTGTACATTAGGAAAGATGCATAGAGAGGAATTCCCTGTTTGAGTAGAGAAGAAACAGAGAGAAATACTTTAATTAATGCACACAGATCTTTGTGGACCCATGCAAACAAAGTCATTAGGAGTTGCACTGTATTTTTTACTGTTTATTGATGACTGCACAAAGTTTTCTTGGGTATTTTTTTTGAGTAATAAAAGTCACACATTTGAATACTTTAAGCAGTTCAGAAATATGATTGAAAAGAAAATAGGGAAGCATATAAAAATTCTCCACTCCGATTAAGGGGGAGAATACAGGAAGGATGAGCTTATCAAGTATTGTAAAGGCCATGGGATATTATAGCAATTCACAGTACCCCATACTCCTCGGTAGAATGGAGTAACGAAAAGAAATAATAGAAAATTGGTGGAATGTGCTAGGAGCATGTTGAAAGGTAAGGATATTTCGAATGGTTTTTGGGCTGAAGCATTGAATACTGCAGTTTATTTGGAAAACAGGAGTCCTACAAAGAGTCTTGAGTTTAAAACTCCTTATGAAGCATTTTATGGATCTAAGCCTGCAATAAAACATTTAAGAGTGTTTGGATCTACATCATTTGCCAATATTCCAAAGGAAGATAGAAGAAAACTAGATTCAAAAGCCATCAGATGTACCTTTATAGGGTATTTTTCACAATATAAAGCTTATAGATTATTAATCCCTCTACTCACAAGATTTTTGTTAGTAGAGATGTCATATTCCATGAGTAGGATCATGAAGAATGTCATAAGCGCAATGAGGAATGGGATATTCCATTCTTGGTGGAAGAAGGAAGTGATGAATCAGGTGATGGAAATGAGCAGCAGCAGATGTAGCAGCAAAAACAATAGTAGTAGCAAGAAGAAGGAAAAGAAGATGATGCAGCTATCAAGCCAAGTCCAGAAAACGATGATCAGACAAGGTTTGAAGCTACCCCACCACTTAGGAGATCAGGTAGGAAAGCTCAGTTGCCAACAAGATATAGGGAAAAAGCTTTTATGACTAGTATGATGAATGTTGTTGAACTTCTAGTTATAAGGAAGCAAATGAATGTAGTGAAAGAAAACAACTATGGAACAGGAATATGAATCTATAATCAGGAACAACACTTGGGAGCTGTTGAAATTCCTAAAGGGAAACAAACCATAGGTTGTAAATGGTTGTAAAACCAAAGATTAATGTAGATGGAACCATAGATAAATTAAAAGCTAAATTGGTAGCAAAGGGGTATTCACAAAAAGAAGGCATTGACTATGAAGAAACCTTTGCCCCTGTAGCTAAACTAAATACCATCAGAATGTTGATTGCTTTAGCTACTAAGAAACATTGGATGATTCACCAACTAGATGTAAAGTCTGCATTTTTAAATGGAGAATTGAAAGAGGAGGTTTATTTAGAGCAACCTGAGGGGTTTGTCCAGAAAGGGAAAGAAAATTTAGTCTGTAGATTAAAGAAAACCCTTAATGGACTAAAGCAAGCACCCAGGTCCTGGTATGAAAAGATTGATAAAATTTTTCTGCAACTTGGCTACAACAGAAGTAAAAATGACCCTAATCTGTATACCATGAAAGATGAACAGGGGCGCATAGTGTTGATTTCTTTGTATGTAGATGATTTAATTATGATAGGTGATGTTATTGCTCTAATCAAAGCAATCAAGCAACAAATATCACAGGTGTTCGAAGTGAAAGACCTTAGTGAATTAAGACACTATTTGGGTCTTGAGATTTGGAGAGATCTAGGACAAAATTTTTTGTCCTAGGGTAAGTATGTCAAAGCTCTACTGGAAAGATTCAGGATGGATCAGTGTAAGGTTGCAGCAGTACCATTACAACAAAACATTAAACTTCAGAGTCAGGATGGCTCTAAAGAGGCAAATGCGACACTTTATAGACATCTGGTTGGGAGCCTAATCTACCTGACCACTACTAGACCAGATTTGGCTTATGCAATTAGTGTGCTAAGTCAATACATGTTCAAGCCGCTTGAGAGTCATTGGAATGCAACAAAATGTGTTTTGATGTATCTACAAGGTATTGTAGACTATGATATTATTTATACTGATTCCTCTGATGTTAGATTGACAAGATTTATAGATTCAGACTGGGATGGAAATGTAGACGACCGTAGATCCATAACAGGGTACGGATTCAGCACTAGATCTGGGGTGATTACATGGAGCAACAAGAAACAAAACACAGTTACCTTGTCTTCAGCAGAAGTAGATTATCAAGCTATGTGTGCAAGAACGTGTGAGGAAGTTTGGTTTCATAGAATTCTCAATGATGTTGGGGAAGAATAGAAAGATGCAACAATAATCAAATGAGACAATCAAAGTTCAATCAAACTTGCTAATAATCTGGTGTTTCACAAGAACCCTAAACACATTGATACACAATTCCACTTTGTCAGGGAGAAAGTGCAATCAAAAGAAATCCATCTTGTATATTGTAATACATGTGATAATGTTGCACACATTTTCACTAAGCCTCTTGGTAAAATTAAGTTTGAAATTTTTAAGGAGATGTTAGGCATATTTGTGAACCCCTTCTCCATTAAGAGGGAGCGTTAGAGATAAGGAAGAATATCCTAGAATAGTGAATTGGTTCACAGTACCTTGGGATAGGAATTAGTTTCTATTTTCTAGGGTACGGTTCTAACTTCCCTAAAACCATGATTACTATATAATGTGTGATATACATTGAGTATGTAAAGTGTTCTGTAGAGCCATTCTCTCCTGGTTCAGACTCTCTGTCGTAGAGCTGACCAATGGCTATTTTTTATTAATACAAACATCGCTTTTTAACATGAAGACCTATCACCACTTGAACGTGAGGTGGAAGCCTACACGTGCATAATAACTTGATAAGCTTGGTCGACGACCTACAAAATTAGAATGCAAGAGCCGTTCACGATCGCAAAATCTACTGAGCATTGAAGGCTTCATTAAATTACACACACTAACCAAACTGCAATAAAACCCACTACTGGTTCCTCACATCCATTGAACCTTTATGAAATTTACATGGAAAGAAAACAAAATGTACCTTGGAAATCATACATGGAAATTCTATTGCCAGGAATTTTATTTCGCAGCCTTACATTGTGTTACCTTACCTGCCACGCACGTCATGTATCAAAACTAAAATTAGATAATGTTGGTCAACGTTAGATAAAGAAAGTAGAGAGATGATATACAACCTTAATCATGGGGCATTGCGGATCTTGAAATGATCCAATACAGTTTTCTTTATCAATCCTTGGCTCCAGAAAACTCCAAGGAATTCGTCAAACGTATGTCCGCGGTACTGAGCTGGATGCGCTTCATCAACCATGGATGGTGCAGGAGCAATAAACGCATCCACTGAAGGACTGTAAAACGTAGGAATTGATATATGTGCACTCGCCGCGTTTGTTACTGCTCGATGCTCAATACTCCTGAATCTCCCATTGCTGATCACCTTTTTAATATATTCAAATAAAAAAAAGGAACACACAAGTATCATGATTAAGTCTATCTGCAACTTTTACAAAGATTGAAAACTATGTTTTATGGGATCTGCGTAGTTTTTACAAACCTGCAACTAATCTCCCAAGTTGACAACGAAGGCATTACGTACTGGTTCTACAGCAACCCACTTTCCATTTTTTAGAACTTGCAGGCCGCTCACATCGCCTTGCATCAAAACAGTGATGCCCCCAGCGTCTGAATGGCCTGGTATACCAAGGGTAAGATCTGGATTTGGGCATGGAGGATAATAATTTATAACCATCAATTGATCGTGTTTTCCAAATGTTTTATCCAAGTAATCAGACTCCAGCTCTAGAGCTTCTGAGATGGCTGTTAGTAGCTTTAAGCATAGTGCTCTCATCTCCAATGTTGGAATATTAATTCCAACTGCTGTGGAGCAGCAGCGATGCGGGACATTGCCGATGAGTGATCGCCGATATCGCATCAGCGAGCCACAATAGAGGACTTACAAAAGAGTCGGCGTATCTGCGGTAGAACTGCAGTGAACAGTTGAACAACAACAACTATTTGATTCATTTGTCCTGATCCGGTGCCCCACATTTATTCCTTATCTTTTAAGCCACCGCCATTACCATATTTTCACTCTTTAATTATTTTTGAGTTCCCGAAGTAGGAAAGATCAGATCCAGCGCTACACCATTACTTCTCAACAACTGTATTAATGAGCAGAATGGCTGAAACAGAAAAGAACCAGCCTTGAGCCGACGCAGCATTTATCAGTTATGGGTTTCCACATAACCGACTCAAGAAGCACAGCAGAATGTCAGAAAGATCAGATTTTATTCATTATGAGCAGCAGAGTACAGCAGAAACTTCATCAGCAAGTTAAAGCGGTGATGACCCTTTCGCGCACTATAAAATACAGACACAGCAGTGAAGAAAAATATAGAAGCAGAAACAGAAATTGAAATAGAAATAGGGGAAATATATAGAGAGCAGATGAGAGCACGCAGCAGCGTAAAGAAAAATATTTCCAGAACAGTGAAATGCACAGCAGTGCAGATTTGAATGTTTTTTTATTTTAAGATTGTTTGCTGTGAGACAGAGATGCTGAAACAACAGTGCTGAGATAGAGTTGCTGAAACAGAGTGCTGAGACAGAGATGCTGAAACAGCAGTACTGAGACATAGTGCTGAGAAAGAGAGTTGTTGAGACAAGCAGTGCTGAGGTAGCTGTATATGCAGCAGCATAAATGTATTGAAAGTTTTACACACGGCAGTGTAAAATATCAAGCAGACACAACAATGTCAATTTGGACAGATTGAAGTGCCTCTGAAGCAGGCATGTTGGAATTCCTTTGTTAAGAGGTAAATGTTATTTGTGTGGAACAGAAGCGTTCCTTGGTGAATCCCTCTGTCAAGAGGAAGATACTTTTCAGCATAGTTTGGTGAATCCCTCTGTCAAGAGGAAGATGCTCTTCAGCATAGATCGGTGAATCCCTCTGTTGAGAGGAAGATGCTCTTTAGCATAGATTGGTGAATCCCTTTGTTAAGAGGAAGATGTTTTGTAACAGTAGTTGAGAAATCTCTCCGTGTGAGAGGAAGACAAATTTGTATCAGTTGATTTACTGTTTATAAATAGAAGTTCCTTTTTGCCTGTTGCTGTTACACCGTAAGTCGAAAAATACTTGACGTCAAAAATCCCCGTTGTTGTTACACCGTAACTCAAAAAATACTTGACGTCAAAAATTTACGTTGCTGCAACACCACGAATAGCATTGCTGCAACACAAGTTACAGCAACTGAAAAAAAAACTGCGTTGCTGCAACACCAGTTACAGCGAAGCGATTTTTTTTCTGTTTTCACTATATTAAAACATAATATTATTTTGATCAGTTTTTGATCCTGAGGCAAAGTAGAGTATTATTTTATGCTCTGTTCTTGTGTTTTTGAATTATCAAAAATCCCGAAAACAGAGTATTACTCTCTGTTCATATTTTTGTTGTTTCGGAATTTATCAGAAAATTCCCAACAGTGGAAACAAATGATTTTTTTTTCCACTGTATTTTGTTTGGAATAAACAGAAATTCCCGGCATGGTATCAGAGCTTGTCCAGGCTCTTTGAAGACATCAAAGAAGCTGAAAGAAGATTTCTTGCTGCAGCAAATTATCCAGCAGACCGAAAACATTGTCAAGGTATTTCTCAGATTAATTTTCTGTGTTGCTGTTGAAGAAACAATCAGTTATTTTAAGATACTCAGTCAAATGGCAAGGTCAAAGAAGAAAGTCACCAATCCTGCTAAGAATGTGTCTCCCTCTACTCCCAAAATAGAAGACAATCAACTTGAAAGCATTTTATTTGAGGCTTCAAGGTTTAATGGAAATTTTGATATGTGGGAAATAAAAATGAGGACTATCTTACAGTCTCAAGGGATTGAAATTTGGGAATTAGTAATTGATGATAGCAAGATGGATAAAGAATCTAAGGAGTGCAATGCAAAAGCAGCAAAGACAATCTTGGATGGACTGCCTGATTCTGTAAAGAAGAATATAGGAAAATATTCATCAACAAGGGACATATGGGACAGACTTCATGACCTTCATGCAAAGGGAGCACTGACCATGACAATCAGTCAAGAAGGAAATTCTGAACCCAACATAGAAGCTGAAAATGAGAAGGTTGACTTCATCAAGCTTCAAGTACAAGAAAGAGATGAAGAGCTTGCCAAGCTTAAGAAGGAACTTGATCAAAGCAAAAGGAAGCATCATGAAGAAGTCATATCCATGACAAATCAGTTGAATAAAGCAAAGAAGCAGGAAGATATCTTGTCAAGTCAGCTTGAACAAAGGCACAAGAGAGTGAACAAACTTGTAGAAGAGATCGGACAGTACAAGGCAGAGGTCTCCTCTCTTAAGGCTGAATTACAAGAAGCCAGGAAGCAGGCATAAGAAGCTGAGAAGAGAATGGAGAGCAGTCAAGCAAAGAATGAAGAAATCTCCAAAATGAAGTCAGATATTATCTCTCTTAAAGTAGTAGCAGCTGAAACTACTTGTAGCAAGGAAGAAACTGAAAAACAACTTACAAAGAAGAATGATGAGTGTGAAAGATTGGAAGAAGAGATTGTCCTCCTTAGAAAAAAGGTTGAAGGGATGAACAAAAGCATGAAGAGCTCTCAAGCCTTGGATGATATGCTCAGCTATCATAGATCTCCATATGATAAATCAGGACTCGGGTATGTATGTGAACCCACAAACAAGAATGAAAATGCTTTAAGCAAAGGAGATGTGAAGAAGGCAGAAAGAAATTGTGATGCCCCTAGTTCCAGCAAAGGTAAGGAGAAAAATCAAGGCTACAATAGAAGAAATCCTACTGTTGATGACGACAAAGATGCGAGAGGCAATGGTTATCAACAAAGAATTTCAAGGCAGAAAGGCTTCGGAAGTACATCAAGGAAACCTCCATATACCAGGTATCAAAGTTCATTTTTTGGTTATTGTTATTCTTGTTCAAACTTTGGTCATATGGCAAAAGACTGCAGAGCATTTCATAGAGATAGATGTTGTAGTCTCCGACAATCTCCAAGAAACAATTTTGCAAGAAGAAATCATGAATTTTTATTCATGAACAATGTTGAATGTTTCAAGTGTCATAACATTGGGCATATGGCACGTGACTGTAACTTGACATGGGCCTTTACACAAGCTAGACCCATGCAAAAGAAGAAAGTTACACAAGTATGGAGAAGGAAGAAAATACAGTCCGAAAGTCCCTTGAGCTCTCCAGCTGATCTAAGTTTCTTTTGAGAAGATTCTGCTGAAAGAAGATAATGCATACACTAAAGGGGAGCCTGTAATTTTTTATCATTATTGTTGAACTGTATTAACAGTCATTCTTTGATGAAGATCTTCTTATAAGGAAGAGATATGGAATTAAATCTCCCATGACAACAGAGAAGGAGCAAGTTGCTGGTATTCTGACCAAACCATTGGATCAGAAAAGTTTTGAATTTTTTTATGAAATGTCTGGGTATGATTGAATGCCAACTACTATGATTGAATGCCCAACAGTTGAAATTAAAAGGGGAGTGTTGGAATATTAATTCCAACTGTTGTGCAGCAGCAGCGATGTGGGACATCGCCGATGAGTGATCGCCGATATCGCATCAGCGAGCCGCAATAGAGGACTTACAAAAGAGTCGGCGTATCTGCGGTAGAACTATAGTGAACAGTTGAACAGCAGCAGCTATTTTATTCATTTGTCCTGATCCGGCGCCCCACATTTATTCCTGATCTTTTAAGCCACCGCCATTACCATCTTTTCACTCTTTAATTATTTTTGAGTTCCCGAAGGAGGAAAGATCAGATCCAGCGCTACACCATTACTTCTCAACAACTGTATTAATGAGCAGAACGGCTGAAACAGAAAAGAACCAGCCTTGAGCCGATGCAGCATTTATCAGTTATGGGTTTCCACATAACCGACTCAAGAAGCATAGCAGAATGTCAGAAAGATCAGATTTTATTCATTATGAGCAGCAGAGTACAGCAGAAACTTCATCAGCAAGTTAAAGTGGTGATGACCCTTTCGCGCACTATAAAATGCAGACACAACAGTGAAGAAAAATATAGAAGTAGAAACAGAAATAGAAATAGAAACAGGGGAAATATATAGAGAGCAGATGAGAGCACGCAGCAGCGTGAAGAAAAATATTTCCAGAACAGTGAAATGCACAGCAATGCAGATTTGAATGTTTTTTTATTTTAAGATTGTTTGCTGTGAGACAGAGATGCTGAAACACCAGTGCTGAGATAGAGTTGCTGAAACAGAGTGCTGAGACAGAGATGCTGAAACAACAGTACTGAGACACAGTGCTGAGAAAGAGAGTTGTTGAGACAAGCAGTGCTGAGGTAGCTGTATATGCAGCAGCATAAATGTATTGAAAGTTTTACACACGGCAGTGTAAAATATCAAGCAGACACAGCAATGTCAATTTGGACAGATTGAAGTGCCTCTGAAGCAGGCATGTTGGAATTCCTCTATTAAGAGGTAAATGTTATTTGTGTGGAACAGAAGCGTTCCTTGGTGAATCCCTCTGTCAAGAGGAAGATACTTTTCAGCATAGTTTGGTGAATCCCTCTGTCAAGAGGAAGATGCTCTTCAGCATAGATCGGTGAATCCCTCTATTGAGAGGAAGATGCTCTTTAGCATATATTGGTGAATCCCTCTGTTAAGAGGAAGATGTTTTGTAACAACAGTTGAGAAATCTCTCTGTGTGAGAGGAAGACAAATTTGTATCAGTTGATTTACTGTTTATAAATAGAAGTTCCTTTTTGCCTGTTGCTGTTACACCGTAAGTCGAAAAATACTTGACGTCAAAAATCCCCGTTGCTGTTACACCGTAACTCAAAAAATACTTGACGTCAAAAATTTACGTTGCTGCAACACCACGAACAGCATTGCTGCAACACAAGTTACATCAACTGAAAAAAAACTGCGTTGCTGCAACACCAGTTACAGCGAAGCAATTTTTTTTCTGTTTTCACTATATTAAAACAGAGTATTATTTTGATCAGTTTTTGATCCTGAGGCAAAGTAGAGTATTATTTTATTCTCTGTACTTGTGTTTTTGAATTATCAGAAATCCCGAAAACAGAGTATTACTCTCTATTCATATTTTTGTTGTTTCGAAATTTATCAAAAAATTCCCAACAGTGGAAACAGAGGATTTTTTTTTCCACTGTATTTTGTTTGGAATAACCAGAAATTCCCAGCATCCAAAGCGTACTTGCCAGTGACCTCCCTGTGAAAAAAAAAGAAGGCAAAAGCTAAATCATAACAAGTTACATGACATATCTGATGAGTTGTGTCTAAAAAATTGTTGTTTACCGACTGTGTAGGCTGCAAGTTTTTTAGGCCAAGAACCGATGACTTCCTCTAAAGGATGACAAGGATGTCTGAGATAGTCCTTCCAGTCATGGACTTTCTCTTTGCTAACATTCGTGCTGGTCGAGAGCCGAACGAGCTGCCTTGGGTTCTCTGAGTAAAGACATGCTCGATCTTCCACGGGCATTTCGAAGAATTCTTCGGCGATATCCATCATGCTTTTCATGACAGTCTCTGGCAGGCCATGGTTCACTATCTGTTCTTCACCGTATCAACCATATTGTGGTCAACAAAATATACAGTCACTCAAATATTCAACTTCATGCTCACTAAGTATATTAATTCCAGTATATGACTGACTATTAAAGAAATTCCAGTATATGATCAGCTATTTCTGGTTCATAGATCTAGTATTTTATGGAACAATTTAATTAGTGGATAGTTGAATTTGAAACAAGAATTTGGTAACTTTTAAAACCATCCAGCTTTTCAAAATAATTCCAAACCATTAACCAATAAAAAGTAAATTTGTGTTTCACTCACTCCATTTATTTTTATCGGTGTTCCAAAAACAGGAAACATTAAAGAAAAGTCATGAGGATGAAAAACTGTTAGGGTTTGACATATATACCTGGAAAAATCCATCCTCCTCACAGGCACTGCTGATTTGTTGGAGTACCTTTGTTCTGTTAGGGCCATCTAGATCTTTGAGATCCACCACCGGAATGCTGTCAGAATAACAGACCTCATACATGCAAGGGCGTTCGTTGGGAGGCCGGATAAATTTCTCCTGGACTTGAAGATGGTTAATTCGATTGGAAATTAGCTTCTCAATAATTCCACTCAGACCATCATGATTCTGCTCAACTGGAATTGCAGATGCCATCGTTCTTACTTTTCTTTGCGTATTGAGGCTCAACGCACTTTTCACTAGAATAAGTTTTCCAACACAATATATAGAAAATTGCTTTGGTTGATGCTTGAATTGGTCAACTATATTGTCGTTGTCCACAATAAATGGCTCAATATTTTATAATTTTTTCATCTTCTGTCAAACACACGAGATGCCTTAAATTCAAAACCCCGGCCTTTTTTTTGCAGTAAGAAAAAAAAAAGCTGTATTATATTTATAGATATTCGGAGTATGTATTCTATTCATAGATATTAGGAGTATACATCATATGGCAGATAGTAGGAGATATCCCAAATAGGTCATGAAGAGAGATCATGAGAAAAAACTATAAGGTCCCAAATACATACAAGAAAGAGGGATGATATAGATCCATATCAGATCAGAATATGACAAAAACTGTCTCTAGACATATCAAAATAATATAACGATCTGCTGAATAATAGCATCTGAAATAGATGAAGATGATAGAACATGATGAAACACAGAGGAAATATAGAATATAACAGGTTCATGCTGCGTACCATATATGAGGATCAAAAATATTGAAGAAGCAGGTTTATACAATGTACTAGATATGAGAAGAGAGTTACTTATGCTATGTACCGAGGAGGCAAAATTCCTGAATGTTGTGCTGAATTTCTCCAACAGTGATGTGTTGGAAGGAACTAATTCCAACTACACACAGCCAGAATTCAACAGAAGCTTTAAATGCTGGATCTAGAATTCAACAGATGTATTAAATGTAGTTTCTAGAGATCGTTGACAAAATGGGCAAGCTTCCTGAAGAAGCCACCGCCCCATCAGACTCCAGAAAGTTCTCTGTGATGTATAAAAACCTGTTCAGCGGATGAATGAAGACAAGTTGCAAGTTGCAAGTTTCTGTGTTTATGTGTGAGCTGTATAATCTCTGATATGGTATCAAAGCTGAGGGTTTGAGCTCGGTGTGTAATGCATTTGTATTTCGGGGTTTCCAAATCGCCCATCGTTGCGTCAGCGCAGCTTGTTGCGAGTGTTGAGTGCCGCTGCTGCTGAGGAGTGCTGAGTGCCGCTGAGTGTTGTGAGTGTTGCTGGAGATTTCGAGAGCTCTGAGTGCCGTTAGGGTGCTGTTGAGTGCCGCTGGGAGGAGTGTCGTTGTTTGAGTGTTGCGGGAGTGTGAGTGCTGCGTGAGGGGAGCCAGAGTGTGCGTGTTTTCTGCGAAGGTTTCAGTTTAGTTTCACATCTCAAGGCTGGTCTGCACTTGGAGGAGAAGATGGACTGTGTGTTGTGTTCTGAGTTTGAGGGTTTCTGCTGTATCTACTGTGTGAGGAAGAGCGAGCGTTGTGGAAGTGCCTCTGTATGAGGATCTAGTGTGGCTTAAAGAACTGTTGTGCGTGTGCCACCATGTGAGGAGCCAGTGTGGCTTGAAGCATTGTATGAGGAGGGCACCGATTTGCCAGCCCATTTGAGCCATTGTGTGAAGTTGTGTAGAGGAGCAGTGGCATGGAGGAGCCGCCTTGAGAATCAACCAGCAAAGGCTGTAAGGAGAAACGAACTGTAGAATCCGTAGCTTGAGAAAAAGAGGTGACCTGTGAGGTCGCAGAGCAGGGGTGAGGATGAGTTGTGAAGAGCTGTGAGACAACTCAGTGAGTGCTGTGAGTTGGAGCTGTGTGCTCTGAGTTGGAGTTAATAGTCAGAGCTCGGTAGTGTAAGCTGGAGCGCTGTTGAAAGAGCCAAGTGAGCTGTGAGAATATCTGAGCTCAGGTGAGCTATGTTTGGCCAGGGTTGTGAGGGCTCTGTGGTGTGAAAAACACAGGTAGAGTCTGCCCGTGGTGTGTAGATTGGTGCAGCTAATCAAGCCGCAGTGTGGAGTGCGCTGTGATTAACTGGTTAGAGGCGCTGTTGAGCTGCTGCATTGAGCGTTGTCTAGAAGTGTTGATGTCGTGTTTGTGTTGGCTGTTAGAGTGCTGAGGTGAGTGCCAAGAGGAGGCGATGTTAAAAGGAGAGTGTGATTGTTGTGTGACTGAGTGCTAAGTAACGTTGTTGTGCTGCCATTAAGTAAAAGTGTAGCACTGTCAAGGAAGATTGCAGCCCGTGGAAAGTATTTGTAGAGTGGAAGCCGCAGAAATCCATTCGAGCGTGAAGGAGCCTCGAAGCCAAGGAATTTCAAGGAAGAGTGCCGAGGAGAGCCAAGGATTTCTGCTGTGTGTTTCGGCAAGTGAGGCGGAGGAGAGCGTGGAATTTCTTTGTGAGCAATCAGACCGAGAGAAAGAGATCGCTGCGAGAGGTGCAGCATGGTGCTTTGAGTGTGGATTATGTTTTGAGCAATGTTGCTCTTACCGACTTGGTGAAGTCTGCTGCTAAGTCTATTATGTGAAGATTAGTGAGGCTATTTGTGCCTGTTGTGGATCACAATGTCTTTAATTGTGTTAAAAGAAGAGTGATGGGTCAACATAGGAGATGGTCTTGAAGAAAATTTAAACATGTAAGGAGAAAGAATGAAATGGCAATAGTTGTAGAGGAATATGAAATGCGTCAACCCAAAGTAGATCTGAATCAGATAGAACAATTTGAAGACATTGATGCAATACTAAAACGATTAATGCCATTTCTGCCAATTTTCTCAGGTAAAAATTTCAAACTTTGGGAAATAAAAATGGAGGGATTGTTTGGTTCAGTTAATTTATGGCAATTTGTTCAAGGAATTTCCATAAATGCCAATGATAAAAGTAGAGGTGCAATAGCATTGCTTCTCATCATATCAGCTTTAGATGAAAATATTTTGTCTAGTATTTTGTATGAATTTGGTGAAATATGTGATGCAAAAATATTTTGGGATATTCTTGAAATGAAATACAGTATGGAGGGTACTGAGAAAGCTGAAGTTGATGAAGGTGTTGTTGCTAAAGGTGATTGTGTTGAAAGCATCATAGCTGGGATTAAGGCTAAAAGCATGTCTTTAGCTGACAATAGAGTAGTATGTGATATTAAGGAAACACCCTACGATGCAGAGATTTATGAAGTCAAATTTGATGACAATTATGTATCCCATGATGAGTGGTTAAATATGATGCATGAAAAGCATCTTATTGATGAGTTGTTGTTTGGTGAGAAGAGTTGCCTACCTCCATACATAAATCAAATGCATGACAACATGTTTGCAGCAACAGAATTGAGGAAAGAGGAGATGAATCAATCAACAATGTCAGCAAAGAAAAATGAAGGAAGAAAAGCTCTTTCCAAAGAGCACAATGACAAAAATCAATATGGTTCTGTTTATGAATCTAACATTGTTTTTGAGTGTGCAGATATTGACAATCAGGAAGAAGCAACAAAACTTGAAGAAATTGCAAGCATTAAGGACAAGTATAAGTCCCAAGAACTTGAATTAGATTACCTTGTTCGGGGTCTTGCATTGCATCCCAATCCGGAAAAAGTTGTTGATGTTAAGTACATAAGCAAGGAGCAGAGGAATTCTTTTAGGAAAGCCAGAAAGGTGAAGATGAAACTGCACTAGCAAATGAACAAGCATGGACCCTTTCACAAGAAGGCAAAAATGAAATGTTTTGTAAGCCTAGCTGAGACTTAGACCAGAAGGCAAGTTAACCTTTAGGTTGTTGTGATTAAGAGTATAGTATCTTGTTTATTATGATATAGTATATTTGTTATATAGTTGGAATTAAGGGGGAGTGTTGGAAGGAACTAATTCCAACTACACACAGCCAGAAGTCAACAGAAGCTTTAAATGTTGGATCTAGAATTCAGCAGATGTATTAAATGTAGTTTCTAGAGATCGTTGACAAAATGGGCAAGCTTCCTGAAGAAGCCATCACCCCATCAGACTCCAGAAACTTCTCTGTGATGTATAAAAACCTGTTCAGCGGATGAATGAAGACAAGTTGCAAGTTGCAAGTTTCTGTGTTTATGTGTGAGCTGTATAATCTCTGATATGATGGAAACCTCCCAAAATTCATTTGGAGAGGAAAGACCTTCTTTAGATAGTGCCTTCCTTGGCCAAAACATGAAGTCGCGAAATTGTATTAAAATTTGAAACTCTAGCCATGTGATTAAACGACGGAAATCCATGCGAAGATGATGTTTCCTCACTTATTTATTGAATGATTCTGTTTGAATTTTAAATTTATTATTGAAGATGATGTTTCTAACTTGTTTATTGAATGATGTTGTTTGAATTTTAAATTTATTATTGAAGATGATGTTTCCTCACTTATTTATTGAAGAAGATGCTTTTGTCATTTATTTAGTGAATAAAATAAATAGCCATTAATATTTTTCATAATTTTATTTTATTTTTAATAATTGTGAAAAATAATTTATCAAAATAGAGGATAAAAGTCAATGGTGTTTGTGCTTTATATAATTATTAAAATATATTAAAGTGAAATATTGTTAATATTAAAATTATTTTGTATTTTGTGTTTTATATAATTACTAAAATATATTAAGATGACATATTGTTAATATTAAAATTATTTTGTATTATAAAATTTAACTATTTTCTAATTTGAATTTTAAAATAACTTGACTCTAATAAATTATATAAATTATAAATATTAATATTTAATTTTGTATTAATTTATTAGAAGTAAAATAACCATTAATATTTTTCATAATTTTATTTTATTTTTAATAATTATGAAAAATAATTTATCAAAATAGAGGATAAAAGTCAATGGTGTTTTGTGGTTTACATAATTATTAAAATATATTAAAGTGAAATATTGTTAATATTAAAATTATTTTGTATTTTGTGTTTTATATAATTACTAAAATATATTAAAGTGAGATATTGTTAATATTAAAATTATTTTGTATTATAAAATTTAACTATTTTCTAATTTGAATTTTAAAATAACTTGACTCTAATAAATTATATAAATTATAAATATTAACATTTTCTAATTTGAGTTTTAAAATAACTTGACTCTAATAAATTAAATAAATTATAAAAATTATAAAAATTAATATTTAATTTTGTATTAATTTATTAGAAGTAAAATAACCATTAATATTTTTCATAATTTTATTTTATTTTTAATAATTATGAAAAATAATTTATCAAAATAGAGGATAAAAGTCAATGGTGTTTTGTGCTTTATATAATTATTAAAATATATTAAAATCAAATATTGTTAATATTAAAATTATTTTGTATTTTGTGTTTTATATAATTACTAAAATATATTAAAGTGAGATATTGTTAATATTAAATTATTTTGTATTATAAAATTTAACTATTTTCTAATTTGAATTTTAAAATAACTTGACTCTAATAAATTATATAAATTATAAATATTAACATTTTCTAATTTGAGTTTTAAAATAACTTGACTCTAATCAATTAAATAAATTATATAAATTATAAATATTAATATTTAATTTTGTATTAATTTATTAGAAGTAAAATAACCATTAATATTTTTCATAATTTTATTTTATTTTTAATAATTATGAAAAATAATTTATCAAAATAGAGGATAAAAGTCAATGGTGTTTTGTGCTTTATATAATTATTAAAATATATTAAAGTGAAATATTGTTAATATTAAAATTATTTTGTATTTTGTGTTTTATATAATTACTAAAATATATTAAAGTGAGATATTGTTAATATTAAAATTATTTTGTATTATAAAATTTAACTACTTTTTAATTTCAATTTTAAAATAACTTTACTCTAATAAATTATATAAATTATAAATGTTAACATTTTCCAATTTGAATTTTAAAATAACTTGACTCTAATAAATTAAATAAATTATAAATATTAATATTTAATTTTGTATTAATTTATTAGAAGTAAAATAATAGCTAAATGGATACATTGTTAACCTGCTTTTAGTTAAAGAATTTCAAGTTAAAGAATTTCAAGTCATAGCCAGCTTGTAAATTTTTCATTTCAGTGTTTTGTTTTTTCCTCCTCTACGTTGGGAAATAATTCTGGGTGGTCTGTCTTTTGTACCCTCCCTTTCAGTTTAAATTATTTACCTTTGTCTCGTGAATTTACTCAGCGTCAACCTCTTCCTCTCTCTTTTATGTATTCCACTTCTGTTTTCACCCTCTGTGCGTCTCATGTCATGGATACACATTGTCTCTCCACCACTTAAATCGGAGGTAGGCCCGACTGCTGCCACCAATGCATCCCCCTCCTCTGTCAATCAAGATTAATTCTTGATAAGCAAGTTGAACAAGATACCAAGGACCGGATTCAGGATGTGGGAAACTATTTCATAAATCAATTTTATTTTTAAATGAAAGTTATTAATCTATATCGGCATATCAAAATTCTCATAAATATGGTTTCCATGGATAGAGAAGAGACGAGGAATAATTTGAGTGGAAATTGGTGGCTATACACTTTCTTCATTAAAAAAAAATTATTAGCACAACTAATTTTTATTGTATATAACTATTTATGAATTTTTACAATAGTGATTTATGGTATTCACACATTGTTTTTGTAACCTATAGTATTGGACATATGACGGAAGTGCATGACTCTAGGTGAAAGACACCATAAATAATATGAATATAAGTCTTCACTTTTGTAAAAGAATGATTTTTTTATGTGGGATGATTTTTTTACCAATGATTTGAGTGGAAATTGCTGGCTATCCACATTTTCCATCAAATCAGCATGGTCAATAATTATTTTCTATTGTTGGTGGTTACCAAAACCATGGGCTTGGAAACAATCAATAGTAGAAAACAATTATTTTCTACTATATTTCATGTGACATCCATATTGTATGTGACTTATTTTCTAATAGAGAAAAGTACATGCATTAAAAACAACTCAATATTTCATGTGACATTTTTTTTGTTAAAATTTCTTCTATTTCTAACCTGAATTACAATTATAATTTGAAATAAAGCTTCGAGTAACTCTCAATTTACCAATCGTGCATGGAAATCATAAGAAACATTCACAATATAATATGACGAACAAATGGGTACCTACTTCATATGCATTAAAAAAGCCCTTCTACTACTTAATGTGAATTACAAGTGTAATCTTATTTAGATCTCCGATATATCTTAAACCATATTTTCATTTTATTTTTTAGAACTATTAAATGTTAGTATATCCTATCTCATTTTATGGTTAGCATTGTAATAAAAATATTCATTTTATTGTAGAATTAGTACTAACATGTACTATTGATTTTTTTTCCAGAACGCTACATGTAATGACCATGAAGATGATGATACAGACTATGTTTAGATTACATCATATATCAGAGACGATGATGATGAGGATGGCAACGGAATTGGTGATGAATATGTGGATGATATTATTAGGATGGTCAGGATGATGATCATGGAAATGATAATGAGGATGATCTGGACTATGATTTTTGTGATGCTAGCTAGCCATGCGTTATTTTTTTATATTTAGTTGGGATTCCTTAATATGGTAATCATACATTTGAATTTTAGTTGATTCGAATAATGATGATGATACAATACTGTCATGTTACCTTATGAATATGTTGAAAATTGTTTACATTTTTTTATGAAGAATTATTGTGTACGATGAGATTCCTATTTTTTTATGCACGTTGTGAAGTTACCTTAGAATAATGATATCTATGAAACATTTTTATTTGGTAATCATACATTGACTTTTAGTTCATTTGATTAAATATGATGATGATATTATCATTTTTATCTTGTTTTTTTATGTATATATTGAAAATTATCAACATTATTTTGATGTAGAATTATTATATTACTATCTTTTGATGGATGTTGTGAATTTACCTTAGAATAATGGTGTTCACGAAATATTTTGATATGATAATCACACATTTGAATCTTAGTTGATTTGATTAAAAATGATGAGGATATTATTAGTATTATCTTGTTACTTTATATATGTGTTGAAAATTGTCAATGTTTTTTGATGGAGAATTATTATGTATGATGATATTACTATTTTTGGATGTAATGTTGTGAATTTACCTTCGAATAATGATATCTACGATAAGTTTTGATATAGTAGTCATATATGTATATTGAAAATTGTCAATGAATTTTGATGGAGTATTGTTATATATGAGGATACTACTATCTTTTTGATGAATGTTGTCAATTACCCTAAATTTGTTTACAAATATTAAGTTATCAATTTGAATTGTGATATCTTCTTAAATGTGTTATACATGAAGATACCTTCTCATCATCTTGGCAGAGAATACTATGTTGTTGGTTGAAATACACCTTTCTCCTAGACTATATAAGACTATAATACAAGCTATGTACCAGGAGGACCACATTATCCTAATCTATAACAATTTTCCCCCTTCATCTAACTTTTTTTACCAAAATTCTCTCTTAGTCACAAGGAAAAAACTTGAGTTAACTAGAATTTGACACTCTTGTTCACTTTATGTAGAAAATCTGGTAGATTCACAAGCTCATGCAATGTACTAAAGAAGAAAACAATAATCAATAGAGGATTCAAGAGAATCAAGGGCACATAACAAAATAAATATCCAGGGAAAGCCACAACTCAAAACCCAACTATTTGTTTTGTATTAATCTGGAAAATCAAGATGAAATTGCAATGCTTGTTCTCTTAAGAACAATCCCAGCACTCAACAAATTCAATCTCCAACTCACAAGAAAGCTCAAGGCCAAATATTAGCCTCTTCACAAGCTCTCCAACTCTCTATTCCAATGTGTAATTCCTAGGAAGGATAGATTTTACTTAAAGGGAAATAAAGCCTCTAAAAATAGCATAATCCCTCAAGGACCATTTCTTGAATGCATGCGCTATCAGTGCAACTCACAAAAATCTTAAACAAATAGTACATTGTCCCTGCACTCTAGTCTCAATTGGGTCTTTCTCATAATCGACATGCATGAGTTTCTGATGAGTAAATATTCAATTAAATAGAGTAGCACTGGTGGAGTTCATTAGTGTCACCACTGACTGTTAATTCACTATTAGTTCTCTCAATCAGTTTGAGAACTAATTTAACTGAACTAACTCATGAAACTGAGTCTTCTATTTTACAACCCAAAATTAACTCACACTGGACTCCTACAATGTAGGGAGAACATATAAATGAATTCAAAATTACTTCCAACTTGAATTTCCTAAGTTAGGTAAGTTTAATAAACGTAATTTAACTATTTTAAGTTGTTATGAGAATAGAATTTTAATTTAATTCACATTTTAATTCAAGGACAAATTAAACTAGAATTTATTGTTACCATTTCTCAACACTCCCTCTCAACAAGAAAGGGATTATCAACTACCCCGATCTTGTCTCTTTGAAACTCGAATTTACATATTGACAATGCCTTTGTCAAGATGTCAGCATCTTGCTCCTCCATGGGAATGTAATCTAACAACATGATCCACCTCAATACACAATCTCTGAGATGATGATACCAGATATCAATATTCTTGGACTGATCATGAAAGAATGGATTTTCAAAGAGTTTGATACAACTCTGATTATCACAATAAATCAATGTCAGATTCATCTGCTGACCAAACAAACCAATCAGGATTTTCCTCATCTAGAAAGCCTCACATGTTGTTACACAACATTTTTTCATTGTCCCTATACTCCTTGTTCCTCGATCCTAGAAGACCTCTAGACTGACCCTCATATGTTTCCCTTCCATGAAGAACGTGTCCCTACATCCCTCTTCATCTGCAGAACATTTACGTCTTACATTAATTCCTAAGAATATTCCTTCAAGCACAGTTTTCAAGACCGATGCTAGTGCTTAGTTCCCTCCCTACACTGATTTGCAGAGTTTAAAACTAAGACTAGCACAAAACGGTGCATGTGATCCATTCATCACCCGCACCGACCCTCTTTTGGCAAGTTTTTAAAAATGGAGTTGAAGCTTCCAGGTCTAGAATCTTCGTGAACGAAAGTCTGGTAAATGGTTGAACTGGATAGAGCCGAGAGATATTGTTTGGGCTCTTTTCCCCTATTAAGATGGAACAAACCAAAAGGGATAAGGCCTCTCCCACCATAAGAGGATCCATTTCCCCTCTATCAAAGCTATATAAACTCCTCATTTGACAACCTCAGATAGCTAGTGAAAGGGCTGGAATTATCTACAAATCTTGATAGCCATCTTGAGAACCTCAGCCTTCTACTTTGTGTGTGAAGGGAGAATAAGCTTATAGTATTTGGTTTGGAGCAAAGGAAAAGAGGCCTTGAACTTCCATTGTTTTGAGGGTGAATCATGAGATGCTTATAGTGGTCTTGGAACTCGAACATGCCAAAGGGAACCTGCAACATCAAGGCTCCAATTATATTTCTCTTTGAAGTTTATATTAATACAAATAATGGTTTATTTCCTATATCGTGTGTAATATTACATTTGATAGCTTAAAACTCAATGACATTTTAAGTAGAGTGAATCAATTTTATGCTATCAAATTTGTTGTTGTTTCTTGCATTTTTGTTTCAAGTATTTGAATGAAAGAAATGAAAGGAAGCTGGAGCAAGGAAGAAAGATCAACATCAAGTGGATTAGCACTATAAGAGATAGGCCCTCTTATTCGATTCTATCTAAGGAAATTTACATTATATTGTCTTGTTTGCAACCAGACCCACTCTTGGGCTAGAGGGATCGTCTCTGTCTGTAGAGAGGATACTCCTACTCCACAAATTGGCAACTCCACTAGGGATCCATCCCTCTCTTTGGATTGTTTGAATTTCATGATTTGTGTTGAATTTTGTCGTATCACTCTTTCTTTTTGGTTTTCTATGCTTTACACTGTTTGTTGCCTAGATTCTTGAATTTAGAGTGACAAGTCTAGTTTTGATTTTTGAAAACTTTTATTTT
Organism: Pinus tabuliformis; assembly: GCA_031772625.1. Taxonomy (NCBI): domain Eukaryota; kingdom Viridiplantae; phylum Streptophyta; class Pinopsida; order Pinales; family Pinaceae; genus Pinus; species Pinus tabuliformis. Next base: position 159,601,251 of record CM062819.1, read on the forward strand.
TTCTTTGAATCCCTTGATCAGCGTTGTTTATTTTCTGGTAGTCACACTGACTAGAACTATTTACCATTGAACAGTTGCGTCGTAGCCCCTTGTGGCGCTTTTTTTTAGTTAGGAATTCACGCCGATGCATGTAGGTTAAAATTAGGGTTTCTCCTAAATCATTACCAATGTGTCTTTTCCTCATAAGTTATGTTTCTTAGCTTGTTTACCTATATTCTCATTGGCTAGAAAACTTCGTTAGCTTGATTTGTTTGCTTGATTGGTTTGGGTTTACCTTACTTGATTTTTTGAGATTTTGGATGGTTTGTGTCCCTAGGGCATCTAGGTCATTGTCCATTCAACCATTTGTTTGCTCATCAAGTCAAGTTGTTTGTTAGCTACCCCATGCATTTCATGTTTTAGTCCTTGTATTGCTTTTTTTTCAATTGAAAAAGTGAAAGAGTTTCGTTTTCTCTTCTCTTCATTGAACGTCTATTTTTGAACATAGATTACATTGGTCATTTTTTTTCGATTGAGTCTTTGCATGCTTGGTTTGAGAGGAGCTCTTCTTATCTTGCTTGGTATATGATTGATGTTGGTTGTTTGAAAATTTTTCGTTGAAATGTCTATGTGAAAGATTCATTTTATCATTCCATTGAAAAAATACATCATTCTAGTTTGTTAAATTGATATGTTGCATTAAGTAGCATCATTGAAAGCTAGAACTGCATCATCATGAGCATTTAAAATGAAAGGATCTTCTTTTATTGTTGAAAGGACTAGTTGAAGTGCATTTGATAAGAAGGATAGGAAGTGGAAATAATTTTCATTATTTTGTTTTGAAAAGCGAAGTAGTGAAGAGTCATCTTACTCTTAGTTGCTTGTTTGTTGCATTGATTGTTTTCTCTACTCTCAATTAGTGTAAACATTCATCGAATTAAAAGGGTTTTGTCTCATATAGCTGCATATAGGACTTTTTCAAGTGACATTGATAGGGCCTAAAAGCTGAGACTTAATTTCAATATAAAATTTTAAAATGTATTTAATTAACCTAAGGTGCATTTGAAACTTAACACTCACATTTAGAGGTCTACTAGAGACGTGTTACGACGTCTTTAAACTTAGAAGTTGTTGTTTGTTTCGGCACTAGACAACGCTAGTACGAACTTGTGCTCCCCGTACCGTCGTGTATATATAGGGAGACCTCACTAGGTTTGAAATTTTTTATTCGTAGGAAGTTGAGTCTATCGCCTTGTAAACGTGATACATCGAACATAGCATTCGGGCAAATTTCCTGCCCGTACTTCTCGATTCGTCGGGAGGTATTCTGCAGTTCACACTTACTTGGTAATCCTTTTGCCTAGATTACCCTAAGCAGTCATTTTTTTCTTTTTTACTCTTTAAATTTAAATATCATCGAGCACTTTTCCTTTCGAGCTCGTTCAAACCAAAAGTGACTAGAGTCATCTTTGCCTTTTTCTCGACTCTTAAAACATGAAAAGGCATCAGTGTATTTCAGTGGCTTAATTTTTTTTCCAAAATCACATCACATTCCTAATAGTCTTATTCTAGACCACATCGTGAGTATACCTTCAATATATTTTAAAGAAGCCCTAAAATTAATATCTATTCTCTTGTTGTTTGAGACAAAGTCATCATGGCAGAACCATCAGGTTCACCTAGTTCCTCTTCCACTCCTCCATCTGAAAGATCATCTAAGGAGCTCCTCCCTAAACTCTCGCAGTCACTCGAGGATCAAGGTGTTGAACTTGGAATTGTTTTGAGTATTCAATGTTTGTCATCTCATCCTATTCCATCAGATAATTGGTCACCTTACGAATCTAGCCTGAAATCTCTGGATAATCTTATCTAGACTCCCGAGAGTCTGTTGACTTCTGAAGGTCAGCAAGGACTGGTTGTTTACCCTCTAATCAATTTTTCGATTCTGTTGTGATATCACTGCAGTGTCTGTACAGTCTGTACAATCTACCTTGTGTTTTGTTCGAATTATCTCCTTGAACATCTTTGGTTTCTTATCATCGTTTGTTTCCACCCATGGAATAAGACGGTGATATTCTAGTCTCCTCTCATGGTCACTCAAAGGTTTCTGCTACACACACTCCTCATGCATTTGATGAGCAGGGATATTTGTTCCCTCCAAAAGGTTTCCCTTATACGGGAAGCATTCTGACTAGCCTCTACCTTAAGTGTAGCAAGCCTTTATTGCCTCATGGTTATACCTCTCTAAATCAGTTGGTTTAGGGCACTCTTAGTGCCTCGCCTTTATATCACAACCCTATCTAGTCTTCCTATGCAATTCCTACCTCAGGTTCATTCATTCAAAACCCAACCTCTCGACCGATTGTGCAAACTTCAGTCACTTTAGTTCCGGTGCAACCCACCATTCCGACTCCACTTGTTTCTTTGTTTCAACCGACTCTTCTGGTTCAACTGACAGTCTCAAGTCAAGTCTTGGTAAGTTCTTCTACCACTCTAGTGAGTGGACGAACTCTACCACTGCCTGGGGAGAAAGATCTGAATATATCCATGATGTTTGGTGAAACCAATGTGAGTGCCTCACAAACTCACATGGTTGGAATGAATCAAGCCTCTTACAATGTTATTACGAACCCTGTTGGTACATCTGGGTCAAGTAATGTCCAGTACCAGTAGCAATATGTGGCTCAAGTTCTGTTCCAACCTCCTTATGTTCCATATGGTTCACAAATGATGGTAAATCCACCTTACATCCTTCTAGTTGGGCCCTATGTTTAGCCTGGTCCATCTGTTGTGCCTGGTGGATATGGCCAAATCCAATTCGGGAACTTTCAGTACCCATAGGGTGTCACCCTAGTTACTGCCCAAGTACCCTTGCAGTAGCAAGGGCAATCCTTGCAGTAGCAAGGGTAGGTATTTCAGCAGCAAGGAAAACTACAACAAACCACAGGGGAAACCCTTGCAACAGTCGCAACAAAATTTGCAGCTGCACACACAATTTGTTCATGAATCCTCCCAACCTATGTCCTCGCAAGGTCAACCTCTGCAACCGCATGGACAACCTTTATAGTAGAAAATCCATCCTTTACAACAACAAGGTTAACCCATGTAGCATCAACCCTTGTATTCATATCAGCAAGGTCAGCCTTTGCAAGGTCAAGGTCAAATCCTACAGCGGCAAGCTCAAAATTCTTATGTCTAAGGGCAATAGGTTCAAAATCCTTATGTCTAGGGGAAGCAGGTGCAAAATCCGTATGTCCAGGATCAGCAGTTTCAAAGTCCTTATGTCCAAGGTCAACAGGCTCAACAACCTTTTAACCTATATGCTGCTTAGCCTATGGCAGGATAGTATCAAGGCTACCAGGAAAAAATCCTCCCTACGGGCAAGGCAACCTGCAGTGGGGGAAAAATCAGATTCCATATGGACAAAATCATCCACTGTGGGGGAAAAATCCTTACCGACAAGGATGGGTTTTGCAGTCCGAGCCTACCTAGAGGCCCCAAATTCCTTTTAATACACAATTTCCGTTATTGGCCACATTGGAACTCCCTGATATGTCAAGGCTTACCAATGATCCTATTCCTCATTCACCTTATTGTCCTCCAGTTCCAATGAAATTTATGGGTGACTGCCCGAAATTTGAGGGAAAAGTGAAGGAGGATCCACAAGCCCACGTGATGACATATTGCCTTTGGTGCTCCTCCAATTCATACGTTGATGATTCTATCCATTTATGGCTTTTTCAAAGAACTCTCACAGGGGCCGCCTCAAAATGGTACATCGAAATGCCTCGAGGTACCTATAGTGACTTCAACACTCTCGCTATGGATTTCCTCACTCATTTCCAGGTCACAATTCACTATGAAACTAGCACCTATCTGCTTACCTCACTTAAGCAAGACACTGCAACCCATATCTCCGATCACATCCATGAATGGAGACGTCGTCGTCGCATGATCAAGTTTGAAATTACTGATCAGTTGCTAACAGAATGGTTCACCAAATCATTTTTCGACCAAATTTCTAGGGACATAACTATGGGTGGGTGTGTTATAGAGGAATAATCCATCACTCATGCCCAGTATTTGGACCTAGTCTACTCGCAATCTGGCACATTATATTAGATGTTACCCAATGCTCTGAGACCATCACTAATCTGACAATATTGAATTCTCTGGCTACCCAACCTGTTGATGGAGTGATTGGTTCTATGTCTCAAACCCCCACAAAATCTTCTTCCAAGCAGAAAGTAGTCTCAGACACTAGTTCTAATGATCCCTCTCGAAATTCAACTAGTCCTGGTAAAACCTCTACGGTTCACATTGTTCAGTCTACCACAGCGGACAAATCCTCTAAGGGTAAAAAGAAGGGAAAATGCAAGGCCAAAGTTGATGCTCCGAAACAAGGCCCTCCTAACTCATTTGTTGGCGATGCTTCTCAAAGAAAGCCCAAGTATCCATGTCTCATCTGTGAGGAGGATCACTACACTAAAAATTGTCCCCGACGATCTAAATTTAGTCGCTTGCTCAAAGGGACCCCAACTATCTTGAAAGAGCCTTTCCATCCCAGTAGCCCAAATAGTAGACCAACCTTAGTCTTCCACTTCCATAGGTTCCCAAGTGTTCATGATGAACACACCTATAAATGTGGCTACCAATCAAAATATTATCAAACACCTACTTTGACGGCAGGGAAAGAGAAATAAGGTACCCCTTCCTCCTCTATCTCGTATACCTTTGGTCCTCTCCATATAGAGCGACCTAATCCTGATTTTTCTATTCGAACACCCTCTTGACGTGTGCTATTAAAGTCCTTGTATAATCCAAATGCTCGAGCTGCTCAGGATTATAGCATTGTTGAGGATTTGGCTCAAGCACCATTAGCTATGTCTGCTCTCGAGGTCCTTCAAAGCTGTCCTTCTTAGTGGAAAGCACTGTTGTCAGCTATTGGAGGTATTGATCCATCTGATTCCAATCTCATTTGTTTTGATCTTGAAAACCATGTTTCGCACTTACCTCATCAAATTTCCTTTCTCATTCAAGTGAGAATTAATGAGAAGAAAATTCACAGGACCATCATTGATGAAGGTGCCTCCACTTGCATCATGTCTGTCTCTTCTTGGAATGAAATTGGTTATCCTACCCTTAACCAATCTCCTAACACATTGGAAGCCTTTGATGGACATGATTCTCGACCTTTTGGTTTCCTTCGTAATATTGCCATTACCTTGGAAGGCAAGACATTCAATGTTGAAGTAGAAATTGTTGATGCAAATCTTAAATATAATCTTCTACACGAACAGAGTTGGACCCATTCCATGCATGTTGTGGCCTCCTCTCTGGTCCACGTGGTCCATTTTCCTCATCAATGGAAATTCGTCACGGTCGACCAGTTGTCTTTCTTTGCCTCTTCTTCCTTGGATCACAATGTTCCTTATGTGAAGCGTACTGGTGCTCCTTATGAGAGCGTGGGGGCTGGAATTTTCAAAGATCCCACCTTGATGTGTATTTTTCCTCTCCCACCTCTGCATTTTTCCTCAGTCTACATGATCTCATTTAAGTCTAATCCTTGGGTCATTCCCTCTCCTGATCTTGTTGATACATGGGGTGATGTCATGTCGTCAAGCCCTGCCGATATCAATTATGTGGAGATTGTTACGGATTCGGCTTTGGTACCCACTAATCATACTGCTTCGAGTACGTCTCTTGACACCTATTCTCAATCCTCGTGGCTTGGTTCTTCAGATTCTCCCGATCCCTTAACCAAGACATTTCCTTCTGACGAAATTATCATGGAAATTATGTCTCTAGAGGAAGCACCATGGAATGATATTCATCATTGTTCCTTGTTCTTACCTAGCCCAATGGTCATGTCTACTTGTCTTGAGGAGTTCTCTTCTCGTTTCCCAACCCAACCACTTCAAATGCCTATCATGACCCATGAAGTTTGGTCAGAAGGAAACATAGGCGATATTACCAAAACGATGCCTATTGACATTTCTGTTAAACTAGGTATCGTTGAAAACGTTCATATTAGGGTGACTTGTTCTCTTGATGAGATCAAGATCTACACTAGTCTTTTTCAAGAGTTTCGAGATGCTTTTGCATGGTCGTATGAAGAAATTCCCAACATTGACCCAAGTATAGTCATGCAAGAAATTCCAACTTAGCTTAACACGAAGTGCGTTCGTCAACGACTTTGTCTAGTGCACCCTAGAAAAGCGACCCCCATTAAAGGGGAAATTGAAAAAAATCTTAAAGATGGATTTATTTATCCTATCCCTCTGACATGTTGGGTGTCCAATATCATATCGGTGACTAAGAAACAAGGCACCATTCGAGTCTATGTTGATTACTGTGACCTTAATCATCCCTGTCCAAAGGATAATTATCCCACTCCTTTTATAGACCAGATCATCAATTAATGTGTTGGGAGTGAGATCTTTTCCTTTATGGATGGTTTTTCTAGTTATAACCAGATAAACATTTCACCGGCTAATCAAGATAAGACTTCCTTTATCTGTCCGTGGGGAACTTTTTCATATAGAAAGCTTCCTATTGTCCTTAAGAATGTTGGGGATACTTTTCAACGAGAAATTTCCTATGCTTTCCATGACATTAAAAACATCGTTCAGCCTTATTTGGATGATCTTTCTACTCATGCACGTAAGTGCCATGACCATCCCCATCATCTTTGACAAATATTTCTTTGTTGCAGACACTATAAAATTCAGTTGAATCCACATAAGTGTGTCTTCTGCGTCGAATCCAGACGACTTAGTTTTATTGTTTCGAAAGATGGAATTCATCTTGATCCTCTCAAATTTGAGGCTATTGTTAATCTATTCCCTTCCTCTTCATTGCATCAATTATAGAGTCTGCAAGGGAAAGTGAATTTCCTTCGTTGCTTTGTTCCTAACTATGTTGAGCTAGCTTTAGGGTTCACCCGATTGCTTAAGCAAGAAAATCCATTTATTTGGGATGAGGCTACCCAAAAGTCTTTTGATGACTAGAAAGTTGTCCTCATTAATGCTCCTTTGTTGCATCCTCCAAACTATCATCACGATTATTTCCTTTATCTAGTTGCAACTTCTAGAACTATTGCCATGGTGTTGGTGCAAGACAAAGACGAAGGTCATGAACATGTCATTTATTACCTCAGGTGAAACCTCCTTGATAATAAGACCCATTATGCTCATGTCGATAAGTTGGTTTTGGCTGCTGTTCAGGTCGTTCAATGCTTTCGGCATTATATTCTCCTCCACGATGAAACCATGATTTCTGAGTGTAACCCCATGAATTACATTCTAAATCGTCAGTTACTTGGGGGAAAGTATTCCAAGTGGAGTGTCATCCTCTAGGAATTTGATTTGGTGTTCACTACTACCAAATCAAACAAATCACTTGTATTTGCTGAGTTGATTTTCTCTCTTCTGTATGCTTCTCTTCCTACTGGTGCTGATGAGTAGCTCCCCGATGAGACTCTTTTTCTAATTATCACTCTCGATCCCTAGTATAGTGATATCATCATGTATTTCCAAACTTCTACCTTCTAGTCTGCGTTGTCCAAGGATGATCGTCGAAGCATTCGGCATCAATCCCAACCTTACCGCATCATTGTGGATAATTTATATCGCATTGGTGTTGATTCAATTCTTCGTCGATGTTTAACTCTCGATGAGGCCGAAAGAGTCTTGAATGACTGCCATTCTAGTGCATGTGGTGGTCATTTTTCTGGCTACACCACTACTCAAAATATACTCTGTGATGGCTATTTCTAGCCCTCTATCTTTAAGGATTGCATTCTTGCTATTTGCAAATGCCACGAGTGCCAGATTTATCAGCAAAAAATGTGCACCCACCCACTCACCTTCACCCCATTATTATTGTTGGTCCCTTTTCCAAATGGGGCATTGATTTTATGACATGTAACCCTTGTTTTTCTAGGGGGAATGGTTATATTATCATTGCCATGGATTAATTCACCAAATGGGCTAAAGAAATGCCTACATATTCAGTTGACGGTAAAACGATGAAGCAATTTTTATTCAATCATGTGATTTCCAAGTTTGGAGTGCCTCAAGCCATTGTCACTGACCATGGCTCCCATTTTCGTGATTACATGATGAATGAGCTGACTTCAACATTGGTCTTGTGTCACGATGGCTCAACTCCATACTACCCTCAGGTCAATGGCCAAGCTGAAGCTGTAAACAAAGTGTTAGTCACTATGCTTCAGTGCACCATTGGGATGCACAAATCCAATTGGCATCTCAAGCTTTTTTCAGCTCTGTGGGCCTAACTAACCTCAACTAAAGACATAACTGGATTCACCCCTTTCCATCTAGTCTACGGTCTGGAAGCTACCTTACCGATTGAATGTGAAATTCCCTCACTCAAATTGGTTGTCAAAATGCTCCCTGATACCTCACCTCAAGAAGAGCATCTCTTATTTTTGGAACGACTGGATGAAACCCTCTGGCTCGTTGCATTAGTCATTGAAGCATAGAAAAAGCAAATTAAATCCCGTTTTGATCAGTTGGTCTCTCCTCATGCCTTTTTTGAGGGAGATCTAGTCTTTCTATATGACCAAGCTAACGATAAGTTGGGGGTAGCAAAATTCAAACTCATGTGGGATGGAACTATATTGTCAAGCGTGTGTTACAAAAAGGGGCCTATAAGCTGATTGATTATGAGGGAAACCACTTGGACAAGCCCCACAATGGGTTGTACCTCAAAAATTAATATGCCTGAGTCATCTCACATGGTTACTTTTGTATAGTGTGCTATTCATTTTTGTGTAGTTTGGTGTGGTGTGTTTTGCAAGCAGCTTTCTTGCTTATTATGTATTCACCTGCTTTGTAGATGTCTCTGACTCCTTAAGTCGATTTCACTGATGGTGCTTTCTGTAGTACCCGAAATCTATCATCCGCGGCATGGGCTAGTTATGACCCTCATGGTGAGTTGATTGATCTTTAATGTATTTGTTTGGGTCAAACAACTAATAACATTGCTGAATATAGCGAAGTTATTGAACTCTTGTGAGAAGCCATTGCACTTGACATTCGAGAAATGGTTGTTAATCTTGATTCGCAACTTGTTGTTCTTCAGCTCAATAGGCAATATTATGTTAGAAACCCTCAAATATTGAGAATGTATTTGTTTATTTGTCTATTGGAAAGAAATTTTGATTATATTACATATCATCACATTCCTTGGCATATGAATACATTAATAAATGCATTGGCTAATTATATGCCAAACAAACATTTATGCAATATGTGAAAAACAAAACATTATATCATAGTAAACAGGAAATGTATCATATATATATATATATATATATATATATATATATATATATATATATATATATATATGTATATGTATATATATATGTATATATGTATATGTATATGTATATATATATATGTATATGTATATATATATATATATGTATATGTATATGTATATATATATATGTCTATATATATATGTATATATATATATATATATATATATATATATATATATATATATATATATATATATATATATATATATATATATATATATATATATATATATATATACATATATATAGAGATATATATATATATATCTATATATATATATATATATATATATATATATATATATATATATATATATATATATGTATATATCTATATATACATGTCGATAATGTTTCAGTGTCATACATCAAAACCAAAAAAATGATATATGTGATCCTGTTGACACCTAGTCTTCATGATTGGGGGAATTTGTGTAAATAAATAAATTAGGAATGTGAACTGTCATCGGGAGATGAACTGAACAATCACTCCTATTGTATATAACAATGACCTACCTATGGAATAATAGACGAATTAGTTGTTTGTTTTGTGGAGTTACTGCCTGGCCTGACATGGTATCAGAGCCAGCTCCTTGTTTTAGCTATTATGCTCCTTGTAACTCCTCTGTCCTGGCCTCTGCCTCTGACTCTGATTTATTCCCTTCTATTCTAAAATAATCTGCCTCTGCCGCACTGCACATCTGTCCATACTGAGACCTGACGGTGCCATTGCAGAGATACGCCACCAGCTCCTATATGCGTTGTTGAATGGTATGCGAATGAGATACCTGTATTGTTTTAACGCTGTCCAATTTTTTTAACAAATAACACATCAGTTAAAATGACTGTTGTATCTGCGTTGCTGAATGGTATAACATTGAGGAATGGTATATTGAACTGTCCCATTAAACTGCGCTGAATGGATTTTAACACAACGTTCAAGCCATTTTTAACACAACGTTCCTTCTCTCTACAAGTTGCTCATTTCCTATGATTCCAGGATATACGAGTGGGACGTTTGAATGTGCTGTCTCATGGTATGCGTTGTCTAATAATCCAGTGGTTTTAACACTGTCTAGTTTTCCTGTTTAACTACATTGAATGTATATATTGAACTGCGTTGAATGCGTATTAACGCTGTGGGTTTACTCACTATTCCACGGCTCTTTCAATCTGGAATACTAACGTTGTTTATATGGTATTTGAAATGCTAACATGGTATTAACGCTGTTGAATGGTCTAGCGTATATATGATATTAAAGTTGTGCGCTATGGGTTTATGCGTAGAATGGTATATATTGACCAGCATATATATATATTGAATAGTTTGTATATATTTGAATGCATTGAATGGAATATGAACTGAGTTTGTAGAATGGAATATGGTGGATGTATTATATGAGGATCCTTTTATAAACATTGGAGGGATTTGAAGAAAATATAGTGCATAAAGTATTTGAAATCTTTTTGCCCTTTTGAATACAATTTCATTGTATATCAGCAGAAGTATTTTTTCTATCAGCAGAAGTATTTTTTTTACAGAATGCATTCAATCATCTCTATGGTAGGAATAGTTCTCACTGGCAAGGAGAACTATCCTGAATGGTCCCGGATGATAAAAAACACCCTCATCTTCAATGAGTTGTGGAAAGGAGTGTGTGTCGGAGGAGACAATGACCCAGTACAGCCTACCTCAGACAAAGAGCTCGTCATTTGGGAAAACAAGAACAACAAAGCCTATGAATTAATCGCAGCATCTGTAAATGAAGAGGTGAGTTTCCATATTTCATCATATTCAACTGCCTTTGAAGCTTTACAAAAGCTGAAAGAACTCTATGACCCACATTCTGCACTTGAAGTTGTTCAGCTCATGATTAAACTCTTCACTCTTGAACTGAAAAATAATGATCCTCTTGCTATTTCATCTGAAGTAAAGTCTATAATGCATGATATCAAATCCACTAAGGTTGAGTTGGATATCCCTCTTATTGATTTTCTCAAGGCACTCTATCCTACTTACTCCAATTATCTTGAGTCTTTACAAGCAAATGGAAATCTTAAAGATATAACCTTTGACTCTCTTGTGAAAAAGTTTGCTGAAAGAGAAAAAGCCTTTGGAAAGAAGACAGCCCCTGAATCTTCTAAAGAGAATGTGTGCCTTGCTCATAAAGAAAAGCATCCTGCTCAAGATTCTACAAGAGGAAGAGGTGGACGAAGAGGAAGAGGAAGATATTTCAGAGGCCAGGGGGCAGACATTCTCAAGAAGAAAAGGCAGACTTACATTGCATTCGCTACAAAAGAAATGGATCACATGATGCCTCTACATGCAAGCTACCATGGGACAAAATTGAGTAGAAAAGAAACCAACAGAAAGGTAAAACTGATGATACAGACAAAGGTAAAGCACCTGAATCCACTCACTATATTGAGGCACAATGTAACATTGGAGTAAATGAAGATTCGTTTAATGCTTCACTTGCTTCTTCGAAAGATGATTGGTTGCTTGATTCAGGAGCAACCTGTCATATGACTCATAGAAAAGATTTTTTTGAAGATTTCACTGATAATGTTGATGGAGCAGTATACTTTGCAGATCAGTCAAAAATCAAGCCATCAGGGCTTGAAACAATCAGGCTTAAACTGCCTGGTCTTCCAGACTTTCTTCTGGATCATGTTCTATATCTCCCACAGCTCAAGAGAAACTTGTTGTCCTTGGTCCACATCCGCCAGGAAGGTCACTCCATTCATATGTTTGATGGCAAGCTTGAGGTAAGAAAAGCTTTTAACCACTCACTTGTCATGAGGGGAATAGAAGAAGAAAGGCTTCTCAAACTGCAAGGAACCTCTACTCATGCACAACATTTCTCATATATTTCTCATCATGAAGAAGGTACACTTCCATCAAGTTTATTATGGCATGCTAGATTTGGACATTTAAACTATGACAGTCTCCGCTTATTGAAGAAAAATGGTGTTTCTGGTTTGCCTACAATTCCTAGGAAACATAAGCAATGTGATGCTTGCATTCTAGGAAAGCATAGCAAATAGTATTTTCATGATTCACATTCAAGAGCACATAGGAAGCTTGAACTCATTCATTCATATTTATGTGGTCCAATGCCTGTTCCTTCTGCAAATGGAAATAAATATATCATGACATTTATTGATGATTACATCAGAATGTGTTGGGTTTATTTATTGAAGAACAAATCTGATGCCTTTCAAACATTCAAGAATTTTCATAAATGGATTGAAAATGATGCACAATATCATATTGGGTCTATTCACACTGATAATGGAAAAGAGTATACATCAAATGAATTTGAAAACTATCTTCGCCAACATGGGATCAAACATCAAACAACTGTGCCTTATAATCCCCAACAGAATGGTGTAGCTGAAAGAATGAATAGAACAATCTTGAATATGGTACGATCCATGCTTTTCTTCAAAAATGTAAAAATAATGTTTTGGGCTGATGCTATTCTATGTGTTGCATATATAAAGAATAGATGTCCATCCAATGCTATAAGAAACAAGACTCCTTATGAATTATGGTATGGACATGTTCCTTCAGTAAAAAATCTCAGGATCTTTGGTTCCACCTGTTATGATTTGATACCAAAGGTACATAGAAACAAACTTGGTGCTAGAAGTTGTAAGTGTATCTTCCTGGGGTATTCAAACACCTCCAAAGCATACCGCCTCTATGATGAAGTAGATAAAAAGTTTGTTGTATCTAGAGATGTAATTTTTCTTGAATCATCCAAATCTGACAATGTTGTTGAGCGACAACTTGATCGCTTGGATAGATTCACAAAAACGAAATCATTTCAAGAATTTGATAATCAGATTCCACATCTTGAAGGGGGGATTCCTATACTAGATCAACATGTGGAATCTTCTTCTAAAGAACAATCTCCCCTGCATGAAACTCCAACAACGGATGATGCTTTAAGTGATGTAATTGGTAGAATTGGGAGACTCAATCTTGATTCAGTCCCAACTCAATCAATAGAGCAGCCTGGACCATCTGAGAAAGGTCCCCCAAAGTGGCTGAAAAAGACACTTGAAAGTGTTCATCCTGATGAAATTGGAAAAACAGGAACCAGAAACTCAAACCAACAAAATGGAGGTGATGTAGATGACTCTAATTCACCTGTTGATATGGATGTTACTTATGATTGTGAATTGAACTTGTCTACAGATTTTGAACCAACTTCCTTCAAAGAAGCTGCTTCTCATGATGAATGGAAAGAAGCGATGCAAAAGGAGTATGATGCCCTCATAAAGAACGGCACTTGGAAGCTGGTTGATCCTCCATTTGGAACCAAACCAATTGGCTACAAGTGGGTCTACAAGAACAAGTACAAAGTTGATGGCTCACTTGACAAGCACAAAGCTAGGCTTGTGGCAAAAGGTTTTGCACAGAAGGAAGGGGTCGATTATGAGGAAACTTTTGCCCCCACAGCAAAATGGGCCACCATCCAGACACTCTTTGCACTAGCAGCTCAGAATGGTTGGAAAGTCCATCAAATGGATGTAAAAACTGCCTTCTTGAATGGAGATCTAAAAGAGAATGTTTTTATGTCCCAGCCTGAAGGATTTGCTGTGAAAGGACATGAACATAAAGTATGCAAACTTGTGAAATCCTTGTATGGCCTCAAACAAGCACCGCGAGCCTGGTATGAAAAACTAACTGAGCATCTTCTGAAACTCAACTTCAATCATTTTGATCTTGATGATGCAACTTTATTCGTCAAGAAAGTTGGCAAAATAGTTGTATATATTGTAGTATATGTGGATGATCTTTTAATGACAGGGAACAATGAAAGCTACATTGCATCCATAAAGAAGGAATTGGGGAAAAGTTTTGAAATGACTGATTTGGGCTATGTTCATTACTATCTTGGCATTGAAGTAACCCAACATCCAAAATCCATATTTCTTTGTCAAAATAAATACATTGGAGATTTGTTAAACAGATTTGGCATGATAGAGTGAAATCCTCTTTCGACTCCAATGGAACAAAACTTAAAGCTCACATCTATTGAAGGAAAGGAATTTGAGGATGCAACAAAGTATAGACAACTTGTAGGAAGTCTCATCTATCTCACTACTACCAGACCAGACATTTCATTCGCTGTTGGAATCCTCTCCAGGTTTATGCAAAAGCCTTGTGAGGGACATTGGTCTGTTGCAAAAAGAGTTCTAAGGTACTTGAACGGAACTCAAGACCTTGGAATCAAGTATACACAGGTGGACGACTTCAGCTTGATTGGATACTCTGATTCAGACTTCGATGGAGACAAAGAAACTGGGGTATCTACTTTAGGATATGCTATGAGTCTTGGATCAGGAGCTGTCTCCTGGAGATCATGCAAACAATTAGTTCCAGTAGATTCCACAACAGAAGCAGAATACGTGGCAGCAGTTGAAGCAACGAAAGAAATTGTGTGGCTCAGGAAAATTCTTGAAGATTTGCAGGTAAAACAAGTACAATCAACTCCACTCATGATTGACAACACCTCTGTAATAACGTTGGCCAAGAAACCAAAGTTCCATGATCAAACAAAGCATATCAATACTAAATATCATCTGATTCGACATCATGTTGAGGCCAAAACAATCCATCTCCATCATTGTTCCACAAATGAGCAAATTGTAGACATCTTCACTAAAGCACTTGGAAGGGAAAAGCTTGAATGATTCAGAATGATGCTTGGACTCACCAACACCCCTTCAGATTGGGGGGGAATGTTGACACCTAATCTTCATGATTGGGGGAATTTTGTGTAAATAAATAAATTAGGAATGTGAACAGTCATCGAGAGATGAACTAAACAATCACTCCTATTGTATATAACAATGACCTACCTATGGAATAATAGACGAATCAGTTGTTTGTTTTGTGGAGTTACTGCCTGGCCTGACAGATCCAAGTATATCTATGGCTCATAGGCCTCAAAATTGTAAATGCTAAAACTATGGACTACTCGACATTGTGCTCATGATAGCATGTTACTGCTCGTACTACGTGAGCCAGTAATCGACGGATCTGATCTATCACTCGCACTGTGTGCCACTGATAGTAGTGTGGAATGTCCTCCATCTGGTCATACTCTGGGATGCCTCTGGTCAAGTTTTCGAGATTCCGTGTAATCTCCTCCTCATTGTCGACTCCTTCCTGATAAGGAGCAATCTCAAATTGTCGAGCAATGCACCTAGCGATCGGGGACATCTCAGCTGGTTGCTCTGGTGCCACATCTGCAATTACAAAATCAAAGTGTCATAGATGCATATATCTCAAAAACAATAAAAAATCAAAACCAAAAAATTATTTTCCTCACCTCCATCATCAAAATCCACCCCCTCTAGGAGCGGCATGTCAAGATCACCACGAAAGTTAGTCTCGCTATATGGCCAATGCTCCACAACAATGAGATGATGTGTCAGCCATGAAAAGAAAGTAGGCTTGTATGACATGTGATGGCCCCCTCTAGTTTCAGGCATCAATTCACTCCATCAGACCATCCATGGATCTCGTGGCATTGGGGGATTTACCTCCGCCAACTGATAGTGGAACAGTGGGATCTCTCCCAGGAAGAAAGTCACCGGAACATAACCATATCCAAATTTCCTTAGGTTTCCTGCCTTGCATTTGGATAATTGGCTCTTCATGTTCAATTTCATGGTTTCTGACCAATTGAAGACAATGGGCACCATGCAGTCTATGGCATAATGGAACTTAGGCTTGTTGGACTCGTGCAATACCTAAACCCCAGTCACTCTGTTAATGGTCAAGAGAAACACCTTCAGTACAAGGTCACCCATGGTCATGATGTCAACCTTACCACTTTTAGATTTCAAATCTTCCAAACAATGTTCTGCAAGGAGTGTGTTCACACTCACCCCAATAGGCTTGCCTCCATACAATTGGATTGGTTCCCCTCTACGGGACAATCTGGTAATGAAGTAGATGTTTGAAGTCTCTAGCTCCAGCTCTTGATCATGGATCATAAATAGCTCTCGTCCAATATCCCATAGACTGATTAGGTATTGTAGTAGCTCAGGTTGAGCTCGAAGGCCCGGTGTAAGAAAGAACTTGAGGAGCCTGTAGTTCCTCAATGCATCTAGACAATTTTGATCTTCGAATTCCAATGAAACAATTCCTTTGTGCTTGCATTCTTTCCATTCAATCACCATCTTTCCTGCTGTGATTTTCCTGCAAACAACATGCATTTACTTAAAAATCAATTTTTACAAGAGGAATTTTGAATTAAAAGCAGTTAAATCGGTCGAAATTTGAAAAAAAATCCACTTTTTGTGTCGGCACTACTGTTTTAAAGTAGTTTCACTGACGACATGAGTGCCTAAGTTATAAATCCTCAATCGATGCGATCTCGTGCCTGGATCTCTCTCCGACTGAGGGAGAATTATTTTTGTAAAAAACTCTTCAAAAAAACCCTGAAAAACAGCTAAATGCATAAAACTACATGTATGAAAACAAAGCTTAGGGCCTCAGCTCTTACCTACAACAGATAGTTCATCGATCGGCCTCCTGGATCTGCTACAATATGCTCCTGAGGATTTAGTGCACAAATGGGTAAACATTTGTCCAAATGAGGTAAAAGAGGTAAATGGTATAAATGTTTTAACCTTTTCCCTTTTTATAAACTTTTAGCCACGTTTTAGGGTTTTTAAAAGCATTTTTTCACCATTTTACCTTAGAAACAGATAATATGTTTTCTTCTTTAGTAGCAACAGGTGATGGATTGCCAGTGATGATGCAAAACTAGAGTCTTCTTTACGCTGCTTTTCCAACTCGTAAAAAATTCAAATGAAAATATCACAAAGTATTTTTCCCTTTTTGACTCGTTAAAGAAAATAAAAGCGGCGAGTCTTCTTTAAGCTCCTTTCCAACTCTTGAAACACAAAAAGGTTGTCGAGCTCTTGTTTTTCTGACCTTGTAAAATGGTTATGAAACATCATTTACCCAATATACATTTACCCCTTTTTTGTGCTGGGATAAAATATTTACGAAAAGGGTACTCCTTGGTTGACATGGTCAAGAGGTTCTTTCGAGTATTGTTTTCTACCTTTTTGGGCTCGAGAGACAACTTTAGGATAATGGGCCTTTTGGAGTTTTATTTTCCGTGTCTTTTTCAAACTCTCTAAGCATGAAAAAGATACCGATTTTTTCCTTTGTCAAACTCATTAAACTTTAAATGACATCGGGTTTGTCACCATGATGGACACGAGCTTCTCCTTCCCAGGGCTTGTTAATCTTACTAGGTTGTATCTATCCAAAGGATGGACTTACATTACAAGCATATGTTATCCCCTTCAAGCTTGTGATAAAAAATAATTGGGGTACCTCCCAGAAATGGTTGGGAAAAATGGAAAAATTTTACTAGTTGTGTCGGCAGCTTGTCACTCTTGACCATGACACTTTTCTGCTTAGTGCTAGGTTGTGATATCCCCACTTCACCATTGAACTTCCTAGTTTTGGGCCGCCACTTTTTTCCTTTCCATCTGATCTCTATCACATCATCATGACCTCCGATCCTATGGATCCATAAGCTACTAAACTCTGGAGTTGTGTCGTTGATATGTTCAAGAGTTAATCTTTCTACAATTTACACTCATTCCTGAATCTCTGTATCATCTCATAATCATTGCATTCCTTGTCTCATGTCGATGATATGGGATAAATCATGGCCCTCCTTCGACAAGGTCGCTTCCTGTCGACTTCAGCTCATTGTCCGTGAAGTTGACCTAGAGACTCCCTTTCAGTACCTTAGAGTTTGCATGCCTTGATGGCAAGTTCTTCATGCTCGACAACAAGTTTTCATCATTAGCTTTAGATCGAGTGATTTCACAGGTGTTCCACTTCATTTGCTTATTCACACTCCATGAATTGTGTTGCTGGTACCTTGAGAGACATTATCATTATTGGTGGTTTCTCTCGCACTTGTTAATAGTTCACATCACTGACTAGTAATCAAGCGATTTTCTAATATGTTTGACTTTAGCACATTTATTCACGTGCTAGAAATTGTACTTTGATCGGGTCATGTTGAAGCGCAAGACCCTAGGCTTAGATTACACAAGTCTAGGTTGTAGGACGATGTGACATGACCATGCTTACATACATGTCTCTTTCATATGGATGGTTGCGACCATACCATGAGTTTGTTATATGTGATCCTTCTCATTATTGGATGGCTATGACCATACCTTAGGTTTGTTATGATCCTTCTTACTGGATGGTTGCGCCCATACCTTGGATCCATTTACATGATCTTCTTCTAGATGGTTGTGTCCATACCACGATTCATGTATAAGAGATTTCAGTAATGTATATGTATCTATGCTTGCTTGTAGGTTTTCCAATGACAGTATTCGGATCCATGCATCTACTCATAAATAATTTCACCCCTCACTCTTGTTCGGCCTTCATGCTTTAGGGGCCATGTGTTACACAACATTTTGTCACTGTCCCTATGCTCCCCATTCCTCAATCCTAGAATACCTCTACAATGACCCTCATATGTTTCCCTGCCATGAAGAATGTGTCCCTACATCCCTCTTCATTTGGAGAACATTTCCCTCTTACATCATTTCCCAAGAATATTCCTTCAAGCTTAGTTTTCAAGACTGGCGCTAGTGATTAGTTCCCTCCCTGCACCGATTTGTAGAGTTTAAAACTAGGAATAGTGTTGAATGATGCAAGTGAGCCATTCATCACCCTCGCCGACCCTCTTTTGGCAAGTTTTTAAAAATGGAGTTGATGCATCCAAGTATAGAAGCTTCGTGAACGGAAGTCTGGTAAATGGTTGGGCTGGATAGAGCTGAGAGAGACTGTTTAGGCTCCTTTCCCCTATTAAGATGGAACAAACCAAAATGGATAAGGCCTCTCCCACTGTAAGAGGATCCATTTCCCCTCTATCAAAGCTATATAAACTCCTCATTTTACAACCTCAGCTAGATAGTGAAAGGGCATGAATTATCTACAAATATTGATAGCCATCTTGAGAACCTTAGCCTTCTAGTTTGTGTGTGAAGGGAGAATAAGCTTATAGTGTTTGGTTTGGAGATAAGGGAAAGAGGCCTTGAACTTCCATTGTTTTGAGGGTGGATCATGAGATTCTTATCGTGGTGCTAGAACCTGGACATGCCAAAGGGAACCTGCAATGTCAAGGCTTTGATTGTATTTCTCTTTGAAGTTTATATTAATACAACTAATGGTTTATTTCCTACATCGTGTGTAATATTACATTTGATAGCTTAAAACTCCTTGACCTTTTAAGTAGATTGAATTCGATTTTATGCTATCACGTTTGCTTTTGTTTCTTGCATGTTTGTTTCAGTTAATTGAATGAAAGGAATGAAAGGAAGTTGGAGCAAGGAAGAAATATTAACATCAAGTGGACTAGCACTATAAGAGGTAGGCCCTCTTATTCAATTCTAATCTAAGAAATTTTTTTTCTCATAAACTTGATATGGATCACAGAAGCCTCAATTCAACAAATTTACATTAGACTATCTTTTTTTTGGCTAGACCCACACTTGGGCTAGAGGGCTCATCTCTGTCCATAGAGAGGATACTTCCACTCCGCACATGTTTCCTAACTTGCAGTCATGTACTTTCCCTTTGTCGAACTAAGTGCAACCGATCTCTGTTTCTTGCTGTACCAAGAAACTGTCGCTGACCCAATACTAAATATCCCTCCTGATGTGCTCTTCCTGTCAGATGGACTCCTTACCCAATCTGCATCGGTGAAGCCTTGAAGCTTCAATCCCTATGTCTATTTGTACCATAACCCAAACTGAGTACTACCTTTGAGGTATCTCAATACATGATTTTCCACCTTCCAATATAGCTTGGTAGGCTTAACCATTGCTTGACTAAGTTGGTTAACTGCATAGCACATATCAAGTTATGTGTTCACCAAGTACATGAGTGAACCCAAAATATTCCTATAAAACATTAACTTCCACTACTTCTTGTTATGAAACCAGCTCGCAAAAGGATAGAAAAGGAAGATCAACACCATAGAATTCAACCTCTTTGAGGGGGGAACCTCCTTTACATTACATAAATGGACAATTCTTGGATGATACAAATGAGAAAACCCCCTTTATATATATAGGATTCTAAGGGGTCACAATAAAACGAAAGCTGACCTAACAATAATAATATATGGGTAAAAAATAACAATAGTGGGCTTCTATGGGGCACAATAATAAAAATATGGGGACACTAGGGGCACAACAATAACAATAAGGGATACAATGACAATAGTAATGGAGGAATCACTAGTATTATAGGGACCTAACATGTCCCTCTCCTTCAAAAAAGTGTTGTCCTCAATGCTAGGGTAGTTCGAGATGCTTCTGTATAAAACTCTCATCCTCCCATGTGGAATCTTCAATGGGTAAGTTCTTCCACTTGATGAGATACTCTGAAATTGATTGATTTTGTAGCTGTCGAGTTCTTGTTTCTTTGACTACTTCAAGTTCCAATATGATTTTTACTTCCTCATCAAGTTCTGTCAATATTGTTTGAACTGGGAGCTTGTCACCTATAACCTTCTTTAAACATGATACATGGAAAACTGGGTGCACTCGAGAAGTTGCAGGAAGCTCCAATTTGTATGCCATAGTACCTATCTTTTGCAACACCTTGTACGGACCATAATACTTTGGTGATAATTTATTATCCTTCTTAGCTTGCTTGAGGGACATTTTCTGATATGGTTGTAGCCATAGGAATACCCAATCACCTACATCAAAACTTCTTTCGCTGCGATGTTGATCTGCCTACTGTTTCATTCTATTCTACACCAAGGTGAGGTTAGCCTTTAAGAGTTAGAGAACTTGTTGTTGATGCTTGATGTGATATTCCAATGCTTGAACCTTAGAATTTTCTCTTAAATATGATGTGATGGAAGGTGGATGATATCCATAAAGTGCCATAAATGGGGTCATTTTTGTTGTTGTATGGAAGGAAGTGTTATACCACCATTCAGCTAGAGGCAACCATTTGGTCCATTGTGTATGTTTATTAGATACAAAGCAATGAAGATATCCTTCCAAACATTTTTTTACTATCTCAGTTTACCCATCAGATTAAGGATGATAAGATGAGCTATGAGCTAACTGAGTACAAAGACAATAAAATAATTATGTCCAAAAATTTCCAGTGAAAATGGGATCTCTGTCACTTACAATAATCTTTGGGTTTCCATGTAGCTTTTGAATTGTTTCCATAAATGTAGTAGAAACTGTACTCTTTTTAAATGTATGAGATAATGCACAAAAGTGTGCATACTTGGTAAGTCTCTCAAATACCACCATGATAACACTCTTTCCTTCGGACTTGGGTAAACCTGTGATAAAATCCATTGAAACTTCCTTCCAATGTTGGCTTGGAATGGATAAAGGTTGTAATAGACTTGGGGTCTTAATTGTTTCAACTTTATTTTGTTGGAAAACCAAACATTGCGCCACAAATTTTTGAATATTTGACTTAAGGCCATCCCAAAAAAATTCCTTCTTAACCCTGTGGTAAGTTTTTAGAAATCCCGAGTGCCCTCCTAAGGGAGAGGTGTGTAATTCCCTCATAATATTTTGTTTGATTTGGGAATTCTTACATAGATATAACCGATATTTGTACCATAACGAATCATTTTTCCAGCTAAATGTATCAGATGTACTGGGATCTTGTTGTATCTTTTGAATGAGTGCCCACACTTCTTCATCATTCTTCCATTCATCCCTTGCTTAATTTATCCAATCTGGTTGGATAATATAAATGGCACAAAGAAATGCTTCCACATCCTCATCCTTTCTTGAGAGTGCATCTGCCACAACATTTTGCTCCCCTTTTTGTAGATGATTTCAAAGTCATAACCCAACATCTTTGTGACCCATTTTTTTGCTCTTCTGAAGATAATCTTTGTTCTAAAAAGTATTTAAGAATATCATGATCTATTTTTACCTTGAAGTGTCTTCCCATTAGGTAGGGTCTCCATTTCTTAAGTGCATGTAGTATTGCCAACATTTCCTTCTCATAAATATCTTTGTCTAAATACTTTCCTTTGATTGGACGAATTTTGAAAGAAATGGGTCTTTCTTCTTGCATTAAAACAACACCAATTCCATTTCCTAAGGCATCACATTCCACAATAAAGGTTTTTGTGAAGTTTGGTGTAGCTAATATGGTGCTTGGCACATTGCCTCTTTAAGATGTTCAAAGGCCTTCGTTGCTTCTGGAGTCCATGAAAATGCAACTTTCTTCAATAATTTTGTTAGAGATGCTGATATTATCCCATAATTCTTAACAAACTTGTGATGTTACCTTGTCAACCTGAGAAATCCTCGTAGATGCTTTATGGATGTGGCGATTTTCCATTCCTTAATGGTTTTAATTTTTCTAGGGTCTACCTTAACACCTTCATGAGATACAATATAACCCAGATATTCCACCTCTTGTACTCCAAAGAAACATTGCGAGATTTTTGGATATAATTGTTTCTCCTCCAATAGTTTGAGTACCCTTTCAACATGTTGAACATGATTCTTCCAAGATGTTTTGTATATTAGTATATCATCAAAAAATACTAACACAAATTTTCTATGGAAGGGTTTGAAAATGCAATTCGTCAAACCTTGAAATGTAGAAGGTGCAATGGTAAGGCCAAAAGGCATGACCAAAAATTCATAATGACCCTCATGAGTTCTAAATGATGTTTTTGGAATGGCTTTAGTATTCATTCTAATTTGATGATAGCCACAACAAAGATCCAAATTGGTGAAGTAAATTGATCCATGCAATTCATCCAATAATTCATCAATGACAGGAATGGGAAATTTATCTTTAATAGTGAGCTTGTTGAGCTCCCTATAATCTGGACACATGCGCCAAGATCCATATTTCTTGTGAACCAATACTACTGGAGGAGAGAAAGAACTTTGACTAGGTTGAATTATACTAGCCTCTAACATTTCTGCAAGCATACGTTCAATTTCACTCTTTTGGGCATAGGGATATCTATAAGGCCTGATGTTTGGAGGAACACTTCCTGGAATCAAATGAATAGCATGATCATGATCACAAATAGGTGGGAGGCCTTTGGGAGTCTCAAATACCTTGGAATGACTATCCAAGACTTTTTGGAGATCTAGAGAAATAGATGATTTCGATGTGGGCCTCTAGTGAACATAATTGTGAAATTATACCTTGTTGTTCTTTCTGTAGAATTTTTGTCATTCCATTAGAGCTGATTATCCTTCTTAGTTTCCCTGCGATACCCCTTAATTCAACTTCCCTTCCTTCTGAAGAAAATTTCATGAAAAGTTCTTGAAAATAAAAATCTATTGTACCCAAGGATTGTAGCCATTGGACTCCTAGTACAATATCAGCACCACACATTGGAATGGAAAGCATTGGGCTATTCAATACATATTCTCCCATGGATGGCTTGATATTATGGCACTTTCCTTAACAAGTTATGGTTCCTCCACTTGCAACCATCACTTGACACTCTGGTGCTAGATATAGGAAGCAATTCAATTCCTTGGCTATCTTACAATGAATAAAATTATGGGTACTGACCGAATCAATCAACACTATTACCTTTTCCTTCTTGATATGCCCTTCTATCTTGATAGTTTGAGGAGTGGTAATTCCAACCAATGCATTATAAGATATGGTTGGATTCATTTCTTCTTTCTCTAGGGTTTGTTCCTATTGTATATCCTATTCTTTTGATGTTTCTTCTTCCTTTTCTTCCTCCTCTTCACAATCTATGTAAAATAATTTCTTCTCAGCACACTTATGACCTTTAGTGTATTTTCTATCACAACTGTAACAAAGCCCTTTTGCTATTTTTTCTTCCAATTGTTGTTGTGTCAACCTTGTAGGTTGTGGGTGGCTATGGGCAATAACACTTCCATCTTTATGATTGTGAGTGGTAGGCTTCCTTGTTTCCATAATTTTGCTTTCCAGTTTTCTTGCCAACCTGAATGCCTTCTCCAATGAATCAGGTTCCCAAAGGCGAACCTCATGTTGGATGTTATCCTTTAAAGTCCCTATGAACACATCATTCCTATGCTCCTCTGGAATATTTTTTACCCTTATATTCAAATTTTGGAATTCCTCAATGTGCTCCATCATTGAACCCATTTGTTTGAGATTTAACAATTGGCTAAAAAAAGTGTTGCTTTTGGTATCCGCATAATGTGCTATCATTTAATTTGTAAAAATAGCCCAAGCAATAATTTGTTTATGAGAGCAAAGCCATCGATACCATACAAACTGATTTGGTTCCAAATATAAAGTTGCAATGCGTACCTTTTGTGTGTTTTGGACATTATGGAGATTGAAAAATTGCTCCATCTGTAGTATCCATGTTACAGGATCTTTGCCATCAAACTTCCTCATATCAATATTTGGAACATGGTGGTTCTTTGATCCAACATTAGAGTCTAAAAAATCATGATTAACATTTATTTTTGTTCTCATCATGTGTTTCCTTTACTACCCTTTCGCCATTAGTAACCATTTCTTGTAGAAGTTTTTTCAAATCTTTCATCTTGGCTTCCACGCCTTTCTTTAAATCATCCATCTTAGCTTCCAAGCCATCCATCTTAGCTTCCACGTCATTCATCTTAGTTTCTATGCCTTTATTTAAACCATCCATCTTAGCTTCCATGCCATACATCTTAGCTTCTACGTCTTTCTTTAAACCATACATCTTAGCTTCTGTTACTTTTTGTGTGAGTGAAATTTGTTGCACTTGGTCTCATAATTTTGATATATCATGTTGCATTTCTTCCTCTTCTTCATGATTCATGCTAGAGCTTCCAGGTTGCTTACTAGGTGTTTCCATTTCCTTTCTTCGGGGCATCAATTACTGATAATAATGATTCACTATGCCCTTTGAATTCCTTCAAACTAATTTTTCAAACCAAACTTATGCAAAAATAAAAAATAAAAACTACACATTTTTTTTTCACCATCGATCTCAAGGAATCGATCATATGAAGATGGCTACTCACATATGAATGTGGACATCTGCACTGGCACTTAGAAAAGTGACTAGAAGAAGAAATGAGAGAATAAGAAATTTGAAGACACCATCAGATTTGTGGCGTCGCGTAGTGCTGAATCGACTGTCCAAAATCTGAATTCAGAGAAGTTGATAACTCTGGGCTCAAGGAATCTTTTAGATTCCCCCATGATTCCTTAAAGATTTTGCTCCATGGATGGATTGGAAATCTGCAACTCATATGGCGAATCTGATCTCGCCATTGCGATCCCTACAGAAAACCATGAAAAACAAGTATACACTTGACTATATTCTAAAATATTAAAATTTTACCTCCTTAGGAGAATTTCATGGCTCATGGTTTCGCTCCCTGTTTTTTGCTGAAATCATGGTTCCACGTGCATTCCGAAAATGAACGAAAAATGTAGAACTCTAATGAAGAAATTAACAACACCATTGTGTTCGTGGCAACAAGAGGTGTAAAATCCATATAAAATTTGTCAATTTCTGACAAAGCGAAAATTTTTCCCTCCTGCAAAATTCATGGTTCCTCCATTAAAATATTAATTAATTCACTTCCTTGAAATCCGTGCCCACATTCCACCTCCTCGAACTCTATGCAAAAGTAAACACTCTAAGTTTAAATAAAATTCCTTCGGTGGATGTACCCAGGGAAAGTGGTTGGCGCATTGGTAAAAGAGGCAAACGGTTGAGGAGAGGTCAGGAGATCAAATCTTGCCCCTCCCTAAATAATACCAACAGTTTCTTTTGTAAACCAAAATGACACATTAATGGGGGTTGGGTCCACATTGGTCGGCCCGCCCCTTAAACCCCTCATTACTACATTATCGACGCATTAAAATCGGTGATCAGCCTTGGAAATCGGTGCTTAACATGGGCGTTGGCGACATTATCGATGCAATTTACGTGGTTTCGTCGATTTCTATATTGGCAACATACAAAATCGGCGATCGACATTCCTAATTAGTGATCGGCATGGTGGTTGGTGTATTAATCAGCGCGATATATGGTGGTTTCGCTGATATTCATATAGGCAATATATAATCGGCGATCAGTGCATTGTTGACACATTGCAATCGATGGCATATATATCGGGTTGGGGTGATAGGGTGTGGGCTGGGTCCACCGCCGATGGCCCACACCCACCCCATAATACAATGTAGCATATATATATATATATATATATATATATATATATATATATATCTATATATATATGCGGTAGGCCTTCGTAGGGTTCGACGGACGTTATGGCCGCCGACCCTAAAACATATATATGTTGTTTGCTATTGATTGCAATTGCGATAAGGCCAGCGGGGGTTATGGCCATCGGCCTTAAAATATATATGTGATGGTTTTAAAGGGTTTGGTGGGGGTTATGGCCGCCAATCCAGAAACCATACATATTGTTTATTTTTTATTGTTTTATATAGTTATTTAATAACTATATATTAAAACAAATTTTGTTATATGGTTATTCAATAACCATTTTCCAAAAAAAATTATTCTTGTCTCTTATGCAAGTTTAGGAGACCAAATGAAAGAATGCCAAGTGTTAATGGTTGATGGGTTACCATGTGGGTCCCACCTGCTTATTAGGATGCCATGTGGCACACTGTGGGCCCCTCTTTTTCCCTGTCATGTCAAACTTTGAAGAGCTCTATCTTTCGCATACGAGCTCGGCTTGACGAACCATTTTCACCCCCGTGATCAGAATGACGAGATCTATGCTCTAGTCCTAGTTCAAAGTCATTCTAAACACTTTGGTTTTTGAGCCCTCTTCATCCTATGTGTCTCTCTAGAGCCACTTGGATCAATCCTCCCAACTAAGGAGATTTTGGTCCTCCAAAAGCATGAAAAATATTTTGCAACTTTCTCTGTACCCTGTGTACATCACAAGTGTCCTGAAAAGGTCTCGCTTCCATCTCCTTCACCTTTTTTATTTGGAGCCTTAAGCGCCGAGCCGACACGTGCTACCTTTGCAACCTATAGTACATTGTTTTGCAAATTACATTATTTGAATGACATGACCAACTAAAGACCCAATCACCCCACACTTGCCACAGGTTTATAACACATACTCGATGGTCAATTTTACATCAAGATGGATGTAATACCCCAGCTATGACAACAAGGCCAACATATAATTTTTGCTTCAAAAAGTGATGGAAAACACCTCATCATTGCAACACATGATTTACATACATAAGGCCAAACACTATTGTTTTGACAAGTGATGGAAACATAACATCACTTTCAAAGATTTAACATGTAACTCAAAATACGACTCAAAACATGACTAGACATGATTGTTGCTGAACAAGTGATGGAAAACACATCATCAATTTTACACATTAAAATGCAACAAATGATTTACAAAAGAATGACCATGAAATGACAACATGTCTAG
This sequence comes from Pinus tabuliformis, assembly GCA_031772625.1. Taxonomy (NCBI): domain Eukaryota; kingdom Viridiplantae; phylum Streptophyta; class Pinopsida; order Pinales; family Pinaceae; genus Pinus; species Pinus tabuliformis. The sequence continues at coordinate 159,629,071 of CM062819.1, forward strand.
AAACCATTTTTCACTTATCATGGTGAATGGGTCACCTCCTTGAGGTGGTTTTGCTTGTCGAACAACTGCTCTTCCTGGTTCACACACTGATGCTTTATCTTTAAGGCATTGCTCTGGATGGAGCCTCCAACAAGTGGCTCTTTGATGGCCATTTCTATTGCAATGACTGCAGTAGGCTTTCTTCCTCCATATCTGCTTAACCTGTTTCTTTTCATGCTGTTGAGAGGGTCTTTCATGCCTCATGAGTGCTTCCATTCTTTTCCAACACTTAGAAAATGTATGGTTAGGTAAACCACAAAAGGTACATGTTTTTTGATGCCTTGATCTTCATTCATTATTAACAACATGATCATAATAAAAATGAACATTCGAAGATAAAAAATGGTTAGACCTTCCTTTGCGGTTCCTGATGTTAGTATGGTGATGAGAGCTTTCCTCAGCTCTCTCCCTTCAATGGAAACTGTCATGGGATGATGAGGAATTCCCATTATTCTCTTTCCTCAATGATGTCTCGGATGAATCTGACACCTTTGAGCACTCTTCTCTAGCGTATCTCGAGCATGCAAATCGATGTTCATGCACAACCTCAAAATATTGAGTTATGCCTTGGTTATTAACACCAAGTTCTTCTTTCTCCTCATGGCTCATCTTTGTAAGGAGCCTCATATTTGTCCCTGTAATTGGGATCTCCACATCTCCAATAGACATCATACTATGAGAAGATGAAATCGAAAGGAAATCAACATCCTTTACCTCCTCTTTCAATTTGCAAAGAACTGATGAGGGCTGCTCATCATCTGTCGTTGGTGGTTGACTAACTGTCTCAGAGCATTCCCCAACTTCTTTCCTGACATACCCAAGTCCTACCTGACGGGGTAATTCCTCTACTTTGATGGGGTTGACAATGCCTTGGCCATTAATGCCCAAGCCTTTTCCTTCATACCCCATTCTCTTCAACATTTTGGAGCCAATTCCTATGGTATGATTTTCAAACACAGCAAAATCATCATCAGGAAACATACATGAAGATGGAGAACTACTTTTTACCTCACATGGGTCTCGCTGCAACGTTTTCAAGGCCTCATTCTTTGCTTGTAGCTTTTGTAGCAAAATTTGTTTTTCCTCCTTCTCTTCATGTAGACGCATATTCAATTCATCATTCTCTTTTTGAAGATTATGTTTGTTTTGCTTCAGTTCTTCCACGACTTGTTCTGTGGCTTACAACTGAAGCTGCAATCGATCCTTTTCCTCTGTCTCTAACTGTGGAGTTTCATACACAATTTCCACTTTCTTGGAAATGCTGAGCATGGTCTCGTACATCGCTCTTTCACTCTCTGTTGCTACATGCTACATTGTAAACACTGCAATTCACATACACGTAAAGACCGCTCTAATACCACTTGATCCAAGTCCGGGTGTGAAGAAGGACCTTTCAAAGACCTTTTACTTTCGTGATGGGTTAAATTTAATTTTAAAAGAACATTAATAAATACATCTGCATGCAGAAAAGAAGAGGAACATAACAATCATCAGTACATGAAAATATAAGCCGTTGATAACAAAGTTCGTCTAGGAGGGACTACGTCATCGGGCCCCAGTGTCAAGATGGTGTAGGCCGCTGCATTAGGTGCTATCAATAATGGTGATGTACATAGAGATGATGTCTCGAACATACAAGGAAAAATAACCTCACACAGGAGTGGCTCTAAGAGATATTCCACAACCGGAATTCTCAATCAAAAGACTCCTATCAGTATGACACAAAAAAATGCATGGTGAGCATCCCGCCAACATGGCACAAAATGGATCTCAAAAACAAACAGGCATGACAACAACAAAAGTATCCCAACAACATACAACAAGGGATCTCAAAACATAACATGATGAGTTATGATAGAAAGTACATCACATAAAAGATTCTGCATCAAATCAAGCAAGGAATCATGACAACATGTAATAAAAAAGATCCTGCATCAACATCAATCAAGGATCTGTGCAACATAATGCAGAAAGAAGAAGTAAATGAACACATCATATACCTCACAACTAAGGGCCGTTTGAAGTAGTGGATGTCACACTACTGAAGCTGCTTGCACCATCGATCTCAAGGCATTGATCATATGAATATGGTTGCTCGCACATGAATGTGGACATCTGCACTAGCACTTAATAAAGAGACTAGAAGAAGAAATAAGAGAATAAGAAATCTGAAGACACCATCAAATTTGTGGCGTTGAGTAGTGCTGAATCGACTGTCCAAAATCTGAATTCTGAGAAGTTGAGAATTATGGGCTCAAGGAATCTTTTAGATTCCCCCAGGATTCCTCAAAGATTCTGCTCCATGGATGGACTGGAAATCTATGGTGAATCTGATCTCGCCATTGCGATCCCTACGGAAAACCATGAAAAACAAGTATAAACTTGACTATATTCTAAAATGTCAAAATTTTACCTCCTTGGGAGAATTTCATGGCTCATGGTTCCACTACCTGTTTTTTGCTAAAATCATGGTTCCACGTGCATTTTGAAAATGACTGAAAAATGCAGAACTCTGATGAAGAAATGAACAACACCATTGTGTTCATGGTGACAAGAGGTGTAAAATCCATATAAAATTTGTCAATTTCTGACAAAGTGAAAATTTTGTCCTCCTGCAAAATTCATGGTTCCTCCATTAAAATATTAATTAATTCACTACCTTGAAATCCGTGCCCACATTCTACCTCCTCGAACTATGTGCAGAAGTAAAAACTTTGAGTTTAAATAAATTTCCTTTGGCAGATTTACCAAGGGAAAGTGGTTGGCGCATTGGTAAAAGAGGCAAATGGTTGAGGAGAGGTCACGGGATCAAATCCCGCACCTCCTGAAATAATACCAACAATTTATTTTGTAAATCGAAATGATACATTAATGGGTGTCGGGTCTGCATTGGGCAGCCTGCCCCATAAACCCCTCATTACTACATTATCAGTGCATTAAAATCGGCGATCGACCTTGGAAATCGGCACTTAACATGGGCGTTGGCGACGTTATCAGCGCGATTTACGTGGTTTCACTGATATCTATATTGGCGACATACAAAATCATTGATCGGAATTCCTAATAGATGATCGACATGGTGGATGGCGTATTAATCGGTGCGATATATGGTGGTTTCGCCGATATTCATATTGGTGATATATAATCGGAAGTCGGTGTGGTGTCGGCACATTGCAATCAGCGACATATATATCAGGTTGGTGGGGTCTACTGTCGATGGCCCACGCCCACCCCATAATACAATGTAACAGATATTTATATATATATATATATATATATATATATATATATATATATATAATATATATATATATATATATATATATATATATATATATATATATATATATATATATATATATATATATGCAGCAGGCCTTCGAAGGGTTCAGCGAAGGTATAAAAAATGATTCTTGTCTCTTATCCAAGTTTAGGAGACCAAATGAATGAACGCCAAGTGTTAATGGCTGATGGGCTACCATGTGGGTCCCACCTGCTTACTAGGATGCCATGTGGCACACTGTGGGCCCCTCTTTTCCCCTGTCATGTCAAACTTTGAAGAGCTTTATCTTTCGCATACGAGCTCGGTTTGACGAACCGTTCACACCCCCGTGATCAGGACGACGAGATCTACGCTCTGGTTCTGTTTCGAAGTCATTCTGAACACTTTGGTTTTTGAGCCCTCTTCGTCTTGTGTGTCTCTCTGGAGCCACCTGGATCAATCCTCCCCACTGAGGAGATTTTGGTACTCCAAAATCATGAAAGATAATCTGCAACTTTCTCTATACCCTATCTACATCACAAGCATCCTGAAAAGGTCTCACTTCCATCTCCTTCACCTTTGTTCTTTGGAGCCTTAAGCACGAGCCGACACCTGCTACCTCTGCAACCTATAGTACATTGTTTTGCAAATTACATGCTTTGAATGACAGGAACAACTAAAGACCCAAACGTCCCACACTTGCCACGGGTTTATAACACATACTCGGTGGTCAAGTTTACATCAAGATGGACGTAATAACCCAACTATGACAACAAGGCCAACATATCATTGTTGCTTCAAAAAGTGATGGAAAGCACCTCATCACTGCAACACATGATTTACATACATAAGGCCAAACACTATTCTTTTGACAAGTGATGGAAACATAACATCACTTTCAGAGTTTTAACATGCAACTCAAAATACGACTCAAAACATGACCAAACATCATTGTTGCTGACCAAGTGATGGAAAACACATCATCACTTTTACACATTAAAATGAAACAAATTATTTACAAAAGAATGACCATGAAATGACAACATGTACAAAAACCATTTTTCACTTATCATGGTGAATGGGTCACCTCCTTGAGGTGGTTTTGCTTGTCGAACAACCGCTCTTCCTGGTTCACGCACCAATGCTTTGTCTTTAAGGCGCTGCTTTGGATGGAGCCTCCAGCGAGTGGCTCTTTGATGGCCATTTCTATCGCAATGACTGCAGTAGGCTTTTGTTCCTCCATATCTGCTTAACCTCTTTCTTTTCATGCTATTGAGAGGGTCTTTCATGCCTCATGAGTGCTGCCATTCTTTTCAAACACTTAGAAAAGGTATGGTTAGGTAAACCACAAAAGGTACATGTTTTTCGATGCCTTGATCTTCGTTCATTATTAACAACATGATCATAATCAAAATGAACATTCGAAGATCAAAAATGGTTATACCTTCCTTTGTTGTTCCTGATGTCAGTATGGCAATGAGAGCTTGCCTCAGCTCTCTCCCTGCAATGGAAACTGCCATGGGATGATGGGGATTTCCCATCATTCTCTTTCCTTGACGATGTCTCGAACGAATCTAACACCTTTGGTCACTCTCCTCTAGTGTATCTTGAGCTTCCAAATCGTTGTTCATGCACAACCTTAAAATGTTGAGTTATGCCTTGGTTAATAACACCAAGTTCTTCTTTCTCCTCGTGCCTCGTCTTTGTAAGGAGCCTCTTATTTGTCCCTGTAATTGGGATCTCTACATCTCCAATAGACATCATACTATGAGAAGATTAAATCAAAAGGAAATCAACATCCTTTACTTCCTCTTTGAATTTGGAAAGAACTAATGAGGGCTGCTCATCATCTGTCATTGGTGGTTCGCTAACTGTCTCAGCACATTCCCCAACTTCTTTCTTGACATACCCAAGTCCTGCCTGACGGGGTAATTCCCCTACTTTGATGGGGTTGACAATGCCTTGGCCATTAATGCCCAAGCCTTTTCCTTCATACCCCATTCTCTTCAACAGTTTGGAGCCAATTCCTATGGTATGATTTTCAAACACAATGAAATAATCATCAGGAAACATACATGAAGATGGAGAACTACTTTTTACCTCACATGGGTGTCGTTGTAGCTTTTCCAAGGCCTCGTACTTTGCTTGCAGCTGTCGTAGAAAACTTTGTTTTTCCTCCTTCTCTTCATGTAGCTGCATCTTCAATTCATCATTCTCTGTTTGAAGATTGTGTTTGTTTTTCTTCAGTTCTTCCATGGCCTCTTCTATGGCTTGCAATTGAAGTTGCGATCACTCCTTTTCCTCTGTCTCTAACTGTAGAGTTTCATACACGATTTCCACTTTCTTGGAAACGTTCAGCATGGTCTCGTACATCGCTCTTTCATTCTCTATCACTGCATGTTCCATTGTTCACACTGCAATTCACATACACGTAAAGACTGCTCTGATACCACTTGATCCAAGTCTGGTGTGAAGAAGGACCTTTCCAAGACCTTTTACTTTCGTGATGGGTTAAATTTAATTTTAAAAGAACATTAATGAATACATCTGCATGCGGAAAAGAAGAGGAACATAACAATCATCAGCACATGAAAACATAAGTCGTTGATAATGAAGTTCGTCCAGGAGCGACTACGTCTTCGGGCCCCGGTGTCAAGATGGTGTAGGCCGCTGCATTAGGTGCTGCCAATAATGGTGATGTACACAGAATTGATGTCTCGATCATACAAGGAAAAATGCCCTCACGCAGGAGTGGCTCTAGGAGATATTCCACAAACGGAATTCTCAATCAAAACACTCCTATCAGTATGACACAAAAACATGCATGGTGAGCATCATGCCAACATGGCACAAAAGGGATCTCAAAACAAACAAGCATGACGACAACACGAGTATCCCAGAAACATACAACAAGGGATCTCAAAACATAACATGATGAGTTATGACAGCAAGTACATCACATAGAATATTCTGCATCAAATCAAGCAAGGAATCATGACAACATGTAATAAACAAGATCCTGCATCAACATCAATCAAGGATCTGTGCAACATAATGCAGAAAGAAGAAGTACATGAACACATCATATACCTCACAACCAAGGGCCATCTGAAGAAGTGGATGTCACACTGCTGAAGCTGCTCGGACCATCGATCTCAAGGCATTGATCGTATGAAGATGGTTGCTTGCACATGAATGTGGACATCTGCATTGGCACTTAGAAAAGTGACTAGAAAAATAAATGAGAGAATAAGAAATCTAAAGACACCATCAGATTTTTGGCATCAAGTAGTGCTGAATCGACTGTCCAAAATTTGAATTCTGAGAAGTTGAGAATTCTCTTAAGGAATCTTTTAGATTCCCCTGGGATTCCTCAAAGATTATGCTCCATGGATGGACTGGAAATCTGCAACTTAGATGGTGAATCTAATCTCGCTATTGCGATCCCTACGGAAAACCATGAAAAACAAGTATCAACTTGACTATATTCTGAAATGTCAAATTTTTACCTCCTTGGGAGAATTTCATGGCTCATGGTTCTGCACCTTGTTTTTTGCTAAATCATGGTTCCACGTGCATTCTGAAAATGACTAAAAATGCAGAACTTTGATGAAGAAACGAATAGCACCATTGTGTTTGTGGTGACAAAAGGTGTAAAATCCATATAAAATTTGTCAATTTCTAACAAAGTGAAAATTTTGCCCTCCTACAAAATTCATGGTTCCTCCATTAAAATATTAAATAATTCACTGCCTTGAAATTTGTGCCCGCATTCCGCCTCCTCGAACTATGCGTAGAAGTAAAAACTCTAAGTTTAAATAAAATTCCTTTGGCAGATTTACCAAGGGAAAGTGGATGCCGCATTGGTAAAAGAGGCAAATGGTTGAGGAGAGGTCGAGGGATCAAATCCCGCCCCTCCCAAAATAATACCAAGAGTTTCTTTTGTAAACCGAAATGATGGATTAATGGGGGTCAGGTCTGCATTGGGCGGCCTGCCCCTTAAACCCCTCATTACTACATTCTCGACGCATTAAAATCGGTGATCGACCTTGGAAATCAATGCTTAACATGGGTGTTGTCGATGTTATCGGTGCGATATTTGCATGGTTTCGCCGATATCTATATCAATGACATACAAAATCGGCGATCGGCATTCCTAATCAACGATTGGCATGGTGGTTCACGTAATAATTGGCACTATATATGGTGGTTTCGCCGACATTCATATCGGTGATATATAATCGACGATCGGTACGGTGTCGACACATTGCAATCGGCAACATATATATCGGGTTGGGGTGATAGAGTGTGGGCCGTGTCCACCGCCAATGGCTTGCGCCCACCCCATAATACAATGTAACACACACACACACATATATATATATATATATATATATATATATATATATATATATATATATATATATATATATATATATATATATATATATGCGGTAGGCCTTCGGAGGGTTTGGCGGAGGTTATGGTCGTTGACCCTAAAACATATATATGTTGTTTGTTGTTGATTGTGATTGCGATAAGGCCGGCAGGGGTTATGACCGTCGGCCTTAAAATATATATGCGATGGTTTTAAAGGGTTCGGCGAGGGTTATGGCCGCCAATCCCGAAACTGTATATATTGTTTATTTTTTATTGTTTTATATAGTTATTTTAATAACTATATATTATTCAATAACGATTTTCCATAAAAAATTATTCTTGTCTGTTATGCGAGTATAGGAGACCAAATGAAAGAACGTCAAGTGTTAATGGCTGATGGGCTGCCATGTGGGGCCCACTTGCTTACTGAGATGCCATGTGGCACACTATGGGCCCCTCTTTTCCCCTGTCATGTTAAACTTTGAAGAGCTCTATCTTTCGCATATGAGCTCGGTTTGATGAACTGTTCACACCACCATGATTAAGACGATGAGATCTATGCTTTTGTCCTAATTCGAAGTCATTCTGAACACTTCGGTTTTTGAGCCCTCTTCGTCTTGTGTCTCTCTGGAGCCACCTCGATCATCAACAAGGCATATGAATAACACAAAAGTAATTAAAGAATCAGTTGAAGAGCAGTAACATCATCACTGTGCTGATTAAAATCAAAAATAAATTCTGATTTACAAAAGCATAGTAACAGTACTTTTCTATATGTCGTGTCCTTGTACATGAAAAATTGAGTTCATTTATAGTTATTACATACCCGAAATTAGAAACAGATAAGTCATGAGAATCTCATGATTCTCATGCTGATAAAAATAAAAGTAGTTACAAATTATTTCTCAATACAAATATACATTAGTTAGGATTGTAACCGCTTGGGTCTGTTGCTTCCAAAATAAACAAGTCCTATTGCCGACAACTGTTATGTGGAATAGTACCCACATTTGCGGGCTTCGGTGCAACAACATCCTGCGAGTGAATAGTGATCTGGATATTACGGAAATCACTAGTGACAACACCCTTGGTGTAACAACGGACCTTTGTATTAGTGCGTAGTGTAACAACATCTTGTAATAGCATCCAATGTGTAACAATAACCAGTAACATCATCCAATGTGTAACAACAACTTGTGACAGCATCCAGGGTGTAACAACGAACTGTTCTACCCTTCTTTGTAGTCAATTGCGCTTCTTGTCTACTCCATAACTTTGTTCTTACGAGCAACACCTGAAAACGAGAAGAGCTTTCCAAAATACTTTTTCAATGCTCCACCAGTTAGCCACAAAAAGAATAAAGCATCGTATTATTCAGTAAAATACGGCAAGGTAACATGATAGTAGAATAGGTTATAAATGTCAGAAAACAGGGGAATTAATCATGTAAAGTCATAAGCCTGGAGGACAGAAGGATCAAAACTGGAGAAAGAATGTGCAGAAAATAGGTAAAAAACCACACCTAACAATCTCCCTACGGTTTTACTCAAATTTTGAGCGAGAGCAATCATTGGACACAAAATTTAATTCCTCATCCAAGGAGTAGCCATGTTGCATACTTTCGAAGGACCCTGCTACACGAAAAATGGGAAGTACATGAAAAAACGTGATTGCAATCACATTTTTCATGTATTTCTCATTTTTCATGTATCAAGGTTCATCAAAAGTGGGCAATATGAGTATTCCTTGGATGAAAAACTAAATTCTGCATCCGATGAGTGCTCCCGCTTGAAATTTGACTCAAAATATAATGTTATAAGTTGAAAATACGAATTGAAAAAACAATTTTTATTTTTTTATTTTTATCTTTTTTACTAAAAAATAGTGAATCATCCTCCATAGTTAACATCATCATTTAGAATGCTATTAATTCTTATAAACTTGATTTTGATAATACATTTTTATTTTTAAGCTCATTTTAAACCTCTCTAATAAATACTCTATAGTTTCATTGCGTAAATAAAACATTAACTATAATTAAACAAATTCAATATTAATACATCAATGCTTTATACAAATTCTATAATTTCAATGATGATATAATACCTGAAAAAATAATCCTTCTTAATTTCAAATTCAATATTTTTATTTTTTTACGTTATCATAATAATCATCTATAATTTTGTATAACTATCATGTTAGCTTCCTTTACTAAGATACAACGTCACAAGTTACAATTGTAGACCTTTAATTGTAGCAGAATATCTAGATATTGTCTTTGAATTGAGTTGTTTCTCAATTTATATTTCTGTATACCCTTCGTATACTATAAACATTAATCCTAGGATTTTCAATTTTCTTTGAGTGTAGGAAGGAATCGCTTTGTATGGTTTGGATTTTAGCTTATATCGAAACAAAACAACTAAGTTGTTTCTTGAGTATCAATTATTTTGTCCTCTCATTCATTATCTTTTAAAGTTTATCATTAATGTCTCAAGCAAGAATTCTCGCTCGTTATATTTAAATAAGGATTTACTAATGTTTTCAACTATTTTTTATGAAATTTCTCTATAAAGACTTTATTATTGAAAATATTTTATTTGTTATTAAAATTGTTAGAATTTTACATCTTACGATTCTAATTCCAATTCCCTCTAGGTTTGAAATATTTTTTTTCTGGGAATTTGTTTAATTCTTAAAAATATATATATTATAGGGGTTACAAATTTACGTACATCATTTATTTTTTAATAGGAAATTTGTTTAATATTTTAACTTACAAATTCATGTATATCATTTTCTTATTTAAAAGTTAATATTTATGGGTGGACTAATTTTCTATGGTTTTAAAAAAAAAAAAAAAAAATATTTTTTCTTAAATTGATTTTCCCAAATTTAAAAAATATTGGAAATTCATTATATATAGTTTACACAATCCTAGTATTTAGCGAGTAAAAATTTATCTTAACCACGGATTTATCAAACCCCAAGAGTAAGAGGTGCATTATTTTTTTTAAATTTTGCATTGTAAAATAAATTTGCAACTCAAGAGATTTTATCTCATTTAACTCTTACTAGATCTGTGATTAAAACTAGTTATAGAAAAATGTCAAATATAATACTTAACTTAAAATGATATTGATATTTTCAAATATAAAACATAATGCATTAAATTAATATTTTAACATATAATCACCAATTTAGAAATTTTTTTACACTTGTTGGTTCCAAATGCGTTGGCCAAAAAATTCTCTCATGTGATTTCTACCGAAAGACTTTGTTTAATTTTTTATAGATTACAAAAACTTGAATACATAAATTACTACCCTATATCGAAAGGCTGCTACTATTAAAAAAAAGTATAATTAATTAATTTAATTAAAATTCATATAATTATCACTATCACTTTCTTATGAAAATGAAAATAATAATAAGGAGTTGTTTTCTTAACGCTTTTAATTAGAAAGAACAATTCTTATTCATTTTTCGATTTCTAACTGTAGCAATGTGCTGATGACGCAATGTGCTGATCAACTAATAGTAACTAGTTTAACTATCGATTATTTTTTCGTTGACTAGTTATTTCCCACATAAATGGCGTGAGCACTAATGTGGCGTGAGCACTGATTTTTTTTTCATTGATCGATAATACCTGAAAAAATAATCCTTCTTGATTTCAAATTCAATATTTTTATTTGTTTACGTTATCATAATAATCATCGATAATTTTGTATAACTATCATGTTAGCTTCCTTTATTAAGATACAACGTCACAAGTTACCATTGTAGACCTTTAATTGTAGCAGAATATCTAGATATTGCCTTAGCATTGAGTTGTTTCTCAATTTCTATTTCTATATACTCTTCATATGCCGAAACATTGATAGTAATGATATTAGGATTTTCCTTTATAGAAATTCCTTGTCAGTGAATAAAAAAGTTATTTAAATAAATAAATTTATTAAAGTAGTGTTATTAGACTTTCTTTTTTTCTTTAAGAGTACATAAAAATTATTTTATTTTTCATTTATAAAATAGACCACATATTATTTAGGGAATCTCATAGTTGAGTTAATTGTGGAAAAACTGATAAATTCCTTGAATGAAAATCTTTCAGGATTGATTTGACAATATTTTTCAGCTATAGAGTCCAACATCTTCGTCGGTGCTCATCCAAAATCCTTTCACCTACACATAGAATCATGTGAGTTCATTGAATTCAAATAAACAAAGCTATAATCAAATATGAAAATAAACCTCTAATTAGCAAAGCATACCTCAACCATTCACTGCAAATAATGTGGGATGCATATCAACCACTTCTATAGAGTTTAATATCAAAATGAAAGAGTGGTGTTAAATGAATTTCATAGTGGTGTTAAATATATTTTGGTTGTCGATTTTGGAAATATTTATAAATAGGATAGACATGACCTAGATTAAAAATTATCCTCTAATTCAAAAAACAATGGAAATAAAGATAAATTTGGACTAGTGAATACTAAACACTCCACCAAAATATTCAATAACAAATTTCATATAGCCCATCTAAGAGAATTAAGAGCAGTAAATAAGTTTCATCCATGGCTGATGTCTTTTTATTATAAGACCAACTGAGCATGATTGAAATGTTATTGGAATAAAACGAGGTAAGCACATAAAACAACAAACAAGCAGCGGGAAGAATGTGTAGGTATCTTTGACAACACAGGTATCTATAAAATCATGATCTATTATCGTCTAAGAGATTCCAAATCATTTGTCATTAGAATATGTTGGTGAAAATCTCTGATTAATGCCCATAAGAAGAAGATTATAATTTATCATGTGCAATTCTTGAATTTCCACACGATGCATAATATTTCTACTCTTCACTTACATAAATTATATATTACTATAAAATTGTAGAATTGAGGCTTCTGTGATCCATATCAAGTTATGAGAAAATTCTTCGGCGCAAATCACATTATGATATATTTGTTGACGTGTTTCGAACCAGCAAGTGTGGTTCATCGTCAGGACAAGTTGAAGAATCAGACCATGGCTGCATGTTAAATAGGGAGAGCAAATCTTCCAACAGCTAAGTTTGACTAGGAAATGAGACTAATGGCTATATTTGACCATGTAACGGCTAACTTTGACCAACCAATCAGACTCGACCGGATTAAGGATATGGACCAATTTTTATTTTTATTTTTATTTAATACTATTTTAATTATAGTAATTTTATTAGATAAATCCAATCGATTAATTAATATCTATTATTATAATATACTCTCGGTTCTTGAACGTTAATATTTTTATTATAATGTTCAACTAAACTTGTAGTATTAATAATTAAGAAAAAGTAACTATATTTATATTAAAATGTTTCATAGTGAATTGTCTTAATAATATCATGTATTTCTTATCTTTAATATCCTTATAACTATAGTATTAATAGATTTAATTATTAATCTAAAATTATATTATTATTACTTAAAACTTAATGATCCTAAGTTATTGATGGCTTGTATATTTTTATAAGTGGAGCCTTGTAACTAAATATGTATATTTAAGTTATTTAATAAATTCTAGATTAGATAAATCTAGTAAAATTTTTGGGGGAAGGAATATGATGGAAAATTCCTTAAAAAGAACTAAAAAGACAAAAAACCGATGATTAAGGATTTATTACTCTTAATATTGATATTATAAATTTTATTATTATAGTATTCTTATAGTAGTATTATAGATATTAATTCTAATGGAACATATAGCTTATTAATAGGGCTTAATAAATAACTATAGACTTAATGCATACATAATCAATCCAAACTTTTTTAATAGAAGATGGGAGACAAGGTGGAAGACACCGATTAGGAGGAGAGGGCAAGGATCCAACACCTACTTATCTTCCAACCGTCATCTCTATTGATATTGCTTGGCCTTTTCTCAATTTTGATGGCTTCTCTAAATTTCCGGTGGTGAAACTGCGGAACCTTAGCAATAACCCGGGCCTCCTCAATACACACATGATGCTTGGTCTTCTCAGCATCCTCTGGAAGGATGGAAGATCGGGTTCTCCCATGTTTTAGGTCTGTTGCGTGCTCATTAATTCTCTGATTAATAGAGTGACTAGTCTCTCCAACATAGGGGGTCCCACAAGAACAGGGAATCATATAGACACCTTTCATGTCCTTAGGGTCGATGGGATCCTTCACTAATTGGAGGGAGTTACAAAGGGTGTTAAGAGGTCTAAAGGTTGAGGGAACATTATGTTTCTTAAGAATCCTTGCAATTTTATCAGTGGTCCCTTCGATAAACGGTAGATGGACCCCTGAGGCTTGACCTTTAGGGTCTTTTTCGACCAAGGAATTCTTGTTGGCTTTAAGGAAAGCCCTTTGACCAAGGTGCCTACTATAACCGTTTTTAACAAAGACATTGAGGAGTTGGGCTTTTTCTTTATTGAGGCTTTTTTCATCAGAGATTCTTAATGCACGAGTAGCAAGTGTGTTGAGAGCACCTAACTTTTGAGCAGGGAACTGATGGGAGCTGGCATGAAGATATTGCTTGGTATGAGTTTTCTTCCGAAACACTTGGTGGGATAGGGACTCATCATTATTATTTGAAATAAGAACATCGAGGAAAGGAAGGCATCCATCGACTTCTTGTTCAATAGTGAACTTAATGGCGAAGGATTGATTGCTAAGATGCTAGAAGAAGAGATCCAACTCATCTTGGCCATGAGACCAGATGACATTTGTGTCATCCACAAATCTCTTCCATATCTTAGGCAATAGCCTAGCTGAGGCCAGAGCCTTGGATTCAACATCTTCCATAAAAATATTAGCAACAACGGGGGATAGGGGGGAGCCCATGGCCACACCACAGGTTTCTTCAAAGAACTCACCTTCAAAATAGAAAAAAGTGGAAGTGAGATAGATCTCAACTAACTTAGTGGTGTCAGGGTCTGTGAGCCCGTCGATAACCTCCATAGCCTCCTTTATAGGAATAAAAGTGTAGAGGGAGACTACATCAAAACTTACAATAGTGTCCTCAGTGTCAAGTCTAATACCTTTAATCTCTTCAACAAAGGATGCAGATTCTTTGATGGAGGGCTTCGTAAGGCCAACCAAGGGCTTCAGTTTCAAGGCCAGGAATTTAGCAAGAAGGTAGGTAGGACCTCTGATAGTGTTGACAATGGGCCTAAGGGGAGTCCCCTCCTTGTGAATCTTTGGAAGCCCATATATCCTGGGAGTGATGGGGTTACTTTCAATGAGTTTATGGCACAAGGAACTCTCCGAACTACTGGACTTGATAGCAAGAGCCACAACCCTAGATATATATTTCTTATAGGATTCTTGGAGAGCTTTTTGTAGCTTCCACTATTACATAAATGATCTAACATCTTCAGGTGATAATCTTCTTTTTGAAGGATTACAGTAGTCCCTCCTTTGTCAGCTTTTAAAACCACAATATCTTTGTTCTGGTTTAACGATTGGAGGGCATAATTAAATTCATCCTTGCTAATGTTGTTGATGGGTGGTTTTGCCTTTCTGAGGACAACGGCACAATCCTACCTTATAGTGTCCTTGATATTATCAGGTAAGCCCCTTATCCCAAATTCAACGTCACAAGTAATGTCTTCTATCAGCATATTTCTAGGGGTTAGGGAAAATTTTAAACCTCTACCCAGAAGATTGAAAACGGAGGGGGGAAAGGAGAAACTCGAGAGATTAATAACCTTATTATCATTAGAGGAAGGAGGAAGTTTGTAATTATTGTTATTGACATTAAATTTCTTGTCCTGACGATGAACCACACTTGTTGGTTCAAAACGTGTCGACGAATATATCATAATGTGATTTGCGCCAAAGAATTTTATCATTACTATAAAATTGTCAAAATAAATTTAAATAAAATAATTTTAAACACTTACGATAATGTAAGCTAGATAAAAGGGCCAGTCCTTTCTCCAAAGTGAAATGTGAATACATAAATATACAAGGTTATTTTCTCTAAGTGGGAACAATCATGTTTTTATCCTTTTTGTTTTGGGAGGTGATCAATGTTGTTTGTATAAGTTTGTTGGTACAAAAATAGTGAGAGAGAGAAAATGAATGTCATCCATATTTTTTTCTTAGATTTACCATATTTTTTATGCTCGTTTCCCTAAAAGTTTCCCAGAAAAAAAAAAAAAAGATTTCTTGTGATTCATATTGAGCTTAACTCAAGGCATCAAGGGTATGTAAGATCAATTTTCCAAAGTAAGATCCTCATCGTCTCCATGCTCTGTAGTGTCTTTGTGATGCTCTCTAGTTTTAAATACCTATGATAGTCTGTGTAAAAGAGAATGGGGACCTGAGGAAAAAAAAATATAAAAGTTGGTTAAGAGTGGAGGAAGATGATCTAAGATTTATTTTGTAGCGACAAAGCCCACATGTGGAGAATCCATTGATGGAAAAATAGGAAAAAGTAATGTGTTTGGACTTTATATTCTCCTTTTAGGCTTCCATAACAACTATTATTTCCCCTTTTTAATAAATACAACACCTATTCCTTCAGGGTTTGGAAATAATATTAAAGTGTGGCATATACAATGAATACCTAGAATGAGAATTCTTCAAATCTAAATGTTTTCCCTCTACAAATTTCAATGTTTTCACCAGTGCTCCTCGACAATGTTTTGTTACTTTCACATACATTAAAATATTAAACTAATGAAATAAAATAAACACATGTATTTAGATAATAAAATAAATCCAAAAGAAATTGTGCATACCTCTTTACCCAGTGCACATCTTCTATAATATTCCTCAATCATGGCTACAGGTTTTAACCAAGCCTACTGTAATCTTGATCTCAAAGGAAACCAAATCAAAACATGTTTAAAAGATGTTATAAAATCTTAGCCAAAAAGAAAACCTGATACTCAAAAGCACATGAAAAGTAAGAACATATAAATAACCATTGAGGTAGCGAAAACAAAAGGAGAGTAAATAACATCAAGACAACAAAAGTAAACACGCAAAAGAAAAAAGAAAATCCACAGAGTGTAGTGTACTTTCAGTCAAGTCAACAATACATTACCCTCTCTTCCCCGCTTGGACACTCTTCTTTACTCTCCTCAATTTGAATTAAGTTATAATATATATATATATATAAGTTATATAAGTTATATATATATATAACTTATATATATATATATATATAAGTTATATATATAAGTTATATATATATATAACTTATATAACTTATATATATATATATATATATATATATATATATATATATATATATATATATATATATATATATATATATATATATATATATATATATATTATAACTTAATTCAAATTGAGGAGAGTAAAGAAGAGTGTCCAAGCGGGGAAGAGAGGGTAATGTATTGTTGACTTATATATATATATATATATATATATACATACATATAATAGAGAGATATTTTGCAAAAACAAAATTTCAAAGATTCTCCTCTGAAATCCCCATCCAATATCCTAAATAACTTGAGGCATTGGAAGCTCCATGCTCCCGCTCTCACAATTCTTCTTCTTCGACATGTCTTGATGACTATCACATCCCTCAGTATACCTCTAACAAAATAAATAGGATTAAAAAAATTTACAATTTTTTTTAACATGTAACATCCCATGAATGACTTATCACATACGCTTAATTTGATCATCAAATGGTATTAGCACAATCATTAAGTGAATGGACCATAGAGGTGGAATAGAAAATTTCGTATATGAATAATCATTAGTGCAACTTGTTATGCTAATGCAGTATGTTGCAAATTTGCATTATTAACGTTGTTCATGAGGACTTATAAAAACATGATGAATGATATATTTTTGCAATGTTAAGCAAGGTGAACACATCATAAAGATAACCAAATAGGAAATCACATAAATTAACATTGATATTACCTTGGAAACCCTAAAGGGAAAGACAAACAAACATTTATTTTATTAAAATTTTCATGAGGGATTTCACCTCTAACTCAATGGAAACCAATGGATTTCATCCCTTGTCCATTGTTGAAATTTTAGTAAAGAAACATAATCTTTAATTCAAGAATGATTAGGCCCATACATTATACATGTCGTCATGTTTCTTAAACATAATACCCAATAGTTATTAGATTCCAATATCCTCATGGCTTGTTTTTTTACTATAGTAACTTTCTTCCCCATCATGTATCACCATTGTCAAACCATAACAAGTTAACAATATAACCAAGTTGCCCATTTGTAAACTACACTTGACAATCTTCCACTTTGAATGCTAACAATATATATATATATATATATATATATATATATATATATATATATATATATAGATATATATATATAATGACCTTATCGCCTACAATTAGTATTAGTTATAATCCATTGTTTGGTCACAACAAAAGAGGTTGGTTTAGAAACTATCACTTAATTCTTTGTGAAAGTCATTATTATATTGCAAACACTATCATTAACAAGCAATTGAATTTCATGATTACCTATAATAGCTCCTAGAGACAGCGCTTGCATTGAGGAGAGACCAGTGCCTAGGACATCTTGATGAGTGTCTTGAAGATTTGATGCAGATTCACATCACACTCAGTGTTTAACATTTAAAGCGAAAAGCTATTCAAAACCATCCTTAAGAGGAGGAATACATATCATAAAGAAAATTATTACTCACAAAAGCATTAACCTTAGATTTATAGCAGCCAACATCACATGAACTTGTAGTTTTTTTTCGTTATAGTATATTTGGTAGAAGACTGTAGCAAGAAGGAAAATTGATACACAAGGCTTATTTTTAAGAATCTGATGCATAAAAAATTTAGAGTGAAATAGTTGGAACAAAGAATTGAATGGAATGAAAAGACACATGGAGCACATTTTAAGGATTAGCTTTCATATCAATACAGGCACCTTTCATCGGCATTAGACTAAGATGAATCCATAAATCCAAGAAAGCACTTCCAAAAACTACTACTACATGTAATATGAGAATAATAATGAAGACATATGGGACAAACACAGAAGGATCACATACTACATATTTGAATGAGCCAAAATTGCCAAAAAAAATTTACTAATCTTCCATAACGCATATAATGCATTTGATAGTAAACATAATTTCTCTCTTGGAAAACCCAAAATTTTGAACCCTTGGTTCAGTCTCATAAAATTGTTTTTATAGGGCCTCAGAGGGAGAGGTTGTTACAAAACATTTCTTCTTGATTTCATTACAATGGACAACAATAACAAAAACCTCAATGTGATCCATGGCACAACCACACTAAATGAAACCCTAACTGACTGGATGAAAATAAAATATTTACATAAACATGAAATAAGAAGCGTCATAATCAACATGATCCACAGTATTAGTGGTCACGATGGGCAATATGAAGAGGCTACATACATGGTTCGATGATTTTGAGCACAGGAGGGTTGAAAACTACTCACATATTTTCCACATTGTTGATGCTGACAGAGGATCTAAAAAGAACCATTGATATGCAATCTTGAGGTTGGTCAGACTTGTGTAGTTAAATCTAGGAAAAAACAAGGTTTTGACCATCCCCAGTAGCTGAAAGTCCCTCTTTAGATAGTTTACCACAATCTTATCCTTCAGAGTAACAGTCTTCTCATGAGAAGAGTCTACTTTGTTTTCGGCCTCCAGTTGTCTTTCACTGTATTTTCCCCACTGGATCAACACTCCCCCAAAGTCCCAGCAGCTGGGAAAGCCTTCTCTGACAATCCCGTCAAACATGGTGTTGAAGGCAGCCACATTCATTGATACTACCTCTAGGTACTCCTCAATTTTGACCCTAACTTCCCCCTTTTGGACAATCTTGGAAATCTCTAAGACAGCAGTTACTCTGTCCACTGCATCTATGGGCCTCATCTCACAAAGTGGTCTCTCATTCATAAACTGAATGAATCTTTTGGCAATATGGGAGTTGTTTTCTCCCTCTTGTTTGCTTGACAAGATGAAGCCTTCATAATCCTTAATTACAACCCTTTTCTCATCCATTAATATTATATACTCCTAGTGGCTCCTAACCTCTTCAATGATCTCATCATAGACTAGTTGTTTGGCTTGCAACAAGGACATGTTTTCTTTAAGCTTTTCCTTGAGCTAAAAAATCTCCTATTTTCTGACTGTACATTCTTACCAATGATTTATGTATTTCTCATGGCAGTCTCCAGTTTCTTCTCTTTCTACATTAGGATTTTCTAAGAAACATCTATATCGTTCTGCACCCTTTTAAGCTCCCCCTCTGAAATCTGGAGCTCAATGAGGGTCTTAGTGTGTTGTTCAGTTGGGTTTTAAGGATCTTCAAACACTATCACTGCACATATATGTGAGTCTATTCTCTTTTACAACTCTGTTGGTTGCTACTTCATGGCCACTATTTCATTGTTCCTGTCAATGAGCTCTTTTTCCAATATCTCCTTCCCTTCTTCTACTTGTGCAAGCTCCTTGGATTGGAGATGGTCACTACATGACATCTTCAGCTTATTCCTCAGCTCCTAGATTTTTGTTAGGGATATTTGAAGGAGAGATTCAAAAGAATTTTTATCTTCTAGATTCACTCCTAGCTTCATTACCAACTACTCAAAGCTCTCATTTTACATGTGGAAAGCCCTTGAGTTGGATATCTCTTGTTTCAACCTGGTTCAGACATTTCCAATAGATTCTCGGCCTTGCTTATGTTTATTGCATTCCTATTGATCTCACTATACAACATATCTCCAACTTTCCTATGGAAATTTATCTTTTCTAGTAGGGGAACACTGTGTTAATTCCAATGAAATATCTAAGGATTTAAATTGAGAACCTGCAGGTAAAGACTATGCCAATGGATGTTGTAGTGAAAAATTCATCTGATTTCTTTCTAAATCCATAGCAACCAACAGTCTGGTCTAGTATGGAACTAAGTGAGATGTCATTTGTTGTTTCATCTCCTCTCTCACCCTCTTATTTCTTTCTTCAATGGCATTTCCAGTAGGCCAACTTGAACAAGTACCAGTTGCACTTCCTTTTGCACCTAAGGTAGCTACCTTTGAAGAGGATGAGGTAGCATCCTATGATGAATCCTCCAAGGTCACTTGGAAACCTAGTTGATCTGTCCTTGTCTCCACTAGCGTAGTCTCAAGTTCCTCTTCTTATGTCTCTTGGGTCTTTGCCTTTTTAGGTTCATGTATATCCTCCATCTCTATATCACTAGTCTGGTCCACAGTACTTTTTTGCGATTTGTCCCTAGCTACTGGAGGCTCAGTCTCCATTTATATATCCATAGGCCATGAATCAATATTAACTTTCCATTTAATTTTAGGCTTATACTCATGTTCATAGGTCAAAGCTTTGATCTTCTCCCTCCTTTGAGCAATGACACCATCAGGGTCATAATTCCAAACATCCCCTAGATCAAATATCATTTTCTTGAGTAATGCTTCAACTGCCTTAAAGGCTTGTCTAGAGTTGGCAACAAAAGGCCCCATGGGTTTTCCCAATTTACACATATGTCCATTCTTTGCAAGGATAAAGTGGAGCTAGTACACATTGAGACCCCGCCTGATAAATTCTAGAACAAATATCCTCATAGGAATGAACACGGGTAGATGGTAAGGGGGAAGTTCACAACCATAAACCCTGATCTTAGTGTGATACTAAAAATGGTACCATTTCCCTACCCTGTTGTCTTTGGTAACCTAGAGAAGTTGTCTTTGCTGGGGGAGAAATCTCGGTGGGGGACAATGGATAATCTTATATGATATGGGCATATAAGTTGATATGAATTGAGAGTAATCACCACTATATGGCCCCTTCTAACAAAAATGTCATAGTCAAACACAAATTTCCTCTACTTGTTTCCATCCACTAAGTTGAGGCCCATGCACTCAAACTCATCCACATGGGTATAAAAAAATGGGTAGAACAACAAAGAATAGTACCTGAAATAAGATGTTGTGGAAACATGGTGTAGTTTAAACCTTATGGCCTCAGCTAAGTTGGTTGGAATATCAAATAGGTGGCCAGGCTACATCATTTGTCTTAAAAACCCCAAGGTGTCTTTGTTCGCTATGTTGGCATCATCATCCCCTAGCAGATGGGAAATTAGGGATAGGATGGGTTGGATAGATTCAACAAAGATGGTGATAGGGAAGCTATCAGCTATAAGCATGGCTTGTAGGTCAAGGGCCAAGACCATCTACATGAAATATTGTTGTTCATTGGCTACGAGGGTTGAGTAATGATACACTAGGGTGACATCAATTAACTGTTGGGGTTCTAGAGAACTAGGGTAAACTAGGGAATTTTGGATTAGCTATGAGGTTACTTCAATAATTTTTACCCCAAACGAGGAAACAAAGCAGTTTTTCTCCTCGATGTATGCTGCGGCCAACCAGGAGACAAATTCTAGAAAATGGTGCATAATGGGTGTGATTTGGTAGTACAGGTTAAAGTCAACTACCCAAAATGGGTCCTCCCCTGTGACATGGCTTCCATATAGGTCAAAATGGAGGTTAGACAAGTGATATGCACAAGCAGGGTCAACTACTTGAGCCTTCGTATCCATGAGGGGATCAATGCTGGAAGAGGTTTTGACCTTTCAGGCCTTTGGGGTCTAGGGGGATGCTTTCTTCATTTTTTATGGGTACTAAAGAAAAATTACAGGTGTACAAGAGCAATTGGATTACTTGGTTTTCGTGGAGAGTGTAAAAAATGATGTCAGGAGGAGGTACTTGGTCGACTAAGCTTGAATGACGTTTCTATACAGGTAATTAGCGGGAGAGCGATGTAGTGGTGAAAAATGTTTGAAAATGGCGAGGCGGGAAGGTTTTTATAATTGGCACGGGGTAAACATTTGGTTGACATGGGGGTGACGTCATGGGGGGGACACCTAGCTAGATGTGATTGGGTGATGGTGAGGATGGGTGGATAGGTGCAGGCGTGGGTGGAGTTATCATTACCTTTGAATCTGTGCCTGCTTGAAAGGTTGTCCACCAATTGGCCCACGCGGCGCATGGTCCCTGCTCCCACCATCCTCCACTGGGTTGGATAGCGAGAGGCTAGAACTCACACTCCCCTCCCCGGAATGAATCTGGACCGTCAAATCCAGATTTGAAGATTTGTGTTTTAGGGGGTGCTTATTTAACACCTGAGGAAGTTAACCCCCTAAAATGCTTCCGGGGAGTTTCCAGCTAGAGATGGAAGGTGATCCACTCAAGAGATGCTTGACCTTTAACCGACGATGCATGCCTGCATAAAACATGTCCTCTTGCCCTGTTGTGCTTTCCCGATAGGGGTCCAATATGCATCTCTTGTGTTTTTAGACCTTCTTCTTTAGCTCTAGGCCCTGATAGTGGCCCCCATAGTTGATTTAGATGTCCTTTTGAAATAGGAGGCTCTACTAATGACTCATAAGATGATTTAAAAGGAATTTTGGACCTAAACCATGGCTTTGATCTATCAATTTCTTAAAACACATGAGGAAGGGTAACAACACAAACCAAAAAGGTTATGGTGTTTTCTTCCAAATATAATCAAAATCTCTCAATCTTAAATATTAAATCTTTATCAGTTATCATTTTTAGGTCAAAATCACTAATAATATTCTATACATTATACATCTTTGCATGAGAATACTTTCTTTCACAAGCATAAATAAAAGTAAAAACCATTTCCATAACTACTATTTTACTTTTACATGCATCATTAAGTACAAAACCATAACTACTTAACACATGCAACACCTTAACTACTATTTGAAAAACCATAATTTTATTGCATTTAATCAAAATGGAAAACCATGGGAGTAAATTTGCAAAACCATGGTAATTTTTTTCTAGTTATTATTCTTGTTTTAAAACTGTGGGTAATAATCTGCTTGTTTCTTCTAAAGCAAAACCATTCTTGTTGTTACCCATGTAAGAACATATGCAAATAATATGAAACATAGTCATCATTTTTGCCTATATTTCAAATGCATCATACAAATGCATACACTTATACAAGTTGGCGTATTTATCCATATTCTAAATGCCTTAAATAAATACATATAATTATAAAATCACTCCTATTTATCCATATTTCACGTGCATTAAGTAAATGCATGGTAATTATAAAATGAAACATGCGTTGACAAAGGTCAAATTTTATTTAGAAGTGTAAAAATGTTTATAACTTACTCATGGGGACTTCACGAACAAAGCAATAACATATCACGTGCATTCATATTGGGGCATAAAAAGTGAGAAAAAATGAAATAATATATTGAGCATATAATAGGGGGTAAAGGGTTTTTATATGTTGTATAGCAATATGTGTATTATAAGGTATTATTTATACAATATATTGGCCAAGCAGAGGAAAATAAAAAAGTGGGCTAGAGAAATACACGTTCACGAGAACTATGGGATAGTGGGCTAGAGAAATAGACATTCAGGAGAACTGTGGGAGTATCGAGAGTGGGATGGAGAAAGAAAAAACTATGATAATATTAGGTCCATAGTAGCCTAATATTCAAACCTATGGACCTAGTATTGACATGCAATTCATAGTAATGTTAAATTTTTAAAGTAAAAGTGACATTCTCCTTTATCTTTCATTTTCATCCTTTCACTTAAATTTTTAACATTACCATGAAATGGTTCATGATGTTTGAGAGTGGTTCCAACCTCATTATATTTCATATGGAGAAAGTAGAATTTCAAATCTCACTCAAAATCCAACAGACTTATTATTTTTTCAAGATTTCAAGATTGGGGGGATCGTAATGTTGCCATTGGATTTTGTCATGTACGAGGGTATGAAACTCACATTTAATGAATAGAACCAAGCCCTCTATGTACCTTGATGTTAGTGATAGTGGTTGTCAATATCCTCTATCTCGACCCTACTAAAAATGTACACGTCACTCGAACAAAATTTTGACTTGACATGCTACATTTTTTCTATCTTATGTTAATGCTTAGAGGGTGATATTAATGATAAAAATCCCAAGATAGGAAATTTTGATGATATGTAGGTATTTGTTGTAGGATGACTTTTTTGGATGCTAGGGGCTGTCTAGAGCCTTTTTGTTGATGTATTCTCAGTTCAGAGATGGATTTCACTCGATGTTAATTTGGTTATGTGCACTCTTACATGCTATATAAATGAGAACTTGTAATTTGTGGACCTATGGTTGATGAAGATTATAACTACTAGATGAATGATGTTTAATTGTTCAATCAATGTTTTTTATCGCAAATTCATCATTCTACATGCTTTTTTTGACATATATGTATCAAAATATATAAAAATATATATTACATAAAATTCACTCCCAACCTTGGAGCTTTTGAAAATGTCACTCCTTGCTCCTTCTTCCACTCCCACTTCCTGATTCTACTCCCACTTCCCACTCCTGCTCCTGCTCCCAAGCAGCCTTGGTCTAGAACATACATGGATCACATTACTAATATCTCTATGATATATGTCTAATGTGTGTGTTAACATTTTTTACCTGTTGCTCAGCTAGTGATCCTCCCAATGATAGGGCAGTAGAGAAGACAACATATATGGTACCTTCACCCTTTCCTTACATTAGTGATGAACATGTTGAATGAAAGTGAAGGAGACAATGAAACTGATTATTGCTTGGTAAGGGCACATGCATGCCACAAGAGATAGTGAAATAGAATATTGTTTGGAACAAGGAGGCACATGCATGCTAAGGGCACACATGTCACACCTTTAGTTAATGCTAGTTTAGATGTTGTTTCAAATTTATCAATTTTAGTTTTGGATAAAGTTTTTCTATTAATAGAGTTTTTATTTTGTTATTCTTAACATGCATGATCTATTATAACTAAGAGGGTGCATATCCTTAGTCAATTTGAACACTTATGCATGAGAAATTCCCATCTTAGATAGAGGACACAGATCTCAAGGAAGTGATGCATGCTTGCAAACTCTATTTCATATTTTGATGGAGACAAACTTACTTGGCACTCTTACCATGCAACTATGGTGTACTAGGTGATCAGATTAGGGCTATGATTTGACGAAGTCCAACCAAATAGGATTTTGCATGTGTCCATATTCATTGTACTTTCTCTCGTCTTCCTATTCTATAAGAAAGATGAAAGGTGAGCCATTGTGTTGGTTATCAAGATTTTATTTTGAAATGTTGTAGTTTATCTTTTTCTATATTCAATAGAAGATAGATGTGCTTGAGAGTTAAAATCTATGTATTTTCCATTCAAATTTTTCGCGGAATGTCTTTGTAAATCAACCAACTTATATCTACGTATTTGTTATTGAAACTTTCAAGTTTTCAACTACCTAGTTTTTAGGTTATTCTTTCTAGGTGTAGAATCTACATAGCATTGTCAATGAAAATAAAGGGATATAAATATAAAGGGTTATAAAAAAATGTTAATGAAAAATGGATACCTACAATATCTAGTGAAAGTAGGGGCTTTTTAAATTCGAAAGGTGTATTGGGTTTGTATTGGTAAGGGGTTAAATAAAGTGATTTTTAGAGGTATTTTCCAATATATAGTCAAATTAAGGATATTGTTTAGTATGCCATGAGGTTCATTGAGTGAAGCCCCTGTGAATTTACTATTGTATTGACCTATTACAAATGTGTTTACCAATGCAAAACCACGTTTATATTTATAATGTCGACTACGTAATAATTCAACATGCGAAAGTTAAAACATGCTTAAAATAAGTCAATTACCAATGAATCGCTAATGGAATCTAGATGGGCTTTCCATTCGTTAATAGGCATTAACATCTCAAAATACTACCTTTTTTTTTCCATTAGTTAATAGGCATTAACATCTCAAATTTTTTTTATTTTTTTATTTTTATTTTTTTAATTTTTAATTTTTAATTTTTAATTTTTTTTTTTTTTTTTTTTTTTTTTTTTTTTTTTATTTTTAATTTTCTTATTTTTAATTTTTAATTTTTAATTTATTTTATTTTATTTATTTATTTTTTTTTATTTTTTTATTTATTTATTTATTTATTTATTATTATTATTATTCTTTTTTATTTATTTTTTTATTTTTTTATTTTTTTATTATTATTATTATTTATTTATTTATTTATTTTTTTCCAGTATGAGAAAAGTTGTATATTAGATAATAAAAATGATGGATCATATACATCAATTGTCTTACATAATGTACATTGTAGCATTCCAGATTACCAAATAGCTTGAAATAGTCAATCCCCTCAAAACTGCCAAAAACCTAGATATAATCCTGTTGCTTAAGAAAAGAAGCTTAATAAAAAAGATCCTCCTAGAAATGTTTGTTCCTTCTAAATCATCATCAGAACTATAAAAAAAAATAGAAAAATATAGCGTCCATGTTTACAGTTCCAATTATCTACACATACAAGTATGGAATTAGTAGTTTTATCAAAAAGCAAAATAGATCGAGAATTGTTGATGTAAAAACTTATCCGGGGAATGAAAAAATCATAGAGTGTGGTTGTTGCGCCTCCATGTAAATGACCATCTAAACTTTACCCGTTTCACCCAGAAGGCCCTCCTTTGAGAGCAAATCCGTTGTCTGATTATATTCTCTTCCTATGTAATTAATAGGAGGACATCCTACTTTTGTCCAGAGGCAATCAATTCTCCTTAACCAGCCCAAAAGGGAGGGACGATTTATGTTGGCATTTCTCTTAACATGATCCAAAATAATATATATGGATCTCTGGGA
The DNA here is from genome assembly GCA_031772625.1 of Pinus tabuliformis. Taxonomy (NCBI): domain Eukaryota; kingdom Viridiplantae; phylum Streptophyta; class Pinopsida; order Pinales; family Pinaceae; genus Pinus; species Pinus tabuliformis. Next base: position 159,656,497 of record CM062819.1, read on the forward strand.
TATTTAAAAAACTTATAAGCCAAATGATACCCCAAAGTGCCATTGCCTCAAACTTGTTGTTGATGCTTATCCTTGCATCCAATATGCCCTGTACTGCAAATCGGGTGACATAACCAGCCATATGCCACATCCACAATTTTTTTTTTGTGAAGCCCCATCGAAGAAGGCGATCAGATATACCATAGGAGGAGCAACACTCTTTTTCTTCTTTTGTTTTTGGAGAGTCTCCTTCACTGGATAAAGTGCCATTAATGAAATTATCTTTTCATATGTAACTCCAAAATCTTCAAAATAATTCTCAAAGATACGTTTGTTCCTCCATTTCCATATAGTCCATAATACAAATAGAGGAACGTTCCTCCATGCCAATTTTTTATTAAGCCACCATCTCAAACAATCTGCAACATTTTGAAATTGAAGGTGAGGAAAATCATAATAAGCAGCAAGTTTAAACCATACCTTGGAAACATGTTGACATGACAGAGTTAGATGTGCATTGTTTTCTGCCTCCTGCTCGCAAATAACACATATGCTAGGACCATACCATTGACGTTTTTGCAGATTCTCCCATGCTAGATTCTTGTTGTGGAAAACAAGCCATGTAAAGCAGATGATTTTACATGGGACATGACATTTCCATAAATCAAATAACATCGGATCCACCACATATCCGCCTTCTACCTCACACAGTTTATCATATATGTCTACAACCACAACATTTGCAGATTTCATTTTCCCAGACCAAATAAGTCTGTCATGATGGACCTCCCTACAAATCCCAGCAGCTTTTAAAACATCAATAATGAACATCCATTCATCCGCCATTTGTCTTGTCATCCCCATCTGTAATGGAGAGTTCCATATAGGAAAGTGGTCACTCCATGTTCGAATCAATTGATTCTAGAACAAATAGCCTTTTCTAAGAAGAGCCAGGTGCAATGGTTCAGAGAAAAGGCATCCCCCATTTGTTCCATATATCTTATCAAGGCCAATAATCATGGGGTGTCCAAATCCCATGTTCCACTTGAGATGATTGAGGAAAAAATTTCCCACTTTTTGAAAGCTTCTCCATATAGCCGAGCCACCTAAAATACTAATGGAATTTTTACGAAACCAGCAAGTGAAACTTTTATTCTTCATATACTTTTGGTGGATCATCCTACACTGTACACCAAATCTCAAGACATCCTGCCACAGAGATTTCGCTAATAATTCTTTGCCAAATAGTTTAAGGTTCATGATACCCCATCCCCCTCTCATCTTTGAGCATGCAATATGGCTAAATTTAGTAAGGTGATATTTGTGCTTTCATTTACAACTAGCCAAAATAAAATTTACCATAATTCTGTTTATGTTATTTATAGTTGCCAATGGGATATGAGATAAGTGAGCCCAGAAAATGCCTAGTTGAGTTAGCACTGCCTTTGTCAGAGTCACATGACCACCCATGGATAAACAACAAAATTCCTAGCCAGAAATTCTCTTGAAGAACTTATCAACCAGCCATTGCCAGTCATTGTTTCTATAACAATTTGGTTTTATATGGTAGCCGAGATATCAGAATGTATAAAAATACTATCTTCATAAATCACAGTGTATTGTTTAGCCATAGAATCCAACAATACCATGAGAACAATGGATGTGGGATTTGACTTGGTGGTTCGTTGTTTCATCAATGGTAACAAAGAATAAACATTGTAAACTACCCCACCAAGATTAGTGTCGATAACTAGATCTAGATCTCCAATATTGATTTCATCCATGTAGCCTATTCTAACTATTCTTGTGTTGTAGATAACAATGTTAAAAGGTCACCACTTGTGACACTCCTTTACAGTTGTTGAAATGGATTCATAGTCCCCTACATCTGCAACCTTTTTTCAAACTTTATCCAGAGAATATTTCCGTTGTTAAGAATGTCTCAGATAACGCCATATATTTGAGAAGAACTGTTAGAGATGAGGGTCACACATCCTCCCTCTTCCCAAAGATCACGAAACAGATAATGTTGATTAGTTTCCAGATCACTATTACCATCCTAGCATCATTTTTTATTACGTTTGACTCATGTATAATATGCATAATCTATGGTTGTAATATATAGATATTGAACCAATAGTTAAAAGACAACCAATCCTCTTCGCATTTAATAGGTATTTGGTAAGAAAATGAAACAACCAACTCTATGAATTTTAATAAGAAATTAGTAAGGAAATAAAATATCAAGCTTATCCAAAAGGAGATACCACTCCCTTTAAGACCTCTACAGAGAGAAAGATAAATATCAATTCAAAGCTATAAGCAATACTAAGGTGTACGGGGTGCTTCCATGAAAAATACTTAGAGGATTTATTAAGGTGTATGAGGTGCTTTCATAAAAAATACTTAGAGGATTTATTCTTGGTCAAGGAAGAATGATATCAGTAACCTAAATGGAAGTTTCAAAAATTGTTCAAAACCAAGTCGAAGTTTCTACGAAGCTCTCAACTCCATAATTGTTTCTTGCTATCGTCAACTGAAGCTAACTATTTTGTATTATGTAAAGCAATTTAATCCAATAATCTTTTTCATATTATTCAAATAAGTAATGACAAACATTTCAAAATTAGACATGGGTTCTAGAGATACTACAACATCTTATTGTTTCCACTCAAGGGCCAGATATGGTTCTTCTTTTTTCTCTTCATAGTATGAATCACCATAGCCAAAACTCCACCTAAATTGCCTCCACCATTGGATCACTTTGTGTCGTTGTGTGATCTTAGTAGTAACTCTATACGTTTTGTTTTCCAACACCACAAAATGTCAATGGAGACCTAGAGTAATGAATTAGTCAAATGCAATCTTCAAATTCCAAAGTAGTTTGCAAGTGCTCTTAATTTGCAATCAGACAATGAAGTGTTAGAGATAATGGAGAATATCCTAGAATAGTGAATTGGTTCACGGTACCTCAGGATAGGAATTAGCTTCTATGTTTTAGGGTATGGTTCTAACTTCCCTGAAACCATGATTGCTATATAATGTGTGATGTACATTGAGTATGTATAGAATTCTGTAGAGCCAGACTCTCCTAGTTCAGACTTTATGTCGTAGAGCTGACCAGTGGTTGTCTTTTATTAATTCAAACATTGCTTTTTAACATGGTATCAGAGCGACATGGCTGAGAAACCTGTTCGTTGAGTGAAGGATTTGCCCGTCGCGCATGAGGCGAAACCGTCTCATGGTTTGGAGGAAGCATCGTGCAGATCCCACTCTAATACTTCCCACAAGATGTCGTGAATCCGTGTTGGATAATCACGCCAACCATCACGAATCCGTGTTGTATAATCGCGTCGACCGTGCAAAAAAAAAAAGAGGTGGTTGCGCGTCTCTGTTTTGGAATTGGTTGTGGTAATAAGCTATGGGATTAACCTGCTCAGAGGTCGCTTGGAGTAAGGTTGCTCTGATTTTGGAGGTCTGCGTAGAGGCTAGTGGCTAAAGTGCCATTTTTTATTTTCATCGAGGCTGTGGATTGGCATGGATCACAATAAGGGATCTGCTTGAGAAGGAATCCATGAGCAAAAATCGAACTTGCGGAGATCAATGATTTCTATCTTTGACATAGATCTGGGGTAGATATATTTTTTTTACCTGTCAATTTTTTTTTTAATTGCCAAGATGAATAATCAAATGATTGAAGCATACTTGAAGGAGCATAACAAGCTCAATGGCTCCAATTATGCGAATTGGAAATTCAAGATGCGGACTCTGCTAGAAGTGCAGAGTGCTAGGACGATTGAAAATAGGGATGAGCAGAAGCCAGTAGCTGGATCAGCATCGATCCTAGACTGGGAGAAGCGAGAAGGTAAAGCAAGGACGTTGCTGAAGATGTAAGTGAAAGACTACATCATACCACATATCAGAGAATGTAAATCAACAAGTGAAATTTGGGGAATATTGAAGGATTTGTATGAGATCAGGAATATAAATCGTCTTCTGTTCCTGAAGAGAAAGATCTTATCCCTGAAGATGGAGGAAAATGAAATAGTTGCTTCCTTCATGGCGAGGATCAAAGGGGTAAAGAACAAATTGGCGGACATTGGTGAAACAATTGCATATACAGATCTAGTAACCATTACCATGAATGGTGTGACTGATGACTACCAAATGTTTATCACTGGGATAAATGAGAGGGAGAAGATCCCAAAGTTTGAAGAACTAACAGGAATATTAATGCAATAAGAAGAAAGAAGATTGACTCTGAAGCCCTAGAGTGTCGAACTTGCATTGATGGCGAAAAAGAACTTCTTCAAAGGAAAAGGAAATCCGCAACAACAAAATGGAGGAAACTCACAAAAAAGACCAAATCAGACTCAAGGTATGCATCCGAATAGAGACAACTCTAAAATTAAATATTTTTATTGTGGAAAACTTGGTCATATCACTAGGGAGTGCAATAAGAAGAAATATCATGAACAACAGCAGAAGCATAAAAGACATGCAGGTCATCTCACAAATGATAATCATGAGTAGAACTTCAAATTGTTCATGGAAGACTTTGATGAGAATGTTGATGCACACATCTAGTATGTAGATTCGGGAGCATCAACACATATGACGGGGAACAAGCAATGGTTCGAAGATTTTAAAGAAATCAACGACGGAGCACAAATCTACCTAGGTGATGATAGAAGTCATTAGTTCAAAGGCTGTGGAAAAATTCTGTCATTTTACCTAATGGTACTGTAAGAAAAATTTATAATGTCATGTATGTGCCTAGTGTAACAAAGAACTTGATTTTTGTATCCATGATTACAGATCAAGATCTTAAAGTTGTATTTTTTAAATCTAAATGTTATATTAAAGATCTGTTAGATGGCATGAAGACTATTGCTACATGAATTCGAACAGGAGGTCTGTACAAATTGGATGTAAGACCAGCACCAGTTCGAGCTTTGATAGCAACAAGTTTGACTACAGAAGAGATGTGGCATTGGAGATTTGGTCATATCAACTACAATGATTTGTTTTTACTTAAGAAAAAGGAAATGGTAAGAGATCTTCCTATGTTAAAACAAGTGCATAATGATTGTGATGCTTGTACATTAGGAAAGATGCACAAAGAGGAATTCCCTATTCGAGTAGAGAAGAAACAAAGAGAAATACTTTAATTAGTGCACACAGATCTTTGTGGACCCATGCAAACAAAGTCATTAGGAGCTGCATTGTATTTTTTACTGTTTATTGATGACTACACAAAGTTTTCTTGGGTGTTTTTTTTGAGTAATAAAAGTCACACATTTGAATACTTTAAGCAGTTCAGAAATATGATTGAAAAGAAAATAGGGAAGTATATAAAAATTCTCTACTCCGATCAAGGGGGGAATACAGGAAGGATGAGCTTATCAAGTATTGTAAAGGCCATGGGATATTATAGCAATTCACAGTACCCCATACTCCTCAGTAGAATGGTGTAACGAAAAGAAAGAATAGAACATTGGTGGAATGTGCTAGGAGCATGTTGAAAGGTAAGGATATTTCGAATGGTTTTTGGGCTGAAGCATTGAATACTGCAGTTTATTTGGAAAACAGGAGTCCTACAAAGAGTCTTGAGTTTAAAACTCCTTATGAAGCATTATATGGATTTCAGCCTGCAGTAAAACATTTAAGAGTGTTTGGATCTAAATCATTTGCCCATATTCCAAAGGAAGATAGAAGAAAACTAGATTCAAAAGCCATCAAATGTACCTTTATAGGGTATTGTTCATAATATAAAGCTTACAGATTATTTAATCCCCCTACTCACAAGATTTTTGTTAGTAGAGATGTCATATTCCATGAGCAGGATCATGAAGAATCTCATAAGCGCAATGAGGAATGGGATATTTCATTCTTGGTGGAAGAAGGAAGTGCTGAATCAGGTGACAGAAATGAGCAGCAGCAGATGCAATAGCAAAAACAGCAGTAGCAGCAAGAAGAAGGAAAAGAAGATGATGTAGCTATCAAGCCAAGTCTAGAAAATGATGATCAGACAAGGTTTGAAGCTACCCCACCACCTAGGAGATCAGGTAGGAAAGCTCAGTTGCCGGCAAGATATAGGGAAAAAGCTTTTATGACTAGTATGATGAATGTTGTTGAACTTTCTAGTTATAAGGAAGCAAATGAATGTAGTGAATGAAAACAACTACGGAATAGGAATATGAATCTATAATCAGGAACAACACTTGGGAGCTGTTGAAATTCCTAAAGGGAAACAAACCATAGGTTGTAAATGGCTGTAAAACCAAATATTAATGCAGATGGAACCATAGATAAATTAAAAGCTAGATTGGTAGCAAAGGGGTATTCACAAAAAGAAGGCATTGACTATGAAGAAACCTTTGCCCCTGTAGCTAAACTAAATACCATCAGAACGTTGATTGCTTTAGCTACTAAGAAACATTGGATGATTCACCAACTAGATGTAAAGTCTGCATTTTTAAATGGAGAATTGAAAGAGGAGGTTTATTTAGAGCAACCTGAGGGGTTTGTCCAGAAAGGGAAAGAACATTTAGTCTGTAGATTAAAGAAAACTCTTAATGGACTAAAGCAAGCACCCAGGTCCTGGTATGAAAAGATTGATACATTTTTCTGCAACTTGGCTACAACAGAAGTAAAAATGACCCTAATCTGTATACCATGAAAGATGAACAGGGGCGCACAGTGTTGATTTCTTTGTATGTAGATGATCTAATTATGATAGGTGATGCTATTGCTCTAATCAAATCGATCAAGCAAAAAATATCACAGGTGTTCGAAATGAAAGACCTTAGTGAATTAAGATACTGTTTAGGTCTTGAGATTTGGAGAGATCCAGGACAAACTATTTTGTCCCAGGGTAAGTATGTCAAAGCTCTACTGGAAAGATTCAGGATGGATCAGTGTAAGGTTGCAGCAGTACCATTACAACAAAACATTAAACTTCAGAGTCAGGATGGCTTTAAAGAGGAAAATGTGACACTTTATAGACATCTGGTTGGGAGCCTAATCTACCTGACCACTACTAGACCAGATTTGGCTTATGCAGTTAGTGTGCTAAGTCAATACATGTTCAAGCCGCTTGAGAGTCATTGGAATGCAAAAAAATGTGTTTTGAGGTATCTACAAGGTATTGTAGACTATGATATTATTTATACTAATTCCTCTGATGTTAGATTGACAAGATTTATAGATTCAGACTGGGATGGAAATGTAGAGGACCGTACAACCATAACAGGCTATGGATTCAACATTGGATCTGGGGTGATTACATGGAGCAACAAGAAACAAAACACAGTTACCTTGTCTTCAGCAGAAGTAGAGTATCAAGCTATGTGTGCAACAACATGTGAGGCAGTTTGGTTGCATAGAATTCTCAATGATGTTGGGGAAGAACAGAAAGATGCAACAATAATCAGATGCGACAATCAAAGTTCAATCAAACTTGCTAATAATCTGGTGTTTCACAAGAACACTAAACACATTGATACACAATTTCACTTCGTCAGGGAGAAAGTGCAATCAAAAGAAATCCATCTTGTATATTGTAATACATGTGATAATGTTGCAGATATTTTCACTAAGCCTCTTGACAAAATTGAGTTTGAAATTTTTAGGCAGATGTTAGGCATATTTGTGAACCCCTTCTCCATTAAGGGGGAGTGTTAGAGATAAGGAAGAATATCCTAGAATAGTGAATTGGTTCACAGTACCTCAGGATAGGAATTAGTTTGTATTTTCTAGGGTACGGTTCTAGCTTCCCTAAAACCATGATTGCTATATAATGTGTGATATACATTGAGTATGTAGAGTGTTCTGTAGATCCATTCTCTCCTGGTTCAGGCTCTTTGTCGTAGCGCTGACCAGTGGCTATTTTTTATTAATACAAACATTGCTTTTTAACATGAAGACCTACCACCACTTGAACATGGAGTGGAAGCCTACACGTGCATAATAACTTGATAAGCTCGGTCGACGACCTACAAAATTAGAATGCAAGAGCCGTTCACGATCACAAAATCTATTGAGCATTGAAGACTTCATTAAATTACACCTACTACCTAAACTGCAATAAGACCCACTACTGGTTCCTCAACCTTTATGAAATTTACATGGAAAGAAAACAAAATCTACCTTGGAAATCATACATGGAAATTCTATTGCCAGGAATTTTATTTCGCAGCCTTACATTGTGTTATATATATATATATATATATATATATATATATATAGAGAGAGAGAGAGAGAGAGAGAGAGAGAGAGAGAGAGAGAGAGAGAGAGAGAGAGAAATAAGTATAATAAAAATTAACATTTTTTTTTACCCCTGATTTTGTCCTCACACTTTTAAGACGTGCTAATTTCCTCTTGAGAGGTTATGACTCGTTGAATTTTGACCTTGGTAGCTAGCAAGGTGAATTTGTGCAATATTTTTTTTTTAATCATTTATTTCAATGGTGTTGATAAATGTTGTTTTTATTTAATATGTAATTTTTATATAGAAAGTAGGATACTTATAACCCAAAATGTTGTGTAAATATTATATTTTATTTTTGTGTATTTTTAAAAGTTTCTTGTGATTAGATATTTAAGAAAAAAATGAAGTGTTATAAATAGCAATGTGGCTTGGATATTTTTAGTGTGATGAGTTGCTTCTTAAAATAACATCTCTTTCTTGCAAAAGGTCACTCTTCAGTACAATTTTTTAGCCTTCAATATTTTTCATGCAATGTATCACAAGAAAATGAAAATCATTTTGATACACTAAAACAAAAATCATATGTTGGAAAAAACAAAAATCATATCTTGGAAAAAAAAAACATATTGATACATAAAAAAATTAAAAAATTAAGAAAATTAAAAAATTAAAAAAAATTCTTTCATGTCACAACAAAATATCTATTTATTGTGATAATTGCATCACAGTAAAATCAAGTTTTCTACAACAAATAACATACCACCAAACATTTACTTCATCTACTAGTCACACCCACATCTCAAAAGGCGTGATAAACATTCAATTAAATTGATACACATGAAACTGCATACCTCTTTTGTTAACTTACTTATTATACCTTCAAAAACAATTTTTAATTTTAGTGCGATATATATATATATATATATATATATATATATATATATATATATATATGCTTTTGTAATTAGGATTCATTTGAAAATAAGATTCATCCATTAAGATAATCATATTTTCAAAGAAAATTAATCATTTATTATTTATAATAATATAAATATAAATTGTTAATTAAATTCTCACATATGATATATTAACTATATAAAATAAATATTTTGTATAATATTTTTCTTAATAATAATCAACTAAATTAATTTTTAAATAAATTATTAATTCTCCATTAAAAATATAATATAATTACTTAATATTATTAGTTCCTCCTCCTCCTCCTCTTCCTCCTTCTTCAATTATAATATAATAATATTAAATGTCAAGTTACTTAGTTGACTCCTCCTCCTCCTCCTCCTCCTCCTCCTCCTCCTCCTCCTCCAATTTTAATATAATAATATAAAATATCCTCCTCCTCCTCCTCCTCCTCCTTCAATTATAATATAATAATATTAAATGTCAAGTTACTTAGTTGACTCATTCACCTTTATGTTCTCACTTATACCTAATCGATAACGAACCTGAGTGGCTTCTTTAGGTCCAATTCCACCAATTTCGGTTGGGGCGATTCTTACTTGTTCATTGGGAACTAATCTCGCTCCTAAGATATGTGACATTGTTGATTGATTCTTTCCCTGGTCCTGCCGGCTGGAATCATGAATAGGTTCGCTCTTATCCGATCCGAATATTATTTTCAAATGAATGTGGGAAGCACCATAGCTAGCTCGATCATAGGAAGGTTCGATCATAGATAGCTAGTGGTGTTTAGTCCGATTGATCATACGACGGTACAGAAGATATAAAGCACAAGCTCGCCTGAGCATAGCGAAGGGTCCCGTCGCATTCCAAGAACCTCATATTGGGGGGGGGTCTCGCGTTGACACGCCCTACGGCCTCCTGTTCGGGTTGGTTATGTTTTCAAGCCCTCGTTCGGTTGTACCACATCCTGCCCGAACCGAAGTCACCTGACTAAAGCGGTAATCAAATCCTCAGATATACGAAATTCCACTCTGATGAATGACGAGATCATCATCATCATCAATAATTTAATTTAAAATTATAATATAATAATATTAAATTTCAAATTTCAAAACAATATAGTTTTATTGTAATAAAAAATATTTCCGTATAAACAACAACACCACCCACATAAAAAAAACCATACCCTCGTAAACGACAACACCACCAATATAAAGAACCATACCAGTACAAAGGAGCACAATAATAATCATAAACATATATTAGTTATCACCAATATTTCCTTATAATCATAAACGTATATTATTTATCACTAACATTTCCTTATAAATAATAAATTTAAAAGTAAAATAAAAATAGATATTATAGAATTTTATTTTAATTTAAAATTATAATATTAAAATATAAAAATTTAAAGTTTCAATAATAAAAAAATCATTTCCTTATAAACAAGGACACTAGTATAAAGAACCATACCCTCAAAACAACACCACCACCAATATAAAGAACCATAGTATTACAAAGGAGCACAACAATAATCATAAACATATACTTATTTATCATCAATTTATGGATTGTTGTTTATAGATTACCCTAAATACAAAGTTAGGTAGACTAGCCTCCATGGGGGGATATGTGCTATTTATTTATCACTTATTATACTCCTAGAAGTATAAACGATATGTCAATTACAGCAGCTTCAATAGTTTACTCCACGTGTTCTTTGGCACATAGAACGCTACCTTTGTATTAAAACTAAAATTAGATAATGTTTGTCAACGTCAGATAAAGAAAGTAGAGAGATGTTGTACAACCTTAGTCATGGGCATTGTGGATCTTGAAATGATCCAATACAGTTTTCTTTATCAATCCCTGGCTCCAAAAAACTCCAAGGAATTCGTCAAACGTATGTCCACGGTACTGAGCTGGATGCGCTTCATCAACCAGGGATGGTGCAGGAGCAATAAACGCATCCACTGAAGGATTGTAAAACGTAGGAATTGATATACGTGCACTCGTCGCGTTTGTTACTGCTCGATGCTCAACACTCCTGAATCTCCCATTGCTGATCACCTTTTTAATATATTCAAATCAAAAAAAGGAACACACAAGTATCATGATTAAGTCTATCTGCAACTTTTACAAAGATTGAAAACTATGTTTTATGGGATCTGCGTAGTTTTTACAAACCTGCAACTGATCTCCCAAGTTGACAACGAAGGCATTACGTACTGGTTCTACAGCAACCCACTTTCCATTTTTTAGAACTTGCAGGCCGCTCACATCGCCTTGCATCAAAACAGTGATGCCCCCAGCGTCTGAATGGCCTGGTATACCAAGGGTAAGATCTGGATTTGGGCATAGAAGATAATAATTTATAACCATCAATTGGTCGTGTTTTCCAAATTTTTATCCAGGTAATCAGACTCCGGCTCTAGAGCTTCTGAGATGGCTGTCAGCAGCTTTAAGCATAGTGCTCTCATCTCCAAAGCGTACTTGCCAGCGACCTCCCTGTGAATAAAAAGAAGGCAAAAGCTAAATCATAACAAGTTACATGACATATCCGATGAGTTGTGTCTAAAAAATTGCTGTTTACCGACCTGTAGGCTGCAGGTTTTTGAGGCCAAGAACCGATGACTTCCTCTAAAGGATGACAAGGATGTCTGAGATAGTCCTTCCAGTCATGGACTTTCTCTTTGCTAACATTCGTGCTGGTCGAGAGCCGAACGAGCTGCCTTGGGTTCTCTGAGTAAAGACATGCTCGATCTTCCACGGGCATTTCGAAGAATTCTTTGCCGATATCCATCATGCTTTTCATGACAGTCTCTGGCATGCCATGGTTCACTATCTGTTCTTCACCGTATCAACCATATTGTGGTCAACAAAATATACAGTCACTCAAATATTCAACTTCATGCTCTCTCGGTATATTAATTCCAGTATATGACTAACTATTAAAGAAATTCCAATATATGATCAGCTATTTCTGGATCATAGATCTACTATTTTATGGAACAATTTAATTAGTGGATAGTTGAATTTGAAACAAGAATTTGGTAACTCTTAAAACCATCCAGCTTTTCAAAATAATTCCAAACCATTAACCAATAAAAAGTAAATTTGTGTTTCACTCACTCCATTTATTTTTATCGGTGTTCCAAAAACAGGAAACATTAAAGAAAAGTCATGAGGATGAAAAACTGTTAGGGTTTGACATATATACCTGGAAAAATCCATCCTCCTCACAGGCACTGCTGATTTGTTGGAGTACCTTTGTTCTGTTAGGGCCATCTAGATCTTTGATATCCACCACCCGAATGCTGTCAGAATAACAGACCTCAGACATGCAAGGGCGTTCGTTGGGAGGCAGGATAAACTTCTCCTGGACTTGAAGATTCTTAACTCCATTCGACATTAGCTTCTCAATAATTCCACTCATACCATCATGATTCTGCTCAACTGGAATTGCAGATGCCATCGTTCTTTCTTTTCTTTGCGTATTGAGGCTCAACACACTTTTCACTGGAATAAGTTTCCCAACGCAATATATAGAAAATTTCTTTGGTTGATGCTTGAATTGGCCAACTATATTGTCGTTGTCCACAATAAATAGCTCAATATTTTATAATTTTTTCGTCTTCTGTCAAACACACGAGATGCCTTAAATTCAAAACCCCGGCCTTCCCTTTTTCAGTAAGAAAAAAAAAACTCTATTATATTCATAGATATTTGGATCATGAAGAGAGATCATGAGAAAAAAATATAAGATCCCAAAAACATACAAGACAAAGGGATGATATAGATCCATATTAGATCAGAATATGACAAAACACTGTCTCAGAATATAACGATGTGCTGAATACTAGCATCTGAAATAGATGAAGATGATAGAACATGATGAAACACAGAGGAAATATAGAATATAACAGGTTCATGTTGTGTACAATATATGAGGATCAAAAATATTGAAGAAGCAGGTTTATACAACGTACCAGATATGAGAAGAGAGTTACTTATGCTATGTATCGGGGAGGCAGAATTCTTGAATGTTGTGGTGAATTTCTCCAACAGTGATGTGTTGGAAGGAACTAATTCCAACTACACACAGCCATAATTCAACATAAGCTTTAAATGCTGGATTTAGAATTCAACAAATGTATTAAATGTAGTTTCTAGAGATCGTTGACAAAATGGGCAAGCTTCCTGAAGAAGCCACCGCCCCATCAGACTCCAGAAAGTTCTTTGTGATGTATAAAAACCTGTTCAGCAAATGAATGAAGACAAGTTGAAAGTTTCTGTGTTTATGTGTGAGCTGTATAATCTCTGATATGGTATCAGCACTGAGGGTTTGAGCTCGGTGTGTAATGCATTTGTATTTCGGGGTTGCCGAATCGCCCATCATTGCGTCAGCGTAGCTTTTTGTGAGTGCTGAGTGCCGCTGCCGCTGAGGAGTGCTGAGTGCCGCTGAGTGCTGTGAGTGCTGTTGGAGATGCCGAGAGCTCTGAGTGCCGCTAGGGTGCTACTAAGTGCCACTGGGAGGAGTGTCGTTGTTTGAGTGCTATGGGAGTGTGAGTGCTGCGTGAGGGGAGCCAGAGTCTGCGTGTTTTCTGCAAAGGTTTCAGCTTAGTTTCACATCTCAAGGCTGGTCTGCGCTTGGAGGAGAAGATTGACTGTGTGTTGTGTTCTGAGTTTGAGGGTTTCCGCTGTATCCACTGTGTGAGGAAGAGCGAGCATTGTGGAAGTGCCACCATATGAGGATCTAGTGTGGCTTAAAGAACTGTTGTGCGTGTGCGACCATGTGAGGAGCCAGTGTGGCTTGAAGCATTGTATGACGAGGGCGCCAATTTGCCAGCCCATTTGAGCCATTGTGTGAAGCTGTGTAGAGGAGCAGTGGCGTGGAGGAGCCGCCTTGAGAATCAGCCAACAAAGGCTGTAAGGAGAAGCAGACTGTAGAATCCGTAGCTTGAGAAAAAGAGGTGACCTGTGAGGTCACAAAGCAGGTGTGAGGATGAGTTGTGAAGAGCTATGAGATAGCTCAATGAGTGCTGTGAGTTGGAGCTGTGTGCTCTGAGTTGGAGTTAACAGTCAGAGCTCAGTGGTGTACGCTGGAGCGTTGTTGAAAGAGCCAAGTGAGTTGTGAGAAGATATGAGCTCAGGTGAGCTATGTTTGGCCAGGGTTGTGAGGGCTCTGTGGTGTGAAACGCAGGTAGAGTCTGCCCGTGGTGTGTAGATTGGTGCGGCCAATCAAGCCGCACTGTGGAGTGTGTAGTGTGTTGTGATTAACTGGTTAGAGGAGCCGTTGAGCTGCTGCGTTGAGTGCTGTCTAGAAGCGTTGATGTCATGTTTGTGTTGGCTGTTAGAGTGCTAAGGTGAGTGCCAAGAGGAGGCACTGTTAAAAGTAGCGTGTGATTGTTGTGTGACTAAGTGCTAAGTAACGTTGTTGTGCTGCCATTAAGTAAAAGTGCAACACTGTCAAGGAAGATTGTAGCCCATGGAAAGTATTTGTAGAGTGGAAGCCGCAGAAATCCATTTGAGCGTGAAGGAGCCTCAAAGCCGAGGAATTTCAAGGAAGAGTGCCGAGGAGAGCCAAGGATTTATGCTATGTGTTTCGGCAAGTGAGGCGGAGGAGAGCGTGGAATTTCTTTGTGAGCAATCAGACCGAGAGAAAGAGATTGCTGCGAGAGGTGCAACATGGTGCTTTGAGTGTGGATTATGTTTTGAGCAATGTTGCTCTTACCGACTTGGTGAAGTCTGTTGCTAAGTCTGTTATGTGAAGATTAGTGATGTTGTTTGTGCCTGTTGTGGATCACAACGTCTTTAGTTGTGTTAAAAGAAGAGTGATGGGTCAACAGAGGAGACGGTCTTGAAGAAAATTTAAATAGGTAAGGAGAAAGAATGAAATGGCAATAGTTGCAGAAGAATATGAAATGCTTCAAGCCAAAGTAGATCTGAATGAGATAGAAGAATTTGAAGACACTAATGCAATACTGAAACGATTAATGCCAGTTTTATGAATTTTCTCAGGTAAACATTTCAAACTTTGGGCAATAAAAATGGAGGGATTGTTTGGTTCAGTTAATTTATGGCAATTTGTTCAAGGAATTTCCATAAATGCCAATGATAAAAGTAGAGGTGCAATAGAATTGTTTCTCATCATATCACCTTTAGATGAAAATATTTTGTCTAGTATAAATTTGTATGAATTTGGTGAAATATGTGATGCAAAAATATTTTGGGATATTCTTGAAATGAAATACAGTATGGAGGGTACTAAGGAAGCTAAAGTTGATGAAGGTGTTGTTGCTAAAGGTGATTGTGTTGAAAGCATCATAGCTGGGATTAAGGCTGAAAGCATGTCTTTAGCTGACAATAGAGTAGTATGTGATATTAAGGAAACATCCTGTGATGTAGAGATCTATGAAGTCAAATTTGATGACAATTATGTATCCCATGATGAGTGGTTAAATATGATGCATGAAAAGCATCTTATTGATGAGTTGTTGTTTGGTGAGAAGAGTTGCCTACCTCCATACACAAATCAAATGCAGGACAACATGTTTGCAGCAACAGAATTGAGGAAAGAGGACATGAATCAACTATGTCAGCAAAGAAAAATGAAGGAAGCAAAGCTCTTTCCAAAGAGCACGATGACAAAAATCAATATGGTTCTGTTTATGAATCTAACATTGTTTTTGAGTGTGCAGATATTGACAATCAGGAAGAAGCAACAAAACTTGAAGAAATTGGAAGCATTAAGGACAAGTATAAGTCCCAAAAACTTGAATTAAATTACCTTGTTCGGGGTCTTGCATTGCATCCCAATCTGGAAAAAGTTGTTGATGTTAAGTACATAAGCAAAGAGCAGAGGAATTCTTTTAGGAAAGCCAGAAAGGTGAATTTGAAACTGCACCAGCAAATGAACAAGCATGGACCCTTTCACAAGAAGGCAAAAATGAAATGTTTTGTAAGCCTAGCTGAGACTTAGACCAGCAAGCAAGTTAAAGTTTAGGTCGTCGTGATTAAGAGTATAGTATCTTGTTTATTGTGATATAGTATATTTGTTATATAGTTGGAATTAAGGGGGAGTGATGGAAGGAACTAATTCCAACTACACACAGCCAAAACTCAACAAAAGCTTTAAATGCTGGATCTAGAATTCAACAGATGTATTAAATATAGTTTCTAGAGATCGTTGACAAAATGGGCAAGCTTCATGAAGAAGCCACCACCCCATCAAAGTCCAGAAAGTTCTCTGTGATGTATAAAAACCTGTTCAGTGGATGAATGAAGACAATTTGCAAGTTCCAAGTTTTTGTGTTTATGTGTGAGCTGTATAATCTCTGATATGATGGAAACCTGCCAAAATTCGTTTGGAGAGGAAAGACCTTCTTTAGACAGTGCCTTCCTTGGCCAAAACATGAAGTTGTGAAATTGTATTAAAATTTGAAAGTCTAGCCATGTGATTAAACGGCCGAAATCCGTGCGAAGATGATGTTTCCTCACTTATTTATTGAATGATTCTGTTTGAATTTTAAATTTATTATTGAAGATGATGTTTCTCACTTGTTTATTGAATGATGCTGTTTGAATTTTAAATTTATTATTGAAGATGATGTTTCCTCACTTATTTATTGAAGAAGATGCTTTTGTCATTTATTTAGTGAATAAAATAGATAACCATTAATATTTTTCAAAATTTTATTTTATTTTTAGTAATTATGAAAAATACTTTATCAAAATAGAGGATAAAAGTCAATGGTGTTTTGTGCTTTATATAATTATTAAAAATATATTAAAGTCAAATATTGTTAATATTAAAATTATTTTGTATTATAAAATTTAATTATTTTCTAATTTGAATTTTAAAATAACTTGACTCAAATAAATTATATAAATTATAAATATTAATATTTTCTAATTTAAATGTTAAAATAACTTGAGTCTAATAAATTAAATAAATTATATAAATTATAAATATTAATATTTAATTTTGTATTAATTTATTAGAAGTAAAATAATAGCTGAATGGATACATTGTTAACCTGCTTTTAGTTAAAGAATTTTTTATTTCCATTTTCAACCATAGCCAGCTTGTAAATTTTTCATGTCAGTGTTTTGTTTTTTCCTCCTCTACGTTGGGAAATAATTCTGGGTGGTCTGTCTTTTGTACCCTCCCTTTGAGTTTAAATTATTTACCTTTGTCTCGTGAATTTCCTTTGACCTTCCTTTGACTCTCCTTTCTCTATTAGTATTTTATCTCTACACTCAGCCTTTTCACTAGAGTCAACCTCTTCCTCTCTCTTTTATGTATTCCACTTCTCTTTTCACCCTCTGTGCGTCTCATGTCATGGATACACATTGTCTCTCCACTACTTAGCTCTTTTCACCCTCTGTGTGCCCCACTGCTGCCACCAATGCATCCCCCTCCTCTGTCAATCAAACGTATGCTCATGCTGCGGCTCACATGTCATGCTCAAACACCATGATATCATCCCTGAAACAGTCCAGAGAGTGATTTTCTAATGTTGACGTGTTAGAGAGTGATTCAGGATAAGCATCTTTTTAAATGGAAATTATTAATCTATTTGGGCATATCAAAATTCTCATAAATATGGTTTTCATGGATAGAGAAGAGACTCGGCATAATTTGAGTGGAAATTGGTGGCTATATATTTTTTCCATAAAAAAATTATTAGTACAATTAATTTTTATTGTATATAACTATTTATTAGTTTTTATAATAGTGATTTATGGTATTCACACATTGTTTTTGTAACCTATAGTATTGGGCATATGACGGAAGTGCATGACTCTAGGTGAAAGACATCATAAATAATATGAATATAGGCCTTCACTTTTGTAAAAGAATGATTTTTTTTATCTGGAATGTAGTCTGATGATTTTTTTACCAATGATTTGAGTGGAAATTGTTGGCTATCAACCTTTTCCATCAAATCACCATGGTCAATAATTATTTTCTATTGTTGGTGGTTACCAAAACCATGGGCTTGGAAACAATCAATAGTAGAAAACAAATATTTTCTACTATATTTCATGTGACATCCATATTGTATGTGACTTATTTTCTAATAGAGAAAAGTACATGCATTAAAAACAACTCAATATTTCATGTGACATTCTTTTTTCGTTAAAATTTCTTCTATTTCTAACCTGAATTACAATTATAATTTGAAATAAAGCTTCTAGTAACTCTCAATTTACCAATCGTGCATGGAAATCATAAGAAACATTCACAATATTATATGAAGAACAAATGGGTACCTACTTTATATGCATTAAAAAACGCTTCTACTACTTAATGTGAATTACAAGTGTAATCTTAGTTAGATCTCCAATATATCTTAAACCATATTTTCATTTTATTTTTTAGAACTATTAAATGTTATTATGTCCTATCTCATTTTATGGTTAGCATTGTAATAAAACTATTCATTTTGCTGTAGAATTAGTACTAACATGTACTATTGATATTTTTTCTAGAACGGTACATGTAATGACCATGAAGATGATGATACAGACTATGTTTAGATTACATCATATATCAGAGATGATGATGATGAGGATGGCAACGGCATTGGTGATGAATATGTGGATGATATTATTAGGATGGTCATGATGATGATCATGGAAATGATAATGGGGATAATCTTGACTATGATTTTCATGATGCTAGCTAGCCATGCATTATTTTTTATATTTAGATGGGATTCCTTAATATGGTAATCATACATTTGAATTTTAGTTGATTTGAATAATGATGATGATTCGAATAATGATGATGATGAATATGTTGAAAATTGTTTACATTTTTTTATGAAGAATTATTGTGTATGATGAGATTCCTATTCTTTTATGCATGTTGTGAATTTACCTTAGAATAATGATATCTATGAAACATTTTTATTTTGTAATCATACATTGTCTTTTAGTTCATTTGATTAAATATGATGATGATATTATCATTTTTATCTTGTTTTTTTATGTATATATTGAAAATTATCAACATTATTTTGATGGGGAATTATTATGCATGATGATATTACTATTTTTGGATGTAATGTTCTGAATTTACCTTTGAATAATGATATCTATGATAAGTTTTAATATAGTAATCATATATGTATATTGAAAATTGTCAATGAATTTTTGATGGAGAATTGTTATATATGAGGATACTACTATCTTTTTGATGAATGTTGTCAATTACCCTAAATTTGTTTACAAATATTAAGTTATCAATTTGAATTGTGATATCTTCTTAAATGTGTTATACATGAAGATACCTTCTCATCATCTTGGTAGAGAATACTATGTTGTTGGTTGAAATACACCTTTCTCCTAGACTATATAAGACTATAATACAAGCTATGTACCAGGAGGACCACATTATCCTAATCTATAACAAGTTTCCCCTTCATCTAACTTTTGTTACCAAAATTCTCTCTTCGTCACAAGGAAAAAACTTGAGTTAACTAGAATTTGACACTCTTGTTCACTTTATGTAGAAAATCCGGTAGATTCACAAGCTCATGCAATGTACTAAAGAAAAAAACAATAATCTACTTCTACTCTTTATAGCAGAAGCCCATAAACATTGAGAAAACAATAATCATTAGAGGATTCAAGAGAATCAACGGCACATAACAAAATAAATATCCAGGGAAAGCCACAACTCAGAACCCAACTATCTGTTTTGCATTAATCTGGAAAATCAAGATGAAATTGCAATGCTTGTTCTCTCAAGAACAATCCCAGCACTCAACAAATTCAATCTCCAACTCACAAGAAAGCTCAAGGCCAAATATTAGCCTCTTCACAAGCTCTCCAACTCTCTATTCCAATGTGTAATTCCTAGGAAGGATAGATTTTACTTAAAGGGAAATAAAGCCTCTAAAAATAGCGTAATCCCTCAAGGATCAGTTCTTGAATGCATGCACTATCAGTGCAACTCACAAAAATCTAAAACAAATAGTACATTGTCCCTACACTCTAGTATCAATTGGGTCTTTCTCATAATCGACATGCATGAGTTTCTAATGAGTAAATATTCAATTAAATAGAGTACCATTGGTGGAGTTCATTAGTGTCACCATTGACTGTTAATTCACTATTAGTTCTCTTAATCAGTTTGAGAACTAATTTAACTGAACTAACTCATGAAACTGAGTCTTCTATTTTACAACCCACAATTAACTCACACTGGACTCCTACAGTGTAGGGAGAACATATAAATGAATTCAAAATTACTTCCAACTCGAATTTCCAAAGTTAGGTAAGTTTAATAAACGTAATTTAACTATTTTAAGTTGTTATGAGAATAGAATTTTAATTTAATTCACATTTTAATTCAAGGAAAAATTAAACTAGAATTTATTGTTACCATTTCTCAACACTTTCTCTCAACAAGAAAGGGATTATCAACTACCCCGATCCTGTCTCTGTGAAACTCGAATTTACATATTGACAATGCCTTTGTCAAGATGTCAGCATTTTGCTCCTCCATGGGAATGTAATCTAACAACATGATCCACCTCAATACACAATCTCTGAGATGATGATACCAGATATCAATATGCTTGTACTGATCATGAAAGAATGGATTTTCAAAGAGTTTGATACAACTCTGATTATCACAATAAATCAATGTCGGATCCATCTGCTGACCAAACAAACCAATCAGGATTTTACTCATCTAGAAAGCCTCACATGTTGTTACAAAACATTTTGTCACTGTCCCTATACTCCCCGTTCCTCGATCCTGGAAGACCTCTATAGTGACCCTCATATGTTTCCCTGCCATGAAGAACGTGTCCCTACATCCCTCTTCATCTATAGAACATTTCCCTCTTACATTAATTCCCAAGAATATTCCTTCAAGCACAATTTTCAAGACTGACGCTAGTGCTTAGTTCCCTCCCTGCACTAATTTGTAAAGTTTAAAACTAAGACTAGCACAGAACGGTGCAAGTGATCCATTCATCACCCGCACTGACCCTCTTTTGGAATGTTTTTAAAAATGGAGTTGAAGCTTCCAGGTCTAGAAGCTTCTTGAACGGAAGTCTGGTAAATGGTTGAACTGGATACAGCCAAGAGATATTGTTTGGGCTCTTTTCCCCTATTAAGATGGAACAAACCAAAAGGGATAAGGCCTCTCCCACCATAAGAGGATCCATTTCCCCTCTATCGAAGCTATATAAACTCCTCATTTGACAACCTTAGCTAGCTAGTGAAAGGGTTGGAATTATGTACAAATATTGATAGCCATCTTGAGAACCTCAGCCTTCTATTTTGTGTGTGAAGGGAGAATAAGCTTATAGTATTTGGTTTGGAGCAAAGGAAAAGAGGACTTGAACTTCCATTGTTTTGAAGGTGAATCATGAGATGCTTATAGTGGTGTTGGAACTCGAACATGCCAAAGGGAACCTGCAACGTCAAGGCTCCGATTGTATTTCTCTTTGAAGTTTATATTAATACAAATAATGGTTTATTTCCTATATCGTGTGTAATATTACATTTGATAGCTTAAAACTCCTTGACATTTTAAGTAGATCGAATCAATTTTATGCTATAAAATTTGTTGTTGTTTCTTGCATGTTTGTTTCAAGTATTTGAACGAAAGGAACGAAAGGAAGTTGGAGCAAGGAAGAAAAATCAACATCAAGTGGATTAGCGCTATAATAGGTAGGCCCTCTTATTCGATTCTAATCTAAGGAAATTTACATTATATTGTCTTGTTTGCAACTAGACCCACTCTTGGGCTAGAGGGATCGTCTTTGTCCGTAGAGAGGATACTCCTACTCCACAAATTGGCAACTCTGCTAGGGATCCATCCCTCTCTTTGGATTGTTTGAATTTCATGATTTGTGTTGAATTTTGTCGTATCACTCTTTCTTTTTGGTTTTCTATGCTTTACACTGTTTGCTGCCTAGATTCTTGAATTTAGAGTGACAAGTCTAGTTTTGATTTCTGAAAACTTTTATTTTTTCTTTGAATCCCTCAATCAGCATTGTTTATTTTCTGGTAGTCGCACCGAAGAGGACTATTTACCATTGAATAGTTGCGTCGTAGCCCCTTGTGGCGCTTTTTTTTAGTTAGGCATTCACGCCGATGCATGTAGGTTAAGATTAGGGTTTCTGCTAAATCATTGCCAATGTGTCTTTTCCTCATAAGTTATGTTTCTTAGCTTGTTTACCTGTATTCTCCTTGGCTAGAAAACTTCGTTAGCTTGATTTATTTGCTTGATTGGTTTGAGTTTACCTTACTTGATTTTTTTAGATTTTGGATGGTTTGTGTCCCTAGGACATCTAGGTCATTGTCCATTCAACCATTTTTTTGCTCATCAAGTCAAGTTGTTGGTTAGCTACCCCATGCATTTCATGTTTTAGTCCTTGTATTGCTTTTTTTTTCAATTGAAAAAGTGAAAAAGTTTTGTTTTCTCTTCTCTTCATTGAACGTATCTTTTTGAACATAGATTACATTGGTCATTTTGTTTCGATTGAGTCTTTGCATGCTTGGTTTGAGAGGAGCTCTTCTTATCTTGCTTGGTATATGATTGATGTTGGTTGTTTGAAAATTTTTCATTGAAATGTCTATGTGAAAGATTCATTTTATCATTCCATTGAAAAAAATACATCATTCTAGTTTGTTAAATTGATATGTTGCATTAAGTAGCATCATTGAAAGCTAGAATTGCATCATCATGAGAATTTAAAATGAAAGGATCTTCTTTTACTGTTGAAAGGACTAGTTGAAGTGCATTTGATAAGAAGGATAGGAAGTGGAAATAATTTTCATTATTTTGTTTTGAAAAGCGAAGTAGTGAAGAGTCATCTTACTCTCAGTTGCTTGTTTGTTGCATTGATTGTTTTCTCTACTCTCAATTAGTGTAAACATTCATCGAATTGAAAGGGTTTTGTCTCATATAGCTGCATATAGGATTTTTCAAGTGACATTGATAGGGCCTAAAAACTGAGACTTAATTTAAATATAAACTTTTAAAATGTATTCAATTAACCTAAGGCGCGTTTGAAACTTAACACTCACATTTAGAGGTCTAGGCTAGAGACGTGTTACGATGTCTTTAAACTTAGAATTGTTGTTTTTTTTGGCACTAGACAATGCTAGTATGAACTTATGCTCCTCGTACCATCCTGTATATATAGGGAGACCCCACTAGGTTTGCAATTCTTTATCCATAGGAAGTCGAGTCTATCGCCTTGTAAACGTGATACATCAAACATAGCATTCAGGGAGATTTCCTACCCGTACTTCTCGGTTCGTCGAGAGGTATTCTGCAGTTCACACTTACTTGGTAATCCTTTTGCTTAGATTACCCTAAGCAGTCATTTTGTTCTTTTTTACTCTTTAAATTTTAAAGATCATCGAGCAATTTTCCTTTCGAGCTCGTTCAAACCAAAAGTGACTAGAGTCATCTTTGCCTTTTTCTCGACTCTTAAAACATGAAAAGGCATCAGTCTATTTCAGCGGCTCAATTTTTTTTTCCACAATCACATGACATTCCTAATAGTCTTATTCTAGACCACATCGTGAGTATACCTTCAATATATTTTAAAGAAGCCCTGAAATTAATCTCTATTCTCTTGTTGTTTGAGACAAAGTCATCATGGCAGAACCATCAAGTTCACCTAGTTCCTCTTCCACTCCTCCATCTGAAAGATCATCTAAGGAGCCTCTCCCTAAACTCTCGCAGTCACTCAAGGATCAAGGTGTTGAACTTGGAATTGTTTTGAGTATTCAATCTTTTTCATCTTGCCCTCTTCCATCAGATAATTGGTCACCTTACGAATCTGGCCTGAAATCTCTGGATAATCCTATCCAGACTCTCGAGAGTCCGTTGACTCCTGAAGGTCAACAAGGACTGGTTGTTTACCCTCTAATCAATTTTTCGATTCTGTTGTGATATCACTGCAGTGTCCGTACAGTTTGTACGATCTACCTTGTGTTTTGTTCGAATTATCTCCTCGAACATCTTTGGTTGCTCATCATCGTTTGTTTCCACCCATGGAATCAGAAGGCTAGATTCTAGTCTCCTCTCTGGGTCACTCGGAGGTTTCTGCTACACACACTCCTCATGCATTTGATGAGTAGGGATATTCGTTCCCTCCAAAAGGTTTCCCTTATACGGGAAGCATTCTGACTAGCATCTACCTTAAGTATAGCGAGCCTTTATTGCCTCATGGTTATACCTCTCTAAATCAGTTGGTTTAGGGCACTCTTAGTGCCTCGCCATTATATCACAACCCTATCTGGTCTTCCGATGCAATTCCTACCTCAGGTTCATTCGTTCAAAACCCAACCTCTCGACCAATTGTGCAAACTGTAGTCACTTCAGTTCCGGTGCAACCCACCATTTCGACTCCACTTGTTTCGTCATTTCAACCGACTCTTCTGGTTCAACTAACAGTCTCAAGTCAAGTCTTGGTAAGTTCTTCTACCACTCTAGTGAGTGGACGGACTCTACCACTGCCTGGGGAGAAAGATCTGAATATATCCATGATGTCTCGTGAAACCAATGTGAGTGGCTCACAACCTCACATGGTTGGAATGAATCAACCCTCTTACAATGTTATTACGAAACCTGTTTGTCCATCTGGGTCAAGTAACGTCTAGTACCAGCAGCCATATGTGGCTCAAGTTCTGTTCCAACCTCCTTATGTTCCATATGGTTCACAAACGATGGTAAATCCACCTTACATCCTTCTAGTTGGGCCCTATGTTTATCCTGGTCCATCTGTTGTGCCTGGTGGATATGGCCAAATCCAATTCGGGAACTTTCAGTACCCTCAGGGTGTTACCCTAGAAATTGTCCAAGTACCCTTACAGCAGCAGGGGCAACCTTCACAGCAGCAAGGGTAATCCTTGCAGTAGCAAGGGTAGGTAGTTCAACAACAAGGAAAACTGCAACAAACCGCAGGGGCAACCCTTGCAACAGTTGCAACAAAATTTGCAGCCACACACACAATTTGTTCGTGAATCCTCCCAACCTATGTCCTCGCAAGGTCAACCTTTGCAACCGCATGGACAAAATTTACAGCAGAAAAGCCATCCTTTACAACAATAAGGTTAACCTAGGCAACATCAACCCTTGTATTCATATCAGCAAGGTCAGCCTTTGCAAGGTCAAGGTCAAATCCTACAACGGCAAGCTCAAAATCCTTATGTCTAAGGGCAACAGGTTCAAAATCCTTATGTCCAGGGGAAGCAGGTGCAAAATCCATATGTCTAGGGTCAGCAGTTTCAAAATCCTTATGTCCAAGGTCAACAGGCTCAACAACCTTTTAACTTGTATGCTGCTTATCAACAGCCTATGGCAGGATAGTATCAAGGCTACCCAGGACAAAATCCTCCCTACGGGCAAGGTAACCTATAGTGGGGGCAAAATCAGATTCCATATGGACAAAATCATCCACTGTGGGGGGAAAATCCTTACCAAAAAGGATGGGTTCTGTAGTCCGAGCCTACTTAGAGGCCCCAAATTCTTTTTAATATGCAATTTCCGTTCTTGGCTACATTGGAACTCCCTGATGTGTCAAGGCTTACCAATGATCATATTCGTCATTCGCCTTATTGGCCTCTAGTTCCAATGAAATTTTTGGGCGACTGCTCGAAATTTGAGGGAAAAGTGAAGGAGGATCCACAAGGCCAGGTGATGACATATTGCCTTCGGTGCTCCTCCAATTCATACGTTGATGGTTTTATCCATTTACGGCTCTTTCAAAGAACTCTCATAGGGGCCGCCTCAAAATGGTACATCGAATTGCCTCGAGGTACCTATAGTGACTTCAACACTCTCGCTATGGATTTCCTCACTCATTTCCAGGTGCTAGTTCACTATGAAACTAGCACCTATCTTCTTACGTCACTTAAGAAAGACACTGCGGCCCATATCTCTTATCACATCCATGAATGGAGACGTCGTCATCGCCTGATCAAGTTTGAAATTACTGATTAGTTGCTAACAGAATGGTTCACCAAATCATTCGTCAACCCAATTTCTAGCGACATAACTATGGGTGGGTGTGTTATAGAGGAGTGATCCATCACTCATGCCTAGTATTTGGACCTAGTCTACTCGCAATCTGCCACATTATATGAGATGTTACCCAATGCTATGAGACCATCACTAATCTGACAACATTGAAATCTCTGGCTACCCCACCTATTGATGGAGTGATTGGTTTTGTGTCTTAGACCCCCACAAATATTCTTCCAAGAAGAAAGTGGTCTCAAACACTAGTTCCAATGATCCCTCTCGAAATTCAACTGGTCCTGGTAAAACCTCTACGGTTCACATTGTTCAGTCTACCACAACGGACAAATCCTCTAAGGGTAAAAAGAAGGGCAAATGCAAGGCCAAAGTTGATGCCCCGAAACAAGGCCCTCCTAACTCATCTGTTGGCAATGCTTCTCAAAGAAAGCCCAAGTATCCATGTCTCATCTGTGAGGAGGATCACTACACTAAATATTGTCCCCGATGATCTGAAGTTAGTCGCTTGCTCAAAGGGACCTCGGTTATCTTGAAAGAGCCCTTTCCATCCCAGTAGCCCAAATGGTAGACCAACCTTAGTCTTCCACTTCCATAGGTTCCCAAGTGTTCATGATGAACACACCTATAAATGTGGCTACCAATCAAAAGATTATCAAACACCTACTTCGACAGTAGGGAAAGAGAAATAAGGTACCCCTTCCTCCTCTATCTCGTCTACCTTTGGTCCTCTCCATACAGAGCGACCTAATCCTAATTTTTCTATTCGAATACCCTCTCGACGTGTGCTATGAAAGTCCTCGTATAATCCAAATGCTCAAGCTGCTCAGGATTATAACATTGTTGAGGATTTGGCTCAAGCACCATTAGCTATGTCTGCTCTCGAGGTCCTTCAAAGCTATCCTTCTCAGCAGAAAGCATTGTTGTCAGCTATTGGAGGTATTGATCCATCTGATTCCAATCTCATTTGTTTCGATCTTGAAAACCATGTTCCATGCTTACCTCATCAAATTTCCTTTCTCATTCAGGTGATCATTAATGAGAAGAAATTCACAGGACCGTCATTGATGAAGGTGCCTCCACCTGCATCAATTCTGTCTCTTCTTGGAAGGAAATTGGTTATCCTACCCTTAACCAATCACCTAACACATTGGAAGCCTTTGATGGACATGATTCTCAACCTTTTGGTGTCCTTCCTAATATTGCCATTACCTTGGAAGGCAAGACATTCAATGTTGAAGTAGAAATTGTTGATGCAAATCTTAAATATAATCTTCTACACGGACAGAGTTGGACCCATTCCATGCATGTTGTAGCCTCCTCTCTGGTCTGTGTGCTCCATTTTCCTCATCAAGGGAAAGTCGTCACGGTCGACCAGTTGTCATTCTTTGCCTCTTCTTCCTTGGATCGCAATGTTCCTTATGTGAAGCATACTGGTGCTCCTTATGAGAGCATGGGGGCTGGACTTTTCAAAGATCCCACCTTGATGTGTATTTTTCCTCTCCCACCTTTGCATGTTTCCTCAGTCTACATGATCTCGTTTAAGTCTAATCCTTGGGTAATTCCCTCTCCTGATCTTGTTGATACATGGGGTGATGTCATGTCGTCAAGCCCTGCTGAGATCAATTATGTGGAGATTGTTACGGATTCGACTTTGGTACCCACTAATCATACTGCTTCAAGTACGTCTCTTGACACCTATTCTCAATCCTCGTGGCTTGGTTCTTCGGATTCTCCCTATCCCTTAACCAAGAATTTTCCTTCTGACGAAATTATCATGGAAATTACGTCTCTGGAGGAAGCACCGTGGAATGATATTCATCATTGTTCCTTGTTATTACCCGGCCCAATGGTCATGTCTACTTGTCTTGAGGAGTTCTCTTCTCGTTTCCCAACCCAACCACTTCAAACGCCTATCATGACCCATGAAGTTTGGTCGGAAGGGAACATGGGCGATATTACCCAAACGATGCCTATTGACATTTCTGTTAAACTACGTATCGTTGAAAACGTTCATATTAGGGTGACTTTTTCTCTTGATGAGATCAAGATCTACACTCGTCTTTTTCAAGAGTATCGAGATGCTTTTGCATGGTTGTATGAATAAATTCCCAACATTGACCCAAGTATAGTCATGCACAAACTTCCAACTTATCCTAACACGAAGTGCGTTCGTCAACGACTTTGTCTAGTGCACCCTAGAAAAGTGACCACCATTAAAGGGGAAATTGAAAAAATTCTTAAAGATGGATTTATTTATCCTATCCCTTTGACATGTTGGGTGTCCAATATCATATCGATGACTAAGAAACAAGGTACCATTCGAGTATATGTTGATTACTGTGACCTTAATCATCCCTGTCCAAAGGATAATTATCCCACTCCTTTTATAGACCAGATCATCAATTAATGTGTTGGGAGTGAGATCTTTTCCTTTATGGATGGTTTTTCTAGCTATAACCAGATAAACATTTCACCGGCTGATCAAGATAAGACTTCCTTTATCTGTCCGTGGGATGCTTTTGCATATAGAAAGCGTCCTTTTATCCTTAAGAATGTTGGGGCTACTTTTCAACGAGAAATGTCCTATGCTTTCCATGACATTAAAAACATCGTTCAACCTTATTTGGATGATCTTTCTACTCATGCACGTAAGCGCCATGACCATCCCGATCATCTTTGACAGATATTTCTTTGTTGCAGACACTATAACATTTAGTTGAATCCACATAAGTGTGTCTTCTGCGTCGAATCCGGACGACTCCTCAGTTTTATTGTTTCGAAAGATGGAATTCGTCTTGATCCTCTCAAAGTTGAGGCTATTGTTAATCTATTCCCTTCCTCTTCGTTGCATCAATTACAGAGTCTGCAAGGGAAAGCAAATTTCCTTCGTTGCTTTGTTCCTAACTATGTTGAGCTAGCTTTAGGGTTCACCCGATTGCTTAAGCAAGAAAATCCATTCATTTGGGATGAGGCTACCCAAAATTCTTTTGATGACTAGAAAGTTGTCCTCATTAATGCTCCTTTGTTGCATCCCCTGAACTATCATCACGATTATTTCCTTTATCTAGTTGCAACTTCTAGCACTATTTCAATGGTGTTGGTGCAAGACAAAGACGAAGGTCATGAACATGTCATTTATTACCTCAGGTGCAACCTCCTCGATACTAAGACCCATTATGCTCATGTCGATAAGTTGGTTTTGGTTGTTGTTCAGGTCGTTCAATGCTTTCGGCATTATATTCTCCTCCACGATGAGACCATGATTTCCAAGTGTAACCCCATGAATTACATTCTAACTCATCAGTTACTTGGGGGAAAGTATTCCAAGTGGAGTGTCATCCTCCAGGAATTTGATTTGGTGTTCACTACTACCAAATAAAGCAAATCACTTGTATTTGCTGAGTTTATTTTCTCTCTTCCATATGCTTCTCTTCCTACTAGTGCTGATGAGTAGCTCCCTGATGAGACTCTTTTTCTAATTATCACTCTCGATCCTTGGTACAGTGATATCATCGTGTATTTCCAAACTTCTACCTTCTAGTATGCATTGTCCAAGGATGATCGTCGAAGCATTCGGCATCAATCCCAACCTTACCGCATCATTGTGGATAATTTATATTGCATTGGTGTTGATTCAATTCTCCATCGATGTTTAACTCTCGATGAGGCCGAAAGAGTCTTGAATGACTGCCATTCTGGCACATGTGGTGGTCATTTGTCTGGCTACACCACTACTCAAAATATACTCTGTGATGGCTATTTCTGGCCCTCTATCTTTAAGGATTGCATTCTTTCTGTTTGCAAATGCCACGAGTGCCAGATTTATCAGCAACAAATGCACACCCACCCGCTCACCTTCACCCCATTATTATTGTTGGTCCCTTTGCCAAACGGGGCATTGATTTTATGACATGTAACCCTCGTTTTTCCAGGGGGAATGGTTATATTATCATTGCCATGGATTAATTCACCAAATGGGCTAAAGCAATGTCTACATATTTAGCTGACGGTAAAACGACGAAGCAATTTTTATTCAATCATGTGATTTCCAAGTTTGGAGTGCCTCAAGCCATTGTCACTGACCATGGCTCCCATTTTCATGATTACATGATGGATGAGCTGACTTCTACGTTGGTCTTGTGTCACGATGGCTCAACTCCATACTACCCTCAGGTCAACGGCCAAGTTGAAGCTGTAAACAAAGTGTTAGTCACTATGTTTCAGTGCACCATTGGGATGCACAAATCCAATTGGCATCTCATGCTTTTTTCAACTCTGTGGGCCTACCTAACCTCGACTAAAGATGTAGCTAGGTTCACCCCTTTCCAGCTAGTCTACGGTCTGGAAGCTACCTTACCGATTGAATGTGAAAGTCCCTCACTCAAATTGGTTTTCGAAATGCTCCTTGATACCTCACCTCAAGAAGAGCGTCTCTTATATTTGGAACGACTGGATGAAACCCTCCGGCTCACTGCGTTAGTCATTGAAGAACAGAAAAAGCAAGTTAAATCCCATTTTGACCAGTTGGTCTCTCCTCATGCTTTTTTGGAGGGTGATCTAGTCTTGCTATATGACCAAGCTAATGATAAGTTGGGGGCAGGAAAATTCAAACCCATGTGGCATGGACCTATATTGTCAAGCATGTGTTACAAAAAGGGGCCTATAAGCTGATTGATTATGAGGGAAACCACTTGGACAAGCCCCACAATGGGTTGTACCTCAAAAATTACTATGCCTGAGTCATCTCACATGGTTACTTTTGTATAGTGTGTTATTCATTTTTGTGCAGTTTGGTGTGGTGTGTTTTCCAAGCAGCTTTCTTGCTTATTATGTATTCACCTGCTTTGCAGATGTTTGTGACTCCTTAAGTCGATTGCACTGATGGTGCTTTCTGTAGTACTCGAAATCTATCATCCGTGGCATGGGCTAGTTATGACCCTCATGGTGAGTTGATTTATCTTTAAGGTATTTGTTTGGGTCAAACAACTAATAACATTGCTGAATATAGTGAAGTTATTGAACTCTTGTGAGAAGCCATTGCACTTGACATTCGAGAAATGGTTGTTAATCTTGATTCACAACTTGTTGTTCTTTAGCTCAATAGGCAATATTATGTTAGAAACCCTCAGATATTGAGAATGTATTTGTGTATTCGTCTATTGGAAAGAAATTTTGATTATATTACATATCATCACATTCCTAGGCATATGAATACATTAATAGATGCATTGGCTAATTATGTGCCAGACAAACATTTATGCAATATGTGAAAAACAAAACATTATATCATAGTAAACAGGAAATGTAGCATAGATATATATATATATATATATATATAGATATATATCTAGACATATATATCTATATATATATATATATATATATATATATATATATATATATATATATATATATATATATGTATATATGTATATATGTATATATACATGTCGATAATGTTTGAGTGTCATACATCAAAACCAAAAAAATAATATATGTGATCCAAGTACATCTGTGGCTCATAGGCCTCAAAACTGTAAATGCTAAAACTATGGACTACTCGACATTGTGCTCATGATAGCATGTTACTGCTCGTACTACGTGAGCCAGTAATCGACGGATCCGATCTATCACTCCCACTGTGTGCCGCTGATAACAGTGTGGAATGTCCTCCATCTGGGCATACTCTGGGATGCCTCTGGTCAAGTTT
Source organism: Pinus tabuliformis (assembly GCA_031772625.1). Lineage (NCBI taxonomy): Eukaryota > Viridiplantae > Streptophyta > Pinopsida > Pinales > Pinaceae > Pinus > Pinus tabuliformis. The sequence continues at coordinate 159,688,348 of CM062819.1, forward strand.
TCAAGATTCCGTGTAATCTCCTCCTCGTTGTCGACTCCTTCCTGATAAGGAGCAATCTCAAATTGTCAAGAAACGCATCTAGCGATCAGGGACATCTCAGCTAGTTGCTTTGGTGCCACATCTACAATTACAAAATCAAAACCAAAAATTTTTTTTCCTCACCTCCATCATCAAAATCCTCCGCCTCTAGGAGCAGTAGTCAGGATCACCACAGAAGTTAGTCTCGCTATATGGCCAATGCTCCAAAACGATGAGCTGATGTGTCAGCCATGCAAAGAAAGTAGGCTTGTATGACATGTGATGGCCCCCTCTAGTTTCGGGCATCAGTTCACTCCATCGGACCATCCTTGGATCTCATGGAATTGGGGGATTTACCTCCGCCAGCTAATAATGGAATAGTGGGATCTGTCCCAGGAAGAAAGTCACCAGAACATAACCATATCCAAATTTCCTTAGGTTTCCTGCCTTGAATTTGGATAATTGGCTCTTCATGTTCAATTTCATGGCTTCTGCCCAATTGAAGACAATGGGCACCATGCAGTCTATGGCATACTGGAACTTAGGGTTGTTGGACTCCTGCAATACCTAAACCCAGTAACTCTGTTAATGGTCAAGAGAAACACCTTCAGTACAAGGTCACCTATGGTCATGATGTCAACCTTACAACTTTTAGATTTCAAAGCTTCGAGACAATGTTCTGCAAGGAGTGTGTTCACACTCACCCCAATAGTCCTGCCTCCATACAATTGGATTGGTTCCCCTCTACGGGACAATTTGGTAATGAAGTAGATGTTTGAAGTCTCTGGCTCCAGCTCTTGATCATGGATCACAAATAGCTCTCGTCCAATATCCCATAGAATGATTAGGTATTATAGTAGCTCAGGTTGAGCTCGAAGGCCCGGTGTAAGAAAGAGCTTGAGGAGCCTGTAGTTCCTCAATGCATCTAGAAAATTTTGATCTTCGAATTCCAATGAAACAATTCCTTCATGCTTGCATTCTTTCCATTCAATCACCATCTTTCCTGCTGTGATTTTCCTGCAAACAACATGCATTTACTTAAACATCAGTTTTTACAAGAGGAATTTTGAATTAAAAGCAGTTAAATCGGTCGAAATTTGAAAAAAAATCTACTTTCTGTGTCGGCATGACTGTTTTAAAATAGTTGCACTGACGACGTGAGTGCCTAAGTTATAAACCCTCAATCGGTGTGATCATGTGCCTGGATCTCGCTCCGATTGAGGGAGAATTTTTTTTTTGTAAAAAACTCTTCAAAAAAACCCTGAAAAATGGCTAAATGCATAAAACTACAGGTATGAAAACAAAGCTTAGGGCCTCAGCTCTTACCTACAACAGATAGTTCATCGATCGGCCTCCTGGATCTGCTACAATCTGCTCTTGAGGATTTAGTGCACAAATGGGTAAACATTTCTCCAAATGAGGTAAAAGAGGTAGATGGTACAAATGTTTTAACCTTTTCCCTTTTTATAAACTTTTAGCCATGTTTTAGGGTTTTTAAAAGCATTTTTTCGCCATTTTACCTTAGAAATAGATAATATGTTTTCTTCTTGTGTAGCAACAAGTGATGGATTTCTAGTGATGATGCAAAACTAGAGTCTTCTTTAAGTTGTTTTTCCAACTCGTAAAAAATTCAAATGAAAATATCACAAATTATTTTTCCCTTTTTGACTCGTTAAAGAAAATAAAAACGGGGAGTCTTCTTTAAACTCCTTTCCAACTCTTGAAACACAAAAAGGTTGTCGAGCTCTTGTTTTTTTGACCTAGTAAAATGGTTATGAAATGTCATTTACCCAGTATACATTTACCCCTTTTTTGTGCTGGGATAAAATATTTACGAAAAGGGTAATCCTTGGTTGACATGGTCAAGAGGTTCTTTCGAGTATTGCTTTCTACCTTTTTGTGTTCGAGAGACAACTTTATAAAAATGGACATTTTGGAGTTTTATTTCCGTGTCTTTTTCAAACTCTCTAAACATGAAAAAGATACTGATTTTTTCCTTTGTCAAACTCATTAAAATTTAAATGACATCGGGTTCGTCACCATGACGGACATGAGCTTCTCCTTCCTAGGGCTTGTTAATCTTACTAGGTCGTATCTATCCAAAGGATGGACTTACATTACAAGCATATGTTATCCCCTTCAAGCTTGTGATAAAAAATAATTGGGGTACCTCCCAGAAATGGTGGGGGAAAATGGGAAATTTTTACTAGTTGTGTTGGCAGCTTGTCACTCTTGACCATGACACTTTTCTGCTTAGTGTCAGGTTGGGATATCCGTACTTCACCATTGAACTGCCTGGGTTTGGGCCGCCACTTTTTTCCTTTCCATCTGATCTCTGTCACGTCATCATGACCTCTGATCCTATGGATACAAAAGCTGCTAAACTCTGGAGTTGTGTCGCTGATATCTTCAAGAGTTAATATTTCTGCAATTTACACTCATTCCTGAATCTCTATATCATCTCATAATCATTGCATACCTTGTCTCGTGTCGATGATATGGGATAAATCATGGCCCTCCTTCGACAAGGTCACTTCCTGTCAACTTCAGCTCATTATCCGTGAAGTTGACCTAGAGACTCCCTTTCAGTACCCTAGAGTTTGCATGCCTTGACGGCAAGTTCTTCATGCTCAACAACAAGTTTTCATCATTAGCTTTAGATCGAGTGATTTCACGGGTGTTCAACTTCATTTCCTTATTCACACTCCATGAATTATGTTGTTGGTACCTTGAGAGACATTGTCATTATTGGTGGTTTCTCTCGCACTTGTTAACAGTTCACATCACTGAATAGTAATCAAGTGATTTTCTAGCATGTTTGACTTTAGCACATCTATTCACGTGCTAGAAATTTTACTTTGATCGGGTCGTGTTGGAGCGCAAGACCCTAGGCTTAGATTACACAAGTCCAGGTTGCAGGGCAATGTGACATGACCATGCTTACACACATGTCTCTTTCATATGGATGGTTGCGACCATACCATGAGTTTGTTATATGTGATCCTTCTCATTATTGGATGGCTATGACCATACCTTAGGTTTGTTATGATCCTTCTTACCAGATGGTTGCGCCCATACCTTGGATCCATTTACATCATCTTCTTCTAGATAGTTGTGTCCATACCACGATTCATGTATAAGAGATTTCAGTAATGTATATGTATCTATGCTTTCTTGTAGGTTTTCCAACAACAATATTCGGATCCATGCATCTACTCATAAATAATTTCACCCCTCACTCTTGTTTGGCCTTCATGCTTTAGGGGCCATCTGTTACACAACATTTTGTCACTGTCCCTATGCTCCCCATTCCTCAATCCTAGAATACCTCTACATTGACCCTCATATGTTTCCCTGCCATGAAGAACGTGTCCCTACATCCCTCTTCATTTTCAGAACATTTCCCTCTTACATCATTTCCCAAGAATATTCCTTCAAACTTAGTTTTCAAGACTGGCGCTAGTGCTCAGTTCCCTCCCTGCACCGATTTGAAGAGTTTAAAACTAGGACTAGTGTTGAACGACGCAAGTGAGCCATTCATCACCCGTGCCGACCCTCTTTTGGCAAGTTTTTAAAAATGGAGTTGATGCATCCAGGTATAGAAGCTTCGTGAACGAAAGTCTGGTAAATGGTTGGGCTAGATAGAGCTGAGAGAGACTGTTTGGGCTCCTTTCCCCTATTAAGATGGAACAAACCAAAATGGATAAGGCCTCTCCCACCATAAGAGGATCCATTTCCCCTCTATCAAAGCTATATAAACTCCTCATTTTACAACCTCAGCTAGCTAGTGAAAGGGCATGAATTATCTGCAAATCTTGATAGCCATCTTGAGAACCTTAGCCTTCAATTTTGTGTGTGAAGGGAGAATAAGCTTATAGTGTTTGGTTTGGAGATAAGGGAAAGAGGCCTTGAATTTCCATTGTTTTGAGGGTGAATCATGAGATTCTTATAGTGGTGCTGGAACCTAGACATGCCAAAAGGAACCTGCAATGTCAAGGCTTCGATTGTATTTCTCTTTGAAGTTTATATTAATACAACTAATGGTTTATTTCCTACATCGTTTGTAATATTACATTTGATAGCTTAAAACTCCTTGACCTTTTAAGTAGATTGAATTCGATTTTATGCTATCACATTTGCTGTTGTTTCTTGCATGTTTGTTTCAGTTAATTGAATGAAAGGAATGAAAGGAAGCTGGAGCAAGGAAGAAATATTAACATCAAGTGGATTAGCGCTATAAGAGGTAGGCCCTCTTATTCAATTCTAATCTAAGAAAAACTTTTTCTCATAAACTTGATATGGATCACAGAAGCCTCAATTCAACAAATTTACATTAGACTGTCTTTTTTGTGGCTAGACCCACACTTGGGCTAGAGGGATCGTCTCTGTCCATAGAGAGGATACTTCCACTCCACACATGTTTCCTGACTTGCAGTCATGTACTTTTCCTCTGTTGAACTAAGTGCAACCGATCTCTGTTTCTTGCTATACCAAGAAACTGTCACTGGCCCAATACTAAATATCCCTCCTAATGTGCTCTTCCTCTCAGATGGACTCCTTACCCAATCTGCAGCGGTGAAGCCTTGAAGCTTCAATCCCTATGTCTATTTGTACCATAACCCAAACTGAGTACTACCTCTGAGGTATCTCAATACATGATTTTCCACCTTCCAATATAGCTTGGTAGGCTTAACCATCGCTTGACTAAGCTGGTTAACTGCATAGCACATATCGGGTTATGTGTTCACCAAGTACATGAGTGAACCCAAAATATTCCTATAAAACATTAGCTTCCACTACTTCCTGTTATGAAACCAACTCGCAAAAGGATAGAAAAGGAAGATCAATACCATAGAATTCAACCTCTTTGAGGGGGCAACCTCCTTTACATTACATAAATGGACAATTCTTGGATGATACAAATGACAAAACCCCCTTTCTATATATAGGATTCTAAGGGGTCACAATAAAATGAAAGCCAACCTAACAATAATAATATATGGGTACAGAAATAACAATAGTGGGCTTCTATGGGGCACAATAATAAAAATATGGGGACACTAGGGGCACAACAATAACAATAAGGAATACAATGATAATAATAATGAAGGAATCACTAGTATTATAGGGACCTAACATGTCCATCTCCTTCAAAAAAGTGTTGTCCTCAACGCTTGGGTAGTTCGAGATGCTTCTGTATAAAACTCTCATCCTCCCATGTGGAATATTCAATGGGTAAGTTCTTCCACTTAATGAGATACTCTGAAATTGATCGATTTTGTAGCTGTCGAGTTCTTTTTTCTTTGACTACTTCAAGTTCCAATATGATTTTTACTTCCTCATCAAGTTCTGGCAATATTGTTTGAACTGGGAGCTTGTCACCTATAACCTTCTTTAAACATGACACATGGAAAACTGGGTGCACTCGAGAAGTTGCAGGAAGCTCCAATTTGTATGCCATAGTACCTATCTTTTGCAACACCTTGTACGGACCATAATACTTTGGTGATAATTTATTATCCTTCTTAGCTTTCTTGAGGGACATTTGTTGATATGGTTGTAGCCGTAGGAATACCCAATCACCTACATCAGAACTTTTTTCGCTGCGATGTTGATCTGCCTACTATTTCATTCTATTCTACACCAAGGTGAGGTTAGCCTTTAAGAGTTAGAGAACTTGTTGTTGATGCTTGATGTGATATTCCAATGCTTGAACCTTAGAATTTTCTCTTAAATATGATGTGATGGAATGTGGATGATATCCATAAAGTGCCATAAATGGGGTCATTTTTGTTGCTATATGGAAGGAATTGTTATACCACCATTCAGCCAGAGGCAACCATTTGGCACATTGTGTATGTTTATTAGATACAAAGAAATGAAGATATCCTTCCAAACATTTTTTTACTATCTCAATTCACCCATCAGATTAAGGATGATAAGATGAGCTATGAGCTAACTGTGTACGAAGACAAGAAAATAATTCTGTCCAAAAATTTCCAGTGAAAATGGGATCTTTGTCACTTACAATAATCTTTGGGTTTCCATGTAGCTTTTGAATTGTTTCCATAAATGTAGTAGAAACTGTACTCTCTTTAAATGTATGAGATAATGCACAAAAGTGTGCATACTTGGTAAATCTCTCAACTAACACCATGATAACACTCCTTCCTTTGGACTTGGGTAACCTATGATAAAATCCATTGAAACTTCCTTCCAGTGTCAGCTTGGAATGGATAAAGGTTGTAATAGACTTGGGGTCTTAATTGTTTCAACTTTATTTTGTTGGAAAACCAAACATTGCGCCACAAATTTTTGAATATTCGACTTAAGGCCATCCCAAAAAAATTCCTTGTGGTAAGTTTTTAGAAATCCCGAGTGCCCTCCTAAGGGAGAGGTGTGCAATTCCCTCAGAATATTTTGTTTGATTTGGGAATTCTTACATAGATATAACTGATATTTGTACCATAACAAATCATTTTTCCAGCTAAATGTATCAGATGTACTGGGATCTTGTTGTATATTTTGAATGAGTTCCCACACTTCTTCATCATTCTTCCATTCATCCCTTGCTTTATTTATCAAATCTGGTTGGATAATATAAATGGCACAAAGAAATGCTTCCACATCCTCATCCTTTCTTGAGAGTGCATCTGCCACAACATTTTGCTCCCCTTTTTTGTAGATGATTTCAAAGTCATAACCCAACATCTTTCTGACCCATTTTTGCTGCTCTTCTGAAGATAATCTTTGTTCTAAAAAGTATTTAAGAATATCATGATCTATTTCTACCTTGAAGTGTCTTCCCATTAGGTAGGGTCTCCATTTCTTAAGTGCAGGTAGTATTGCCAACATTTCCTTCTCATAAATGTCTTTGTGTAAATACTTTCCATTGATTGGACGAATTTTGAAAGAAATGGGTCTTTCTTCTTGCCTAAAAACAACACCAATTCCATTTCCTGAGGCATCACATTCCACAATAAAGGTTTTTGTGAAGTCTGGTGTAGCTAATATGGTGCTTGGCACATTGCCTCTTTAAGATGTTCAAAGGCCTTCGTTGCTTCTGGAGTCCATGAAAATGCAACTTTCTTCAATAATTTTGTTAGAGGTGCTGATATTATCCCATAATTCTTAACAAACTTGTGATGATACCTTGTCAACCTAAGAAATCCTCGTAGATGCTTTATGGATGTGGGGATTTTCCATTCCTTAATGGTTTTAATTTTGATAGGGTCTACCTTAACACCTTCATGAGATACAATATGACCCAGATATTCCACCTCTTGTACTCCAAAGAAACATTTGGAGATTTTTGCATATAATTGTTTCTCCTCCAATAGTTTGAGTACCCTTTCCATATTTTGAACATGATCCTTCCAAGACTTGTTGTATATTAGTATATCATCAAAAAATACTAACACAAATTTTCTACGGAAGGGTTTGAAAATGGAATTCATCAAACCTTGAAATGTAGAAGGTGCAATGGTAAGGCCAAAAGGCATGACAAAAAATTCATAATGACCCTCATGAGTTCTAAATGATGTTTTTGGAATGTCTTTAGTATTCATTCTAATTTTCTGATATCCACAACGAAGATCCAACTTGGTGAAGTAAATTGATCCATGCAATTCATCTAATAATTCATCAATGACAGGAATGGGAAATTTATCTTTAATAGTGAGCTTGTTGAGCTCCCTATAACCTGGACACATGCGCCAAGATCCATATTTCTTGTGAACCAATACTACTGGAGGAGAGAAAGAACTTTGACTAGGTTGAATTATACCAGCCTCTAACATTTCTGCAAGCATACGTTCAATTTCACTCTTTTGGGCATAAGGATATCTATAAGGCCTGATGTTTGGAGGAACACTTCCTTGAATCAAATGAATAGCATGATCATGATCACGAATAGATGGGAGGCCTTTGGGAGTCTCAAATACCTTGGAATGATTATCCAAGACTTTTTGGAGATCTAGAGAAATAGATTATTTCGATGTGGGAATCTCTAGTGAACATAATTGTGAAATTATGCCTCGTTGTTATTTCTTTAGAAGTTTTGTCATTCCGTTAGAGCTGATTATCCTTCCCAGTTTCCCTGCGATACCCCTTAATTCAACTTCCCTTCCTTCTGAAGAAAATTTCATGAAAAGTTCTTGAAAATTAAAATCTATTGTACCCAAGGATTGTAGCCATTGGACTCCTAGTACAATATCAGCACCGCCCATTGGAATGAAAAGCATTGGGCTATTCAATACATATTCTCCCATGGATAGCTTGATATTATGGCACTTTCCTGAGAAAGTTATGGTTCCTCCACTTGCAACCATCACTTGAACTTTGGTGCTAGATATAGGAAGCAATTCAATTCCTTGGCTATCTTACAATGAATAAAATTATGGGTACTGCCCGAATCAATCAACACTATTACCTTTTCCTTCTTGATATGCCCTTCTATCTTGATAGTTTGAGGAGTGGTAATTCCAGCTAATGCATTATAAGATATGGTTGGATTCATTTCTTCTTTCTCTAGGGTTTGTTCCTAGTGTATATCCTATTCTTTTGATGTTTCTTCTTCCTTTTCTTCCTCCTCTTCACAATCTATGAAAAATAATTTCTTCTCAGCACACTTATGACCTTTAGTGTATTTTCTATCACAACTGTAACAAAGCCCTTTTGCTATTTTTTCTTCCAATTGTTGTTGTGTCAACCTTGTAGGTTGTGGATGGCTAGGGGAAATAACACTTCCATCCTTATGATTGTGAGTGGTAGGCTTCCTTGTTTCCATAATTTTTCTTTCCAGTTTTCTTGCCAACCTGAACGCCTTCTCTAATGAATCAGATTCCCAAAGGCGAACCTCATGTTGGATGTTATCCTTTAAAGTCCCTATGAACACATCATTCCTATGCTCCTCTAGAATATCTTTTACCCTTATATTCAAATTTTGGAATTCCTCAATGTGCTCCATCATTGAACCCATTTGTTTGAGATTTAACAATTGGCTAAAAAAGGTGTTGCTGTTTGTATCCTCATAATGTGTTATCATTTCATTTGTAAAAATAGCCCAAGCGACAATTTGTTTATGAGAGCAAAGCCATCGATACCATACAAACTGATTTGGTTCCAAATATAAAGTTGCAATGCGTACCTTTTGTGTGTTTTGGACATTATGGAGATTGAAAAATTGCTCCATCTGTAGTATCCATGTTGCAGGATCATTGCCATCAAACTTCCTCATATCGATCTTTGGAACATGGTGGTTCTTTGATCCAACATTAGAGTCTATAAAATCATGATTAACATTTACTTTTGTTCTCATCATGTGTTTCCTTTACTACCCTTTCGCCATTAGTAACCATTTCTTATAGAAGTTTTTTCAAATCTTTCATCTTGGCTTGCACGCCTTTCTTTAAATCATCCATCTTAGCTTCCACGCCATCCATCTTAGCTTCCATGCCATCCATCTTAGCTTTCACGTCAATCATCTTAGTTTGTATGCCTTTATTTACACCATCCATCTTAGCTTCCATGCCATACATCTTAGCTTCTACGTCTTTATTTAAACCATACATCTTATCTTCTATTACTTTTTGTGTGAGTGAAATTTGTTGCACTTGGTCTCATAATTTTGATATATCATGTTGCATTTCTTCCTCTTCTTCATGAGTCATGCTAGAGCTTCCAGGTTGCTTACTAGGTGTTTCCATTTCCTTTCTTCGAGGCATCAATTACTGATAATAATGATTCACTATGCCCTTTGAATTCCTTCAGACTAATTTTTCAAACCAAACTTATGCAAAAATAAAAAATAAAAACTACACATTTTTTTTTCACCATCGATCTCAAGGCATCGATCGTATGAAGATGGCTGCTCACATATGAATGTGGATATCTGCACTGGCACTTAGAAAAGCGACTAGAAGAAGAAATGAGAGAATAAGAAATCTGAAGACACCATCAGATTTGTGGTGTGGCGTAGTGCTGAATCGACTATCCAAAATCCAAATTCAGAGAAGTTGATAACTCTCGGCTCGAGGAATCTTTTAGATTCCCCCAGGATTCCTTAAATATTTGCTCCATGGATGGACAAGAAATCTGCAACTCATATGGCGAATCTGATCTCGCCATTGCAATCCCTATGGAAAACCATGAAAAACAAGTATACACTTGACTATATTCTAAAATATCAAAATTTTACCTCCTTGGGAGAATTTCATGGCTCATGGTTTCGCTCCTTGTTTTTTGTTGAAATCATGGTTCCACGTGCATTCCGAAAATGAACGAAAAATGTAGAACTCTGATGAAGAAATGAACAACACCATTGTGTTCGTGGTGACAAGAGGTGTAAAATCCATATAAAATTTGTCAATTTTTGACAAAGTGAAAATTTTGCCCTCCTACAAAATTCATGGTTCCTCCATTAAAATATTAATTAATTCACTGCCTTGAAATCCGTGCCCACATTCCACATCCTCGAACTCTATGCAGAAGTAAACACTCTGAGTTTAAATAAAATTCCTTTAGCAGATTTACCAAGGGAAAGTGGTTGCGCATTGGTAAAAGAGGCAAACGGTTAAGGAGAGGTCAGGGGATCAAATCTCGCCCCTCCCTAAATAATACCAACAGTTTCTTTTGTAAACCAAAATGACACATTAATGGGGGTTGAGTCCACATTGGGCGGCCCGCCCCTTAAACCCCTCATTACTACATTATCGACGCATTAAAATTGGTGATCAGCCTTGGAAATCGACGCTTAACATGGGCGCTGGCGACATTATCGATGCAATTTACGTGGTTTCATCGATTTCTATATTGGCAACATACAAAATCAGCGATCAACATTCCTAATTAGCGATCGGCATGATGGTTGGTGTATTAATCAGCACGATATATGGTGGTTTCGTTGATATTCATATAGGCAATATATAATCGGCGATCGGTGCGTTGTCGACACATTGCAATCAGCGGCATATATATCGGGTTGGGGTGATAGGGTGTGGGCCAGGTCCACCGCCGATGGCCCATGGCCACCCCATAATACAATGTAGCATATATATTGTTTATATATTGTCCCAAAACCATATATATTGTTTATTTTTTATTGTTTTATATAGTTATTTAATAACTATATATTAAAACAAATTTTGTTATATGGTTATTCAATAACCATTTTCCATAAAAAATTATTCTTGTCTCTTATGCAAGTTTAGGAGACCAAATGAAAGAATTCCAAGTGTTAATGGCTGATGGGTTGCCATGTGGGTACCACCTGCTTATTAGGATGCCATGTGGCACACTGTGGGCCCCTCTTTTTCCCTGTCATGTAAAACTTTGAAGAGCTCTATCTTTCGCATACGAGCTTGGCTTGACGAACCATTTGCACCCCTGCGATCAGAACGATGAGATCTATGCTCTCGTCCTGGTTCAAAGTCATTCTAAACACTTTGGTTTTTGAGCCCTCTTCATCCTATGTGTCTCTCTAGAGCCACTTGGATCAATCCTCCCAACTGAGGAGATTTTGGTCCTCCAAAAGCATGAAAAATAATCTACAACTTTCGATGTACCCTCTGTGCATCACAAGTGTCCTGAAAAGGTCTCGCTTCCATCTCCTTCACCTTTTTTATTTGGAGCCTTAAGCGACAAGCTGACACTTGCTACCTTTGCAACCTATAGTACATTGTTTTGGAAATTACATTATTTGAATGACATGACCAACTAAAGACCCAAATGTCCCACACTTGCCACGGGTTTATAACACATACTCGGTGGTCAATTTTACATCAAGATGGACGTAATACCCTAGCTATGACAACAAGGCCAACATATCATTGTTGCTTCAAAAAGTGATGGAAAACACCTCACCACTACAACACATGATTTACATACATAAGGCCAAACACTATTGTTTTGACAAGTGATGGAAAAATAACATCACTTTCAAAGATTTAACATGTAACTCAAAATACGACTCAAAACATGACTAGACATCATTGTTGCTGACCAAGTGATGGAAAACACATCATCACTTTTACACATTAAAATGCAACATATTATTTACAAAAGAATGACCATGAAATGACAACATGTCTAGAAACCATTTTTCACTTATCATGGTGAATGGGTCACCTCCTTGAGGTGGTTTTGCTTGTCAAACAACTGCTCTTCCTGGTTCACGCACCAATGCTTTGTCTTTAAGGCATTGCTCTGGATGGAGCCTCCAGCAAGTGGCTCTTTGATCGCCATTTATGTTGCAATGACTGCAGTAGGCTTTCTTCCTCCATATCTGCTTAACCTGTTTCTTTTCATGCTGTTTAAAGGGTCTTTCATGCCTCATGAGTGCTTCCATTCTTTTCCAACACTTAGAAAATGTATGGTTAGGTAAACCACAAAAGGTACATGTTTTTTGATGCCTTGATCTTCATTCATTATTAACAACATGATCATAATAAAAATGAACATTCGAAGATCGAAAATGGTTATGCCTTCCTTTGTGGTTCCTGATGTCAGTATGGTGATGAGAGCTTGCCTCAGCTCTCTCCCTTCAATGGAAACTGTCATGGGATGATGAGGATTTCCCATCATTCTCTTTCCTCAATGATGTCACGGATGAATTTGACACCTTTGAGCACTATTCCCTAGTGTATCTCGAGCCTGCAAATTGATGTTCATGCACAACCTCAAAATGTTGAGTTATGCCTTGGTTATTAACACCAAGTTATTCTTTCTCCTCATTCCTCGTCTCTGTAAGGAGCCTCATATTTGTACCTGTAATTGGGATCTCCACATCTCCAATAGACATCATATTATGAGAAGATGAAATCGAAAGGAAATCAACATCCTTTACCTCCCCTTTCGATTTGCAAAGAACTGATGAGGGCTGCTCATCATCTGTCGTTGGTGGTTCACTAACTGTCTCAGTGCATTCCCCAACTTCTTTCCCGACATACCCAAGTCCTACCTGATGGTGTAATTCCTCTACTTTGATGGGGTTGACAATGCCTTGGCCATTAAATCCCAAGCCTTTTCCTTCATACCCCATTCTCTTCAACATTTTGGAGCCAATTCCTATGGTATGATTTTCAAACACAGCAAAATCATCATCAGGAAACATACATAAAGATGGAGAACTACTTTTTACCTCACATGGGTCTCGCTGCAGCTTTTTCAAGGCCTCATCCTTTGCTTGTAGCTATCGTAGAAAAATTTGTTTTTCCTCCTCTTCATGTAGACGCATCTTCAATTCATCAATCTCTTTTTGAAGATTATGTTTGTTTTGCTTCAGTTATTCCACGACTTGTTTTGTGGCTTGCAACTGAAGCTGCAATTGATCCTTTTCCTCTGTCTCTAACTGTAGAGTTTCATACACAATTTCCACTTTCTTGGAAATGCTGAGCATGGTCTCGTACATCGCTCTTTCATTCTCTGTTGCTACATGCTCCATTGTAAACATTGTGATTCACATACACGTAAAGACCGCTCTAATACCACTTGATCCAAGTCCGGGTGTGAAGAAGGACCTTTCAAAGACATTTTACTTTTGTGATGGGTTAAATTTAATTTTAAAAGAACATTAATGAATACATCTTCATGCAGAAAAGAAGAGGGACATAACAATCATCATTACATGAAAACATAAGCCATTGATAACGAAGTTCATCTAGGAGGGACTATGTCATCGGGCCCTAGTGTCAAGATGGTGTAGGCTGCTGCATTAGGTGCTATCAATAATGGTGATGTACATAAAGATGATGTCTCGATCATACAAGGAAAAATAACCTCACGTAGGAGTGGCTCTAAGAGATATTCCACAACCGGAATTCTCAATCAAAAGACTCCTATCAGTATGACACAAAAACATGCATGGTGAGCATCCCGCCAACATGGCACAAAATGGATCTAAAAAAAAACAGGCATGATGACAACAAGAGCATCCCTGCAACATACAGCAAGGGATCTCAAAACATAACATGATGAGTTATGATAGAAAGTACATCACATAGAAGATTCCGCATCAAATCAAGCGAGGAATCATGACAACATATAATAAACAAGATCCTGCATCAACATCAATCAAGGATCTATGCAACATAATGCAAAAAGAAGAAGTACATGAACACATCATATACCTCACAACTAAGGGTCGTTTGAAGTAGTGGATGTCACACTGCTGAAGCTACTTGGACCATCGATCTCAAGGCATTGATCGTATGAATATGGCTGCTCACACATGAATGTAGACATCTGCACTAGCACTTAATAAAGAGACTAGAAGAAGAAATAAGAGAATAAGAAATCTAAAGACACCATCAAATTTGTGGCGTCGAGTAATGCTAAATCGACTGTCCAAAATCCAAATTCTAAGAAGTTGAGAATTTTGGGCTCAAGGAATCTTTTAGATTCCCCCAGGATTCCTCAAAGATTCTGCTCCATGGATGGAATGGAAATTTATGGTGAATCTGATCTCGCCATTGCGATCCCCGCAGAAAACCATGAAAAACAAGTATAAACTTGACTATATTCTAAAATGTCAAAATTTTACCTCCTTGGGAGAATTTCATGGCTTATGGTTCCACTACCTATTTTTTGCTAAAATCATGGTTCCACGTGCATTCTGAAAATGACTGAAAAATGTAGAACTCTGATGAAGAAATGAACAACACCATTGTGTTCATGGTGACAAGAGGTGTAAAATCCATATAAAATTTGTCAATTTCTGACAAAATGAAAATTTTTTGCCTCCTGCAAAATTCATGGTTCCTCCATTAAAATATTAATTAATTCACTACCTTGAAATCCGTGCCTGCATTCTGCCTCCTCAAACTATGTGAAAAAGTAAAAAATTTGAGTTTAAATAAATTTCCTTTGGCAGATATACCAAGGGAAAGTGGTTGGCACATTGGTAAAAGAGGCAAATGGTTGAGGAGAGATCAGGGGATCAAATCCTGCACCTCCCGAAATAATACCAACAGTTTCCTTTGTAAACTGAAATGATACATTAATGGGTGTCGGGCCTGCATTGGGCGGCCCGCCCCTTAAACCCCTCATCACTACATTATCATTGCATTAAAATCGGCGATTGGCCTTGGAAATCGGCGCTTAACATGGGCGCTGGCGACGTTATCGGCGCGATTTACATGGTTTCATTGATATCTATATTGGTCGACGGGGGTTATGGTCGGTGGGGGTTATGGCTGTCGGCCTTAAAATATATATGTGCTGGTTTTAAGGGTTCAGCGGGGGTTATAGCCGCCGATCCCGAAACCATATATATTGTTTATTTTTTATTGTTTTATATAGTTATTTTAATAACTATATATTAAAACAAATTTTGTTATATGGTTAATCAATAACCATTTTCCATGAAAAATGATTCTTGTCGCTTATCCAAGTTTAAGAGACCAAATGAAAGAACACCAAGTGTTAATGGCTAATGGGCTACCATGTGGGTCCCACCTGCTTACTAGGATGCCATGTGGCACACTGTGGGCCCCTCTTTTCCCCTGTCATGTCAAACTTTGAAGAGCTTTATCTTTCGCATACGAGCTCGGTTTGACGAACTGTTCACACCCCCATAATCAGGACTACGAGATCTATGCTCTGGTTCTATTTCAAAGTCATTCTAAACACTTTGGTTTTTGAGCCCTCTTCATCCTGTGTGTCTCTCTGGAGCCACCTGGATCAATCCTCCCCACTGAGGATATTTTGGTACTCCAAAAGCATGAAAGATAATCTGCAACTTTCTCTGTACCCTATCTACATCACAAGCATCCTGAAAAGGTCTCACTTCCATCTCCTTCACCTTTGTTCTTTGGAGCCTTAAGTGACAAGCCGACACCTGCTACATCTGCAACTTGTAGTGCATTGTTTTGAAAATTACATGCTTTGAATGATAGGACCAACTAAAGACCCAAACGTCCCACACTTTCCACGGGTTTATAACACCTACTTGGTGGTCAAGTTCACATCAAGATGGACGTAATACCCCAGCTATGACAACAAGGCCAACATATCATTGTTGCTTCAAAAAGTGATGGAAAGCACCTCATCACTGCAACACATGATTTACATACATAAGGCCAAACACTATTCTTTTGACAAGTGATGGAAACATAACATCACTTTCAGAGTTTTAACATGCAACTCAAAATACGACTCAAAACATGACCAGACATCATTGTTGCTGACCAAGTGATGGAAAACACATCATCACTTTTACACATTAAAATGAAACAAATTATTTACAAAAGAATGACCATGAAATGACAACATGTACAAAAACCATTTTTCACTTATCATGGTGAATGGGTCACCTCCTTGAGGTGGTTTTGCTTGTCGAACAATCACTCTTCCTGGTTCACGCACCGATGCTTTGTCTTTAAGGCGCTGCTTTGGATGGAGCCTCCAAAAAGTGGCTCTTTGATGGCCATTTCTATCGCAATGACTATAGTAGGCTTTCTTCCTCCATATCTGCTTAACCTCTTTCTTTTCATGCTATTGAGAGGGTCTTTCATGCCTCATGAGTGCTGCCATTCTTTTCCAACACTTAGAAAAGGAATGGTTAGGTAAACCATAAAAGGTACATGTTTTTCAATGCCTTGATCTTCATTCATTATTAACAACATGATCATAATCAAAATGAACATTCAAAGATCGAAAATGGTTATACCTTCCTTTGTTGTTCCTGATGTTAGTATGGCGATGAGAGCTTGCCTCAGCTCTCTCCCTGCAATGGAAACTGCCATGGGATGATGGGGATTTCCCATCATTCTCTTTCCTTAACGATGTCTCAAACGAATCTAACACCTTTGAGCACTCTCCTCTAGTGTATCTTGAGCCTGCAAATCGATGTTCATGCACAACCTCAAAATGTTGAGTTATGCCTTGGTTATTAACACCAAGTTCTTCTTTCTCCTCGTGCCTCGTCCTTGTAAGGAGCCTCATATTTGTCCCTGTAATTGGGATCTCCACATCTCCAACAGACATCATACTATGAGAAGATGAAATCAAAAGGAAATCAACATCCTTTACTTCCTCTTTCGATTTGGAAAGAACTAATGAGGGCTGCTCATCATCTGTCGTTGGTGGTTCGCTAACTGTCTCAGCACATTCCCCAACTTCTTTCCTGACATACCCAAGTCCTGCCTGACAGGGTAATTCCTCTACTTTGATGGGGTTGAAAATGCCTTGGCCATTAATGCCCAAGCCTTTTCCTTCATACCCTATTCTCTTCAACAGTTTGGAGCCAATTCCTATGGTATGATTTTCAAACATAATGAAATCATCATCAGGAAACATACATGAAGATGGAGAACTATTTTTTACCTCACATGGGTGTCGCTGTAGCTTTACCAAGGCCTTGTACTTTGCTTGCAGCTGTCGTAGCAAACTTTGTTTTTCCTCCTTCTCTTCATGTAAATGCATCTTCAATTCATCATTCTCTGTTTGAAGATTGTGTTTGTTTTTCTTCTGTTCTTCCATGGCCTTTTCTGTGACTTGCAACTGAAGTTGCGATCACTCTTTTTCCTATGTCTCTAACTGTAGAGTTTCATACATGATTTCCACTTTCTTGGAAACATTCAACATGGTCTCGTACATTGATCTTTCATTCTCTATCACTGCATGTTCCATTGTTCACACTGCAATTCACATACATGTAAAGAATGCTCTGATACCACTTGATCCAAGTCTGGTGTGAAGAAGGACCTTTCCAAGACCCTTTACTTTCGTGATGGGTTAAATTTAATTTTAAAAGAACATTAATGAATACATCTGCATGCGGAAAAGAAGAGGAACATAACAATCATCAGCACATGAAAGCATAAGTCGTTGATAACGAAGTTCGTCCAGGAGGGACTACATCTCCGAGCCCCGGTGTCAAGATGGTGTAGGCCACTACATTAGGTGCTGCCAATAATGGTGATGTACACAGAGATGATGTCTCGATCATAAAAGGAAAAATTCCCTCATGCAGGAGTGGCTCTAGGAGATATTCCACAAATGGAATTCTCAATCAAAACACTCCTATCAATATGACACAAAAACTTGCATGGTGAGCATCCTACCAACATGGAACAAAATGGATCTCAAAACAAACAGGCATGATGAAAACACGAGTATCTCAGAAACATACAACAAGGGATCTGAAAACATAACATGATGAGTTATGACAACAAGTACATCACATAGAATATTCTACATCAAATCAAGCAAGGAATCATCACAACATGTAATAAACAAGATCCTGCATCAACATCAATCAAGGATCTGTGCAACATAATGCAGAAAGAAGAAGTACATGAACACATCATATACCTCACAACCAAGGGCCATCTGAAGAAGTGGATGTCACATTGCTGAAGCTGCTCGGACCATCGATCTCAAGGCATTGATCGTATGAAGATGGTTGCTTGCACATGAATGTGGACATCTACATTGGCACTTAGAAAAGTGACTAGAAAAATAAATGAGAGAATAAGAAATCTAAAGACACCATCAGATTTGTGGCATCAAGTAGAGGTGAATCGACTATCCAAAATTTGAATTCTAAGAAGTTGAGAATTCTGGGCTTAAGGAATCTTTTAGATTCCCCTGGGATTCCTCAAAGATTATGCTCCATGGATGGACTGGAAATCGGCAACTTAGATGTCGAATCTAATCTCACTATTGCGATCCCTATGGAAAACCATGAAAAACAAGTATAAACTTGACTATATTCTGAAATGTCAAAATTTTACCTCCTTGGGAGAATTTCATGGCTCATGGTTCTGCATCCTGTTTTTTGCTGAAATCATGGTTCCATGTGCATTCTGAAAATGACTGAAAATGCAGTACTTTGATGAAGAAATGAATAGCACCATTGTGTTTGTGGCGACAAAGGGTGTAAAATCCATATAAAATTTGTCAATTTCTGACAAAGTGAAAATTTGCCCTCCTACAAAATTCATGGTTGCTCCATTAAAATATTAAATAATTCATTGCCTTGAAATCTGTGCTCGCATTCTGCCTCCTCGAACTATGTGTAGAAGTAAAAACTCTAAGTTTAAATAAAATTCCTTCGGCAGATTTACCAAGGGAAAGTGGTTGCCGCATTGGTAAAAGAGGAAAACGGTTGTGGAGAGGTCGAGGGATCAAATCCCGCCCCTCCTCAAATAATACCAACAGTTCCTTTTTTAAACCGAAATGACGCATTAATGGGGGTCGGGTCCGCATTGGGCGGCCCGCCCCTTAAACCCCTCATTACTACATTCTCAACGCATTAAAATCGGTGATCATCCTTGGAAATAAGCGCTTAACATGGGTGTTGGCGATGTTATCGGTGCGATTTACATGGTTTCGCCGATATCTATATCAACGACATACAAAATCGGTGATCGGCATGGTGGTTCACGTAATAATCGGCACTATATATGGTGGTTTCGCTGATATTCATATCAACGATATATAATCGGTGATCGGTACGGTGTCGACACATTGCAATCGGCAACATATATATCGGGTTGGGGTGATAGAGTGTGGGCCGTGTCCACCGCCAATGGCCTGCAACCACCCCATAATACAATGTAACACACACACACACACACACACACACAGATATATATATATATATATATATATATATATATATATATATATGCGGTAGGCCTTCGGAGGGTTTGGCAGAGGTCATGGCCGCCGACCCTAAAACATATATATGTTGTTTGCTATTGATTGTGATTGCGATAAGGCTGACACGGGTTATGGCTGTCGGCCTTAAAATATATATGCGATGGTTTTAAAGGGTTCGACGAGGGTTATGGCTGCCGATCCCGAAACCATATATATTTTTTATTTTTTATTGTTTTATATAGTTATTTTAATAACTATATATTAAAACAAATTTTGTTATATGGTTATTCAATAACGATTTTCCATAAAAAATTATTCTTGTCTATTATGCAAGTATAGGAGACCAAATGAAAGAACGCCAAGTGTTAATGGCTGATGGGCTGCCATGTGGGGCCCACTTGCTTACTGGGATGCCATGTGGCACACTGTGGGCCCCACTTTTCCCCTGTCATGTCAAACTTTGAATAGCTCTATCTTTCGCATACGAGCTCAGTTTGACGAACCGTTCACACCCCGGTGATCAAGACGATGAGATCTATGCTCTGGTCCTAATTCGAAGTCATTCTGAACACTTTGGTTTTTTAGCCCTCTTCGTCTTGTGTCTCTGGAGCCACCTGGATCATCAAAAAGGCATAGGAATAACACAAAAGTAATTAACGAATCAGTTGAAGAGCAGTAACAGCATCACTGTGCTGATTAAAATCAAAAATAAATTCTGAGTTACAGAAGCATAGTAACAATACTTTTCTATATGTCGTGTCCTTGTACATGAAAAATTGAGTTCATTTATAGTTATTACATGCCCGAAATTAGAAACAGATAAGTCATGAGAATCTCATGATTCTCATGCTGATAAAAAATAAAAGTAGTTACAAATTGTTTCTCAATACAAATATACATTAGTTAGGATTGTAACCGCTTGGGTCTGTTTCTTCCAAAATAAACAAGTCCTATTCTCGACAACTATTATGTGGAATAGTACCCACATTTGCAAGCTTCGGTGCAACAACATCCTGCGAGTGAATAGTGGTTTAGGATATTACGGAAATCACTAGCGACAACACCCTTGGTGTAACAACAGACCTTTGTATCAGCGCGTAGTGTAACAACATCTTGTAATAGCATCCAATGTGTAACAATAACTAGTAACATCATCCAATGTGTAATAGCAACCTGTGACAACATCCAGGGTGTAACAACGAACTGTTCTACCCTTCTTTGTAATCAATTTGCGCTTCTTGTCTACTCCATAACTTTGTTCTTACAAGAAACACCTGAAAACGAGAAGAGCTTTCCAAAATACTTCTTCAATGCTCCACCAGTTAGCCACAAAAAGAATAAAGCATCGTATTATTCAGTAAAATACGGCAAGGTAACATGATAGTAGAATAGGTTATAAATGTCAGAAAACAAGGGAATTAATCATGTAAAGTCATAAGCCTAGAGGACAGAAGGATCAAAACTGGAGAAAGAATGTGCAGAAAATAGGTCAAAAAACCACACCTAACAATCTCCCTATAGTCTTACTCAAATTTTGAGCGAGAGAAATCATTGGACACAAAATTTAATTCCTCATTCAAGGAGTAGCCATGTTGCATACTTTCGAAGGACCCTGCTACACGAAAAATGGGAAGTACATGAAAAAACGTGATTGCAATCACATTTTTCATGTATTTCTCATTTTTCATGTATCAAGGTTCATCAAAAGTAGGCAATATGAGTATTCCTTGGATGAAAAACTAAATTCTGCATCCAATGAGTGCTCCCGCTTGAAATTTGAGTCAAAATATAATGTTATAAGTTGAAAATACGAATTGAAAAAACAGTTTTTATTTTTTTATTTTTATCTTTTTTACTCAAAAATAGTGAATCATCCTCCATAGTTAACATCATCATTTAGAATGCTATTAATTCTTATAAACTTGATTTTGGTAATACATTTTTATTTTTAAGCTCATTTTAAACCTCTCTAATAAATACTCTATAGTTTCATTGTGTAAATAAAACATTAACTATAATTAAACAAATTCAATATTAATACATCAATGTTTTATACAAATTCTATAATTTTAATGATGATATAATAGTTATAAGTAGAACTTCGGTGTAAATCACATAAAGAGAGACATTTGTCGACGCGTTTCGAACCAACCAGTGTGGTTCATCGTCAAGACAAGTTGAAGAAACAGATCCAGCTTTGCATGCTAAATAGTCTGAGCAGAGCCTCCAACGGCTATCTTGACCGACTAATTTTGACTTAGGGACTGTAGTCAAAAAGTCAAAATGATAATATAATGGGAGTTAGTTATCATACCTTAGATTATATAAAAGAAATAATTATAGATGTTGATTACGTTATTAGTTTATTAAAAAATTTTGACTTATATGAGAATTAGTTAGATCAAGGACCTAACTTATATATATATATAAGGTAATTTTAGGATGATAGTTAGTTATAATAACTATATATTACTAGAAAGTTAAAATTAAATATATATATATATATATATATATATATATATATATATAAAATAATAGAAGTTAGTTGAAAGGTATAATTTAAAAAAGTAAATTAAGTGGGAATTAGTTATATTAAATACCAATATATATATAAAAATATATATAAGGTAGGTTAGTTAGTTATAATTACTAGAAACTTAAAAATATGAAATAATTTTATATGGTGATTACGTTATGGTTAAAAGGTATAATAATAAAAATTGTAAATTCAATGGAAATTAGTTAGATAAAAGACCTTACTTTCATATATAAATATATTTATATATATAAGGTAATTTTAGGGTGATAGTTGGTTATAGTAATTATATATTACTAATAAGTTAAAATAAGAAGGATAGATAACTAAAAGATACATAAAAATAAAAATGAATAAAATCCAATTAAGAACGTAGAATAAATAAATCAAAAAAAATAATTAATAATAATAATATATAATAGTTACGATTATATTCATTAATATCTATCAGGAAGAAATAAATAGAAAGAGCGCCTAACATAAAAAGAAGGAGAAGGACCGGAAAAAGTCCAAAACAAGAAGGACAAACCCTAACGAAAGCAAAGAAAAAGAAAGGGGGGGGGGGGGGGGAGAGGGAGGAAGAGAAAGACTAGGATGAAAGGGCAGGGATCCAACATCTACTGATCTTCCAGCCATCATCTCTATTGAGATTGTTTGGCCTTCTTTCAATCTCAATAGCTTCCCTGAATTTACGATGATGGAACTGAGCAACTTTGGCAACAACCTTGGCCTCCTCTATACACACCTGATGCTTGGTCTTTTCTACATGCTCCACCAATGCTGAAGACTTGGATCTCCCATGTCTTAGGTCGGCTGCATGTTCGTTGATCCTCTGATGGATGGAGCACCCTGTTTCCCCAATATAGGGGGTCCCACAAGAACAAGGGATCAAGTAGACACCCTTCATGTCCTTAGGGTTAATGGGATCTTTCACCGATCGGAGGGAATTGCGAATGGTGTTGAGGGGCCTAAAGGTTGAGGGAATCTCATACCTCTTAAGGATCCGAGCAATCTTGTCCGTGGTTCCTTGGACATAGGGAAGATGGACACCTAGACGGCGCTCTTTTGGCTCTTTCTTAATTAACGCATTTTTAGAGGCTTTACAGAAAGCCTTCTGACCTAGGCGCCTACTATATCCATTCTCCACAAAGACATCAAGGAGATGGGATCTCTCCTTATCAAAGCTCTCACTATCAGAAATCCTAAGGGCACGAGTAGCGAGGGTGTTAAGAACACCCATCTTCTGAGCAGGGAAATGATGGGAATCGGCATGAAGATACTGCTCAGTATGTGTTTTCTTTCGGAACACAGAGTGGGAGAGATAGCCATCCTTATTCCTAGATATAAGAATATCTAGGAAAGGGAGGCAACCATTGACCTCTTTTTCCATGGTGAACTTAATGGCAGAGGACTGGCTGTTGAGGTGATTAAAGAAGTGATCCAGCTCCTCTGGGCCATGGGGCCAGATGACATTAGTGTCATCTACATACCTTTTCCAAAGCTTGGGAAGGAGACGAGCCGAGGCTAAAGCTTTGGCTTCGAAATCTTCCATAAAAAGATTCGCAACAATAGGGGAAAGAGGGGAACCCATGGCAACACCACAAGTCTGTTCAAAGAACTCACCCTCGAAACAGAAGAAAGTGGAAGTGAGACAGATCTCCACCAGATGCGCGGTATCGGGATCTGTTAGGCGAAAGATCACTTCCAAGGCCTCCTTTATAGGGATGCAAGTATAAAGGGAGACCACATCAAAGTTGACGAGAATGTCCTCAGGGCTAAGCTTAATATCCTTAAGCTCCTTAATGAAGGATGCAGAGTCTTTCACGAAGGACTCAGTGTAGCCAACTAGGGGCTTAAGCTTAAGGGCAAGGAACTTAGCCAGAAGATAGGTCGGACCGCTAATGGTGTTGACGATAGGCCTCAGAGGGGCCCCTTCCTTGTGAATCTTCGGTAACCCATAGAGCCTAGGAGCAATGGGATTGCTTTCAATGAGCTTGTGGCACAGGGAACTCACCGAGTTATTAGATTTGATGGCGAGAGCCACTGTCCTAGAAATCTTCTTCAAAGGGTTCCTGGGCAGTTTTTTATAACTGCCACTATTGTGAAGATGATCTAACATCTTCCTATGCTAATCATCCTTGTTAAGGATGACTGTAGCTCCTCCTTTGTCCGCCTTCAGAACTACAATATCTTTGTTTTGATTTAAGGATTTTAGGGTAGAGAATTCCTCATTGTTGAGGTTCTTCCGAGGGGGCTTAGCCTTTCTAACGACGACAGCACAATCCTGCCTAATAGTGTCCTTGATCTTATCCGGAAGATCTCTAATCCTGCACTCCACGTCGCAAATAATGTTATCCACCAGGATATTTCTAGGGGCAAGGGCAAAGTTTAAACCCTTACTTAAAACGCTAAAAACAGAAGGGGAGAAAGAAAAGCTATATAGGTTAATAACTCTATTATCACTGGAAGAAAGGGGAAGAATAACCGGATCCACACCAAAAACCTTATTGTTATGGTTATCAATATCATCGCTGTTAATGTTAAGAAATTCCTTGCCATTATGGGGTAAATTATTATTATTATTATCAGAACAATTATTATCTACAATGTTATTATTATTATCTTTATTAATATTATTATTATTATACGAATTATTATTATTAATATCATTTTAATATTATTATAATTATTAATATTATTATAATTATCATTATTATTAACTGAACAAATATTATCCACACTATTACTATTACTCTCAAGGGTAATATTACATTTATTATTATTAATAATATTATAACTATTATTATTACAATCATTATTATACCTAATATTATGCAGATTATTATTATTAATAATACTATCAATATTATTATTATAATAGCTATTATTAATAACCAAAGGGCTATGACTGTTAACGTCAGACCACCCTTTGTTGACTGCCCGCCATTGGCACGCGGAGAATTGACATAGACCAGGCTCATGTGAAGCCGAGACTGAACCTCCTACCCTGTCAGCAACATTATAGTTCCGGTCATGAAGCAGACTATGATCATGAGACGGCGAGCGAGAACTTTCATCCTTCCGATCTGCCGCGCCATTATTCAGGTCAATCGAGCCATGCAGTAGATCACGCGGAGGCAAAACCGAACGATCTCCCTGGTCAGCAACGTCCCCACACCGGTTGATCGATAATACCTGAAAAAATAATCCTTCTTGATTTCAAATTCAATATTTTTAATTTTTTTTTTACGTTATCATAATAATCATCGATAATTTTGTATAACTATCTACAAGTTACCATTGTAGACCTTTAATTGTAGCAGAATATCTAGATATTGCCTTAGCATTGAGTTGTTTCTCAATTTCTATTTCTGTATACTCTTCATATACTAAAAACATTAATCCTAGGATTTTCAATTTTCTTTGAGTTATTTCCCACATAAATGGCATGAGTTCTAAAGCAGTGCTAGCGATAATGATTGTAAAGAATTTAGCAGTTCAAAAGCACAAAAACCCTTCCCTCGCTCCAAAAAAGCATGGTTTGCCAAGTCCTAATGATTTTTGTTTTCATTGAAAATAGTTCAACCGTGGAAAAGCACAAAAACCTAGTTGCAATTTCTCTTTCCAAGCTCTCAAAAATATTCATGTGGTTAACAATAATGATAAAGTTAAAAGAGCTGCCCTTAATTTTCAATTAGAAAGATATATATTCATGTATCTATTCCATAGTAAAATGTTAAAAAAAAAAATATTATCTTTATATTTCATTTTTAAGTAAGTTTTTTATTAAATCAATTAAATTTTTAAAACTTCTTTATATATTATTGGGGTGTTTATTATGTACTTTTGACTTTCTTAGTACAACATTGGAGTGAAAAGAAAGGCGATAGCCTAAAAAAATAGGCAGATAATTAAGTCATCGATTAGGTTGCAGGGTGTGTAGAACACAATTAGAATATAAAGAAAGGTTGTTTAGAATTTGGTTCAAAATGCAGGAAGGAAATTTAAGATTTGGTTCACACTAAAAATGTCGGTGAATATAAAAGTTATTTAAATAAATAAATTTATTAAAGTAGTGTTAAAAGACTTTTTTTTTTTTAAGAGTTCATAAAAACTATTTTATTTTTCATTTATAAAATAGACCACATATTATTTAGGGAATCTCATAGTAGAGTTAATTGTGGAATAACTAATAAATTCCTTGAATGAAAATCTTTTAGGATTGATTTGACAATATTTTTCAGCTATAGAGTCCAACATCTTCATCGGTGCTCATCCAAAATCCTTTCACCTACACATAGAATCATGTGAGTTCATTGAATTCAAATAAACAAAGCTATTATCAAAGATGAAAATAAACCTCTAATTAGCAAAGCATACCTCAACCATTCACTGCAAATAATGTGGGATGCATATCAACCACTTCTATAAGGTTTAATATCAAAATGAAAGAGTGGTGTTAAATGAATTTCATAGTGGTGTTAAATATATTTTGGTTGTCGATTTTGGAAATATTTATAAATAGGATAGACATGACCTAGATTAAAAATTATCTTTTATTAAAAAAAATATGGAAATAAAGATAAATTTGGACTAGTGAATACTAAACACTCCACCAAAATATTCAATAACAAATTTCATATAGCCCATCTAAGAGAATTAAGAGCAGTAAATAAGTTTCATCCATGGTTGATGTCTTTTTATTATAAGACCAACTGAGCATGATTGAAATGTTATTGGAACAAAACGAGGTAAGCACATAAAACAACAAACAACAAGCAGGAAGAATGTGTAGGTATCTTTGACATCACAAGTATCTCTAAAATCATGATCTATTATCATCTAAGAGATTCCAAATCATTTGTCATTAGAATATGCTGGTGAAAATCTCTGATTAATGCCCATAAGAAGAAGATTACATATTTATCATGTGCAATTCTTGAATTTCCACACGATGCATAATATTTCTACTCTTCACTTACATAAATTATATATTACTATAAAATTGTAGAATTGAGGCTTCTGTGATCCATATCAAGTTATGAGAAAATTCTTCGGCGCAAATCACATTATGATATATTTGTTGACGTGTTTCGAACCAGCAAGTGTGGTTCATCGTCAGGACAAGTTGAAGAATCAGACCATGGCTGCATGTTAAATAGGGAGAGCAGATCTTCCAACAGCTAAGTTTGACTAGGAAATGGGACTAATGACTATATTTGACCATGTAACGGCTAACTTTGACCAACCAATCGGACTCGACCGGATTAAGGATATGGACCAATTTTTATTTTTATTTTTATTTAATACTATTTTAATTATAGTAATTTTATTAGGTAAATCCAATCGATTAATTAATATCTATTATTATAATATACTCTCGGTTCTTGAATGTTAAATTAATAATTTTATTATAATGTTCAACTAAACTTGTAGTATTAATAATTAAGAAAAAGTAACTATATTTATGTTAAAATGTTTCATAGTGAATTGTATTAATAATATCATGTATTTCTTATCTTTAATATCCTTATAACTATAGTATTAATAGATTTAATTATTAATCTAAAATTATATTATTATTACTTAAAACTTAATGATCCTAAGTTATTGATGGCTTGTATATTTTTATAAGTGGAGCCTTGTAACTAAATATGTATATTTAAGTTATTTAATAAATTCTAGATTAGATAAATCTAGTAAAATTTTTGGGGGAAGGAATATGATGGAAAATTCCTTAAAAAGAACTAAAAAGACAAAAAACCAATGATTAAGGATTTATTACTCTTAATATTGATATTATAAATTTTATTATTATAGTATTCTTATAGTAGTATTATTCATATTAATTTTAATGGAACGTATAGCTTATTAATAGGGCTTAATAAATAACTATAAACTTAATGCATACGTAATCAATCCAAACATTTTTAATAGAAGATGGGAGACAAGGTGGAAGACACCGATTAGGAGGAGAGGGCAAGGATCCAACACCTACTTATCTTCCAACCGTCATCTCTATTGAGATTGCTTGGCCTTTTTTCAATTTCGATGGCTTCTCTAAATTTCCAGTGGTGAAACTGCGAAACCTTAGCAATAACCTGGGCCTCCTCAATACACACATGATGCTTGGTCTTCTCAGCATCCTATGGAAGGGCGGAAGATCGGGTTCTCCCATGTTTTAGGTCTGTTGCATGCTCATTAATTCTTTGATTAATAGAGTGACCAGTCTCTCCAACATAGGGGGTCCCACAAGAATAGGGAATCATATAGACACCTTTCATGTCCTTAGGGTCGATGGGATCCTTCACCGATTGGAGGGAGTTACAAAGGGTGTTAAGAGGTCTAAAGGTCAAGGGAACATTATGTTTCTTAAGAATCCTTGCAATTTTATTAGTGGTCCCTTGGATAAACAGTAGATGGACCCCTGAGGCTCGACCTTTAGGGTCTTTTTTGACCAACGAATTCTTGTTGGCTTTAAGGAAAGCCCTTTGACCAAGGTGCCTACTATAACCGTTATTAACAAAGACATTGAGGAGTTGGGATTTTTCTTTATCGAGGCTTTTTTCATCAGAGATTCTTAACGCACGAGTAGCAAGTGTGTTGAGAACACCTAACTTTTGAGCAGGGAACTGATGGGAGCTGGCATGAAGATATTGCTCGGTATGAGTTTTCTTCCGAAACACTTGGTGGGATAGGGACTCATCATTATTCTTTGAAATAAGAACATCGAGGAAAGGAAGGAATCCATCGACTTCTTGTTCAATAGTGAACTTAATGGCGAAGGATTGATTGTTAAGATGCTAGAAGAAGAGATCCAACTCATCTTGGCCATGAGACCAGATGACATTTGTGTCATCCACAAATCTCTTCCATAGCTTAGGCAATAGCCTAGCTGAGGCCAGAGCCTTGGATTCAAAATCTTCCATAAAAATATTAGCAACAACGGGGGACAGGGGGGAGCCCATGGCCACACCACAGGTTTCTTCAAAGAACTCACCTTCAAAATAGAAAAAAGTGGAAGTGAGACAGATCTCAACTAACTTAGCGGTGTCAGGGTCTCTGAGCCCGTCGATAACCTCCATAGCCTCCTTTATAGGAATAAAAGTGTAGAGGGAGACTACATCAAAACTTACAAGAATGTCCTCAGGGTCAAGTCTAATACCTTTAATCTCTTCAACAAAGGATGCAGATTCTTTGATGAAGGGCTTTGTAAGGCCAACCAAGGGCTTAAGTTTCAAGGCCAGGAATTTAGCAAGAAGGTAGGTAGGACCTCCGATAGTGTTGACAATGGGCCTAAGGGGAGTCCCCTCCTTGTGAATCTTTGGAAGCCCATATATCCTGGGAGTGATGGGGTTACTTTCAATGATTTTATGGCACAAGGAACTCTCCGAACTACTGGACTTGATAGCAAGAGACACAGCCCTAGATATATTTTTTTATAGGATTCTTGGAGAGCTTTTTGTAGCTTCCACTATTACATAAATGATCTAACATCTTCAGGTGATAATCTTCTTTTTTAAGGATTACAGTAGCCCCTCCTTTGTCGGATTTTAAAACCACAATATCTTTGTTCTAGTTTAAGGATTGGAGGGCATTAAATTCATCCTTGCTAATGTTGTTGATGGGTGGTTTTGCCTTTCTGAGGACAACGACACAATCCTACCTTATAGTGTCCTTGATATTATCAGGTAAGCCCCTTATCCCAAATTCAACGTCACAAATAATGTCTTCTATTGGCATCTTTCTAGGGGTTAGGGAAAATTTTAAACCTCTACCCAGAAGATTGAAAACGGAGGGGGGAAAGGAGAAACTCGAGAGATTAATAACCTTATTATCATGAGAGGAAGGAGGAAGTTTGTAATTATTGTTATTAACATTAAATTTCTTGTCCTGACGATGAACCACACTTGTTGGTTCAAAACGCGTCGACGAATATA
This sequence comes from Pinus tabuliformis, assembly GCA_031772625.1. Taxonomy (NCBI): domain Eukaryota; kingdom Viridiplantae; phylum Streptophyta; class Pinopsida; order Pinales; family Pinaceae; genus Pinus; species Pinus tabuliformis. The sequence continues at coordinate 159,718,447 of CM062819.1, forward strand.
TCATAATGTGATTTGCGCCAAAGAATTTTATCATTACTATAAAATTGTCAAAATAAATTTAAATAAAATAATTTTAAACACTTACGATAATGTAAGCTAGATAAAAGGACTAGTCCTTTCTCCAAAGTGAAATGTGAATACATAAATATACAAGGTTATTTTTTCTAAGTGGGAACAGTCATTTTTTTATCCTTTTTGTTTTGGGAGGTGATCAATGTTGTTTGTATAAGTTTGTTGGTACAACAACAGTGTGAGAGAGAAAATGAATGTCATCCATATTTTTTTCTTAGATTTACCATTTTTTTATGCTCGTTTCCCCAAAAGTTTCCCAGAAAAAAAAAAAAAAGATTTCTTGTGATTCATATTGAGCTTAACTCAAGGCATCAAGGGTATGTAAGATCAATTTTCCAAAGTAAGATCCTCATCGTCTCCATGCTCTGTAGTGTCTTTGTGATGCTCTCTAGTTTTAAATACCTATGATAGTCTGTGCAAAAGAGAATGGGGACCTGAGGAAAAAAAATATAAAAGCTGGTTAAGAGTGGAGGAAGATGATCTAAGATTTCTTTTGTAGCGACAAAGCCCACATGTGGAGAATCCATTGATGGAAAAATAGTAAAAAGTAATGTGTTTGGACTTTATATTCTCCTTTTAGGCTTCCATAACAACTATTATTTCCCCTTTTTAATAAATACAACACCTATTCCTTCAGGGTTTGGAAATAATATTAAAGTGTGGCATATACAATGAATACCTAGAATGAGAATTCTTCAAATCTAAATGTTTTTCCTCTACAAATTTCAATATTTTCACCAGCGCTCCTCGACAATGTTTTCGTACTTTCACATACATTAAAATATTAAACTAATGAAATAAAATAAACACATGTATTTAGATAATAAAATAAATCCAAAAGAAATTGTGCATACCTCTTTACCCAGTGCACATCTTCTATAATATTCCTCAATCATGGCTACAGGTTTTAACCAAGCCTACTGTAATCTTGATCTCAAAGGAAACCAAATCAAAACATGTTTAAAAGATGTTATAAAATCTTAGCAAAAAGAAAACCTGATACTCAAAAGCACATGAAAAGTAAGAACATATAAATAACCATTGAGGTAGCGAAAACAAAAGTAGAGTAAATAACATCAAGACAACAAAAGTAAACACGCAAAAGAAAAAAGAGAAATCTACAGAGTGTAGTGTAGTTTCAGTCAAGTCAACAATACATTACCCTCTCTTCCCCGCTCAGACACTCTTCTTTACTCTCCTCAATTTGAATTAAGTTATATATATATATATATATATATAGAGATAGATATAGATAGATATATATATATATATATATATATATATATATATATATATATATATATATATATATATATATATATATATATATATATATATATAGAATAGAGAGATATTTTGAAAAAATAAAATTTCAAAGATTCTCCTCTGAAATCCCCATCCAATATCCTAAATAACTTGAGGCATTGGAAGCTCCATGCTCCTGCTCTCACAATTCTTCTTCTTTGACATGTCTTGATGACTATCACATCCCTCAGTATACCTCTAACAAAATACATAGGATTAAAAAAAATTACAATTTTTTTTAGCATGTAACATCCCATGAATGACTTATCACATACACTTAATTTGATCATCAAATGGTATTAGCACAATCATTAAGTGAATTGACCATAGAGGTGGAATAGAAAATTTTGTATATGAATAATCATTAGCGCAACTTGTTATGCTAATGCAGTATGTTGCAAATTTTCATTATTAACGTTGTTCATGAGGACTTATAAAAACATGATGAATGATATATTTTTGCAATGTTAAGCAAGGTGAACACATCATAAAGATAACCAAATAGGAAATCACATAAATTAACATCGATATTACCCTGGAAACCCTAAAGGGAAAGACCAACAAACATTTATTTTATTAAAATTTTCATGAGGGATTTCACCTCTAACTCAATGGAAACCAATGGATTTCATCCCTTGTCCATTGTTGAAATTTTACTAAAGAAACATAATCTTTAATTCAAGAATGATTAGGCCCATACATTATACATGTCGTCATGTTTCTTAAACACAATACCCAATAGTTATTAGAGTCCAATATCCTCATGGCCTGGTTGTTTACTATAGTAACTTTCTTCCCCATCATGTATCACCATTGTCAAACCATAACAAGTTAACAATATAACCAAGTTGCCCATTTGTAAACTACACTTGACAATCTTCCACTTTGAATGCTAACAATAGCTATATATATAATGACCTTATCGCCTACAATTAGTATTAGTTATAATCCATTGTTTGATCACAACAAAAGAGGTTGTTTTAGAAACTATCACTTAATTCTTTGTGAAAGTCATTATTATTCATTGCAAACACTATCATTAACAACCAATTGAATTTCATGATTACCTATAATAGCTCCTAGAGACAGCGCTTGCATTGAGGAGAGACCAGTGCCTAGGACATCTTGATGAGTGTCTTGAAGATTTGATGCAGATTCACATCACACTCAGTTTTTAACATTTAAAGCGAAAAGCTATTCAAAACCATCCTTAAGAGGAGGAATACATATCCTAAAGCAAATTATTACTCACAGAAGCATTAACCTTAGATTTATAGCAGCCAACATCACATGAACTTGTAGTTTTTTTCGTTATAGTATATTTGGTAGAAGACTGTAGCAAGAAGGAAAATTGATACACAAGGCTTAGTTTTAAGAATCTGATGCATCAAAAATTTAGAGTGAAATAGTTGGAACAAAGAATTGAATGGAAAGAAAAGACACATGGAGCACATTTTAAGGATAGCTTTCATATCAATACAGGCACCTTTCATCAGCATTAGACTAAGATGAATCCATAAATCCATGAAAGCACTTCCAAAAACTACTACTACATGTAATATGAGAATAATAATGAAGACATATGGGACAAACACAGAAGGATCACATACTACATATTTGAATGAGCCAGAATTGCCAATTTTTTTTTACTAATCTTCCATAGCGCATATAATGCATTTGATAGTAAACATAATTTCTCTCTTGGAAAACCCAAAATTTTGAACCCTTGGTTCAGTCTCATAAAATTGTTTTTATAGGGCCTCAGAGGGAGAGGTCGTTACAAAAAAATTCTTCTTGATTTCATTACAATGGACAACAATAACAAAAACCTCAATGTTCTCCATGGCACAACCATACTAAACGAACCCTAACTGACTGGATGAAAATAAAATATTTACATAAACAGGAAATAAGAAGTGTCATAATCAACATGATCCACAGTATTAGTGGTCACGATGGGAAAGAGGCTACATAGATGGTTTGATGATTTTGAGCACAGGAGGGTTGAAAACTACTCACATCTTTTCCACATTGTTGATGCTGACAGAGGATCTCAAAAGAACCATTGATATGCAATCTTGAGGTTGGTCAGACTTGTGTAGTTCAGTCTAGGAAAAAACAAGGTTTTGACCATCCCCAGTAGCTGAAAGTCCCTCTTTAGATAGTTTACCACAATCTTATCCTTCAAAGTAGCAGTCTTCTCATGAGAAGAGTCTACTTTGCTTTTGGCCTCCAGTTGTCTTTTACAGTATTTTCCCCACTGGATCAACACTCCCCCAAAGTCCCAGCAGTTGGGAAAGCCTTCTCTGACAATCCCGTCAAACATGGTGTTGAAGGCAGCCACATTCATTGATACTACCTCTAGGTACTCCTCAAATTTGACCCTAGCTTCCTCCTTTTGGACAATCTTGGAAATCTCTAAGACAGCAGTTACTCTGTCCACCGCATCTATGGGCCTCATCTCACTAAGTGGCCTCTCATTCATAAACTGAATGAACCTTTTGGCAATATGGGAGTTGTTTTCTCCGTCTTGTTTGCCTAACAAGATGAAGCCTTCATAATCCTTAATTACAACCCTTTTCTCATCCATTAAGATTATATACTCCTAGTGGCTCCTAACCTCTTCAATGATCTCATCACAGACTAGTTGTTTGGCTTGCAACAAGGACATGTTTTCTTTAAGCTTTTCCTTGAGCTCAAAAATCTCCTATTTTGCTGACTGTAGATTCTTACCAATGATTTATGTATTTTTCATGGCAGTCTCCAATTGCTTCTCTTTCTACATTAGGATTTTCTAAGAAACATCTATATCGTTCTACACCCTTTTAAGCTCCCCCTCTGAAATCTGGAGCTCAATGAGAGTCTTAGTGTGTTGTTCAGTTGGGTTTTAAGGATCTTCAAGCACTATCACTGCACATATATGTGAGTCTATTCTCTTTTGCAACTTTGTTGGTTGCTACTTCATGGCCACTATTTCATTGTTCCTGTCAATGAGCTCTTTTTCCAATATCTCCTTCCCTTCTTCTACTTGTGCAAGCTCCTTGGATTGGAGATGGTCACTACCTGACATCTTCAGCTTATTCCTCAGCTCCTGGATTTTTGTTAGGGATATTTGAAGGAGAGATTCAAAAGAAGTTTTATCTTCTAGATTCACTCCTAGCTTCATTACCAACTCCTCAAAGCTCTCATTTTACATGTGGAAAGCCCTTGAGTTGGATATCTCTTGTTTCAACCTGGTTCCAACATTTTCCAATAGATTCTTGGCCTTGCTTATGTTTATTGCATTCCTATTGATCTCGCTATACAACATATCTCCAACTTTCCTATGGAAATTTATCTTTTCTAGCAGGGGAACACTGTGTTAATTCCAATGAAATATCTAAGGATTTAAATTGAGAACCTGCAGGCAAAGACTATGCCAATGGATGTTGTAGTGAAAAATTCATCTGATTTCTTTCTAAATCCATAGCAACCAACAGTCTGGTCTAGTATGGAACTAAGTGAGATGTCATTTTTTGTTTCATCTCCTCTCTCACCTTCTTATTTCTTTCTTCAATGGCATTTCCAGTAGGCCAACTTGAACAAGTACCTGTTGCACTTCCTTTTGCACCTAAGGTAGCTACCTCTGAAGAGGATGAGGTAGCATCCTATGATGGATCCTCCAAGGTCACTTGGAAACCTAGTTGATCTGTCCTTGTCTCCACTAGCGTAGTCTCAAGTTCCTCTTCTTATGTCTCTTGGGTCTTTTCCTTTTTAGGTTCATGTATATCCTCCATCTCTATATCTCCAGTCTGGTCCACAGTACTTTTTTGTGATTTTTCCCTAGCTACTGGAGGCTGAGTCTCCATTTATATATCCATAGGCCATGAATCAATATTAACTTTCCATTCAATTTCAGGCTTATACTCATGTCCATAGGTCAAAGCTTTGATCTTCTCCCTCCTTTGAGCAATGACACCATCAAGGTCATAATTCCAAACATCCCCTAGATCAAAATTCATTTTCTTGAGTAATGCTTCAACTGCCTTAAAGGATTGTCTAGAGTTTACAACAAAAGGCCCCATGGGTTTTCCCAATTTACACATATGTCCATTCTTTGCAAGGATAAAGTGGAGATAGTACGCATTGAGACCCTGCCTGATAAATTCTAGAACAAATATCCTCATAGGAATGAACACAGGTAGATGGTAAGGGGGAAGTTCACAACCATAAACCCTGATCTTAGTGTGATCCTAAAAATGGTACCATTTCCCTACCCTGTTGTCTTTGGTAACCTAGAGAAGCTCTCTTTGTTGGGGGAGAAATCTCGGTGGGGGACAATGGATAATCTTATATGATATGGGCATATAAGTTGATATGAATTGAGAGTAACCACCACTATATGGCCTCTTCTAACAAAAATGTCACAGTCAAACACAAATTTCCTCTACTTGTTTCCATCCACTAAGTTGAGGCCCATGCACTCAAACTCATCCACATGGGTATAAAAAAATGGGTAGAACAACAAAGAATAGTACCTGAAATAAGATGTTGTGGAAACATGGTGTAGTTTAAACCTTATGGCCTCAGCTAGGTTGGTTGGAATATCAAATAGGTGGCCAGGCTACATCATTTGTCTTAAAAACCCCAAGGTGTCTTTGTTGGCTATGTTGGCATCATCATCCCCTAGCAGATGGGAAATTAGGGATAGTATGGGTTGGATAGCTTCAACAAAGATGGTGATAGGGAAGCTATTAGCTATAAGCATGGCTTGTAGGTCAGGGGCCAAGACCATCTACATGAAATATTGTTGTTCATTGGCTAGGATGTTTGAGTAATGATACACTAGGGTGACATCAATTAACTGTTGGGGTTCTAGAGAAATAGGGTAAACTAGGGAATTTTGGATTAGCTATGAGGTTACTTCAATAATTTTTACCCCAAAGGAGGAAACAAAGCAGTTTTTCTCGTCGATGTATGTTGCGGCCAACCAGGAGACAAATTCTAGAAAATGGTGCATAATGGGTGTGATTTGGTAGTACAGGTCAGAGTCAACTACCCAAAATGGGTCCTTCCCTGTGACATGGCTTCCATATAGGTCAAAATGGAGGTTAAACAAGTGATATGTGTTAGGTTCCTATACCAATAGGTATCATTTCTCATGATTGACTATGGAAGTGCCAAATATGATCATCCTTTTCATGCTGCAAAGGTTCCATATTTTGTATATAGATAAAGAAAATTAAAAATGCAAAGAGGGCATGCCCTAAAAGAAAAATCAAAGGGCAAGAAGAATGAATTGGTCGACAAAAGAAAAAGAGAAAGAACCTGTTATGAAACCAGCTCAAGAAAAGATAGAAAAGATAGATCAACGCCTTAGAATTCAGCCTCTTCGAGGGGGCAACCTCCTTTACATTACATAAATGAACAATTCTTGGATGATTCAAATGACAAAACCTCCTTTCTATATATAGGAGTCTAAGGAGTCACAATATAATCCAGCCGACCTAACAATAATAATATAAAGCCACAAAAATAACAATAGAGGGATTCTATGGGGCACAGTAATAACAATATGGGGGCAATAGGGGCACAACAATATTAATAAGGGGTATAACTACAATAGTAATGGGGTAATCACTAGTATTATAGGGACCCAACATGCCCCTCTCCTTCAAAAAAGTGTTGTCCTCAACGCTTGAGTAGTTCTGGATACTTCTGCATAAAATTCTCATCCTCCCATGTGGAATCTTCAGCGGATAAGTTCTTCCACTTGATAAGATACTCTGAAATTGATCGATTTCGTAGCTGTCGAGTTCTTGTTTCTGTGACTGCTTCCGGTTCCAATATAATTTTTCCTTCCTCGTCAAGTTCTGGCAATATTGTTTGAACTGGGAGCTTGTCGCCTATAACCTTCTTTAAACATGAAACATGGAAAACTGGGTGCAATCGAGAAGCTGCAGGAAGCTCCAATTTGTATGCCATAGTACCAATCTTTTGCAACACCTTGTACGGACCATAATACTTTGGTGATAATTTATTATCCTTCTTAGCTTGCTTGAGGGACATTTGCTTATATGGTTGTAGCCGTAGGAATACCCAATCACCTACATCAAAACTTCTTTCACTGCGATGTTGATCTGCCTGTTGTTTCATTCTATTCTGTGCCAACACGAGGTTATCCTTTAAGAGTTGGAGGACTTGTTGTTGATGTTCGATGTGATGTTCCACTGCCTGAACCTTAGAATTTTCTCTTAAATATGATGTGATGGATGGTGGTTGATACCCATAAAGTGCCATAAATGGGGTCATTTTTGTTGCTGTATGGAAGGAAGTGTTATACCACCATTCAGCCAGAGGCAACCATTTGACCCATTGTGTCTGTTTATCAGATACAAAGCAACGAAGATATCCTTCCAAACATTTGTTTACTATCTCAGTTTGCCCATCAGATTGAGGATGATAAGATGAGCTATGAGCTAACTGAGTACCAAGACAAGAAAATAATTCTGTCCAAAAATTTCCAGTGAAAATGGGATCTCTGTCACTTACAATAATCTTTGGGTTTCCATGTAGCTTTTGAATCCATAAATGCAGTAGAAACTGTACTGGCTTTAAATGGATGTGATAATGCACAAAAGTGTGCATACTTGGTAAGTCTGTCAACTACCACCATGATGACACTCTTTCCCTCAGACTTGGGTAAACCTGTGATAAAATCCATTGAAACCTCCTCCCAACGTTGGCTTGGAATGGATAAAGGTTGTAATAGACCCGGTGTCTTAATTGTTTCAACTTTATTTTGTTGGCAAACCAAACATTCCGCCACAAACTTTTGAATATCTGATTTAAGGCCATCCCAAAAAAATTCCTTCTTAACCCTGTGGTAAGTTTTTAAAAATCCTGAGTGCCCTCCTAAGGGAGAAGTGTGCAATTCCATAAGAATCTTTTGTTTTAGCTGGGAATTCTTACAGAGGTATAAGCGATCTTTGTACCATAACGAATCATTTTGCCAGCTAAATGTATCAGACGTACTGGAATCTTGTTGTAGCTTTCGAATAAGTGCCCACACTTCTTCGTCATTCTTCCATTCCTCCTTGCTTCGTTTATCCAATCTGGTTGGATAATAGAAATGGCACACAACAATGCTTCCACATCCTCATCCTTTCTTGAGAGTGCATCTGCCACCACATTTTGCTTCCCTTTTTTGTAGATGATTTCAAAGTCATAACCCAACATCTTTGTGACCCACTTTTGTTGCTCTTCAGAGGATAATCTTTGTTCTAAAAAGTATTTAAGGCTATCATGATCCGTTTTTACCTTGAAGTGTCTTCCCATTAGGTAGGGTCGCCATTTCTTAAGTGCATGGAGTATTGCCAACATTTCCTTCTCATAAATAGCTTTGCTTAAAAACTTTCCCTTGATTGGACGACTTTCAAAAGCAATGGGTCTTTCATCTTGCATTAGAACAACACCAATTCCATTTCCTGAAGCATCACATTCCACAATAAAGGTTTTTTGAAGTCCGGTGTAGCTAAGACCGGTGCTTGGCACATTGCCTCTTTAAGATGTTCAAAGGCCTTTGTTGCTTCCGGAGTCCATGAAAATGCATCTTTCTTCAATAATGTTGTTAGAGGTGCTGCTATTCTCCCATAATTCTTAACAAACTTGCGATAATACCCTGTCAACCCAAGAAATCCTCGCAGATGCTTTATGGATGTGGGGATTTTCCATTCCTTAATGGCTTTAATTTTGCTAGGGTCTACCTTAACTCCTTCATGAGATACAATATGACCCAAATATTCCACCTCCTGGACTCCAAAGAAACATTTGGATCTTTTTGCATATAATTGTTTCTCCTCCAATAGTTGTAGCACCCTGTCAACATGTTCAACATGATCCTTCCAAGACTTGCTGTAGATTAGTATATCATCAAAAAATACTAACACAAATTTTCTAAGGAATGGTTTGAAAATTGAATTCATCAAACCTTGAAATGTTGAAGGTGCATTGGTAAGGCCAAAAGGCATGACCAAAAATTCATAATGACCCTCATGAGTTCTAAATGCTGTTTTCGGAATGTCTTCAGTCTTCATTCTGATTTGATGATATCCTGAACGAAGATCCAACTTGGTGAAGTAAATTGATCCATGCAATTCATCCAGTAATTCATCAATGACAGGAATGGGGAACTTATCTTTAATAGTGAGCTTGTTGAGCTCCCTATAATCCGGACACATGCGCCATGATCCATCCTTCTTGTGCACCAATACTACTGGAGCAGAGAAAGAACTTTGACTCGGTTGAATTATACCAGCCTCTAGCATTTCTGCAACCATACGTTCAATTTCACTCTTTTGGACATAGGGATATCTGTACGGCCTGATGTTTGGAGGAACACTTCCTGGAATCAGATGAATAGCATGATCATGATCACGCATAGGTGGGAGACCTTTGGGAGTCTCAAATACCTTGGAATGATTGTCCAGGACTTTTTGGAGATCTGGAGAAATAGATGATTCCAATGTGGAAACATCTAGCGAACATAATTGTGCAATTACACCTCTTTGCTCCTTTTTTAGAAGCTTTGTCATACCATTAGAGCTGATTATCTTTCCTGGTTTCCCTGCAATACCCCTTAATTCAACTTCCTTTCCTTCCGTAGAAAATTTGATGAAAAGTTCTTGAAAATTAAAAGCTATTGTACCCAAGGATTGTAGCCATTGGACTCCTAGTACAACATCAGCACCTCCCATTGGAATGGAAAGCATTGGGCTAGTCAATACATATTCTCCCATGGATAGCTTGATATTATGGCACTTTCCAGAGCAATTTATTGTTCCTCCATTTGCAATCATCACTTGACACTCTGGTGCTGGATATAGGAAGCAATTCAATTCTTTTGCTACCTTACAATGAATAAAATTGTGGGTGCTTCCTGAATCAATCAACACTATTACCTTTTTCTTCTTGATTTGTCCTTCTATCTTGATGGTTTGAGGAGTGGTAATTCCCGCCAATGCATTACAAGATATGGTCGGATTTATTTGTTCTTCATCTAGGCTTTGTTCCTGGAGTATATCCTCTTCTTTTGACCTTTCTTGCTCCTTTTCTTCTTCCTCTTCACAATCTATGTAGAATAATTTCTTCTCAGCACACTTATGACCTTTAGTGTATTTGCTATCACAACTGTAACAAAGCCCTTTTGCTCTTTTTTCTTCCAATTGTTGTGGTGTCAACCTTATAGGTTGTGGAAGACTAGGGGCAACAACACTTCCGTCTTTATAGTTGTGAGTGGTATGCTTCCTGGTTGCCATAATTTTGCTTTCCATTTTTCTTGCTAACCTGAATGCCTTCTCTAATGAATCAGGTTCCCAAAGGCGAACATCATGTTGGATATTATCCTTTAAAGACCCTATGAACACATCAATCCTATGCTCCTCTGGAATATCTTTTACCCTTATGTTCAATTTTTGGAACTCCTCAATGTGCTCCATTATTGAACCCTTTTGTTTGAGACTTATCAATTGGCTAAAAAAAGTGTTGCTTTTTGTATCCTCATAATGTGCTATCAATTCTTCCGTAAAAATTGCCCAAGTGATAAATTGTTTACGAGAGCAAAGCCATTGATACCATACAAACTGATTTGGTTCCAAATATAAAGTTGCCATACGTACCTTTTGTGTGTTTTGCACATTATTGAGATCGAAGAATTGCTCCATCTGTAATATCCATGTGGCGGGATCCTTGCCATCAAACTTCCTCATATCGATTTTTGGAATATGGTGGGTCTTCGATCCAACATTAGAGTCTATGGAATCATGATTAACATTTCTTTTGTTCTCATCATGAGTTTCCTTTACTACCCTTTCACCATTAGTAACCATTTCTTGTAGCAACTTATTCATATTTATCTTCAATTCGTCCATGTCTGTCTTCAAATCTATCTTCAAATCATCCATCTTAGCTTCTACACCTTTCTTTAAACCATCCATCTTAGCTTCTACATCTTTCTTTAAACCATCCATCTTAGATTCTGTTCCTTTTTGTGCAAGTGACAATTGTTGCACTTGGTCTTGTAATTTTGATATATCATGTTGCATTTCTTCCTCTTCTTCATGGGTCATGCTAGAGCTTTCAGGTTGCCTACTAGGTGTTTGCATTTTCTTTCCTCGGGGCATCAATTACCAATAATAATGCTTTACTATGCCCTTTGAATTCCTTCAAACTAATTTTTCAAACCAATCTTATGCAAAAAAAATTAAAAAATTACACACCTTTTTTCACTTTGTAGGAGCCTGATATTGAATCTGATGTATCTCTGTAATTTTGGATCATCCAGTTCAAAATTTGTGACCTGTAGTAGCCCTCTGTGTCCTCTTTCCAATGCCACAAGTCTGACCCAAATTGGATTCTCCAAGGAAGAGTTATGTGAACTCTCCCACAGTGACTTGATTATAGACTAGTTCAGTAGAGCGAACTTGTACGACGTGCCACGAGTCACTGTTTCAACCTTTGGATCTGAAAAATGCATACAAGAAACTACAGTCCATCCTCTTTCTGTACCTTCTTACGAAATTTCAATCCGATCCCCAGAGAGAAAGTTATGACGATTTTCCCCAGGTCACCTGTTTGGAATGTAATTCAGGAGTCTGCAAAAATACCAACTTCCTCAGATCATATCTCCGCAAATATAGCGCGAAAAGCTCTGAAATTTGGACCCGAGGTTCAACGTGATTTTTTCTCAAATGGGTTTTTTTGTAACTTCTGAAACGTCGCAGAAAAAAGTTATAGCGAAAATTCCACGATGACCTATTTGGAGCAGCGAAACCCTAGAATCCAAAGCTCTGATACCAAATGTTATGAAACTAGCTCAAGAAAAGATAGAAAAGATAGATCAACGCCTTAGAATTCAGCCTCTTCGAGGGGGAAACCTCCTTTACATTACATAAATGAACAATTCTTGGATGATTCAAATGACAAAACCTCCTTTCTATATATAGGAGTCTAAGGAGTCACAATATAATCCAGCCGACCTAACAATAATAATATAAAGCCACAAAAATAACAATAGAGGGATTCTATGGGGCACAGTAATAAAAATATGGGGGCAATAGGGGCACAAAAATATTAATAAGGGGTATAACTACAATAGTAATGGGGTAATCACTAGTATTATAGGGACCCAACATGCCCCTCTCCTTCAAAAAAGTGTTGTCCTCAACACTTGAGTAGTTCTGGATACTTCTGCATAAAATTCTCATCCTCCCATGTGGAATCTTCAGCGTATAAGTTCTTCCACTTGATAAGATACTCTGAAATTGATCGATTTCGTAGCTTTCAAGTTCTTGTTTCTTATTAAGTCCATTTGGGACTTTAATAAGAACCCTTCCACGTTCATAAACCTTGGCGTTTATTTAATCTCTGGTTGAATAAATAACCACGCTAAACCCTCCCACCCATACCATACATTAAAACTTTGGTGCGCATGTAAATACCTTGGGGTTAGTTTGATATTTGGTTAAACTAATAACCATACCTGCCCGCATAACCACAAAAAACCCATAAATCCAAAGTTTTAAACCCCCGCAACATTATAAAATATTAAAATATGGGCGGGTCCCCGCGCCATATCGTACTGTCACCTACCCTTCTCATCAACCCTTCGATCTGGCGTTGTAGATCTGACGGCCCATGCTGATATCGGAGCCGCCCCATTGTACGAGAGTTAGCTCCCGATGGAAAGTGGTTTTTCCGTCGTACACGGGGACACATGTCCCATTTCTATCGCATAAAGCCCACTCTGACAAAAACCGCCCCCGTACCAAAAGCAGTCTGATGCAAACCATTTACCGCCTGTTCTCCCCAACAAGCATGTCATACACCACGCCAGCGCCCATGCTACTGTACAGTCCGCCATGTCCGCCCTATCACCCATCCACATCAGCTGCCACGTTACCTCTGTACCATGCTACAAGACAAGGTGACGTCATGCTGATGTCAGCACAAAAAGTGCCAAAAAGTTTGAAAAAAACCCAAATTTTTGTTAAAAGTCACAAAAGTGATGTTTTTTGTTTTTTTTTATGCGACCAATAGTGGAGAACGTGCATTAAAATTACGTTGAATTCACCATTAACGTCCCAGTCTGCCACCCAGGCGTGTTCATGCTGCAAAATTGACTCCCCCAGCTCACTCTGCAACTGCATTCCGCAACAAAGTCTCGTATTAACAGGTATTTACCCGTGAATCACCCATAAACCCTGTTTTTTCATAATTTCTCTGTTAAGGATCACCGAAAGAGCTAAATTCAACTCAAAGACACTATTTCCCACAAGCTCCTATGCTCTGCCTCACTGTGTAACCGTATCTTCGGGCAAAACCTGCTAATTCTGTGGCCCTCTGATAAATTCTCCATTGAAACTTAAAATCGAGCTCCTGTCCACTTACAAAATCACCAAAAGCACCTATGAAAGCCATGCTCTTCCCACTGTTTTTAAGCTTCCTCGTTAAAGAACCCTGCAGACTCAGTATTCCCTTTGAGTTTTACTCAGTAAGCCCATTTTCATATAAAAACTCAAATTGCAAGTATTCCTGTTAAAAATCCCTCTGTCAGAACTCTATTCCCGGTTGAGACACAGACTCAAATCTAATAATAAGCACAGTGAATCATGGAGGCTCTAGTGGCCCTAAACATTGCACTGTTGAATGCACCTCATAGGGAGTTGGAGTGGCTACCTCTTGCTGATAGGGATTTCCAGATTGATGACATGGAGTGTCAAAAGCCTCACCTACAAGTTTTCTGTGAAATAAGGAATAGTCATAAGAACAAGACTGACATATTTGGAATCTGGGAGTCTAATATGCCTATATACTACCTGCCTTCTGTCAATGTCTTCCCTGACCTCATCCTTCAGTGTTGTGCTAATTATGAGCCTTCTCAAAGGGCAGTGATGGACCCTGCTGGAAAAGTCCTCTTTTATATCACCCCTCAGTCTATAAATGAGATGCTGTACTTCAAGCCAGCTCAGACTCTCGTCCCTCTCACCATGAAAAATTTGCTGGACCAAGTCTCCAAGTTGTCCTCTGCAGAAGTTGACTGAATTGCCAAGCTGTTTATGCCACCAGATTGCTACTCTAGATACAAAATTCCCTATCATCATGCCTGGTTTACTGAGGTTGGCAAAATGCTCATAGACATGATTTCCTACATCCTGGGATTTAGAACAAGTGAAATTGTGGATGAAATTGTCTTTGCTTTGATGTCCATGTTTGCTCTAGGACAGGCCCCTGTTGTCAAGTATGACTATGCCACCTTCATAGCCAACAAAATTCATGAGCAGTTCATGAATTTAGAGAGAGAGAGAGTGTTCAAATACACTGCATATATATACCATTTGATGACGTACTATCAACCTGATAGTTTCCCAGTTCCCCTCAAAAAATTGGATGCTAAGGGGGAGCAAAGGTCTGTAATATTTTGGTCCTCACTATTCCATCATGTTGGTAGCTCCCCATACACATATTGTGAATTTATTGACCTTTTCATATATCCAGCCACCTGCTTATTGTCAATAACTTCTCCTGCCATGCTCTCTGCTGAAATGCAGAAAATCTTACACCTCTCAAAGTAATACAGCATTGGTGATTGGTATTTTTACCAAAACCATACAGTGATCACGATCTATGGCTATCAAATGGCTCCCTACAAACTGCCAAAATATGTCCCTATGAGACTCTTCGCCCTGGAATACTACCGGAAATTCAGTAGTTCAAATTTGACCCATTTTTATGGTGCTAGGAAAAAAGCACAGCTCAAGATAAGGCACCAATTGGGCCCTTTTATCTTCAATAAAAGGGAAGAAGCATGGAAGGAAGCTGACACCATTTTGAGAGACAAACTTAAGCTGAAACAAAGTTTTCTTTGGGCACCATATGACCCTGAACATTTCATAAGCTTTAGGAGAGTCAAACACAAGCTTACAGGATATGTGCACTATAGTATCCCTCAAATTGAACAATATGCTAATCAACAGGAGTGGATAGAAGGCACACTAGTCGAGGAACTTACTGAAGAAGAAAGATTAGAAAAAGAAATGAAAGAGTTTGAAAAGACACTTGACCTAGACTCTGTTGGACAGGTGTTTTTCACATCTCCTCGACACCTTGGAGCAGGCACATCATCTGCCACAACTTCCCAACAACCTGCCCAAGAAAGTGCTCCACCTGCAGGGACATCTAAAGGCAAGGAGGTGCAGCATTCAGAGCAGCAGGAGACAATGGCAGACCGACCAGATGCAGCAAGAGAACAAGGTCAAGGGCAAGCCCCTTCAACACAAGCAAAAGCACCTGAGGTCCTTGTCTTACAAACTCCTCTCAATGAGGAAAGAGCAAAGAAAAGGGACAGGCAAGAAGAGACACCCACAGGGGCCTCCACATAATAGCAAGGAGAGAAAAGGCAAAGGCTAAACCCCTATTCTGAGGAAGAATTTACAGAGGAGACAGCAGGCAATCAAAGAGGTGAGGAAACAACTGAACAGCGGATTCC
Source organism: Pinus tabuliformis (assembly GCA_031772625.1). Taxonomy (NCBI): domain Eukaryota; kingdom Viridiplantae; phylum Streptophyta; class Pinopsida; order Pinales; family Pinaceae; genus Pinus; species Pinus tabuliformis. The sequence goes on from CM062819.1 coordinate 159,734,348, forward strand.
TCCGAGCATGGAAACATCAGCTAGCTCCTTTCAGCAGGAGCAAGAGAGACAACAAGGTGTGGAGGTTACCTCAACCTCCACCAAGTAGCAGAGCAAGCAAGGCTCTGACATAAAGAAGGCATTCACAGAAATCAAGGCCAGAAATGAGCCGGTAAGATTCCAGCTCTACAACCAGTTACTAAGAATGGCTCCCACTAATCAGCAGAGGCTAATGGCAGCCTATGATATCCAAGAAGGGAAAATGACCCTCAGTCATTTCAGGCCTACAGTACAGTAGCCCCAGTCAGCTGCTGATTATATCAGAACCAATCTGGAAGTCCTTGCTAAAGACATCCACCCAATGGACCAGATTGAGTTACACAAACAAACTGGAGAAATGGTGTACTCCACCTTGGCGGATAAAGCAATATTGGCCCACAGACTGCAGAATTCACTTCACAACACTTCTGCCCAATTGGAATTGGAGAAAGCTTCATCACAAGCCAAGGACAATAGAATCAAATCCTTGGAGGAGATCATTATGGAGCTGGGACATGATCCCAACGATCCCAAGGGCGTGCAGGCTTTAATTAAGAAGAAAGAAGAAGACATAGCAGCCCTCAGAAAACAACTCAGGCTGCCACCTACAATTCATCCTCAAACCACAGAAGTAGCACAACAAAAAGAAGAGGAGGATGTAGTAAGTTTGCTTATGAGGATGCATAAAAGACTGATAGAAACAGAGAGTGCCTTGGAGGCATCACTGCAAGGAAGACAGGGAGAGTTGGCCTCTCAGCCAGCTCAGACAGCTTTAACTCTTGGAACTGCTCCTCCTACAGTCACCACAGCAGTCCCTCCCACTGATCCAACATCAGCAGCAGGTACCTAAACTCCAACCTCAACTTCAGCAACAGTTTCAACAACAACTACAGCAGCAGCAGAGCAAGAAGCCAGCCTAAGTATGGAGGAGATGATGAAAGAAATAAAGGCTCTGGAATTGCATATGGAAAAATTAAAAGAAGCCAAAGAAAAGCTGGCCAAAATTGAGGTAAGATATGACAAATCAAAGATGGATGTAGCTGAGAAGATAAGGGAAGTAAAGGCCTTGGAGAAAAGAATAAAGGAGCTGGAGAAGGACCTTACTTTAGATAAAACTCTAGCTGAAATCAAGAAAAAATTTTGGGCCAAAATTGGCCAATCCATTACTGACCAATGGCAATCAATTCAAACCATACATGACCAAATAGAATTGATAGGATTAGCTCAATTCGAGACTCAAAAGGCTAGAGCATCATTGGGAAATATGCCTGAGCAAGCCAATCGAATGATTCAATTTTTGAACACTCATACCAAAGAGAAGTTGGTAGCACTAAGTATCAGGAACAGGACAGATACCATCTTGCTAGTGAAAAAGGTGTTGACCCTAACGAATTTTGTACAGACTCTCAAAAGAAAATGCCAAGAAATGCAGGCAGAGATAAATGACTTCAAAATAAAGTTTGCAACATTACAGAGCAAAGGGCTACCTAGTTTATTAAACAGTGCTAGAAGACTGCTATCACATGAGCAGTATGCCAACAGGGTAAATAATTATGCCTCCAATCAAATTACAGCGTCCTCAAGCACCTCAGAAGAAACAGGGCCTCCTTCTGGACAGAGTCTTTATGACAAATTAGAAAATCTGTTCTATATTAAACATGAGATAAACTATCTTTTTGAAGTCCAGCCCAACTTTTATAGATACACTGAAGCTAATGAAACACTGATAAAAATATAAAGACATCAGTTGCCTACAAAGGACTGGTGGCAAGGAATGCTGGAGATATTGCTTAGGTAATTTTGTTTTCAATTTTTTTGGGGTAAGCCACAGGTCAGCAAATATAGAGGCACAGTCCACCTGTCCAAGAGTGAAAACAACAGAAATAAGAAGTCATATTGTGACTACATCTCATTGATGAAAAATAAGCACTAATGACGAGGCCAGGACAGTGACACAGCAACATAGCAACATTAACGCAGCAGACGCAGAGTAAAGACGCAGCTACCAGCCGACTCACTCAGTCCAAAAAGTCAAATATCTTTGACAAATTGGACATCCAGCGCATCCTTTACTGCAGCATTTATTTCCCTCATTTACTTCTTCTAAAGAGTTGGTAAAGGAAGTTATGGCTTCAGAACTTATCTTCATGATATTTTGTATCTCCCTTCTGATATAAATACCTCCCCATAATATGTATTTGGGGTTGGTGATTTTCTCTCTGGACTGCGCTGTAAATTTTGAGACTGTCTAATACAAAGGCTATTGAAGTTCACTGTTGCTGGACCGTCTAAATGTGGATTTGATGTTTTGGGAACTGCTACAGAATTCCTGTGTCTTTCTATGGATCAATAAGTTGCTCAAACCTATGTTTATGTTTTCTGTGTTTGCAAATTTCATACATGTTTCATGATCTTAGTAGTAGAGAAAGAGAATAGCCCAGAATTTGTTTAAATACACTCTGTGTTCAATCTCTGCTATTAATTATGTTTTCTTCAGAATTAGTCATAAATATGAATTCTTAGCTGCTCATGTTTGCACTAATTCTTTCATATTGAATACTATTTAGGAATTCTTAACTGCTCCTTGATAATATTCACTCACCTTCCCTCTGCCAGCATGATCAAGGATTCTTGACTGCCCTTCATCCACTGGCTTACACTCCATAAACTTCCAGATCTTAAAATTGTTCCAAAACTGCCTATCTTGCTCTGTAGCATCACCCTTTACCAAAGAAGCACCTTCAGCAGTACACCATCATAGACCCCATTGCCCAATGGTATAAACTGTTTTGGACTTGCATCCTAGCTCTATTTGAGATCACCATCCAACAAACTAAAAACCAAACTCTGTGCATCATAACTAGCCTAAAATACTTCAAAACAAAGCTAAATTACAAAGAGAGAGCCCTCTCTGGTTGCAGATTGGCTAGAATCTGCAGCTAAAAGATTGGTTAGTGGTTACCTCGGCCATATTCCCTTTTGGAGGCAGGGAACAACCTGAGTGATAACATCATTGGCGACTCCACTGGGGACCTGAATGACTGTTTGTAACTGCTACCTATTTCCTAAAGCTAGAGATGGAGCCTGAAGTTAGCCAGGTAGCCTTTGAAACTGTCTTTTCTGTGCATTTACAGGAGTAAATAAAAGCTGCTTCAGTCAATCTCCAGTATAGTTTTAGGCTTTAAACAGTTGTTCCAAAGATTTGATCAGTTTCCCTATTTTAACATATTCAAAGGAAAGCCCAAAGCCTCCTATATTTCAAAGAATTTCTTGTAGAATATTGTAAAGACTGTGATCTTCAAACATTCCCAGAAAATACCAAAAAACAAATTTAGAAGTTGGCTCCAAAGAAGAAAACTCATTACACCAGGTCAAACCCTGACCTAGATCGACCAGCTATTTTTGAAAATCCTAACCTAATCTCAAAGGCCCTTAGAAAACAAGAAAAACTAGAAAAATTTGCTGAGTTAGACCTTGATATACTTCAGCAAAACCCTACAAAATCTGAGCTTACACCTGGGAGAGCAACAGTCATTTCAACAGCCTCTCCTAGTTCCTCATCCACACCTCAAAGTATCCTTTCCACTCCCCTATCCACTGCACATATTTCCACTGTTGTACCGGTGTTCCAGCTGTCTTATTTCTTCTCGTTGTCCCATTTATCCCTGTAAATATGGCAAACCGTTATGCTCCTCTTCAGTTACCTAGAAATCCAGGGGCTATGCCTCAGGATTATCAGAGAAAAATCACATATTTTGATGGTACTGGCTCCTATACAGCCCAACAACACACTAAGAAAATGCAAGACTATTTTGAGAACTATGAAATTGATGATGATGATGTGAGAATGAAGATCTTTGTCCAAAGTCTAACTAGTGATGTAAGAATTTGGTTTAGAGCACTTGCTGCAAATTCTATAGCTAATTTAGAAGCTCTTTATCAATCCTTCTTAAATAGATGGGAAAAGAAGAAAGACCCTTTACACATCTTAACAGAATATGACAATTTGAAAAGAGGTCCACAAGAAACCATCCAAGACTATTGTGCTAGATTCAACAATGTTTATAATGCTATTCCTCAAAACCTTAGACCTCCACCTGATTTAGCTTTAATCAAATTCCCTGATGGATTTGATTCTGACATGGCATACCAACTGAGGGAAAGAGCCCCTCCAAGCTTAGCAGACATGAAGAATATAGCTGTTAGTGTGGAGGCAAACCTGATTGCTAAACGAAATCGGGTAAGAGCTAAAAGAAGAACAACTTTCAAAGAAGAGCCTTCAACATTTGAAAAAAAACTTGATGCAATCATCAAAGGCATGGATAGACTTGGGGATAGGGTGGAAACTATTGAAAGGAAATCATCATGGGAAGGTCAACCAAGTAACACTGCAAGAAACCCAAACTTTAGAAAAAATCAAAATCCAAATGTTGGGAGGGTTGCCCCTGACCAGAACATCAGACCTCCATTTCAAGAGAACTATGCTGAAGCCTCAACATCTAGTGAACCAATCGAGGACACCCAAATCAATTTAATGGGGTTAAACAGTCAGCAGCAAATCTTCCTAACCCAAGATGAACAAGAAGCTCATAATTTCAATCAATTTCAAACCAAATCCGGAGAGTCATTTGATTTTAGGGAAGGCTATGATGCAGCGGTCTATGAGGTTCATAAACAATACAAATTAAGAAGTAGAACCATAGATGTGCCTGAACCTGCCAAGCTGAAGGATACCAAGCAGCCAAAGAAAACAAAGGATAAAGCTGTCCTGATAGAACCCTCTACTAAAACAGACTCAGACTCAAAGGAAGTCACTGTGGAAGACATATCAGACTTACAGCCTTCAAAAAACCAGTCATCTACACCCCCCCCTAAAGAAAATCTAAACTGTCCTATTGAAAATAATTTCAAATCAGATGTAACTCAAAACAGCATTCATGATCAAGAGAAGATCGCTGAAAATCTAGCTGAAAAGGAAAAGCTTGTTGTCCACAAGACAAAAATTCAGATAGAAAAACCTTTTAACTTAGAAACAGAAATTGGCAAGCTGAAAATAGCTATTCCTCTCTCTGAATTGGCCAAACATGAAGTTTACAGACAACAAATCAATAGGTCACTCCAAATACCAGAGAATAGGGATGCAGTCAATGTCCTAGATGATCAACCAGAATTGATTTTCGGTCCTGAGGTCAATGGTAAAACAGTAGATGGAGGGGTTCCTCCATTCTATGTGAGCTTAAATATTCATGATAGGGTGTTGCATAATGCAATGTTTGATTTAGGAGCTTCCCATAACCTAATGCCTAAATCTGTGATGGAAAGACTAGACCTAGATATCACAAGGCCATATAAAGACTTGTTCTCATTTGATTATAGCAAGGTCAGGTGTCTAGGCCTAATTAAAGATTTTTGTGTATCCTTGGTCCAATATCCAGCCAAGACAATCTTGATGGATGTGGTGGTAGTTGATATTCCACCTAAGTATGGTATGCTTTTGTCCAAATCTTGGGGTGCAAAACTCCAAGGATCTTTGCAGCTAGACATTTCCTATGCCACTATTTCGGACTTTGGCCACCCAAAGAGATTGTACCGTGAAACACTAATGAAATATGTGGTGAGCAGTCAAGAGAAACCCCAAAACTTCCCCATCTATTCAATGCACTCCGATATGGATTCATTCATTTTATATAATGCTGAGATGTGTCCCAAAACTGATGTCAAACTCCTAGAAACAGCACAAACAGAAAGCATGAATGAACAATCTAGTGCCCAAGATCAAAAAATTGTTGACGTAATTGATGCAACAAAGGAAAATGACATATCATATGAGTTACAAGAACCAAATCTGCCCATTGAACAAGCTTCCAAAGCTCTTAAGGCTAGTCATAACCAAGAAATCTTATGGTACTTGGAGTTTGATGGCTCAGTAAACAAATTAGGAGCAGGGGCAGGGGTTTGGATACACAACATGCAAAATGACCATGCTGAAGGTCATGCATATAGGTTAAATTTCAGATGCACAAACAATATGGCCGAGTATGAAGCCCTTTTGTTAGGTCTCAAACTCATTAAATGTCTAGATGCAACCAAGGTTTCAATTCTAGGGGATTCAGATTTGATTATACAACAGATGAAGGGAAACTTTGTTACAAATGATCTCAGGTTGAGAGCTTACAGAGGGGCAGCCATTGAAATACTTAAAACCTTCTCAGAATCTCAGCTCACCAAAATTCCAAGAAAGCATAATTTACATGCACATAGTTTGGCAACTTTTGCCAGCACTTGCAAGCTTCCATTTGAGCCCAACCACCACTTTACTGCTGAAATCAAACATAGACCTATTGTCCCAGATAATGTCAAAAATTGGCAGGTCTTTGAAAGTGATACACAAATAAATAATTTCCTGACTTTGAAAGAGGAATTCTCAAGTATAAACATTGACACAAGCACCATGGATGAACAACAGCAAATAAACAAAAGTGAGCAAAGTATATTAGTTGAAACAACAAATCTGATTTTGCACCCAACAACCTTTGACTGTAAAAATTTACAAGAGCTGAAGCAAACAGACCTTGATGAAATGGCTAAGGGAGAATCTGAAGTAATTAAACTAAAGGATAATTTTCTGCCCATGGGCTTAACTCCTTTGGAGGACATATTTGATTCAAATGACATTCCTAGAAAGCCAAAGATGCAACCTCTCAATGCAGAAATTGAGGACTGCAACATTGGGACCACAAAAAATCCTAAAATGGTAAAACTCTCCAAAGCATTACCTGCTGATCAAAAGCTGAAATATATTGAGTTGTTTAAGGAGTTCCAAGATGTCTTTTCCTGGAGTTATGAGGACCTCAAGTCCTATGATACTTCTGTCATCCAACACACTATACCTTTGAAAGAGAATCAAAACCTTTTCAAACAAAAGCTTAGAAGGGTGAATCCTGTCCTCCTACCCCTGATTGAAAAGGAAGTTAAATGAATGTATGAAGCTGGAATCATTGCACCTATTAGATTCTCAGAGTGGATTTCAAATCTAGTGCCTACTAGGAAGAAAACCGGAGAGATAAGACTATGCGTTGACTTGAGGAATTTGAACAAAGTTTCTCTCAAAGACCATTGCCCCTTACCAAAAATGGATCATATCCTACAAAGGGTAGTAGGAGCCACTAGGATATCACTGCTAGATGGATTTTCAGGATTCAATCAGATTTTAGTCCACCCGGATGATCAAGACAAAATTGCCTTCACAACGCCTTGGGGAACCTTCAAATATGTGAAAATGCCTTTTGGACTCAAAAATGCTAGGGCCACATTTCAAAGAGCAATGGACATAGCCTTTGCCAAGGAGATCCATGATTTCTTAGTTATATACCTTGATGATCTCACTACTTTTTCAAAATCAGACCAAGAACATTTAGAACATTTGAGACAAATATTCTTGATTTGCAAAAAATATGGCATATCATTGAACCCAAAGAAATCACTGTTTGGCCTAGAAGAAGGCAAACTCTTAGGTCATATAATTTCAAAAGATGGCATTAGAACTAACCCGGACATAATTCAAGCTATTCTCCAAGTGCCTCATCCAAGAAACATCAAAGAACTGCAAGCTTTATTAGGAAAGATCAATTTCCTAAGGAGGTTTATTCCCAATTTGGCCGAGCTGATAAGACTGTTGAATAATATGCTGAAGAAAGATTCTAAAGTCAAATGGACAATGGAAGCTAAACAAGCCTTTGAGGATATCAAGACAGCTTTAACAAGAACACCAATCCTCACAAGCCCCAAGTTTGATAGAGACTTCATGATTTTTTCCTTTGCATCTCAGCATACTATTGTTGTTGTCCTATTACAAAAAGATGACCAAGGATGTGAGAAACCCATTGCTTTTTTCAGTAAATCACTTAGGGATGCACCTTTAAAATATCGGATCATGGAAAAACAGGCCTATGCTCTCGTTAAGGCCATCAAGGATTTCCGAGTTTATATCTTGTACTCACATGTGATAGCCTATGTTCCAAATGTTGTGGTTAAAGAAATTTTGACTCAAGAAGGAATTGAAGGTAAAAGGGGCAAATGGATAGCCAATATCTTAGAGTATGACATTGAAATCAAGCCTACAAAACTCATAAAAGGACAAGGGTTAGCTAAATTAATGACTGAAACCAATTTCCAAGCCCTTGACATCAATGAACTGGATAACGAGAAGGAGATGGCGACTCCACAGATCAATCAAGCCTTTTTACAATCACCTTGGTATGCTGATATATGTTTTACATTATTAAACCTGCAAGCTCCTCCAGGGTTATCCAGGACTAAAAAGAGATTCTTGAAAATGAAGGCATCAAAGTTTTGTATTATAGATAATGTGTTGTTTTGGAAAAACCATGAAGGTATTTTGCTAAATTGCCTACTTCAGGATGAAACTGACAAAATACTCAAGGAATTTCATGCAGGGGACTGTGGAGGACACTTGTATTGGAAGTCAACAGCTGATAAGATTCTAAGAGCTGGTTTCTATTGGCCCTCCCTGTTTGCTGATGTGAAAAAATTTGTAGTTTCATGCCATAAATGCCAGATCTTTGAAGGCAAGAGAAAGTTGTTGCCTTTACCCCTCAGGCCCATTTCAACTGAAAGACCATTTCAACAATGGGGTTTAGACTTCATTGGAGAAATTCATCCTTCCTCTTCTGGCCAACACAAGTGGATTTTGACTGCCACAGACTATTTTACCAAATGGATAGAAGCCATCCCTTGTAGGCAAGCCAATGATTCAATCATCATGCAATTCTTAGAAACCAACATCTTGTCTAGATTTCGCTGTCCGGAAAAGATTATTGCTAACAATGTTGCTGCTTTCAAATCCAAAAGAATGATCAACGTTTTCCATAAATACCACATTACCTTGGGCCACTCCACAGCCTATTACCCTCAAGGTAATGGCCTAGCTGAGTCGTCCAACAAAAGCCTCATCAACATCATCAAAAAGGTCTTGGAGGAGAATAAAAAGAATTGGCATAAAAAGCTTGTAAATGCACTCTGGGCAGACAGATTGACCACCAAAAGATCCATTGGAACAAGTCCATATGAATTGGTATATGGCCTGGAGGCTGTGTTCCCCTCCTCCTTAGGAATCCCTGTGATCAAGTTACTACAAGAAATACAAGCAGAACCTAATGATATTCAGAGAAGGATTAATCAAACTATTCACTTGCAGCAGACAAGAGAGGAAGTATATCATAGAACTCAGGTCCTACAAGATAAACTCAAGAAGATCTTTGACAAAAGAACAAAAGCTGAAGATTTCTTCATAGGAAACAAAGTGCTGAGGTGGGACTCTAGGAGGGAAGATAAAGGGAAACATGGGAAATTTGATTTTCTTTGGAAAGGACCATTTGTTATTCAGGTTGTACAAGGTAACAACACCTATTTTTTGAAGAGTTTGGATGGCACAGATGCTGAGGAAGGCCCAGTCAATGGGTGAATGCTCAAGCATTATTTTGATTCTCCTTGATCAACATAACACAACTGTATATTGTACATAAATAGTTGTCTTTCCAGCAGTTTTCATTTACAGCAATTAGATAAGGAACAAGATGCAGCAGATTTTGAGGAAAAAGTCAAGGAATTACACCACCTTTTGTGTATATTTTGAATTTACCAGAAGAGATCAAGAAGAAAACTTGGGAATTATAAAGATGATGATAAATACTCAGACAAACCAGTAAGAACAGAGCAGTAATTTTGTACAGATCAGCTCATGAGAAGTGCACAAATGCTACAAAGGTTCAGATTGTTGGTCTCTAGGATAAGGAAGTTTCAGATTACAACAAGCAACTAAAATAAGGCCATCTGACCTGTTGTTCTTGGCTTTTCACCGGGAAAAGCCATCCCCAAGTGGAGCCACTGTTAGGTTCCTATACCAATAGGTATCATTTCTCATGATTGACTATGGAAGTGCCAAATATGATCATCCTTTTCATGCTGCAAAGGTTCCATATTTTGTATATAGATAAAGAAAATTAAAAATGTAAAGAGGGCATGCCCTAAAAGAAAAATCAAAGGGCAAGAAGAATGAATTGGTCGACAAAAGAAAAAGAGAATGAACCCCAGTGAAAGACTAGGAAATTGGCCAGTCAAAATGCCATTGCTATCTTATTTGTGCAAAGCAAGTTCACAAAGTACAAACACTGTTTTATCACACTTTATGGATGGCCCAACAGCTCAATCTGGGCCAGTCCATATTTAAATTTCATGTTGTAGAATAGAGAATGAAGGTCAATCCAAACAATTCAAGCTTGACAGATCATTAGCTAAGTAGAGAAGCAAAGGGTCTCAACTACTGAATCTGAGTCCTTTGAGGCAATAAGGGTAGACCTAGATAGGAGGGCAGTCAAAAGAAAAAAGCTAAATAAGGGTTTGCAAGTTCAAGTGCACCAAATCAAAAGAAAGAAAAAATGGTAGGAATTGTAGAATGGGTAAGTAGATTGGAGTTGCAGAAACAAGTCTATCAGCAGTATCATCTCTTTCAATATGATCTACTTCATGGATATCTCTAATGCCATGGCAAAGGTATGATGACAGGTCAGATGTTGCATGTCTAATTTCCCTTCTCCTCCCCCACAACAAATTTTCACTAACATCCCTTAAAGAGATTGGGATCTGCCCAAACTCTTAACTTCACTCCATTTTTAGAAAAACTTAAGTGAAACTTCAGATTTGCTTAAGAGTTAAAAGCCACATTTCTTGTGTAAAAATGATCATTCCATACTCCTTTCATTTCCCTATGCCTAAGTTTTCACTCTATAGACTTAGCACTTATTTCATCTAATTCCATTCCATATATTCATATTGACATCTTAACTTATTATATAGCTCCTTTATCAATATCCCCACCCCTATTTTACAAAAAACTATATAAAAACCCAAAAAGTATTTACTATTCCCACCATGGCACCTATAGCCATATTAACAGTTTCAGGAATTATTAAGTCCATTCGGGACTTTAATAAGAACCCTTCCGCGTTCATAAACCTTGGCGTTTATTTAACCTCTGGATGAATAAATAACCACGCTAAACCCTCCCACCCATACCATACATTAAAACTTTGGTGTGCATATAAATACCTTGGGGTTAGTTTGATATTTGGTTAAACTAATAACCATACCCGCCCGCATAACCACAAAAAACCCATAAATCCAAAGTTTTAAACCCCCGCAACATTATAAAATGTTAAAATATGGGTGGGTCCCCGCGCCATATCGTACTGTCACCTACCCTTCCCGTCAACCCTCCGATCTGGCGCTGTAGATCCGACGGCCCACGCTGATATCGGAGCCGCCCCGCTGTATGAGAGTTAGCTCCCGATGGAAAGTGGCATTCCCGTTGTACACGGGGACGCATGCCCCATTTCTATTGCATCGGGCCCGCTCTGACAGAAACCACCCCCGTACCAAAAGCGATCCGATGCAAACCATTTACCGCCTGTTCTCCCCGTCGTGCACGTCATACACCACGCTAGCACCCACGCTACTATACAGTCCGCCATGTCCGCCCCATCACCCATCCACATCAGCTTCCACGTTACCTCCGTACCATGCTACAGGACAAGGTGAAATCAGCACAAAAAGCGACAAAAAGTCTGAAAAAACCCAAATTTTCGTTAAAAGTCACGAAAGTGATGTTTTTTGTTTATTTTTATGCGACCAATAGTGGAGAATGTGCATGAGAATTACGTTGAATTCACCATTAACGTCCCAGTCTACCACCCAGGCGCGTTCATACTGCAAAACTGACTCCCCCAGCTCACTCTGCAACTGCATTCCATAGCAAAGTCTCGTATTAACACGTATTTACCCGTGAATCACCCATAAACCCTGTTTTTTCATAATTTCTCTGTTAAGGATCATCGAAAGAGCTAAATTCAACTCAAAGACACTATTGCCCGCAAGCTCTTGTGCTCTGCCTCACTGTGTAACTATATATTCGGGAAAAACCTGCTAATTCTGTGGCCCTCTGATAAATTCTCCATTGAAACTTAAAATCGAGCTCATGTCTGCTTACAAAATCACCAAAAGCACCTGTGAAAACCCACGCTCTTCCCACTGTTTTTAAGCTTCCTCGTTAAAGAACCCTGTAGACTCAGTATTCCCTTTGAGTTTTACTCAGTAATTTTCATATAAAAACTCAAATTGCAAGTATTCTTGTTAAAAGGCCCTCTGTCAGAACTCTGTTCCCGGTTGAGACACAGACTCAAATCTAATGATAAGCACAGTGAATCATGGAGGCTCCAGTGGCCCTAAACATTGCACCCTTGAATGCACCTCATAGGGAGTTGGAGCGGCTGCCTCTTGCTGATAGGGATTTCCAGATTGATGACATGGAGGGTCAAAAGCCTCACCTACAAGTTTCCTGTGAAAAAAGGAATAGTCATAAGAACAAGACTGACATATTTGGAATCTGGGAGTCTAATATGCCTATATACTACCTGCCTTCTATCAATGTCTTCCCTGACCTCATCCATCAGCGTTGTGCTAATTATGAGCCTTCTCAGAGGGCAGTGATGGACCCTGCTAGAAAATTCCTTTTTTATATCACCCCTCAGTCTATAAATGAGATGCTGCACTTCGAGCCAGCTCAGCCTCTGGTCCCTCTCACCATGAAAAATTTGCTGGACCAAGCCTCCAAGTTGTCCTCTGCAGAAGTTGACCGAATTGCCAAGCTGTTTATGCCACCAGATTGCTACTCCAGATACAAAATTCCCTATCATCATGCCTAGTTTACTGAGGTTGGCAAAATGCTCATAGACATGATTTCCTACATCCTGGGATTCAGAACAAGTGAAATTGTGGATGAAACTGTCTTTGCTTTGATGTCCATGTTTGCTCCAGGACAGGCCCCTGTTGTCAAGTATGACTATGCCACCTTCATAGCCAACAAAATTCATGAGCATTTCATGAATTTAGAGAGAGAGAGAGTGTTCAAATACACTGCATATATATACCATTTGATGTTGTACTATCAACCTGATAGTTTCCCAGTTCCCCTCAAAAAATTGGATGCTAAGGGGGAGCAAAGGTCTGTAATATTTTGTTCCTCGGTATTCCATCATGTTGGTAGCTCCCCATACACATATTGTGAATTTATTGACCTTTTCATATATCCAGCCACCTGCTTATTGTCAATGACTCCTCCTGTCAGGCTCTCTGCTGAAATGCATAAAATCTTACACCTCTCAAAGGAATACAGCATTGGTGATTGGGATTTTTACCAAAACCATACAGTGATCAGGATCTATGGCTGTCAAATGGCTCCCTACAAACTGCCAAAATATGTTGTTATGAGACTCTTTGCCCTGGAATACTACTGGCAGTTCAGTAGTTCATATTTGACCCATTTTTATGGTGCTAGGAAAAAATCACAGCTCAAGATAAGGCACCAATTGGGCCCTTTTATCTTCAATAAAAGGGAAGAAGCATGGAAGGAAGCTGACACCATTCTGAGAGACAAACTTAAGGTGAAATAAAGTTTTCTTTGGGAACCATATGACCCTGAACATTTCATAAGCTTTAGGAGAGTCAAACACAAGCTTACAGGATATGTGCACTATAGTATCCCTCAAATTGAACAATATGCTAATCAACAGATGTGGATAGAAGGCACACTAGTCGAGGAACTTACTAAAGAAGAAAGATTAGAAAAATAAATGAAAGATATTGAAAAGACACTTGACCTAGACTCTGTTGGACAGGTGTTTTTCACATCTCCTCGACACCTTGGAGCAGGCACATCATCTGCCACAACTTCCCAACAACTTGCCCAAGAAAGTTCTCCACCTGTAGGGACATCTAAAGGCAAGGAGGTGCAGCATTCAGAGCAGAAGGAGACAATGGGAGACCGACCAGATGTAGCAAGAGAACAAGGTCAAGGGCAAGCCCCTTCAACACAAGCAAAAGCACCTAAGGTCCCTGTCTTACAAACTCCTCTCAATGAGGAAAGAGCAAAGAAAAGGGACAGGCAGGAAGAGACACCCATAGGGGCCTCCACAGAACAGCAAGGAGAGAAAAGGCAAAGGCTAAACCCCTATTCTGAGGAAGAATTTACAGAGGAGACAGCAAGTAATCAAAGAGGTGAGGAAACAACCGAACAACGGATTCCTCCGAGCATGGAAACATCAACTAGCTCCTTTTAGCAGGAGCAAGAGAGACAACAAGGTGTGGAGGTTAACTCAACTTCCACCAAGCAGCAGAGCAAGCAAGGCTCTGACATAAAGAAGGCATTCACAGAAATCAAGGCCAGAAATGAGCCGGTAAGATTCCAGCTCTACAACGAGTTACTAAGAATGGCTCCCACTAATCAGCAGAAGCGAATGGCAGCCTATGATATCCAAGAAGGGAAAATGACCCTCAACCATTTCAGGCCTACAGTACAGCAGCCCCAGTCAGTTGCTGATTATATTAGAACCAATCTGGAAGTCCTTGCTAAAGACATCCACCCAATGGACCAGATTGAGTTACACAAACAAACTGGAGAAATAGTGTAGTCCACCTTGGTGGATAAAGCAATATTGGCCCACATACTGTAGAATTCACTTCACAACACTTCTGCCCAATTGGAATTGGAGAAAGCTTCATCACAAGCCAAGGTCAATAGAATCAAATCCTTGGAGGAGATCATTATGGAGCTGGGACATGATCCCAACGATCCCAAGGGCGTGTAGACTTTAATTAAGAAAAAAGAGGAAGACATAGCAGCCCTCAGAAAACAACTCAGGCTACCACCTACAATTCATCCTCAAACCACAGAAGTAGCAAAACAAAAAGAAGAGGAGGATGTAGTAAGTTTGCTTATGAGGATGCATAAAATACTGATAGAAATAGAGAGTTCCTTGGAGGCATAACTGCAAGGAAGACAGGGAGAGTTGGCCTCTCAGCCAGCTCAGACAGCTTTAACTCTTGGAACTACTCCTCCTACAGTCACCACAGCAGTCCCTCCCACTGATCCAACATCAGCAGCAGGTACCTCAACTCCAGCCTCAACTTTAGCAACAGTTTCAGCAACAACTACAACAGCAGCAGAGTAAGAAGCCAACCTAAGTATAGAGGAGATGATGAAAGAAATAAAGGCTCTGGAATTGCAGATGGAAGAATTAAAAGAAGCCAAAGAAAAGCTGGCCAAAATTGAGGTAAGATAAGACAAATCAAAGATGGATGTAGCTGAGAAGATAAGGGAAGTAAAGGCCTTGGAGGAAAGAATAAAGGAGCTGGATAAGGACCTTACTTTAGATAAAACTCTAGATGAAATCAAGAAAAATTTGTGGGCCAAAATTGGCCAACCCATTACTGACCAATGGCAATCAATTCAAACCATACATTAGCAAATAGAATTGATAGGATTAGCTCAATTCGAGACTCAAAAGGCTAGAGCATCATTGGGAAATATGCCTGAGCAAGCCAATAGAATGATTCAATTTTTGAACACTCATACCAAAGAGTAGTTGGTAGCACTAGGTATCAGGAACAGGACAGATACCATCTTGCTAGTGAAAAAGGTGCTGACCCTAAGGAATTTTGTACAGACTCTGGAAAGAAAATGCCAAGAAATGCAGGCAAAGATAAATGACTTCAAAATAAAGTTTGCAACATTACAGAGCAAAGGTATACCCAGTTTATTAACCAGTGCTGGAAGGCTGCTATCACATGAGCAGTATGCCAATAGGGTAAATAATTATGCCTCCAATCAAATTACAGCATCCTTAAGCACCTCAGAAGAAACATGGCCTCCTTCTAGACAGAGTCTTTATGACAAATTAGAAAATCTGTTCTACATTAAACATGAGATAAACCATCTTTTTGAAGTCTAGCCCAACTTTTATAGATACACTGAAGCTGATGAAACACTGATAAAAATACAAAGACATCAGTTGCCTACAGAGGAATGGTGGCAAGGGATGTCAGAGATATTGCTCAGGTAATTTTGTTTTCAATATTTTTGGGGTAAGCCACAGGTCAGCAAATATAGAGGCACGGTCCACCTGTCCAAGAGTGAAAACAGCAGAAATAAGAAGTCAAATTGTGACTACAGCTCGTTGATGAAAACTAAGCACTGATGACGAGGCCAGGACAGCGACACAGCAACATAGCAACATCAAGGTAGCAAACGCAGAGTAAAGACGCAGCTACCAGCCGACTCACTCAGTCCAGAAAGTCAAATATCTCTGACAAATTGGACAGCCAGCACATCCACGTTTACTGCAGCATTTATTTCCCTCATTTACTTCTTCTAAAGAGTTGGTAAAGGAAGTTATGGCTTCAGAACTTATCTTCATGATATTTTGTATCTCCCTTCTGATATAAATACCTCCCCATAATATGTATTTGGGGTTGGTGATTTTCTCTCTGGACTGCGCTGTAAATTTTGAGACTGTCTAATACAAAGGCTGTTGAAGTTCACTGTTGCTGGACCGTCTGAATGTGGATTTGATGTTCTGGGAACTGCTACAGAATTCCTGTGTCTTTCTATGGATCAATAAGTTGCTCAAACCTGTGTTTATGTTTTCTGTGTCTGCAAATTTCATACATGTTTCATGATCTTAGTAACAGAGAAAGAGAATAGCCCAGAATTTGTTTAAATACACTCTGTGTTCAATCTCTGCTATTAATTATGTTTTCTTCAGAATTAGTCATAAATATGAATTCTTAGCTGCTCATGTTTGCACTAATTCTTTCATATTGAATACTATTTAGGAATTCTTAACTGCTCCTTGATAATATTCACTCACCTTCCCTCTGCCAGCATGATCAAGAATTCTTGACTGCCCTTCATCCACTGGCTTACACTCCATAAACTTCCAGATCTTAAAATTGTTCCAAAACTGCCTATCTTGCTCTGTAGCATCACCCTTTACCAAAGAAGCACCTTCAGCAATACACCATCATAGACCCCATTTCCCAATGGTATAAATTGTTTTGGACTTGCATCCCAGCTCTATTTGAGATCACCATCCAACAAACTAAAAACCAAACTCTATGCATCATAACTAGCCTAAAATACTTCAAAACAAAGCTAAATTACAAAGAGAGAGCCCTCTCTGGTTGCAGATTGGCTAGAATCTGCAGCTAAAAGGTTGGTTAGTGGTTACCTCGGTCGTATTCCCTTCTGGAGGCAGGGAACAACCTGAGTGATAACAATATGCAGAAGCAGGGTCAGCTACTTGAGCCTCCGTATCAATGAGGGGATCAATGCCGGAAGAGGTTTTGACCTTTCAGGCCTTTGGGGTCTAGGGGGATGCTTTCTTCATTTTTTATCGGTATTAAAGAAAAATTACAAGTGTACAAGGGAAATTGGATTACTTGGTTTTCTTGGAGAGGGTAAAAAACGATGTCGGGAGGAGGTACTCGGTCGACTAAGCTTGAATTACGTTTCTATACGGGTAACTGGCGGGAGAGCGATGTAGTGGTGAAAAATGTTTGAAAATGGCGAGGTGGGAAGGTTTTTATAATTGGCACAAGGTAAACATTTGGTTGACATGGGGGTGACGTCATGGGGGGGACACCTAGCTAGATGTGATTGGGTGATGGTGAGGATGGGTGGATAGGTGCAGGTGTGGGTGGAGTTATCATTACCTTTGAATCTGTGCCTGCTTGAAAAGTTGTCCACCAATTGGTCCACATCGCGCATGGTCCCCGCTCCCACCATCCTCCACTGGGTTGGATAGCGAGAGGCTAGAACTCACACTCCCCTCCCTGGAATGAATCTGGACTGTCAAATCCAGGTCTGCAGATTTGTTTTTTTGGGGGGTTCTTGTTTAACACCTGAGGAAGTTAACCCCCTAAAATGCTTATGGGGAGTTTCCAGCTAGATATGGAAGGTGATCCACTCAAGAGATGTTCGACCTTTAACCGACGACACATGCCTGAATAAAACATGTCCTCTTGCCCTGTTGTGCTTTCCCGATAGGGGTCCAATAACCATTTCTTGTGTTTTTAGACCTTCTTCTTTAGCTCTAGGCCCTGATAGTGGCCCCCATAGTTGATTTAAATGTCCTTTTGAAATAGGAGGCTCTACTAATGACTCATAAGATGATTTAAAAGGAATTTTAGACCTAAACCATGGCTTTGATCTATCAATTTCTTAAAACACATGAGGAAGGGTAACAACAAAAACCAAAAAGGCTATGGTGTTTTCTTCCAAATATAATCAAAATCTCTCCATCTTAAATATTAAATATTTATCAGTTATCATTTTTAGGTCAAAATCACTAATAATATTCTATACATTATACATCTTTGCATGAGAATACTTTCTTTCACAAGCATAAATAAAAGTAAAAACCATTTCCATAACTACCAAGGAAAATTTTAAGGATGGAAAATTTTCTTGAAGTTTAAAACATTGGCGAATCTCACTAATCCCTAATATGCAAATTATAAATGTTTATTGATATATTTGTAAAATTAATCAAATTTATAATTATTTTATATATAGTCTCTCTATAATGTTGGCGATTTTTAAGGTAAAATAATTTTATATTCTAAAATTTGGGCGAATCGTCGTTTATAAAATTGGAAATTGGCAAATCTTTTTTTTGGAAAAATCATGGAAAATTAGCCCACTGGGCGAACATTAGCCCCTAAAATTTTCCATGACTACTATTTTACTTTTACATGCATCATTAAGTACAAAACCATAACTACTTAACACATGCAACACCTTAACTACTATTTGAAAAACCATAATTTTATTGCATTTAATGAAAATGAAAAACCATGGGAGTAAATTTGCAAAACCATGGTAATTTTTTTCTAGTTCTTATTCTTGTTTCAAAACCGCGGGTAATAATCTGCTTGTTTCTTCTAAAGCAAAACCATTCTTGTTATTAACTTATTAGCCATGTAAGAACATATGCAAATAATATAAAACATAGTCATCATTTTTGCCTATATTTCAAATGCATCATACAAATGCATACACTTATACATGTTGGCGTATTTATCCATATTCCAAATGCCTTAAATAAATACATATAATTATAAAATCACGCCTATTTATCCAGATTTCACATGCATTAAGTAAATGCATGGTAATTATAAAATGAAAAATGCATTGACAAAGGTCAAATTTTATTTACAAGTGTAAAAATGTTTATAACTTACTCATGGGGACTTCACGAACAAAGCAATAGCATATCACGTGCATTCATATTGGGGCATAAAAAGTGAGGAAAAAATGAAATAATATATTGAGCATATAATAGGGGTAAAGGGTTTTTATATGTTGTATAGCAATATGTGTATTATAAGGTATTTTTTATACAATACATTGGCCAAGCGGAGGAAAAATAATAAGTGGGCTAGAGAAATACAAGTTCACGAGAACTGTGGGATAGTGGGCTAGAGAAATAGACATTCAGGAGAACTATGGGAGTATCGAGAGTGGGATGGAGAAAGAAAAACCTATGATAATATTAGGTCCATAGTAGCCTGATATTCAAACCTATGGCCCTAGTATTGACATGAAATTCATAGTAATGTTAAATTTTTAAAGTAAAAGTGACATTCTCCTTTATCTTTCATTTTCATCCTTTCACTTAAATTTTTAACATTACCATGAAATGGCTCATGATGTTTGAGAGTGGTTCCGACCTCATTATATTTCATATGGAGAAAGTAGAATTTCAAATCTCACTCAAAATCTAGCAGACTTATTATTTTTTCAAGATTTCAAGATTGGGGGGATCATAATGTTGCCATTGGATTTTGTCATGTACGAGGGTATGGAACTCACATTTAATGAATAGAACCAAGCCCTCTATGTACCTTGATGTTAGTGATAGTGGTTGTCAATATCCTCTATCTCGACCCTACTAAAAATGTACACGTCACTGAAACAAAATCTTGACATGACATGCTACATTTTTTCTATCTTATGTTAATGCTTAGAGGGTGATATTAATGATAAAAATCCCAAGATAGGCAATGGTTTTGATGATATGTACGTATTTGTTGTAGGATGACTTTTTTGAATGCTAGGGGCTGTCTAGAGCCTATTTGTTGATGTGTTCTCGGTTTAGAGATGGATTGCACTCGATGTTAATTTGGTTATTATTGTGGCCGGCAACAACCCCCCCTTTGTTCATTTAAGTGTTGACCAAAATACTAAATGAATGGAGACCCTTAGTTAATTTTTTAGGAAGAACAAGAGTTTCCTTTCCTCAAAATAAGGTTACCATCATAAGCTTAGGTAGGTCTTTTGAATATTTTAAACCTAAGTCTATGATAAGGAGAAAATCTTTAAAGTCGCGTTGCAAAAAAGATAGGAAATGCTTCCATTTCTTTGTAATATCAGTATGCGCAAAGACCCTCGTGTTAAGTATAAAATCGCATCGCAACAAAGTAATACTCATAAGGAAAAACTTAAAGATTTACAGATCTGTGATAACACTGATCGCAAGATCGCATATCGCAGAAATGAGCCGGCAAGATTTGGCAAACATCAAACTTCTGCGATCTGCGATGTTGCGATCGCTGCGATATTGCGTTCTCGCGATCTGCGATGGTGTGATTTGCGATGGCGTGATATGCGAGGTTATGTAAGCAAATCATAAATCACTTCATTACGAATCCTTCGGGCACGCCATTCAAAGAAAAGCCACTTACCATAATCTGACTCGAAATCATGCGCTTTTAATGATAGTAAATGAATTAGTTGTCAGTTATTAAATGAAGTAAAGATGTTATGAAACCAGCTCACAAAAAGATAGAAAAGAGAGATCCACGCCTTAGAATTCAGCCTCTTCGAGGGGGCAACCTCCTTTACATTACATAAATGAACAATTCTTGGATGATACAAATGAAAATACCTCCTTTCTATATATAGGAGTCTAAGTGGTCCCAATACAATCAAAGCCTACATAACAATAATATTGTAGGGCACAACAGTAACAATGGTGGGATTCTATGTGGCATAATAGTAACAATATGGGCACTACATGGGTACATCAATATAATAAGTGGGTTATACTAATAACAATAAGGGGTTACACTAGTAGTATAGGGGCCTAACATGCCCCTCTCCTTCAAAAAGCGTTGTCCTCAACGCTTGAGTAGTTCTTGATGCTTCTATATAAAATTCTTGTCCTCCCATGTGTAATATTCAGCGGGTAAGTTCTTCCACTTGATGAGATACTCTAAAATTGATCGATTTCGTAGCTGTTGGGTTCTTGTTTCTGTGACTGCTCCAGGTTCCAATATGATTTTTCCTTCCTCTTCAATTTCTGGCAATATTGCTTGAATTGGGATCTTTTGCAACTTTTGAATAAGTGGCCATACTTCTTCGTTCTTCTTCCATTCATCCATTGCTTCGTTTATCCAATTTGGTTGGATAATATAAATAGCACAAAACAATGCTTCCACATCCTCATCGTTGAAGCGTCTTCCCATTCGGTAAGGTCGCCATTTTTTAAGTGCATGTAGTATTGCCAACATTTCCTTCTCATAAATAGCTTGCTTGAGATGTAGCAGTAAAAATACCCAATCACTCACATCAAAACATTTTTCACTACGATGTTGATCTACCTGTTGTTTCATTTGATTTTGCACCGAAGTGGCATTATCCTTTAAAAGTTGGAGAACTTGTTGTTGATGCTCGATATGATCTTTCTCTACTTGAACCTTTTTCTTCTTGATATGTCCTTCTATCTTTTGAGGAGTGGTAATTTCTTCCAGTCCTTTACAAGATATGGTCGGATTCATTTCTTGATGCTCGATGTGATCTTTCACTTCTTGAACATTTTTCGTCTTGATGTGTCCTTCTATCTTGATAGTTTGAGGAGTGGTAATTTCATCCATTGAATTACAAGATATGGTTGGATTCATTTCTTCTTTCTCGATGTGATCTTTCACTTCTTGCACCTTTTTCTTCTTGATATGTCCTTCTATCTTGAGAGTTTGAGGAGTGGTAATTCTTGCCAATGCTTTACAAGATATGGTCTGATTCATTTCTTCTTTCTCTAGGGTGGTGTCCTGACGTATATCCTTTTCTTTTGATGTTTCTTGATCCTTTTCTTCCTCCTCTTCATATTCTATGTAAAATAATTTCTTCTCAGCACACCTATGACCTTTAGTGCATTTGCTATCACAATTGTAACAAAGCCCTTTTTCTCTTTTTTCTTCCAATTGTTGTGGTGTAACCCTTGTAGGTTGTGGAAGGCTGGGAGAAACAACACTTCCATCTTTATAGTTGTGAGGGGTATGCTTCCTGGTTTCCATAATTTTGCTTTCCATTATGTCACAAAGCCCTTTTACTCTTTCCAATTGTTGTGGTGTTGCTCTAAAGAAGGTGTTGCTCTTTATATCCTCATAATGTGCTATCATTTCCTCCGTGAAAATTGACCACGTAACAAGTTTTTTACGAGAACAAAGCCCTTTGTACCATAAAAATTGATCTGGTTCTAAATATGAAGATGCAATACATACCTTTTGTAACAGTTGTACACCATGTATATCAAAATATTGCTCCATCTGAAGTATCCAATTTACCGGATCCTTGCCATCAAACTTCCTCATCTTGATTTTTCTTGATTTTAGGAGCTCTACCTTTAAACGACTGTAACTCTGTACTTTTGGATCTTTAAGTTCTGAACTTGTGACCTGTAGTAGCCCTCTGTGTCCTCTTTTCAATGCCACAAGTCTGATCCAAATTGGATTCTCCAAGAAAACGTTATGCACAATCTCCCGCAGTGACCTGATTATATACTAGTTCAGTAGAGCGAACTTGTATGAAGTGCCACGTGTCACTGTTTCAACCTTTGACTCTAAAAAATATAGAAACCGAAACTACAGTCCGTCCTCTTTCTGTACCTTCTTATGAAATTTTAATCCGATGCTCAGAAAGAAAGTTATGACGTTTTTCCCCAAGTCACCTGTTTTGAGTGTAATTCAGGAGTCTGCAAAAAGACCAACTTCCGCAGATCATATCTCCGAAAATATCGCGCGAAAAGATCTGCAATTCGGACCCAAGTTTCAGCACCAATTCTTCTCAAATGGGTTTTTTTTGCTACTTCTGAAACGCCACAGAAAACAAGTTATAGCTAAAATGCCACGATGACCTGTTTGGAGCAGCGAAACCCTAGAATCCAAAGCTCTGATACCAAATGTTATGAAACCAGCTCACAAAAAGATAGAAAAGAGAGATCCACGCCTTAGAATTCAGCCTCTTCGAGGGGGCAACCTCCTTTACATTACATAAATGAACAATTCTTGGATGATACAAATGAAAATACCTCCTTTCTATATATAGGAGTCTAAGTGGTCCCAATACAATCAAAGCCTACATAACAATAATATTGTAGGGCACAACAGTAACAATGGTGGGCTTCTATGTGGCATAATAGTAACAATATGGGCACTACATGGGTACATCAATATAATAAGTGGGTTATACTAATAACAATAAGGGGTTACACTAGTAGTATAGGGGCCTAACAAAAGACGCGTGCCTTTGTAGAGAATTACTTCACGTAAGGTGGCATATTTGATACATCTGTTGCATTTAAAACTCTCCCATCACCTTTCTGGATCAGTCATTTCCATTTCACTCGTAATCTGCAGGAACGAAGAGCTAAGACGATTCAAACCCAAACGCAGGAAGAAATGGGAAAGAAAAATAAAGCTCAAAGCTCTGAAGCGAAGGAAAAGATGAAGGAGATGGCGCCTTTGTATACAGACACAGCCTGTAACAGAGACGCAGGGATATTGACATGGGAAAGCATGTACAGGCTGCTTGAAGAGGAAAATAATGAAGGTTGCTGCTGTCGCAGGCTCACAACGCTCTTCCGAGGCGTCCTTAGAGGAGCTAGCATGTTCATTTATTCACAGGATAGCAGCAAGACCCAAAATTCTACCATATACAGATATGATCAAGTGGATACTTGACAATGTAGACATGAACAACAGACAATTCAAGGTTCAAGGACACAGGCTCATCGGATCATTCGCTGCGCAAGATTTGAAGCTTATGTATCATCTTCCTGAACCGCAGGCGACTTACAATGCACAATTCGTTAAGAAATTTGCGGCAGAGAACCCAGACCTATCTGAGACCACCAAATATTGGTCCAGAAAAGAGGAGCCGCTCAAAAAGGACAAAAACGGTATGTACAGCACTGGTTCCCTCACCTCTCCGTATTGTTTTGCTGCGGCCATGCTTTGTAGGTTATTTGGGATGCCGGATATCAATAAGTTTTCGTCTGAATGGCTACCATTAATTGATGCTGCCACAAACGCCGATATTATGGATTGGGCCAAGATCCTTTCTCATAACCTATACACGGCTGTTATCAATTACCGGTCTAAAAGATCCTTGTCTCAAAGGATCTATCCTCCTTTTTATCTGTCTGCATATGTTATGGATTCTATTTGTTATGTGTCCAAATTTTCCATTATGGGTTGGAAATGGACTACCCAGGACCCATTACCTATCCATGTTTATCATAAGGTGTTATGGGATTCTCAGTTCGTCCCTCACTTCTACCAGATTTGCCACGGGCTTATTTTGCCCTTGTATAGAATAATGTATGATGAAGACCCCCCGAGGTGCTCACCCGAGGCACAAATAGACATCATCCCCATCGCAAGATGGTTCGGGGAAGAATGGTTTACCTATATTAGAGTGTTTGGAATCACTGTACCTCCACATGTCCTACCACTATATATCCCTGATAAACTTTTGGCTCAGGAAATTGCTTATCAAACCTGTTCAGAAGGCGGCCTGACCAAAGACCTAAAGGACAAAAAGAAGGCCATATGGCCTCAATTTCCTGTAGCTTGTGGGGCCTTCTCATTGTTAGATGTAGGACACGCCTTCACCGAAGTGGAGAATGTGACGTCTACAATTATTTAAATTCCCAGCAAGGCCATTTGACCCAAATGATGTTGCCCAAGATTTCACAACGAACGTCAAAATAAAAGTATTCGTTGGAAAGAAAGATTTGTTTGATGATTTGTTTTAGAGTAGAAGCTCACTCCAAGAAATTTTGCGGGAAGCTCGGTCGAGGTTGTCTCCAGATGACCTCCAAAGATTCATGTTATACAAGGAAAGAAGGCTGGCCAGTGTTCCTCTAGAGAAGCTGCGACTGCCTGCCAGAGAACCAACTCCAAGCATTAGCCTCAGTGGAAACTCTAGCACTTCCAGATCTAAATCCAACGTTGCGCAAGGATTACCTAAACATCCTAAAGAGTTTGGATGTGACCAAGGAAAAAATGAAGAAACAACTAAAGATACAGCTCAGTCAAGTGCAATGTCGCAACAGCAAGTTATCACCTCCCCGCCAAGAGATGTCCCCCCTCTTGTCATCGAAGCACCACTCGTCACAACAGAACTGGACAAAGAATGGGAAACCTTCAATGAACTGATCAATCTTGAAGGGAAAGCCCCAAAAACACCTGTGAACAATACACAGGTAGTGCAAGAAGTGGTTTCGACCATAGTCAGCAGTGTCACAGAAACGGAGCACATTCCTATCGCTCCACCTTCTGAGCTTCTACTTAATGTAGAAGAAATTCCCCCACTGGATGTATTCTATAGTCCCCAACACAAAGCAGTTGTAAGGAGACAGAGGAAGAAAAGAAAACTAGAAAATACACTGTCACAAGATGCTGAACATTTGGACGTCTTATGGAAAGACCTCAACAATAACCCGACTGAAAATCTCACTAAGCTGTCTCAGATCGCAGGAGCATATGGTTCTGCAACTATTGACAAGGCATCGGAAGTTCAACAACTATTGAAAGAACAAGAAGATCAAATACAGCTACTACAACGACAGTTGCAACAAGCCAATGCTAATATTGAAGCTTCCAAACAACTTGAGAAGCTGCAGGAAGACTTTCAGCAGATGCAGATAGGCTATCAAAGAAGTCTAGACGAGAAAGGAAAACAATTGTAGACTTTACAGGAAATGCATAAAGATGAGCCTAAGCTGGCAGAATTTATTTCAGAATCTATTGGCTTAAATGAGCAACTACTACAGCAACAGGAAGAGTTGGGACGTAAAATATCACAGTGGAGTCACTATTGCGAGCTGAGCGATAAAATCACCAATCAAGTGGTAGACTTGCGGAGTGACTATGATCAGAGTGACAGATGGGTGGCGGAATACTTAACTTGGCAGGATGAAGATGAAGGGAAAAGAGCAGGTGCACCCAAGATAAATGAAAATCATAAAGAATTGCTCTTTAATAAATGGGACGATCAAATCAGGCAGGCGGAGCGAGCAGCGGAGACAACGGCTACACAGGCAAGCATTCTTATCGACTGTGTAAATGAGAATTTACACAGGGCCAATTTAATCACAGAGACCACCTCGGGGTACCTACCAAATAAGTTACAACTGGAAGCAGAATGGAAGCAGAAAGCGCAGGCAAAGGGAAAAGCGATCCAAGCATTAAACAGGTTGAATTGGGAATGTTACTCGACATACTTGGTCAAACCACACAGTCAATGGATGACGGTGAAATGCATCACAAACGCGGCCGAAAAAGTAGTGCCAGCTCTCATAGATGCTGTTTTCGCAGCCCAGCTCAGCGCAGAAGTCAGTCAGCCGACTCTCCTCAAGCCCATGATGAACACTTGCAACTTTAAGGACCAAATTCAGAAGTAACCTTATTTTAGAATGTTGTTTTTTCTTTTTAATTAGATTAGAAAAAGGACGGTCATTTGAAAACCGCATCCTAAATTTTGTAAAAATACTATTATTAGAATTAGGAAGTAGTATTTTAACCCTTCTCATGCATTTAGAGAAGGGTCCAGAAATTTGTCAAAACTTGTCCTCGGAACATGCACTTCTGCACCCTCAGAGGAGGTTTTGATGAATAGATAGATCGAGATTTATTAATGTTTGCATTTGATGTCTGCTACTGATGTTGCACTTCTGTACTCTTAGTAGATGTTAGAACAAGTAGAGATAAATCGTTTTTGCTTGAAGCTTGTGAGTAGGATTAGTCATAAATGGTACTTTTATCTCTTGACCATTTCTGCTTATATTCTTAAAGTGATATACAGTTTTCAGTTGTTTATATGTTAATGCATGAATGTGTGGGTTACTGTTTGGCACTTTTGTACGTTGGAGTCACTTATTTGTGTTTGATATATGAATAACTTATTATGCGATATGCTGTTCACAACTGTTTTCCTTAACTTTTTATGCAAAGTGGTTTATCTTAATTGATTTCTATTCTTATGATAGCTGAATGATCTTTATTACCAGTTATTGTTTGAAATCTCTTTAGATCGCATAATATAAGAAATACACCCCAGGTTAGCGTAGATCAGATGTGTTGTTTCTCATTAGATTACAATAGCATAGAGTTAGTTTAGAAGTTTGACTTAAATTAGCTTTAAGTACTCTTAGATTAGCATCATCTAGCTCTACACACACACACACCCCTTAGATTGGGAAACTGGTCCCATTATCCCCAGTCGGACCCGCTATACCAAACGGATAAGGAGCTGCCAACCAAGGTCCGGACCGGGTGGGTATCCCCCTTGTTGTCGACCCGATTTTCGGGGCTTCAACATATTTGGCGCTAGAAGGAGGGCCTAAACATAGTGTCTGTTGGAATGATTTTCAATTATAAAATTTGAATCAGGATGGCTGCTCATAAAATTCCTATTTGGAGTTGCATCCATGTTCCTACCTCTTCCAATACTCCACCAGAAGTGGTAAGACTCTTGTCTCAGGTAAAATTCAATGGTAAGAATAATTCTTCTGCTTTTAATCATGCTCTTCAATTTATTCAAAAAGTTTCAAGTTCTGATATTCAGAGAATTGATGAAGGCTTTTTATGCAGAATTTTTACTCTTACATTCACGGCAAAAGCTAGAAAATGGTGCAGAACCCTCCCAGTTGCATCAATTCACAGCTGGGACCAATTCGTCAAGACTTTCATTTTTGAATTTGATTGTTATGACTATGACCAGGTATACGATGAAATTGATTATCTACGGAAACAAGATGAATCTGTTAGGGATTTTATATGTGATTTCATATTAATTGTCTAAAGTATGATCTTGAAAGTGAACTCATGGATGAAGAATCTTCAAATTATGCTGAGTATTCCCTGCCTCCTATGTCTGATCAAGCAGAAATTAGTTCAAGATTTGTCTCATTTTCTTCTAATGTGAATGAGGATTCCAAGTTGAATATACAAATCAACCATGATGAAGAAAGTCCCCAAAGCCTAGGAGTCATACATGCTCTAATGCAAGAAGACAAAAGCGAGAATGCTGGAGGAAAGCCTACCTTGGAACCTGGAGATGACTTTGATACGAGGTCAGATAATATCATTGCAAATCAACAAATGCAGATGCCAAGGTTAGAACAGAAAACTATTTCTCTTTCAAAAAGTATCAGTACACAAAGGTATGATCTAAAGCCCGATGTCTATGATGAATCTGATGAACAAAGATTTTTCCATGATGAGATTTTCAAATGCATTGTTCCAGAATCGAATTTTTCTCTTTATCCTGATGTTTTTAGTGATGATAATTTTTCCCCTCTCAATATTAAAGATATCTCAAAAAACACAGATGATTATTCAAATGAGTCATCATTAGGTTTTCAAGATAAAAAGACAGCTATAGAACATCCTTTGACCATTTTCAAACAAGAACCACTTGACCTTCCTTGTCTAAAAATATATGACGAAAAAGAGAAATCTAGGGAAACCTGTAAAATCATTTATGATAGTTACTTTGACAACGATGATGTTGTTGATTTATCCCAAGTAACTCAACTAAGCTCAGATAATGAGAGATATCCTAATTCAGAAATCATATCAGTCAATCCTCATTTCAAAGTAAAAGATCATTTGCATGATTTTACTATCCAAGACAATACCCCGATCTATGATTCATATCATGAGAAAACCCCCATGCCTGTCCACAATCATAACTTGTCTTCTGATTCACAAGACAGAATTCGAAATTGCTCAGATCCCATAATTCTGGCTAGTTCTTGTGAGAAGCAAGATATTACAAGTAATTCCAGTTGTGCTGTAACATTATTTGTACGGATAATCATTCCTTTCTTTCTCACTTGCACTCATTTTGTACAAATCGGATTGTGTTTTAAATTTTCACACTTTTGATAGATTATTGTGGCATGTTGAGCATCTTATCAAGGAACATTCGAAAGACATGATACCATTTTGGAAAGCCAAACTGTGTCAAGAAAGTATAGAACCTTTTCAATTTCAAGATCAATCAATATCAGACTTTCTTAAAAAACTTCTTTGGCATCCAAAACATCATCAACGAAAGAAAGTACCTTTCGAAACTTGTTGGCAATTCGCGCCAATTGATAAGAATCTTTCCAGGAATTTCCATCTATTCTGCATTGATTTATTTAGTGATTTATATATGGAAACTTTCCTTTTATACGAAATCGCTAAAAGCTCAACTTTAACGCACAGTAGGTTACAAGCCATTGAAACTAAAAAATCATATTCACAACCTGGCTTATCATCTTTCCTATTACGAGATCATCAATCCATAACAGAAATTCATCCTGATTTTTATGATCCAATAGGTTCCCAGTTGGAAAGAAGTTTTCATGAGAAAGAAATATCAGACAGAATTCCAACTGAAGTTACACATTCTTATTCTACATCCAACATTAACAGTCCAGGAAAATTTTTGTTCTTAACGCTAATGTTTGGAAGTTACATACGGCTAGGAATAAAAATGAAGAGATGGTTCCACTGGAAATATCATTTCACCTAGTTAATTTTTTGTATATAGTTAGAATAGGAGTAGGAGTAATTTAGCTAGGTTATTAGGTTTTAGATTCAATTTTAATAGTTGGTAGGTAAAATAAGAAAAGAGATTATCCCTATTCTGTACATAATCTTAGGGAATGTCTGCCTCTAATTTCGTTAAATATTTTTCCCCATAATAAAATTTGCTATGGTTAACAGCATTTGACATTTACTAAAGACACCATTTCTCTGTCAGGTTTTGAACTTCTGCTTGTGTAAATAGCAAATTTTTCAGAAACTTGATCTTTATTATTAACAGATATAGTTAAAAACTTTAAACTAGATACGATACTAGTGTCAACTTCCAATAACTTGACAAAAGTAATCTTAGTGAAGAAATTGTTTTATATCAGTACAATGAAAAGTATCAATAACAAAATAAAGATTCCCTGTAGAAACAGCCATTTCCGAAAAACTCTATTATTTTCGTCCAGAGCTTTCTTAAGGAAAGCAATGATATCCTCCCTGTTAGAGAAAATCGCAGCATTCAGAGAGACAATCCAAGAAACACTATATCTCAAAGAATAAGAGGTCTCATCACGAGCCGGCTTATCATGATCACAGATATTATAACTTGCTGACTTTGCCAAAACTGTCCACCAAAACAGGGCAACGACTCAAGATTGTTGAAATCAAAAGACAAGGGGTCTCATCACGAGCCAGCTTGTTCAGCAAAAGTGTAAATCAAGTGAATGACTGTGTCATAATTTGGCTACCAAACCAAGACATTGTTCTTTAGAGAGGAAAAAGTGTCAATCCGGGTTTTTCTCTGAAGGTTGTAGATCGCCTTAAGCAGGATAAAGGATCATTACTGGGTAATAGGTAACCCTGTCGAGGCTATGGACGCCTGCTGGCAGCAGAGGCTCTACCTGCGGCAAAAGAGCATATTTAAAAGACTGCTACACAGGGGAGACTTTATTTTATTTTTTACAAGACCAAGTAATGGCTGATGTAAATGCAAGGACAAGCCGAGGATACAAGTAATTAAAATAGAAAGAGGTTGAAATGAAATATCATTGACAGTTTGAAGTATGACATGCTTTATCTTTTTATAATAAAGTTTAAGTTTCCTGAAGAAAAAAAAAATTGTTGTTTCGGAAGTTTAAAAAATTCATTAGAAAATCAGAGATAACTGGTTCTCCCAAGTGAATCGCCAATTGTTGTGGCTGGCAACAACCCCCCCTTTGTTCATTTAAGTGTTGACCAAAATACTAAATGAATGGGGACCCTTAGTTAATTTTTAGGAAGAACAAGAGTTTCCTTTCCTCAAAATAAGGTTACCATCATAAGCTTAGGTAGGTCTTTTGAATATTTTAAACCTAAGTCTATGATAAGGAGAAAATCTTTAAAGTTGCGTTGCAAAAAAGATAGGAAATGCTTCCATTTCTTTGTAATATCAGTATGCGCAAAGACCCTCGTGTTAAGTATAACATCGCATCGCAACAAAGTAATACTCATAAGGAAAAACCTAAATATTTACTGATCTGCGATAACACTGATCGCAAGATCGCATATCGCAGAAATGAGCCGGCAAGATTTGGCAAACATCAAACTTCTGCGATCTGCGATGTTGCGATCGCTGCGATATTGCGTTCTCGCGATCTGCGATGGTGCGATTTGCGATGGCGCGATATGCGAGGTTACGTAAGCAAATCATAAATCACTTCATTACGAATCCTTCGGGCACGCCATTCAAAGAAAAGCCACTTACCATAATCTGACTCGAAATCATGCGCTTTTAATGATAGTAAATGAATTAGTTGTCAGTTATTAAATGAAGTAAAGACGTGTGCCTTTGTAGAGAATTACTTCACGTAAGGTGGCATATTTGATACATCTGTTGCATTTAAAACTCTCCCATCACCTTTCTGGATCAGTCATTTCCATTTCACTCGTAATCTGCAGGAACGAAGAGCTAAGACGATTCAAACCCAAACGCAGGAAGAAATGGGAAAGAAAAATAAAGCTCAAAGCTTTGAAGCGAAGGAAAAGATGAAGGAGATGGCGCCTTTGTATACAGACACAGCCTGTAACAGAGACGTAGGGATATCGACATGGGAAAGCATGTACAGGCTGCTTGAAGAGGAAAATCCTAGAATAATGAAGGTTGCTGCTGTCGCGAGCTCACAACGCTCTTTCGAGGCGTCCTTAGAGGAGCTAGCATGTTCATTTCTTCACAGGATAGCAGCAAGACCCAAAATTCTACCATATACGGATATGATCAAGTGGATACTTGACAATGCAGACATGAACAACAGACAATTCAAGGTTCAAGGACACGGGCTCATCGGATCATTCGCTGCGTAAGATTTGAAGCTTATGTATCATCTTCCTGAACCGCAGGCGACTTACAATGCACAATTCGTTAAGAAATTTGCGGCAGAGAACCTAGACCTATCAGAGACCACCAAAGATTGGTCCAGAAAAGAGGAGCCACTCAAAAAGGACAAAAACGGTATGTACAGCACTGGTTCCCTCACCTCTCCATATTGTTTTGTTGCGACCATGCATTGTAGGTTATTTGGGATGCCGGATATCAATAAGTTTTCATCTGAATGGCTACCATTAATTGATGGTGCCACAAACGCCGATATTATGGATTGGGCCAAGATCCTTTCTGATAATCTATACACGGCTGTTATCAATTACCGGTCTAAAAGATCCTTGTCTCAAAGGATCTATCCTCCTTTTTATCTGTCTGCATATGTTATGGATTGTATTTGTTATGTGTCCAAATTTCCCATTATGGGTTGGAAATGGACTACCCAGGACCCATTACCTATCCATGTTTATCATAAGGTGTTATGGGATTCTCATTTCATCCCTCACTTCTACCAGATTTTCCACGGGCTTATTTTTCCCTTGTATAGAATAATGTATGATGAAGACCCCCCGAGGTGCTCACCCAAGGCACAAATAGACATCATCCCCATCGCAATATGGTTCGGGGAAGAATGGTTTACCTATATTAGAGTGTTTGGAAGCACTGTACCTCCACATGTCCTACCTCTATATATCCCTGATAAACTTTTGACTCGGGAAATTGCTTATCAAACCTGTTCAGAAGGAGGCCTGACCAAAGACCTAAAGAACAAAAAGAAGGCCATATGGCCTCAATTTCCTGTAGCTTGTGAGGCCTTCTCATTGTTCGATGTAGGACACGCTTTCACCGAAGTGGAGAATGTGACATGTCTACAATTATTTAAATTCCCAGCAAGGCCATTTGACCCAAATGATGTTGCCCAAGATTTCACAACGAACGTCAAAATAAAAGTATTCGTTGGAAAGAAAGATTTGTTTGATGATTTGTTTCAGAGTAGAAGTTCACTCCAAGAAATTTTGAGGGAAGCTCGGTCGAGGTTGTCTCCAGATGACCTCCAAAGATTCATGTTATACAGGGAAAGAAGGCTGGCCAGTGTTCCTCTAGAGAAGCTGCGACTGCCTGCCAGAGAACCAACTCCAAGCATTAGCCTCAGTGGAAACTCTAGCACTTTCAGATCTAAATCCAACGCTGCGCAAGGATTACCTGAACATCCTAAAGAGTCTGGATGTGACCAAGGAAAAAACGAAGAAACAACTAAAGATACAGCTCAGTCAAGTGCAATGTCACAACAACAAGTTATCGCCTCCCTGCCAAGAGATGTCCCCCCACCTGTCATCGAAGTACCACTCGTCACAACAAAACTGGACAAAGAATGGGAAACCTTCAATGAACTGATCAATCTTGAAGGGCAAGCCCCAAAAACACCTGTGAACAATACACAGGTAGTGCAAGAAGTGGTTTCGACCATAGTCAGCAGTGTCACAGAAACGGAGCACATTCCTATCGCTCCACCTTCTGAGCTTCTACTTAATGTAGAAGAAATTCCCCCATTGGATGTATTCTATAGTCCCCAACACAAAGCAGTTGTAAGGAGACAGAGGAAGAAAAGAAAACTAGAAAATACATTGTCCCAAGATGCTGAACATTTGGACGTCTTATGGAAAGACCCCAACAATAATCCGACTGAAAATCTCACTAAGCTGTCTCAGATTGCAGGAGCATATGCTTATGCAACTATTGACAAGGCATCGGAAGTTCAGCAACTATTGAAAGAACAAGAAGATCAAATACAGCTACTATAATGACAGTTGCAACAAGCCAATGCTAATATTGAAGCTTCCAAACAGCTTGAGAAGCTGCAGGAAGACTTTCAGCAGATGCAGATAGGCTATCAAAGAAGTCTAGACGAGAAAGGAAAACAATTGCAGACTTTACAAGAAATGCATAAAGATGAGCCTAAGCTGGCAGAATTTATTTCTGAATCTATTGGCTTAAATGAGCAACTACTGCAGCAACAGGAAGAGTTGGGACGTAAAATATCACAGTGGAGTCACTATTGCGAGCTGAGTGATAAAATCACCAATCAAGTGGTAGACTTGCGGAGTGACTATGATCAGAGTGACAGACGGGTGGCGGAATACTTAACTTGGCAGGATGAAGATGAAGGGAAAAGAGCAGGTGCGCCTAGGATAAACGAAAATCATAAAGAATTGCTCTTTAATAAATGGGACGATCAAATCAGGCAGGCAGAGCGAGCAGCAGAGACAGCGGCTACACAGGCAAGCATTCTTATCGACTGTGTAAATGAGAATTTACACAAGGCCAATTTAATCGCAGAGACCACCCCGGGGTACCTACCAAATAAGTTACAACTGGAAGCAGAATGGAAGCAGAAAGCGCAGGCAAAGGGAAAAGCGATCCAAGCATTAAACATGTTGAATTGGGAATGTTATTGGACATACTTGGTCAAACCACACAGTCAATGGATGACGGTGAAATGCATCACAAACGCAGCCGAAAAAGTAGTGCCAGCTCTCGTAGATGTTGTTTTCGCAGCCCAGCTCAGCGCAGAAGTCAGTCAGCCAACTCTCCTCAAGCCCATGATGAACACTTGCAACTTTAAGGACCAAATTCAGAAGTAACCTTATTTTAGAATGTTGTTTTTTCTTTTTAATTAGATTAGAAAAAGGACGGTCATTTGAAAACCGCATCCTAAATTTTGTAAAAATACTATTATTAGAATTAGGAAGTAGTATTTTAGCCCTTCTCATGCATTTAGAGAAGGGTCCAGAAATTTGTCAAAAACTTGTCCTCGGAACATGCACTTCTGCACCCTCAGAGGAGGTTTTGATGAATAGATGGATCGAGATTTATTAATGTTTGCATTTGATGTCTGCTACTGATGTTGCACTTCTGTACTCTTAGTAGATGTTAGAACAAGTAGAGATAAATCATTTTTGCTTGAAGCTTGTGAGTAGGATTAGTCATAAATGGTACTTTTATCTCTTGACCATTTCTGCTTATATTCTTAAAGTGATATACAGTTTTCAGTTGTTTATATGTTAATGCATGAATGTGTGGGTTACCATTTGGCACTTCTGTATGGTGGAGTCACTTATTTTTGTTTGATATATGAATAACTTATTATGCGATATGCTGTTCACAACTGTTTTGCTTAACTTTTTATGAAAAGTGGTTTATCTTAATTGATTTCTATTCTTATGATAGCTGAATGATCTTTATTACCAGTTATTGTTCAAAATCTCTTTAGATCACATAATAGAAGAAATACACCCCGGGTTAGCGTAGATCAGATGTGTTGTTTCTCATTAGATTACAATAGCATAGAGTTAGTTTAGAAGTTTGACTTAAATTAGCTTTAAGTACTCTTAGATTAGCATCATCTAGCTCTACACACACACACACCCCTTAGATTGGGAAACTGGTCCCATTATCCCCAGTCAGACCCGCTATACCAAAAGAATAAGGAGCTGCCAACCAAGGTCCGGACTGGGTGGGTATCCCCCTTGTTGTCAACCCGATTGTTATGTGGACTCTTACATATTATATAGATGAGAACTTGTAATTTGTGGACCTATGGTTGATGAAGATTATAACTACTAGATGAATGATGTTTAATTGTTCAATCCATGTTTTTTATCGCAAATTCATCATTCTACATGCTTTTTTTGACATATATGTATCAAAATATATAAAAATATATATTACATAAAATTCACTCCCAACCTCGGAGCTTTTGAAAATGTCACTCCTTGCTCCTTCTTCCACTCCCACTTCCTGATTCTACTCCCACTTCCCACTCCTGCTCCTACTCCCAAGCAGCCTTGCTCTAGAACATACATGCATCACATTACTAATATCTCTATGATCTATGTCTAATGTGTGTGTTAACATTTTTTACCTGTTGCTCAGCTAGTGATCCTCCCAATGATGGGGCAGTAGAGAAGACAACATATATGGTACCTTCACCCTTTCCCTACATTAGTGATGAACATGTTGAATGAAAGTGAAGGAGACAATGATACTGATTATTGCTTGGTAAGGGCACATGCATGCCACAAGAGATAGTGAAATAGAATATTGTTTGGAATAAGGAGGCACATGCATGCTAAGGGCACACATGTCACACCTTTAGTTAATGCTAGTTTAGATGTTGTTTCAAATTTATCAATTTTAGTTTTGGATAAAGTTTTTCTATTAATAGACATTTTATTTTGTTATTCTTAACATGCATGATCTATTCTAACTAAGAGGGGTGCATATCCTTAGTCAATTAGAACACTTATGCATGAGAAATTCCCATCTTAGATAGAGGACACAGATCTCAAGGAAGTGATGCACGCTTGCAAGCTCTATTTCATATTTTGATGGAGACAAACTTACTTGGCACTCTTACCATGCAACTATGGTGTACTAGGTGATCAGATTAGGGCTATGATTTGACAAAGTCCAACCAAATAGGATTTTGCATGTGTCCATATTAATTGTACTTTCTCTCGTCTTCCTATTCTATAAGAAAGATGAAAGGTGAGCCATTGTGTTGGTTATCAAGATTTTATTTTGAAATGTTGTAGTTTATCTTTTTCTATATTCAATAGAAGATAGATGCGATTGAGAGTTAAAATCTATGTATTTTCCATTCAAATTTTTCGCGGTATGTCTTTGTAAATCAACCAACTTATATCTACATATTTGTTATTGAAACTTTCAAGTTTTCAACTACCTAGTTTTTAGGTTATTCTTTCTAGGTGTAGAATCTACATAGCATTGTCAATGAAAATAAAGGGATATAAATATAAAGGGGTATAAAAAAATGTTAATGAAAAATGGATACCTACAATATCTAGTCAAAGTAGGGGCTTTTTAAATTCGGAAGGTGTATTGGGTTTGTATTGGTAAGGGGTTAAATAAAGTGATTTTTAGAGGTATTTTCCAATATATAGTCAAATTAAGGATATTGTTTAGTATGCCACGAGGTTCATTGAGTGAAGCCCCTGTGAACTTACTGTTGTATTGACCTATTACAAATGTGTTTACCAATGCAAAACCATGTTTATATTTATAATGTCCACTACGTAATAATTCAACATGCAAAAGTTAAAACATGCTTAAAATAAGTCAATTACAAATGAATTGCTAATGGAATCTAGATGAGCTTTCCATTCATTAATAGGCATTAACATCTCAAAATAGGAATCTAGATGGGCTTTCCATTCATTAATACGCATTTTTTTTTTCATTATGAAAAAAGTTGTATATTAGATAATAAAAAAATGATGGATCATATACATCAATTGTCTTACATAATGTACACTGTAGCATTCCAGATTACCAAATAGCTTGAAATAGTCAATCCCCTCAAAACTGCCAAAAACCCAGATATAATCATGTTGCTTAAGAAAAGAAGCTTAATAAAAAAGATCATCCTAGAAATGTTTGTTCCTTCTAAATCATCATCAGAACTATCAAAAAAATAGAAAAATATAGCATCCATGTTTACAGTTCCAATTATCTACACATACAAGTATGGAATTATTAGTTTTTATCAAAAAGCAAAATAGATCGAGAATTGTTGATGTAAAAACTTATCCGCGGAATGAAAAAACCATAGAGTGTGGTTGTTGTGCCTCCATGTAAATGACCATCTAAACTTTACCCGTTTCACCCAGAAGGCCCTCCTTTGAGAGCAAATCCGTTGTCTGATTATATTCTCTTCCTATGTAATTAATAGGAGGACATCCTACTTTTGTCCAGAGGCAATCAATTCTCCTTAACCAGCCCAAAAGGGAGGGCCGATTTATGTTGGCATTTCTCTTAACATGATCCACAATAATCTTGGAGTCGCCATATATATGGATCTCTGGAATATTTAAAAAACTTATAAGCCAAATGATACCCCAAAGTGCCATTGCCTTAGCCTTGTTGTTGGTGCCTGTCCTTGCATCCAATATGCCCTGTACTGCAAATCGGGTGACATAACCAGCCATATGCCACATCCACAAATTTGGTTTTGTGAAGCCCCATCGAAGAAGGCGATCAGATATACCATAGGAGGAGCAACACTCTTTTCTGCTTCTGTTTTTGGAGAGTCTCCTTCACTGGATAAAGTGCCATTAATGAAATGATCTTTTAATATGTAACTCCAAAATCTTCAAAATAATTCTCAAAGATACGTTTGTTCCTCCATTTCCATATAGTCCAGAATATAAATAGAGGAACGTTCCTCCATGCCAATTTTTTCTTAAGCCACCATCTCAAACAATATGCAACATTTTGAAATTGAAGGTGAGGAAAATCATAAGCAGCAGCAAGTTTAAACCATAACTTGGAAACATGTTGACATGATAGAAATAGATGTGCATTGTTTTCCGCCTCATGCTTGCAAATAACACATATGCTAGGACCATACCATTGACTTTTTTGCAGATTCTCCCATGTTAGATTCTTGTTGTGGAAAACAAGCCATGTAAAGCAAATGATTTTACATGGGACATGACATTTCCATAAATCAAATAGCATCGGATCCACCACATATCCGCCTTCTACCTCACACAGTTTATCATATATGTCTGCGACCACAACATTTGCAGATTTCATTTTCCCAAACCAAATAAGTCTGTCATGATGGACCTCCCTACAAATCCCAGCAGCTTTTAAAACATCAATAATGAACATCCATTCATCTGCCATTTGTCCTGTCATCCCCATCTATAATGGAGAGTTCCATATAGGAAAGTGGTCACTCCATGTTCGAATCAATTGATTCCAGAAGAAATAGCCTTTTCTAAGAAGAGCCAGGCGCAATGGATCAGAGAAAAGGCATCCCCCATTTGTTCCATATATCTGATCAAGGCCAATAATCATGGAGCGTCCAAATCCCATGTTCCACTTGAGATGATTGAGGAAAAAATTTCCCACTTTTTGAAAGCTTATCCATATAGCCGAGCCACCTAAAATACTAATGGAATTTTTA
Source organism: Pinus tabuliformis (assembly GCA_031772625.1). Lineage (NCBI taxonomy): Eukaryota > Viridiplantae > Streptophyta > Pinopsida > Pinales > Pinaceae > Pinus > Pinus tabuliformis. The sequence goes on from CM062819.1 coordinate 159,773,500, forward strand.
CGAAACTAGCAAGTGAAACTTTTATTCTTCATATACTTTTGGTGGATCATCCTACTCTGTGCACCAAATCTGAAGACATCCCGCCACAGAGATTTCACTAATAATTCTTTGCCAAATAGTTTAAGGTTCATGATACCCCATCCCCCTCTCATCTTTGAGCATGCAATATGGCTAAATTTAGTAAGGTGATATTTGTGCTTTCAGTTACAACTAGCCAAAATAAAATTTGCCATAATTTTGTTTATGTTATTTATAGTTGCCAATGGGATATGAAATAAGTGAGCCCAGAAAATGCCTAGTTGAGTTAGCACTGCCTTTGTCAGAGTCACATGACCACCCATGGATAAACAACAAAATTCCTAGCCAGAAATTCTCTTGAAGAACTTATCAACTAGCCATTGCCAGTCATTGTTTCTATAACAATTTGGTTTTATATGGTAGCCAAGATATCAGAATGTATCAAAATACTATCTTCATACATCACAGCATATTGTCTAGCCATAGAATCTAACAATACCACGAGAACAATGGATGTGGGATTTGACTTGGTGCTTCGTTGTTTATCAATGGTAACAAAGAATAAACATTGTAAACTACCCCACCAAGATTAGTGTCGATAACTAGATCCAGATCTCCAATATTGATTTCATCCGTGTAGCCTATTCTAACTATTCTTGTGTTGTAGATAACAATGTTAAAAGGTCACCACTCGTGACACTCCTTTGCAGTTGTTGAAATGGATTCATAGTCCCCTACATCTGCAACATTTATGCAAACTTTATCCAAAGAATATTTCCATTGTTAAGCAATGTCTCAGATAACGTCAAATATTTGAGAAGAACTGTTAGATATGAGGGTCACACATCCTCCCTCTTCCCAAAGATCACGAAATAGATAATGTTGATTAGTTTCCAGATCACTATTACCATCCTAGCATCATTTTTTATTACACTTGACTCATGTATAATATGCATAATGTATGGTTGTAATATACAGATATCGAACCAATAGTTAAAAGACAACCAATCCTCTTCGCATTTAATAGGTATTTGGTAAGAAAATGAAACAACCAACTCTATGAATTTTGATAAGAAATTAGTAAGGAAATAAAATATCAGGCTTATCCAAAAGGAGATACCACTCCCTTTAAGACCTCTATAGAGAAAAAGATAAATATCAATTCAAAGCTATAAGCAATACTAAGGTGTATGGGGTGCTTCCATAAAAAAAATACTTAGAGGATTTATTAATGTGTATAAGGTGCTTTCATAAAAAATACTTATAGGATTTATTCTTGGTCAAGGAAGAATCATATCAGTAACCTAAATGGAAGTTGCAAAAACTGTTCAAAACCAAGTCGGAGTTTCTCCGGAGCTCTCAACTCCATAATTGTTTCTTGATATCGTCAATTGAAGCTAACTATTTTGTATTATGTCAAGCAATTTAATCCAATAATCTTTTTCATATTATTCAAATAATTAATGAAAAACATTTCAAAATTAGACATGGGTTCTAGAGATACTACAACATCTTCTTATTGTTTCCACTCAAGGGCTAGATATTGTTCTTCTTTTTTCTCTTCATAGTATGAATCACCATAGCCAAAACTCCACCTAAATTGCCTCCACCATTGGATCACTTTTTGTCGTTGTGTGATCTTAGTAGTAACTCTATACGTTTTGTTTTCCAACACCACCAAATGTCAATGCAGACCCAGAGTAATGAATTAGTCAAATGCAATCTTCAAATTCCAAAGTAGTTTGCAAGTGCTCTTAATTTGCAATCAAACAATGAAGTGTTAGAGATAATGGAGAATATCCTAGAATAGTGAATTGGTTCACGGTACCTCAAGATAGGAATTCGCTTCTATTTTCTAGGGTATGGTTCTAACTTCCCTGAAACCATGATTGCTATATAATGTGTGATGTACATTGAGTATGTAGAGAATTCTATAGAGCCAGACTCTCCTAGTTCAGACTTTATGTCGTAGAGCTGACCAGTGGTTGTCTTTTATTAATTCAAACATTTCTTTTTAACATGGTATTAGAGCGACAGGGCTGAGAAACCTGTTCGTTGAGTGAAGGATTTTCCCGTCGCGCAGGAGGCGAAACCGTCTCATGGTTTGGAGGAAACATCGTGTCGATCCCACTCTAAGACTTCCCACAAGATGTCGTGAATCCATGTTGGATAATCATGTCAACCGTCACGAATCCGTGTTGGCTAATCGCGTCGACCGTGCAAAAAAAAAGAGGTGGTTGCACGTCTTTGTTTTGGAATTGGTTGTGGTAATAAGCTATGGGATCAACCTGCTCAGTGGTTGCTTAGAGTAAGGTTGCTCTGATTGTGGAGGTCTGCGCAGAGGCTAGTGGTTGATGTGCCATTTTTTATTTTCATCGAGGCTATGGATTGGCATGGATCAGAACAAGAGATCTACTTGAGAATGAATCCATGAGAAAAAATCGAACTTGCGGAGATCAACGATTTCTATCTTTGACATAGATCTGGGGTAGATATATATTTTTTACCTGTCAATTTTTATTTAATTGCCAAGATGAATAATCAAATGATTGAAGCATACTTGAAGGAGCATAACAAGCTCAATGGCTCCAATTATGCGAATTGGAAATTCAAGATGTAGACTCTGGTAGAAGTGCAGAGTGCTAGGACGATTGCAAATAGGTATGAGCAGAAGCCAGCAGCTGGATCAACATCGATCCCAGACTAGGAGAAGTGAGAAGGTAAAGCAAGGACGTTGCTGAAGATGTCAGTGAAAGACTGCATCATACCACATATCAGAGAATGTAAATCAACAAGTGAAATTTGGGGAATATTGAAGGATTTGTATGAGATCAGGAATAAAAATCGTCTTTTGTTCCTGAAGATGGAGGAAAATGAAATAGTTGCTTCCTTCATAGCGAGGATCAAAGGGGTAAAGAACAAATTGGCAGACATTGGTGAAACAGTTGCATATACAGATCTAGTAACCATTACCATGAATGGTGTGACTGATGACTACCAAATGTCTATCACTGGGATAAGTGAGAGGGAGAAGATCCCAAAGTTTGAAGAACTAACAGGAATATTAATGCAATAAGAAGAAAGAAGATTGACTCTAAAGCCACAGAGTGTCGAACTTGCGTTGATGGCGAAAAAGAACTTCTTCAAAGGAAAAGGAAATCCGCAACAGCAAAATGGAGGAAACTCACAAAAAAGACCAAATCAAACTCAAGGTAAGCATCTGAATAGAGACAACTCTAAAATTAAATGTTTTTATTGCGGAAAACTTGGTCATATCATTAGGGAGTGTAGTAAGAAGAAATATCATGAACAACAACAGAAGCATAAAAGACATGCAAGTCATCTCACAAATGATAATCATGAGTAGAACTTCAAATTGTTCATGGCATAGTTTGATGAGAATGTTGATGCAGACATCAAGTATGTAGATTCGGGAGCATCAACACATATGACGGGGAACAAGCAATGGTTCGAAGATTTTAGAGAAATCAACGACGGAGCACAAATCTACCTAGGTGATGATAGAAGTCATTAGTTCAAAGGGTGTGGAAAAATTCTGTCATTTTACCTAATGGTACTGTAAGACAAATTCATAATTTCATGTATGTGCTCGGTGTAACAAAGAACTTGATTTTTGTATCCATGATTATAGATCAAGATCTTAAAGTTGTATTTTTTAAATCTAAATGTTATATTAAAGATCTATTAGATGGCATGAATACTATTGCTACATGAATTCGAACAGGAGGTCTGTACAAATTGGATGTAAGACCAGCACCAGTTCGAGCTTTGACAGCAACAAGTTTGACTACAGAAGAGATGTGGCATTAGAGATTTGGTCATATCAACTACAATGATTTGTTTTTACTTAAGAAAAACGAAATGGTAAGAGATCTTCCTATGTTAAAACAAGTGCATAATGATTGTGATGCTTGTACATTAGGAAAGATGCACAGAGAGGAATTCCCTGTTCGAGTAGAGAAGAAACAGAGAGAAATACTTTAATTAGTGCACACAGATCTTTGTGGACCCATGCAAACAAAGTCATTAGGAGCTGCACTGTATTTTTTACTGTTTATTGATGACTGCACAAAGTTTTCTTGGGTACTTTTTTTGAGTAATAAAATTCACACATTTGAGTACTTTAAGCAGTTCAGAAATATGATTGAAAAGAAAATAGGGAAGCATATAAAAATTCTCCGCTCCGATCAAGGGGGAGAATACAGGAAGGATGAGCTTATCAAGTATTGTAAAGGCCATGGGATATTATAGCAATTCACAGTACCCCATACTCCTCGGTAGAATGGAGTAACGAAAAGAAAGAATAGAACATTGGTGGAATGTGCTAGGAGCATGTTGAAAGGTAAGGATATTTCAAATGGTTTTTGGGCTGAAGCATTGAATACTGCAGCTTATTTGGAAAACAGGAGTCCTACAAAGAGTCTTGAGTTTAAAACTCCTTATGAAGCATTATATGCATTTAAGCCTGCAGTAAAACATTTAAGAGTGTTTGGATCTAAATCATTTGCCCATATTCCAAAGGAAGATAGAAGAAAACTAGATTCAAAAGCCATCAGATGTACCTTTATAGGGTATTGTTCACAATATAAAGCTTACAGATTATTTAATCCCTCTACTCACAAGATTTTTGTTAGTAGAGATGTCATATTCCATGAGCAAGATCATGAAGAATCTCATAAGCGCAATGAGGAATGGGATATTCCGTTCTTGGTGGAAGAAGGAAGTGATGAATCAGGTGACGGAAATGAGCAGCAGCAGATGCGGTAGCAAAAACAGCAGAAGCGACAAGAAGAAGGAAAAGAAGATGATGTAGCTATCAAGCCAAGTCCAGAAAATGATGATTAGACAAGGTTTGAAGCTACCCCACCACTTAGGAGATCAGGTAGGAAAGCTCAGTTGCCAGCAAGATATAGGGAAAAAGCTTTTATGACTAGTATGATGAATGTTGTTGAACCTTCTAGTTATAAGGAAGCAAATGAATGTAGTGAATGAAAACAACTATGGAACAAGAATATGAATCTATAATCAGGAACAACACTTGGGAGCTATTGAAATTCCTAAAGGGAAACAAACCATAGGTTGTAAATGGTTGTAAAACCAAAGATTAATGCAGATGGAACCATAGATAAATTAAAAGCTAGATTAATAGCAAAGGGGTATTCACAAAAAGAAGGCATTGACTATGAAGAAACCTTTGCCTCTGTAGCTAAACTAAATACCATCAGAATGTTGATTGCTTTAGCTACTAAGAAACATTGGATGATTCACCAACTAGATGCAAAGTCTGCATTTTTAAATGGAGAATTGAAAGAGGAGGTTTATTTAGAGCAACCTGAGGGGTTTGTCTAGAAAGGGAAAGAACATTTAATCTGTAGATTAAAGAAAACTCTTAATGGACTAAAGCAAGCACCCGAGTCCTGGTATGGAAAAGATTGATACATTTTTTCTACAACTTGGCTACAAAAGAAGTAAAAACGACCCTAATCTGTATACCATGAAAGATGAACAAGGGCGCATAATGTTGATTTCTTTGTATGTAGATGATTTAATTATGATAGGTGATGTTATTGCTCTAATCAAAGCAATCAAGCAACAAATATCACAGGTGTTCAAAATGAAAGACCTTAGTGAATTAAGATATTATTTGGGTCTTGAGATTTGGAGAGGTCCAGGACAAAAAATTTTGTCCCAGGGTAAGTATGTCAAAGCTCTACTGGAAAGATTCAGGATGGATCAGTGTAAGGTTGCAGCAGTACCATTACAACAAAACATTAATCTTCAGAGTCAGGATGGCTCTAAAGAGGCAGATGCGACACTTTATAGACATCTGGTTGGGAGCCTAATCTACCTAACCATTACTAGACTATATTTGGCTTATGCAGTTAGTGTGCTAAGTCAATACATGTTCAAGCTGCTTGAGAGTCATTGGAATGCAACAAAATGTGTTTTGAGGTATCTACAAGGTATTGTAGACTATGGTATTATTTATACTGATTCCTCTCATGTTAGATTGACAAGATTATAGATTCAGACTGGGATGGAAATGTAGACGATTGTAGATCCATAACAGGCTATGGATTCAACATTGGATCTGGGGTGATTACATGGAGCAACAAGAAACAAAACACAATTACCTTTTCTTCAGTGTAAGTAGAGTATCAAGCTATGTGTGCAAAAGCGTGTGAGGGAGTTTGGTTGCATAGAATTCTCAATGATGTTGGGGAAGAATAGAAATATGCAACAATAATCAGATGCGACAATCAAAGTTCAATCAAACTTGCTAATAATCTGGTGTTTCACAAGAACACTAAACACATTGATACACAATTCCATTTTGTCAGGGAGAAAGTGCAATCAAAAGAAATCCATCTTGTATACTGTAATACATGTGATAATGTTGCAGACATTTTCACTAAGCGTCTTGGCAAAATTAAGTTTGAAATTTTTAGGGAGATGTTAGGCATATTTGTGAACCCCTTCTCCATTAAGGGGGAGTGTTAGAGATAAGGAAGAATATCCTAGAATAGTGAATTGGTTCATAGTACCTCAGGATAGGAATTAGTTTCTATTTTCTAGGGTACGTTTCTAACTTCCCTAAAACCATGATTGCTATATAATGTGTGATATACATTGAGTATGTAGAGTGTTCTATAGAGCCATTCTCTCCTGGTTCAGGCTCTCTGTCGTAGAGCTGACCAACGGCTATTTTTTATTAATACAAACATCGCTTTTTAACATGAAGATCTATCACCACTTGAACGTGGGGTGGAAGCCTACACGTGCATAATAACTTGATAAGCTCGGTTGACGACCTACAAAATTAGAATGCAAGAGCCGTTCACGATCACAAAATCTACTGAGCATTGAAGGCTTCATTAAATTACACACACTACCCAAACTGCAATAAGACCCACTATTGGTTCCTCACATCCATTTAACCTTTATGAAATTTACATGGAAAGAAAACAAAATTTTCCTTGGAAATCATACATGGAAATTCTATTGCCAGGAATTTTATTTTGCAGCCTTACATTGTGTTATATATATATATATATATATATATATATATATATATATATATATATATATATATATATATATGGAAATCATACATGGAAATTCTATTGCATGGAATTTTATTTCGCAGCGTTACATTGTGTTATATATAGAGAGAGAGAGAAATAAGTATAATAAAAATTAATATTTTTTTTTACCCCTGAAAGAAAACAAAATTTTATTTCGCAACCTTACATTGTGTTATATATATATATATATATAGAGAGAGAGAGAGAGAGAGAGAGAGAGAGAGAGAGATCATACATGGAAATTCTATTGCCAGGAATTTTATTTCACAGCCTTACATTGTGTTATATATATAGAGAGAGAGAGAAATAAGTATAATAAAAATTAATATTTTTATTTACCCCTGATTTTGTCCGAACACTTTTAAGACGTACTAATTTCCTCTTGAGAGGTTATGACTCGTTGAATTTTGACCTTGGTAGCTAGCAAGGTGAATTTGTGCAATATATTTTTTTTAATCATTTATTTCAATGGTGTTGATAAATGTTGTTTTTATTTAATATGTAATTTTTCTATAGAAAGTAGGATACTTATAACCCAGAATGTTGTGTAAATATTATATTTTATTTTTGTGTATTTTTAAAAGTTTCTTGTGATTAGATATTTAAGAAAAAAATGAAGTGTTATAAATAGCAATGTGGCTTCCATATTTTTAGTGTGATGAGTTGCTTCTTAAAATAACATCTCTTTCTTGCAAAAGGTCACTCTTCAATACAATTTTTTAGCCTTCAATATTTTTCATGCAATGTATCACAAGAAAATGAAAATCATTTTGATACACTAAAACAAAAATCATATCTTAGAAAAAAATTAAAATCATATTGATACATAAAAATAAAATAAAATCCTTCATGTAACAACAAAATATCTATTTATTGTGATAATTGCATCACAGTAAAATCAAGTTTTCTACATCAAATAACATACCACCAAACATTTTCTTCATCTACTAGTCACACCCACATCTCAAAGGGTGTGATAAACATTGAATTAAATTGATACACATGAAACTGCATACCTCTTTTGTTAACTTACTTATTATACCTTCAAAAACAATTACTAATTTAAATTAAGAGTTGTCTTTAGTGCAATAAATAAATAAATAAATAAATATATATATATATATATTCATTTGAAAATAAGATTCATCCATTAAGATGATCATATTTTCAAAGAAAATTAATCATTTATTATTTATAATAATATAAATATAAATTGTTAATTAAATTCTCACATATGATATGTTAACTATATAAAGTAAATATTTTGTATAATATTTTTCTTAATAATAATCAACTAAATTAATTTTTAAATAAATTATTAATTCTCCATTAAAAACATAATATAATTACTTAATATTATTAGTTTATAACCTTTTAAAAATAATTCCTCATCATCATCATATTTTTCTTAATAATAATCAACTAACTAATTTTTAAATTCATCATCATCATCATCATCATCATCATCATCATCATCAAATACAAAGGAGCACAATAATAATCATAAACATATATTAGTTATCACCAATATTTCCTTATAATCATAAATGTATATTATTTATCACCAATATTTCCTTATAAATAATAAATTTAGAAGTAAACAACAACACCACCAATATAATCATACTAGTACAAAGGAGCATAATAATAATCATAAACATATATAAGAACCATACCAGTACAAAGGAGCATAATAATAATCATAAACATATATTAGTTATTACCAATATTTCCTTATAAGTAAATAAAAATAAATATTATAGAAATTTTTTTAATTTAAAATTATAATATTAAAATTTCAAGTTTCAAAACATTATAATTTTATTGTAATAAAAAAATCATTTCCTTATAAACAACAACACCAGTATAAAGAATCATACCCTCAAAACAACACCACCACCAATATAAAGAACCATAGTATTACAAAGGAGCACAACAATAATCATAAACATATACTTATTTATCATCAATTTATGGATTGTTGTTTACAGTCAACCTGATAGATTACCCTAAATACAAAGTTAGGTAGACTAGCCTCCATGGGGGCATATGTGCTATTTATTTATCACTTATTATACTCCTAGAAGTATAAACGATATGTCAATTACAGCAGCTTCAATAGTTTACTCCACGTGTTCTTTGGCACATAGAACGCTACCTTACCTGCCCTGTACAATAATAGCTAAATATTTTATAATTTTTTCATCTTCTGTCAAACACACGAGATGCCTTAAATTCAAAACCCCGGCCTTCCCTTTTTTCAGTAAGGAAAAAAAACTCTATTATATTCATAGATATTCAGAGTATATTCATAGATATTCGGAGTATACATCATATGGCAGATAGCAAGAGATATCCCAAATAGGTCATGAAGAGATCATGAGAAAAAACTATAAGATCCCAAAAACATACAAGAGAGAGGGATGATATAGATCCATATTAGATCAGAATATGACAAAATACTATCTATGGACATATCAAAATAATATAACGATGTGTTGAATACTAGCATCTGAAATAGATGAAGATGATAGAACATGATGAAACATAGAGGAAATATAGAATATAACAATGCTGCGTACCATATATGAGGATCAAAAATACTGAAGAAGCAGGTTTATACAACATACCAAATATGAGAAGGGAGTTACTTATGCTATGTTCTGGGGAGGCAGAATTCTTGAATGTTGTGCCAAATTTCTCCAACAGTGATGTATTGGAAGGAACTAATTCCAACTACACACAACGAGAATTCAATAGAAGCTTTAAACGCTGGATCTAGAATTCAACAAATGTATTAAATGTAGTTTCTAGAGATTGTTGACAAAATGGGCAAGCTTCCTAAAGAAGCCACCGCCCCATTAGACTCCAGAAAGTTCTCTGTGATGTATAAAAACCTGTTCAGCAAATGAATGAAGACAAGTTGCAAGTTTTTGTGTTTATGTGTGAGCTGTATAATCTCTAAATGGTATCAGTGCTGAGGGTTTGAGCTCGTTGTGTAATGCATTTGTATTTCGGGGTTGTCGAATCGCCCATCATTGCGTCAGCGCAGCTTGTTGTGAGTGCTGAGTGCCGCTGCCACTGAGGAGTGCTAAGTGCCGCTAAATGTTGTTGGAGATGCCGAGAGCTCTGAGTGCCACTAGGGTGCTACTGAGTGCCACTGGGAGGAGTGTCGTCGTTTGAGTGCAGCAGGAGTGTGAGTGCTGCGTGAGGGGAGCCAGAGTCTGCTTGTTTTCTGCGAAGGTTTCAGCTTAGTTTCACATCTCAAGGATGGTTTGCGCTTGGAGGAGAAGATTGACTGTGTGTTGTGTTCTGAGTTTGAGGGTTTCGGCTATATCTACTGTGTGAGGAAGAGCGAGCGTTGTGGAAGTGCCACTGTATGAGGATCTAGTGTGGCTTAAAGAACTGTTGTGCGTGTGCCACCATGTGAGGAGCCAGCGTGGCTTGAAGCGTTGTATGAGGAGGGTGCCGATTTGCAAGCCCATTTGAGCCATTGTGTGAAGCTGTGTAGAGGAGCAGTGGCGTGGAGGAGCCACCTTGAGAATCAGCCAGCAAAGCCTGTAAGGAGAAGCGGACTGTAGAATCCATAGCTTGAGAAAAAGAGGTGACCTGTGAGGTCGCAGAGCAGGTGTGAGGATGAGTTGTGAAGAGCTATGAGATAGCTCAGTGAGTACTGTGAGTTGGAGCTGTGTGCTCTGAGTTGGAGTTAACAGTCAGAGCTTGGTGGTGTAAGCTGGGGTGCTGTTGAAAGAGCCACGTGAGCTGTGAGAAGATTTGAGCTCAGGTGAGCTATGTTTGGCCAGGGTTGTGAGGGCTCTATGGTGTGAAATGCAGGTAGAGTCTGCCCGTGGTGTGTAGATTGGTGCGGCCAATCAAGCCGCACTGTGGAGTGTGTAGTGTGATGTGATTAACTGGTTAGAGGAGCCGTTGAGCTGCTGCGTTGAGCGTTGTATAGAAGTGTTGATGTCGTGTTTGTGTTGGCTGTTAGAGTGCTGAGGTGAGTGCCAAGAGGAGGCGTTGTTAAAAGGAGCGTGTGATTGTTGTGTGACTAAGTGCTAAGTAACGTTGTTGTGCTGCCATTAAGTAAAAGTGCAACACTGTCAAGGAAGATTGCATCCCATGGAAAGTATTTGTAGAGTGGAAGCCGCAGAAATCCATTCGAGCGTGAAGGAGCCTCGAAGCCGAGGAACTTCAAGGAAGAGTGCCGAGGAGAGCCAAGGATTTATGCTATGTGTTTCGACAAGTGAGGCAGAGGACAGCGTGGATTTCTTTGTGAGCAATCAGACCGAGAGAAAGAGATCGTTGCGAGAGGTGCAACGTGGTGCTTTGAGTGTGGATTCTGTTTTGAGCAATGTTGCTCTTACCGACTTGGTGAAGTCTGTTTCTAAGTCTATTATGTGAAGATTAGTGAGGCTATTTGTGCCTGTTGTGGATCACAACGTCTTTAGTTGTGTTAAAACAAGAGTGATGGGTCAACAGAGGAGACGGTCTTGAAGAAAATTTAAACAGGTAAGGAGAAAGAATGAAATGGCAATAGTTGCAGAAGAATATGAAATGCTTCAACCCAAAGTAGATTTGAATCAGATAGAAGAATTTGAAGACACTGATGCAATACTGAAACGATTAATGCCAGTTCTGCCAATTTTCTCAGGTAAAAATTTCAAACTTTGGGCAATAAAAATGGAGGGATTGTTTGGTTCAGTTAATTTATGGCAATTTGTTCAAGGAATTTCCATAAATTCCAATGATAAAAGTAGAGGTGCAATAGCATTGTTTCTCATCATATCAGCTTTAGATGAAAATACTTTGTCTAGTATTTTGTATGAATTTGGTGAAATATGTGATGCAAAAATATTTTGGGATATTCTTGAAATGAAATATAGTGTGGAGGGTACTGAGAAAGCTGAAGTTGATGAAGGTGTTGTTGCTAAAGGTGATTGTGTTGAAAGCATCATAGCTGGGATTAAGGCTGAAAGCATGTCTTTAGCTGACAATAGAGTAGTATGTGATATTAAGGAAACACCCTGTGATGCAGAGATCTATGAAGTCAAATTTGATGACAATTATGTATCCCATGATGAGTGGTTAAATATGATACATGAAAAGCATCTTATTGATGAGTTGTTGTTTGGTGAGAAGAGTTGCCTACCTCCATACACAAATCAAATGCAGGACAACATGTTTGCATCAACAGAATTAAGGAAAGAGGACATGAATCAATCAACTATGTCAGCAAAGAAAAATGAAGGAAGCAAAGCTCTTTCCAAAGAGCACGATGACAAAAATCAATATGGTTCTGTTTATGAATCTAACATTGTTTTTGAGTGTGCATATATTGACAATCAGGAAGAAGCAACAAAACTTGAAGAAATTGCAAGCATTAAGGACAAGTATTAGTCCCAAGAACTTGAATTAAATTACCTTGTTCGGGGTCTTGCATTGCATCCCAATCCGGAAAAAGTTGCTGATTTTAAGTACATAAGCAAGGAGCAGAGGAATTTTCTTAGGAAAGCCAGAAAGGTGAAGCTGAAACTGCACCAACAAATGAACAAGGATGGACCCTTTCATAAGAAGGAAAAAATGAAATGTTTTGTAAGCCTAGCTGAGACTTAGACCAACAGGCAAGTTAAAGTTTAGGTCATCGTGATTAAGAGTATAGTATCTTGTTTATTGTGATATAGTATATTTGTTATATAGTTGGAATTAAAGGGGAGTGTTGGAAGGAACTAATTCCAACTATACACAGCCAGAATTCAGCAAAAGCTTTAAATGCTGGATCTAGAATTCAGCAGATGTATAAAGTATAGTTTCTAGAGATCGTTGACAAAATGGGCAAGCTTCCTGAAGAAGCCACCAACCCATTAGACTCCAGAAAGTTCTCTGTGATGTATAAAAACCTGTTCAGTGGATGAATGAAGACAAGTTGCAAGTTGCAAGTTTCTGTGTTTATGTGTGAGCTGTATAATCTCTGATATGATGGAAACCTGCCAAAATTCGTTTGGAGAGGAAAGACCTTCTTTAGACAGTGCCTTCCTTGGCCAAAACATGAAGTCGTGAAATTGTATTAAAATTTGAAAGTCTAGCCATGTGATTAATGTTGGAGATTTTTAATGAGAAAATCCCAAAAACAAAGAAAATAAACTCCACAGAGGCAATGCTCTGTTTCTACCTTTCCAGGATCTTTTGTGCACAAGGAAGCTTAAAAAAAATTACTGAGGAACAGAGTAAAACACCACCATAAAAACATTTCTATTCATTAAAATATATGCCTGATACATATTCATCCTCTTTTACTGAGAGGGATTTTCCAAAAAACAACATTCAACCAAAACTCTGTTTTCTCCCTGAGAATTTACTGAGCTGGGTTTACTGCTGTAAAACCCCTTTTACATTCACTGCTGTGAAAAACACTTTACTGCTGTAATAAAAAATTTACATATCCATACAAAAATTGTATGTTGCTCACCCGACACATGAGATTCATGTTCGTTTCATTACATAATGCACTGTTGTGCACAACACCATAGTTTTTCGCTGCTCTTCTGTTTTACGATGGCCAACCAACAAAAATTACAACACACGAGCACATTTCATTTGGCTCGTTATATTTTTTTTAACCCGCGCCTGTGTTTTTTTTTTTTACATGCCATTACCAAAAATGGTCAACGCATAAAAAAAACATTAAACATTACATACATGGTACACATGTGCCATACAAAAATTAAGTAATATGTATATGTGCCCATACCTTCGATTAAAAAGAACATTAACACTTTACCTACCCATATGACAGTCTATTAATAAAAGTTATGGTCAATGAAACTTGATTTTACTCCACGCTATGTAATTAATGTTGACCGTATGCAGGTTTGGAGCAACTTTACACAATCAACGGACGAAAATGGTAGAGCAGATCGAACGGCGGACAAAGATATCGGGAGGCACTTTATTGCAGAACTTTAGCCTCCGAAAAATTGCGTCGGCTGATGTTAGGGGAGAGCCACGCGTCAACACCAAATTCTATCGGAGTCAAAAATACGGAAACCACTTTTACACAAAAGCGGTGCGATATGCCTCAAGCGGGTTTGTGGTTTCATTCTGGCGGTTTTGGAGTTATGTACGGCTGCGCAGTTGGAATTATGACTTCAACACTCCCCTTTAATTTCAACTGCTGAACATTCGGTCATACCGAGACACTTCCTCAAAAATTCAAAACTTTTCTGATCCAAAGGCTTTGTCAAGATGTTTGCTACCTGTTCTTGAGTCCTGCAATGTTCTAGGATAATTTCTCCATTGTTCACCAATTCTCTGATGTAGTGAAACCTTGTATCAATGTGTTTCGTTCTCTTATGAAACACTGAATTCTTTGACAATGCAATAGCTGAGCTATTGTCACAAAAAATCACTGTCGCTTTTGCCTGCTCTTGTCCTAAGCTTCTCAACATTCTTCTCATCCACACTGCTTGACATGCTGCTACTGTAGCTGCCACATATTCAGCCTCTGCTGTAGACAATGCTACAATGGACTGCTTCTTAGAAGCCCATGAAATGGCTCCTGAACCCATATGAAAAACATAACCGGAAGTGCTTTTCCGATCATCTACACTTCCAGCCCAATCACTATCAGTGTATCCAATTAAATCTGAATGTTCTGAGACATTATATAAAATTCCAAACCTTTTGGTACCTTTGACATACCTTAAAATTCTTTTTGCTGCCTGCCAATGTGCCTCCTTTGGCCTCTCCATGAATCTGGAAATTAAACTAACAGCATACATAATGTCAGGCCTAGTAGCTGTTAAATACATAAGGCTGCCAACAATACTCTTGTACAAACTAGGATCAAAATCCTTGCTGCTGTCCTCTCTGCTGAGTTTTAATCCCATTACTGTGGGAGTGATCGCTGCTTTGCATTCTTGCATGTTAAATCTGCCCAATACTTGATTTACATATCTTGCTTGTGAGATAAAAATTCCTTTTTCATTTTGATCTACTTCTATGCCTAAGAAGTATCTCAAGAAACCCATGTCAGTCATTTCAAATTCCTCTTTCATGACTGATTTAAAATTCTCAATGAGCTGATCATCATTACCTGTGAAAATCACATCATCAACATACAAGACAACAATTAAAATTTTACCATCTTTTTCTTTGATGTAGACGGTGGGTTCTCCTTCACACTTGTCAAATTCATTATCCAATAGATAAGAATCTATCCTGTTGTACCATGCTCTTGGCGCTTGCTTCAGCCCATAAAGAGCTTTCTTCAACTTGCACACTTTGTGCTCTTCACCTTTCTTCTCATAGCCGAGAGGCTGTTCAATGTACACCTCTTCTTTTAACACTCCATTTAGGAATGCTGACTTCACGTCCATTTGGTAGACTTTCCATTTGTTTTGTGCTGCTATGGACATCACTGCTCTCACGGTTTCCATTCTTGCAACCGGTGCGAAAGTCTCCTCATAATCTCTTCCATACTGCTGCTTGTACCCTTTGACAACCAGCCTTGCCTTGTGCCTTTCTATCTTGCCTTCAGCATTGCTCTTGGTCTTGTAAACCCATTTGACTCCAATGACTTCTTTACCTTTTGGTAGCTCAACCAAATCCCATGTTTTGTTTCTCTCTATGGCATTCATCTCCTCATCCATAGCTTCTATCCATTTCCTATCTTTAATTGCATCCTCGAAATGAATAGGATCATCAACATGACAATACAAGGCAAATAAGGAATTCATTCCTTCATCATAAATATCACTTAGATTTCTAAACTTCTTACCTCTTTCATTTGGTGTGCAAGTGCTTGAAGATGCACTTGAATTTCCTCCTTGTGGTGTGCTTGGAGAAGCACTCTCATTTATCCTCAATGGTGTCCCTTGCTATCCTTGTGTTGGCGCTGCTGTTTGGGGATGCATTTCAGCCACCTCCTCATCATCTTCATCATGAGACAAACAGTTCTTGACATTCACTGTTTTCTCTATGCTTCCATCCCAAGCTTCCTCTTCAATGAATTGAACATCTCTGCTGACGAAAAACTTCTTGGTAGATGGGATATACAACCTGTAGGCTTTGGATTCCTCACTGTATCCAATGAAAAGACATTTCTCCCCTTTGCTGTCCAACTTCCTCCTTAGCTGATCTGGTATGTGTGCATAAGCCACACATCCAAAAACTCTCATGTGGGTGACTCCTTGCTTTGTCCCACTCCATGCTTCTTCTGGCACCTTGTTCATCACTGTTTTTGTCGGACACCTGTTCAAAATATACACTGCACAATTTACAGCTTCAGCCCAATAATCATTTGGCAAATGCTTTGCCTTCAACATGCTCCTCGCCATATCCATGATGGTCCTGTTCTTCCTTTCAGCAACTCCATTTTGCTGCGGAGTGTACCTTGATGTAAACTGTTTATGAATTCCATTTTCTCTACAAAATCTTAGGAATTCCTTGGAGATATACTCACCTCCTCTATCAGTTCTCAAAACTTTTATATGCAGCCCGCTTTGGTTTTCCATAAATGCCTTGAAGTTTTGGAATTTCTCAAACACTTCACTTTTGTTTTTAAGGAAATATATCCAAGTCTTTCTTGTAAAGTCATCAATGAATGTTAGGAAGTATTGGCTGCCTGCTAATGATGGAGCTTGCATCGGTCCACATAAATCTGAGTGGATGATCTCTAAGGGTTCTTTTGCCCTTATGCTTTTGCCCTTATGCTTTTACCTGATGGAAAACTTTCTCTATGTTGTTTTCCCAATATGCAGCCTTCACAAAGGCTGTCCAGTTTCTCTATCAATGGTAATCCTCTTACCATTCCTTTTCTGCTCAACAAGTTTAGACATCCAAAATTGAGATGACCAAATCTCAAGTGCCACAACCAATTTTCATCCTTTGGCATGCTTTGGAAAGCCTCTTGGGTGACTGCTGCAATTTCATTTTTGTTTTTCAAATCTGCTCTTATTCTAAGAGGGAACATCTTGTTCCTTGTCATTTTTACTTCAGCAATGCATTGTTTGCTGGGTGCTATATCCATGATGGTGCATACATCGTTTTTAAAGAAAACATTGTACCCATTATGGACAAGCTGTCCAATACTCAAGAGGTTACATCTCATTCCAGGGACATAGTAGACATCTGCTATGGTTTTCTTTTCTCCTTGCTTTGTAAATATTTTTACCTCCCCTTTTCCCATAACAGAGATTTTGTTATCAGTTCCTAGTGTGACTTCTGATTTCACATTTTTATCTAGGGCAGAAAAGAAAGCTATGTTTCCTGTCATATGGTTGCTGCAACCTGAGTCTAAAAACCATATGTCTTCACTGTTTGTTTCAGCCATGTTACATGCTAACAACACATTATTTTGACTCTTGTTTTCTCTAGTAACATTTGCATTTTCTCTATTGTTCATATCATTCTGCTTCTTCCTACATTCACTGGCATAATGCCCATACTTTTTACAATAATAGCATTGGACATTGGATTTTTCATACCTTTGTCCTTGAGCATGTTGTTGTCCTCTTTGTTGGCTGCTGCCTTGGCCTTGGTTCTGATTTGGATTGCTGCCTCTTCCTTGTGCATTTGCTGGGTTGTTCCTTCCACCTCTGTTCTGGCTTCTGCCTCTTCCTCTTCGGTTTCCTCTTCCTTGACCTCTTCCTCTTCCAAAGGACATCTGGGTCTTGAAGGCTTTCTCAAGAGATGAGTTTTCATTCCTACTCAACCTCTGCTCATGTGTTATCAGTGATGCATGTAGCTCATCAACTGAATAGTTTGAGAGATCCTTTGTCTCTTCAATGGTGGTGACTATGGCATCAAACCTTGAGGGTAAGACCCTCAATATTTTCTCCACAATCCTTCTATCTTCAATGGTTTCTCCATGAGTTCTCATTTGTGTGATTACACCAATCACATGAGTGAAGAATGAGTCAATGTTATCTGACTCCTTCATGTTCAAGTTCTCAAAATCCTTTCTCAGCAATTGTAGTTTTGCTGTCTTCACTCTCTCCATGCCTTGATAGGCTGTCTTGAAGGTTTGCCATGCTTCATTTGTTGTCTTAGCTGCTGCTAACCTTGGAAACACACTCTGGTCTACTGCTAGATACAACAACATACGGGCTTTTGAATCCTTCTTCCTATTGCTCTTCAGCTGATCTCTCTCTCCCTGAGTTAATGCATTGAACTCATTTTCATCTGCTGGTTCTTCAAACCCAGATTCAACTATTTCCCATAAATCTTGAGAGGCAAACAGGGCTGTCATGGTTATTGCCCAATAGTCATAGTTTTTCCCATTAAACTGTGGGAGCTGGGTGTTAAACATACCCATACCAGTGCTTGTGCTGGCCATTCCTTGAATTCTGATCTATGCCTCTAAATCCTTGACTGTGTGTTTAAAACAACTCACTGCTTCTTCAGCAACACATAAAAAAAACTTTTGGAATACCTGAATCCTTTGCCTGAGACATTACTTTGCTGGAGAAGATTTACTGCTGCAACAAAGACTCCTCCTTTCAGCTTCTTGAACACTTTCAAAGAGCCTAAGCCTGCTCTGATACCACTGTTGGAGATTTTTAATGAGAAAATCCCAAAAACAAAGAAAATAAACTCCACAGAGGCAATGCTCTGTTTCTACCTTTCCAGGATCTTTTGTGCACAAGGAAGCTTAAAAAAAATTACTGAGGAACAGAGTAAAACACCACCATAAAAACATTTCTATTCATTAAAATATATGCCTGATACATATTCATCCTCTTTTACTGAGAGGGATTTACCAAAAAACAACATTCAACCAAAACTCTGTTTTCACCCTGAGAATTTACTGAGCTGGGTTTACTGCTGTAAAACCCCTTTTACATTCACTGCTGTGAAAAACACTTTACTGCTGTAATAAAAATTTACATATGCATACAAAAATTATATGTTGCTCACCCGACACATGAGATTCATGCTCGTTTCATTACATAATGCACTGCTGTGCAAAACACCATAGTTTTTCGCTGCTCTTCCGTTTTACGATGGCCAACAAAAAAAAATTACAACACACGAGCTCTTTTCATTTGGCTCGTTATATTTTTTTTAACCCGTGCCTGTGTTTTTTTTACATACCATTACCAAAAATGGTCAACGCATAAAAAACATTAAACATTACATACATGGTACACATGTGCCATACAAAAATTACGTAATATGTATATGCGCCCATACCTCCGATTAAAAAGAACATTAACACTTTAACTACCCATATGACAGTCTATTAATAAAAGTTATGGTCAATGAAACTTGATTTTACTCCACGCTATGTAATTAATGTTGACCGTATGCAGGTTTGGAGCAACTTTACACAATCAACGAACGAAAATGGTAGAGCAGATCGAACGGCGGACAAAGATATCGGGAGGCACTTTACTGCAGAACTTTAGCCTCCGAAAAATTGCGTCGGCTGATGTCAGGGGAGAGCCACGCGTCAACACCAAATTCTATCGGAGTCAAAAATACGGAAACCACTTTTACACAAAAGCGGTGCGATATGCCTCAAGCGGGTTTGTGGTTTCATTCTGGCGGTTTTGGAGTTATGTACGGCTGCGCAGTTGGAATTATGACTTCAACAATTAAACGGCCAAAATCCATGTGAAGATGATGTTTCCTCACTTATTTATTGAAGAAGATGCTTTTGTCATTTGTTTAGTGAATAAAATAGATAACCATTAATATTTTTCAGAGTTTTATTTTATTTTTAATAATTATAAAAAATAATTTATCAAAAATAGAGGATAAAAGTCAATGGTGTTTTGTGCTTTATATAATTATTAAAATATATTAAAGTGAAATATTGTTAATATTAAAATTATGTTGTATTATAAGATTTAACTATTTTCTAATTTGAATTTTAAAATAACTTGACTCAAATAAATTATATAAATTATAAATATTAATATTTTCTAATTTGAATTTTAAAATAACTTGACTCTAATAAATTAAATAAATTATAAATATTAATATTTAATTTTGTATTAATTTATTAGAAGTAAAATAATAGCTGAATGGATACATTGTTAACTTGCTTTTAGTTAAAGAATTTTGAGTTAGACATAATCGTTATTTCCATTTTCAACCATAGCCAGCTTGTAAATATAGCCAGCTTGTAAATTTTTCGTACACTCAGCCTTTTCACTAGCATCAACCTCTTCCTCTCTCTTTTATGTATTCCACTTCTCTTTTCACCCTCTGTGCGTCTCATGTCATGGATACACATTGTCTCTCCACCACTTAGGGCGGAGGTAGGAGACGTAATCCTAGCCCCACTGCTGCCACCAACGCATCCCCCTCCTCTGTCAATCAAACGTATGCTGAAGCTGCGGCTCACATGTCATGCTCAAACACCATGATATCATCCCTAAAACAGTCCAGAGAGTGATTTTCTAATGTTGAAGTGTTAGAAAAACATGAAGATTAATTCTTGATAAGCAAGTTGATCAGGATACCAAGGACTGGATTCACGATGTGGGAAACTATTTCATAAATCAATTTTCTTTTTAAATGAAAATTATTAATCTATTTTGGCATATCAAAATTCTCATAAATATGGTTTTCAGGGATAGAGAAGAGACTAGGCATAATTTGAGTGGAAATTGGTGGCTATACACTTTCTCCATAAAAAAAATTATTAGTCCAATTAATTTTTATTGTATATAACTATTTATTAGTTTTTACAATAGTGATTTATGGTATTCACACATTGTTTTTGTAACCTATAGTATTGGACATATGACGGAAGTGCATGACTCTAGGTGAAAGACACCATAAATAATATGAATATAGGCCTTCACTTTTGTAAAAGAATTATTTTTTTATCTGGGATGTAGTCTGATGATTTTTTTACCAATGATTTGAGTGGAAATTGTTGGCTATCCACCTTTTCCATCAAATCACCATGGTCAATAATTATTTTCTATTGTTGGTGGTTACCAAAACCATGGGCTTGGAAACAACCAATAGTAGAAAACAATTATTTTCTGCTATATTTCATGTGACATCCATATTGTATGTGACTTATTTTCTAATAGAGAAAAGTACATGCATTAAAAACCACTCAATATTTCATGTGACATTCTTTTTTTTGTTAAAATTTCTTCTATTTCTAACCTGAATTACAATTATAATTTGAAATAAAGCTTCAAGTAACTCTCAAATTACCAATCGTGCATGGAAATCATAAGAAACATTCACAATATAATATGAAGAACAAATGGGTACCTCCTTCATATGCATTAAAAAACGCTTCTACTACTTAATGTGAATTACAAGTGTAATCTTAGTTAGATCTCCAAAATATCTTAAACCATATCTTCATATTATGTTTTAGAACTATTAAATGTTATTATGTCCTATCTCATTTTATGGTTAGCATTGTAATAAAACTATTCATTTTGCTGTAGAATTAGTACTAACATGTACTATTGATATTTTTTCTAGAACGCCACATGTAATGACCATGAAGATGATGATACAGACTATGTTTAGATTACATCATATATCAGAGACGATGATGATGAGGATGGCAACGGAATTGGTGATGAATATGTGGATGATATTATTAGGATGGTCAGGATGATGATCATGGAAATGATAATGGGGATGATCTTGACTATGATTTTCATGATGCTAGCTAGCCATGCGTTATTTTTATATTTAGTTGGGATTCCTTAATATGGTAATCATACATTTGAATTTTAGTTGATTCGAATAATGATGATGATACTATCAGTACTGTCTTGTTACCTTATGAATATGTTGAAAATTGTTTACATTTTTTTATGAAGAATTATTGTGTATGATGAGATTCCTATTTTTTTATGCATGTTGTGAATTTACCTTAGAAAAATGATATCTATGAAACATTTTTATTTGGTAATCATACATTGTATTTTAGTTCATTTGATTAAATATGATGATGATATTATCATTTTTATCTTGTTTTTTTATGTATATATTGAAAATTATCAACATTATTTTGATGGAGAATTATTATGCATGATGATATTACTATTTTTGGATGTAATGTTCTGAATTTACCTTTGAATAATGATATCTATGATAAGTTTTGATATAGTAGTCATATATGTATATTGAAAATTGTCAATGACTTTTTGATGGAGAACTATTATATATGAGGGTACTACTATCCTTTTGATGAATGTTGTCAATTACCCTAAATTTTTTTAGAAATATTAAGTTATCAATTTGCATTGTGATATCTTCTTAAATGTGTTATACATGAAGATACCTTCTCATCATCTTGGCAGAGAATACTATGTTGTTGGTTGAAATACACCTTTCTCCTAGACTATATTAGACTATAATACAAGCTATGTACCATGAGGACCACATTATCTTAATCTACAACAAGTTTCCCCCTTCATCTAACTTTTGTTACCAAAATTCTCTCTTAGTCACGAGGAAAAAAATCGAGTTAACTAGAATTTGACACTCTTGTTCACTTTATGTAGAAAATACGGTAGATTCACAAGCTCATGCAATGTACTAAAGAAAAAAACAATAATCTACTTTTACTCTTTACAGCGGAATCCCATAAACATTGAGAAAACAATAATCAATAGACGATTCAAGAGAATCAAAGGCACATAACACAATAAATATCCAGGGAAAGCCACAACTCAAAACCCCACTATCTGTTTTGTATTAATCTAGAAAATCAAGATGAAATCGCAATGCTTGTTCTCTCAAAAACAATCCCAGCACTCAGCAAATTCAATCTCCAACTCATAAGAAAGCTCAAGGCCAAATATTAGCCTCTTCACAAGCTCTCCAACTCTTTATTCCAATGTCTAATTCCTAGGAAGAATAGCTTTTATTTAAAGGGAAATAAAGCCTCTAAAAATAGCCTAATCCCTCAAGGATCAGTTCTTGAATGCATGCACTATCAGTGCAACTCACAAAAATCTAAAATAAATAGTACATTGTCCCTGCACTTTAGTCTCAATTGGGTCTTTCTCATAATCGACATGCATGAGTTTCTGATGAGTAAATATTCAATTAAATAGAGTAGCAATGGTGGAGTTCATTAGTGTCACCACTGACTGTTAACTCACTATTAGTTCTCTCAATCAATTTCAGAACTAATTTACCTGAACTAACTCATGAAACTGAGTCTTCTATTTTACAACCTACAATTAACTCACACTGGACTCCTACAATATAGGGAGAACATATAAATGAATTCAGAATTACTTCCAACTCGAATTTCCTATGTTAGGTAAGTTTAATAAACTTAATTTAACTATTTTAAGTTGCTATGACAATAGAATTTGAATTTAATTCACAATTTACTTCAAGGACAAATTAAACTAGAATTTATTATTGCCATTTCTCAACACTCCCTCTCAACAAGAAAGGGATTATCAACTACCACGATCCTGTCTCTGTGAAACTCGAATTTACATCTTGACAATGCCTTTGTCAAGATGTTAGAATCTTGCTCCTCCATGGGAATGTAATCTAACAACATGATCCACCTCAATACACAATCTCTTAGATGATGATACTGGATATCAATATGCTTGGACCAATCATGAAAGAATGGATTTTCAAAGAGTTTGATACGGCTCTGATTATCACAATAAATCAATGTCGGATCGGACCATCTGCTAACCAAACAAACCAACCAGGATCTTCCTCATCTAGATAGCCTTACATGTTGTTACACAACATTTTTTCACTGTCCCTATACTCCCCATTCCTCGATCCTCGAAGACCTCTACAGTGACCCTCATATGTTTCCCTACCATGAAGAGCATGTCCCTACATCCCTCTTCATCTGCAAAACATTTCCCTCTTACATCAATTCCTAAGAATATTCCTTCAAGCTCAGTTTTCAAGACCAACGCTTAGTTCCCTCCTTGCACCGATTTGCAGAGTTTAAAACTAAGACTAGCACAGAATGGTGCAAGTGAGCCATTCATCACCCGCACCAACCCTCTTTGGCAAGTTTTTAAAATTGGAGTCAAAGCTTCCAGGTCTAGAAGCTTCATGAACGAAAGTCTGGTAAATGGTTGGGCTGGATAGAGCCGAGAGAGACTGTTTGGGCTCCTTTCCCCTATTAAGATGGAACAAACCAAAAGGGATAAGGCCTCTCCCACCATAAGAGGATCCATTTCCCCTCTATCAAAGCTATATAAACTCCTCATTTGACAACCTCAGCTAGCTAGTGAAAGGGCTGGAATTATCTACAAATTTTGATAGCCATCTTGAGAACCTCAACCTTCTATTTTGTGTGTGAAGGGAGAATAAGCTTATAGTGTTTGGTTTGGAGCAAAGGAAAAGAGGCATTGAACTTCCATTGTTTTGAGGGTGAATCATGAGATGCTTATAGTGTTGTTGGAACTTGAACATGCCAAAGGGAACCTACAACGACAAGGCTCCGGTTGTATTTCTCTTTGAATTTTATATTAATACAACTAATGGTTTATTTCCTATATCATGTGTATTATTACATTTGATAGCTTAAAACTCCTTGACATTTTAAGTAGATTGAATTCAATTTTATGCTATCACATTTGTTGTTGTTTCTTGCATGTTTGTTTCAGGTATTTGAAGAAAAGGAACAAAAGGAAGCTGGAGCAAGGAAGAAAGATCAACATCAAGTGGATTAGCGCTATAAGAGGTAGGCCCTCTTATTCGATTCTAATCTAAGGAAATTTACATTAGATTGTCTTGTTTGCGGCTAGACCCACTCTCTGGCTAGAGGGATCGTCTCTGTCCGCAGAAAGGATACTCCTACTCCATAAATTGGTAACTCCCATAGGGATCCATCTCTCTCTTTGGATTGTTTGAATTTCATGATTTGTGTTGACTTTTGTCGTATCACTCTTTCTTTTTGGTTTTCTATGCTTTACACTGTTTGTTGCCTAGATTCTTGAATTTAGAGTGACAAGTCTAGTTTTGATTTCTAAAAACTTTTATTTTTTCTTTGAATCCCTTGATCAGCACTGTTTATTTTCTGGCAGTTGCGCCGACCAGCACTATTTACCCTTAAACAGTTGCGTCATAGCCCCTTGTGGCACTTTATTTCAGTTAGGCATTCACGCCGACGTCTGTAGGTTAAAATTAGGGTTTCTCCTCAATCATTGCCAATGTGTCTTTTCCTCATAAGTTCTATTTCTTGGCTTGTTTACCTGTATTCTCCTTGGCTAGAAAACTTCCTTAGCTTGATTTGTTTGCTTGATTGGTTTGAGTTTTACTTACTTGATTTTTTGAGATTTTGGATGGTTTGTGTCCCTAGGGCATCTAGGTCATTGTCCATTCAACCATTTGTTTGCTCATCAAGTCAAGTTGTTGGTTAGCTGCCCCATGCATTTCATGTTTTAGTCCTTGTATTGCTTTGTTTTCAATTGAAAAAGTGAAAAAGTTTCATTTTCTTTTCTCTTGATTGAACATCTCTTTTCGAGCATAGATTACATTGCTCGTTTTGTTTCGATTGAGTCTTTGCATGCTTGGTTTGAGAGGAGCTCTTCTTATCTTGCTTGGTCTATGATTAATGTTGGTTGTTTGAAAAAATTTCATTGAAATGTCTATGTGAAAGATTCATTTTGTCATTCCATTGAAAAATACATCATTCTAGTTTGTTAAATTGATGTGTTGCATTAAGTAGCATCATTGAAAGCTAGAACTGCATCATCATGAGCATTTAAAATGAAATGATCTTCTTTTACTGTTGAAAGGACTAGTTGAAGTGCATTTGATAGGAAGGATAGGAACTGGAAATAATTTTCATTATTTTGTTTTTAAAAGCGAAGTAGTGAAGAGTCATCTTACTCTCAGTTGCTTGTTTGTTGCATTGATTGTTTTCTCTACTCTCAATTAGTGTAAAAATTCATCGAATTGAAAGGGTTTTGTCTCATATAGCTGCATATAGGACTTTTTCAAGTGACATCGATAGGGCCTAAAAACTGAGACTTAATTTCAATATAAACCTTTAAAATGTATTCAATTAACCTAAGGCACGTTTGAAACTTAACACTCACATTTAGAGGCCTAGGCTAGAGACGTGTTACAACGTCTTTAAACTTAGAAGCTGTCGTTCT
Organism: Pinus tabuliformis; assembly: GCA_031772625.1. NCBI lineage: Eukaryota > Viridiplantae > Streptophyta > Pinopsida > Pinales > Pinaceae > Pinus > Pinus tabuliformis. Next base: position 159,799,712 of record CM062819.1, read on the forward strand.
TTTCGGCACTAGAAAACGCTAGTATGGACTTGCGCTCCTTGTACCGTTGTGTATATATAGGGAGACCCCACAAGGTTTGCAATTCTTTATCCATAGGAAGTCGAGTCTGTCGCCTTGTAAACGTGATACACCGAACACAACATTCAGGGAGATTTCCTGCCCATACTTCTTGGTTCGTCGAGAGGTATTCTGCAGTTCACGATTACTTGGTAATCCTTTTGCCTAGATTATCTTGAGCAGTCATTTTGTTCTTTTTGACTCTTTAAATTTTAAAGATCATCGAGCACTTGTCCTTTTGAGCTTGTTCAAACCAAAAGTGACTAGAGTCATCTTTTCCTTTTTCTCGACTCTTAAAACATGAAAAGGCATCAGTCTATTTCAGCGTCTTAATTTTTTTCCCATGATCACATCACATTCCTGATAGTCTTATTCTGGACCACATCGTGAGTATACCTTCAATATATTTTAAAGAAGCCCTGAAATTAATCTCTATTCTCTTGTTGTTTGAGACAAAGTCATCATGGCAGAACCATCAAGTTCACCTAGTTCCTCTTCTACTCCTCCATCTGAAAGATCATATGAGGAGCCTCTCCCTAAACTCTCGCAGTCACTTGAGGATCAAGGTGTTGAACTTGGAATTGTTTTGAGTATTAAATCTTTGTCATCTCGTCCTCTTCCATCAGATAATTGGTCACCTTACAAATCTGGCCCGGAATCTCTGGATAATCCTATTTAGACTCTCAAGAGTCCGTTGACTCCTGAAGGTTAGCAAGGACTAGTTGTTTACCCTCCAAATCATTTTTTCGATCCTGTTGTGATATCACCGCAATGTTCGTACAGTGTGTACGATCTACCTAGTGTTCTGTTCGAATTATTTCCTTGAACATCTTTGGTTGCTCATCGTCGTTTGTTTCCACCCATGAAATCAAAAGGCAAGATTTCAGTCTCCTCTCTGGGTCACTCGGAGGTTTCTGCTACACACACTCCTCACGTATTTGATGAGCAGGGATATTCGTTCCCTCCAAAAGGTTTCTCTTATACGGGAAGCATTCTGACTAGTGTCTACCTTAAGTATAACGAGCCTTCATTGCCTCATGGTTACACCTCTCTAACTCAGTTCGTTTAGGGCACTCTCAGTGCCTCGTCATTATATCACAACCCTATCTGGTCTTCCGACGCAATGCCTACCTCAGGTTCATTCGTTGAAAACCCAACCTCTCGACTGATTGTGCAAACTGCAGTCACTTCAGTTCCAGTGCAACCCACCATTCCGACTCCACTTGTTTCGTCATTTCAACCGACTCTTTTGGTTCAACTAACAGTCTCAAGTCAAGTCTTGGTATGTTCTTATACCACTCTAGTGAGTGGACGGACTCTACCACCGCCTGGGGGGAAAGATCTAAATATATCCATGATGTCTGGTGAAACCAATGTGAGTGGCTCACAAACTCACATGGTTGGAATGAATCAACCCTCCTACAATGTTATTACGAACCCTGATGGTCCATCTGGGTTAAGTAACGTCTAGTACCAACAGAAATATGTGGCTCAGGTTTCTTTCCAACCTCCTTATGTTCCATATGGTTCACAAATGATGGTAAATCCACCTTACATCCCTCTAGCTGGGCCCTATGTTTAGCCTGGTCTATCCGTTGTGCCTGGTGGATATGGCCAAATCCAATTCGGGAACTTTCAGTACCCTCAAGGTGTCACCCCAGGAACTGTCCAAGTACCCTTGCAGTAGCAGGGGCAACCTTCACAGCAGCAATGGCAATCCTTGAAACAGCAAGGGTAGGTAGTGCAGTAGCAAGGAAAACTGCAACAAACCACAGGGGCAACCCTTGCAACAATAGCAACAAAATTTGTAGCTACACACACAGTTTGTTCATAGATCCTCCCAACCTATGTCCTCGCAAGGTCAACCTCTACAACCGCATGGACAACCTTTACAGCAAAAAAGCCATCCTTTGCAACAACAAGGTTAACCTAGGCAGCATCAATGCTTGTATTCATATCATCAAGGTCAACCTTTGCAAGGTCAAGGTCAAATCCTACAACAGCAAGCTCAAAATCCTTATTTCTAAGAGCAATAGGTTCAGAATCCTTATGTCCAGGGGCAACAAGTGGAAAATCCGTATGTCCGGGGTCAGCTGTTTCAAAATCCTTATGTCCAAGGTCAACAAGCTAAACAACCTTTTAACCTATATGTTGCTAATCAACAGCCTATGGCAGGATAGTGTCAAGGCTACCCAGGACAGAATCCTCCCTACGGACAAGGTAACCTATAGTGGGGGCAAAATTAGATTCCATATGGACAAAATCCTCCACTGTGGGGGCAAAATCCTTACCAACAAGGATGGGTTCCGCAATCCAGGCCTACTTAGAGGCCCCAAATTCTTTTAATACGCAATTTCAATTCTTGGCCACGTTGGAACTCCCTGATGTGTCAAGGCTTACTAATATCCTATTCTTCATTCACCTTATTGGCCTCCAGTTCCAATGAAAGTTCTGGGCGATTGCCCAAAATTTCAAGGAAAAGTGAAGGAGGACCCACAAGCCCACATGATGAAATATTGCCTTTGGTGCTCCTCCAATTCGTAGGTTGATGATTCTATCCATTTACGGCTTTTTCAAAGAACTCTCATAGGGGCTGCCTTGAAATGGTACATAAAATTGCCTCGAGGTACCTATAGTGACTTCAACAGTATCACTATGGATTTCCTCACTCATTTCCAGTTGTCGATTCACTATGAAACTAGCACCTATCTCCTTACGTCACTTAAGAAAGACACTGCGACCCATATCTCCAATCACGTGCATGAATGGAGACGTCGTCATCTCCTGATCAAGTTTGAAATTACTGATCAATTTCTAAGAGAATGGTTCACCAAATCATTCGTTGGCCCAATTTCTAGGGACATAGCTATGGGTGGGTGTGTTACAGAGGAGAAATCCATCACTCATGCCCAGTATTTGGACCTAGTCTACTCGCAATTTGGCACATTCTATGAGATGTTACCCGATGCTCTGAGATCATCACCTAATCTGACAGCATTGAATTCTCTAGCTACCCCACCTGTTGATGGAGTGATTGGTTCTATGTCTCAGATCCCCGCAAAATCTTCTTCCAAGCATAAAGTGGTCTCGAACACCAGTTCTAATGATCCCTCTCAAAATTCAACTAGTCCTAGTAAAACCTCTGAGGTTCACATTGTTCAGTCTACCACAGTGGACAAATCCTCTAAGGGTAAAAAGAAGGGCAAATGCAAGGCCAAAGTTGATACCTTGAAACAAGGCCCTCCTAAGTCATCTACTGGCGATGCTTCTCAAAGAAAGCCTAAGTATCCATGTCTCATTTGTGAGGAGGATCACTACACTAAATATTGTCCCTGATGATCTGAAGTTAGTCGCTTGCTTAAAGGGACCGCGGCTATCTTGAAAGAGCCCTTTCCATCCCAGCAACCCAAATAGACCAACCTTAGTCTTCAACTTCCACAGGTTCCCAAGTGTTTATGATGAAAACACCTATAAATGTGGTTACCAATCAAAAGATTATCAAACACCTACACACCTATAAATGTGGTTACCAATCAAAAGATTATCAAACACCTACTCCGATGGAAGGGAAAGAGAAATAAGGTACCCCTTCCTCCTCTATCTCGTCTAACTTTGGTCCTCTCCATATAGAGTGACCTAATCCTAATTTTTCTATTCAAACACGCTCTCTAGTTGTGCTGTGAAAGTCCTCGTATAGTCCAAATGCTCGAGCTTCTTAGGATTATAACATTGTTGAGGATTTGGCTCAAGCACCATTAGCTATGTCTGCTCTTGAGGTCCTTCAAAGTTGTCCTTCTCAGCGGAAAGAATTGTTGTTAGCTATTGGAGGTATTGATCCATTTGATTCCAATCTCATTTGTTTTGATCTTGAAAACCATGTTCTATGCTTACCTCATCAAATTTCCTTTCTCATTCAGGTGATCATTAATGAGAAGAAAATTCATAGGACCGTCATTGATGAAGGTGCCTCCACCTGCATCATGTCTATCTCTTCTTGGAAGGAAATTGGTTATCCTACCCTTAACCAATCACCTAACACATTGGAAGCCTTTGATGGACATGATTCTCGACCTTTCAGTGTCCTTCCTAATATTTCCATTACCTTGGAAGGCAAGACAGTCAATGTTGAAGTAGAAATTGTTGATGCAAATCTTAAATATAATCTTCTACACGGACAAAGTTGGACCCATTCCATGCATGTTGTAGCCTCCTCTCTGGTCCACATGATCCATTTTCCTCATCAAGGGAAAATTGTCACAGTCGACCAGTTGTCTTCCTTTGCCTCTTCTTCCTCGGATGGCAATGTTCCTTACGTGAAGCGTACTGGTGCTCCTTATGAGAGCGTGGGGGCTGGAATTTCAAAAGATCCCGCCTTCACGTGTATTTTTCCTCTCCCACCCTGCATGTTTCCTCAGTCTACATGATCTTGGTCAAGTCTAATCCTTGGGTCATTCCCTCTCCTGATCTTGTTGATACATGGGGTGATGTCATGCTATCAAGCCCTACCAAGATCGATTATGTGGAGATTGTTACGGATTCGGCTTCAGTACCCACTAATCATACTGATTTGAGTATGTCTCTTGACGCCTATTCTCAATCCATGTGGCTTGGTTCTTTGGATTCTCCCGGTCCCTTAACCAAGATTTTTCCTTCTGATGAAATTATCATGGAAATTATGTTTCTAGAGGAAGCACCATGGAATGATATTCATCATCGTTCCTCGTTCTTACCTAGCCCAACGGTCATGTCTACTTTTCTTGAGGAGTTCTCTTCTCCTTTTCCAACCCAACCACTTCAAATACCTATCATGACCCATGAAGTTTGGTCGGAAGGGAACATGGGCAATATTACCCAAACGATGCCTATTGAAATTTCTGTTAAACTGGGTATTGTTGAAAACGTTCATATTGGGGTGACTTGTTCTCCTGATGAGATCAAGATCTATAATCATTTTTTTCAAGAGTTTTGAGATGTTTTTGCATGGTTGTATGAATAAATTCCCAACATTGACCCAAGTATAGTTGTGCACGAAATTCCAACTTATCCTAACACGAAGTGTGTTCATCAACGACCTCGTCTAGTGCACCCTAGAAAAGCGACCACCATTAAAGGGGAAGTTGAAAAAATTCTTAAAGATGGATTTATTTATCCTATCCTCTAACATATTGGGTGTCCAATATCATATCAGTGACTAAGAAACAAGGCACCATACGAGTCTGTGTTGATTATTGTGACCTTAATCATCCATGTCCAAAGGATAATTATCCCACTCCTTTTATAGACCAGATCATCGACGAATGTGTTGGGAGTGAAATGTTTTCCTTTACAGATGGTTTTTCTGGTTATAACTAAATAAACATTGCACCGGCTGATCAAGATAAGACATTTTTTATCTGTACGTGGGGCACTTTTGCATATAAAAATCTCCCTTTTGTCCTTAAGAATGTTGGGGCTACTTTTCAACGAGAAATGTCCTATGCTTTCCATGACATTAAAAACATCATTTAGCCTTTATTGGATGATCTTTCTGCTCATTCACGTAAGCACCATGACCATCCCGATCATATTCGACAAATATTTCTTCGTTGCAGACACTATAACATTCAGTTGAATCCGCATAAGTGTGTCTTCTGCGTCGAATCCAAACGACTCCTCAGTTTTATTGTTTCAAAAGATGGAATTCATCTTGATCCTCTCAAAGTTGAGGCTATTGTTAATCTATCCCCTTCCTCTTCATTGCATCGATTACAGAGTCTGCAAGGGAAAGTGAATTTCCTTCGTTGATTTGTTCCTAACTATGTTGAGCTAGCTTTAGGGTTCACCCGATTGCTTAAGCAAGATAATCCATTCATTTGGGATGAGGCTACCCAAAAGTCTTTTAATGACTAGAAAGTTGTCCTCATTAATGCTCCTTTGTTGCATCCTCCCAACTATCATCGCAATTATTTCCTTTATCTAGCTGCAACGTCTAGCACTATTGCCATGGTGTTGGTGCAAGACAATGACGAAGGTCATGAACGTGTCATTTATTACCTCAGGTGCAACCTCCTCGATACTAAGACTTGTTATGCTCATGTCGATAAGTTGGCTTTGGCTGTTGTTCAGGCCATTCAATGCTTTCGGCATTATATTCTCCTCCACGATGCAACCATGATTTCCGAGTGTAACCCCACGAATTACATTCTGACTCATCATTTACTTGGGGGAAAGTATTCCAAGTGGAGTGTCATCCTCGAGGAATTTGATGTGGTGTTCACTACTACCAAATCAAACAAATCACTTGTATTTGTTGAGTTGATTTTCTCTCTTCCCTATGCTTCTCTTCCTACTGGTGTTGATGAGCAACTCCCCGATGAGACACTTTTTCTAATTATCACTCTCAATCCTTGGTACGGTGATATCATCATGTATCTCCAAACTTCTACCTTCTGGTCTGCGTTGTCCAAGGATGATCGTCGAAGCATTCAGCATCAATCCCAACCTTACCGCATTATTGTGGATAATTTATATCGCGTTGGTGTTGATTCAATTCTTCGTCGATGTTTAACTCTTGATGAGGCCGAAAGAGTCTTGAATGATTGCCATTCTGGCACATGTGGTGGTCATTTGTCTAGCTACACCACTACTCAAAATATACTCTGTGATGGCTATTTCTAGCCCTCTATCTTTAAGGATTGCATTATTGCTGTTCACAAATGCCACGAGTGTCAGATTTATCAGCAAAAAATGTGCACCCCACCTGCTCACCTTCACCCCGTTATTATCATTGGTCCCTTTACCAAATGGGGCATTTATTTTATAACATGTAACCCTCGTTTGGGCGGGGGGAATGGTTATATTATCATTGCCATGGATTACTTCACCAAATGGGCTGAAGCGATGCCTACATATTCAGTTGACGGTAAAACAACGAAGCAATTTTTATTCAATCATGTGATTTCCAAGTTTGGAGTGCCTCAAGCCATTGTCACTGACCATGGCTCCCATTTTTGTGATTACATGATGGCTGAGCTGACTTCTAGATTGGTCTTGTGTCACGATGGCTCAACTCCATACTACTCTCAGGCCAATGGCCAAGTTGAAGCTGTAAAAAAAGTGTTAGTCACTATGCTTCAGTGCACCATTGGGATGCACAAGTCCAATTGGCATCTCATGCTTTTTTCAGCTTTGTGGGCCTACCGAACCTCGAATAAAGACGTAACTGGATTCACCCCTTTCCAGCTAGTCTACAGTCTGGAAGCTACCTTACCAATTGAATGTGAAATTCCCTCACTCAAATTGGTTGTGGTAATGCTCCCTGATACCTCACCTCAAGAAGAGTGTCTCTTATATTTGGAACGACTGGATGAAACCCGTCAGCTCATTGCTTTAGTCATTGAAGCACAAAAAAAGTGAGTTAAATCCCATTTTGATTAGTCGGTCTCTCCTCGTGCTTTTTCTGAGGGTGATTTGGTCTTGCTATATGACCAAGCTAATGATAAGTTGGGGGCAGGAAAATTCAAACCCATGTGGTATGGACCCTATATTTTCAAGCGTGTGTTACAAAAAGGGGCCTATAAGCTGATTGATTATGAGGGAAACCCCTTGGACAAGCCCCACAATGGGTTGTACCTCAAAAATTACTATGCCTGATTCATCTCACATGGTTACTTTTGTACATAAGTGTGTTATTCATTTTTGTGCAGTTTGGTGTGGTGTGTTTTCCAACCAGATTTCTTGCGTATTATCTATTCAACTTCTTTGCAAATGTCTCTGACTCCTTAAGTCGGTTTCGCTGATGGTGCTTTCCGTAGTACCCAAAATCTATCATCCACAGCATGGGCTATTTATGACCCTCATGGTGAGTTGATTGATCTTCAAGGTATTTGTTTGGGTCAAACAACTAATAACATTGCTGAATATAGCGAAGTTATTGAACTCTTGTGAGAAGCCATTTCTCTTGACATTCGAGAAATGGTTGTTAACCTTGATTCGCAACTTGTTGTTCTTCATCTCAATGGGCAATATTCTGTCAGAAACCCTTAGATATTGAGAATGTATTTTCGTATTCATCTATTGGAAAGAAATTTTGATTATATTACATATCATCACATTCCTAGGCATATGAATACATTAACAGATGCATTGGCTAATTATGTGCCAAACAGACATTTATGCAATACATGAAAAACAAAACAATATATCATATTAAACAGGAAATGTAGCATGCATATATCTATATCTATATCTATATCTATCTATCTATCTATCTATATATATATATATATATATATATATATATATATATATATATATATATATATATATATATATATATATATATATATATATATATATGTTGATAATGTTTGAGTGTCATACGTCAAAACCAAAAAAATAATATATGTGATCCAAGTATATTTGTGGTTCATAGACCTCAAAATTGTAAATGCTAAAACTATGGTCTACCTAACATTATTCTCATGATAACACGTTATTGCTCGTACTACGTGAGCCAGTAATCGGCGGATCTGATCTATCACTCCCATTGTGTGCCACTGACAATGACGTTGAATGTCCTCCATCTGGGCATACTTTGGGATGCCTCTGGTCAAGTTATCGAGATTCCGTGTAATCTCCTCCCCGTTGTCGACTCCTTCTTGATAAGGAGCAATCTCAAATTGTCAAGCAATGCATCTAGAGATTGGGGACATCCTGACTGGTCACTCTGGTGCCACATCTACAATTACAAAATCAAAGTGTCACAGATGCATATATCTCAAAAACAATAAAAAATCAAAACCAAAAAATTGTTTTCCTCACCTCCATCATCAAAATCCTCCCCTCTTGGAGTGGCATGTCAGGATCACCATGAAATTTAGTCCTGCTATATGGAAAATCCTCCACAACAATGAGTTGACGTGTCATCCATGCAAAGAAAGTAGGCTTGTATGACATATGATGGCCCCCTCTAGTTCTGGGCATCAGTTCACTCCATCGGACCATCCATGGATCTCATGGCATTGGGGGATTTACCTCCGCTAGCTGATAGTGGAAAAGTGGGATCTGTTCCAGGAAGAAATCACTAGAATAGAACCATATCCAAATTTCCTTAGGTTTCTTGCCTTGCATTTAGATAATTCGTGCTTCATGTTCACTTTCATGGCTTCTACCCAGTTGAAGACAATGGGCACCATGCAGTCTATGGCATACTGGAACTTAGACTTGTTGGACTCGTGCAATGCCTAAACCCCAGTAACTATGTTAATGGTCAAGAGAAACACCTTTAGTACAAGGTCACCTATGGTCATGATGTCAACCTTACCGCTTTTAGATTTCAAATCTTCCAGACAATGTTCTGCAAGGAGTGTGTTCAAACTCGCCCCAATAGGCCTGCCTCCATACAATTGGACTAGTTCCCCTCTACGGGACAATCCAGTAATGAAGTAGATGTCTGAAGTCTCTAGCTCTAGCTCTTGATCATGGATCACAAATACCTCTTGTCCAATATCCCATAGACTGATCAGGTATTGTAGTAGCTTAGGTTGAGCTCGAAGGCCCAGTGTAAGAAAGAACTTGAGGAGCCTGTAGTTCCTCAATGCATCCAGACAATTTTGATCTTCGAATTCCAGTGAAACAATTCCTTTGTGCTTGTATTCTTTCCATTCAATCACCATCTTTCCTGTTGTGATTCTCCTGCAAATAACATGCATTTACTTAAACATCAGTTTTTACAAGAGGAATTTCGGACTAAATCAGTCAAAATTTGAAAAAAATCTACTCTTTGTGTCAGCGCGATTGTTTTAAAAATAGTTTCACCGATGACATGAGTGCCTAAGTTATAAACCCTCGATCGATGTGATCCTGTGCCTGGATCTCGCACCTACTGAGGGAATTTTTTTTTTGCAAAATTCAAAAAATCCCTGAAAAATGTTTAAATGCATAAAACAACACGAGTTCGGTTTCGTCACCATGACGAACACAAGCTTCTCCTTCCTAGGGCTTGTTAATCTTACTAGGTCGTATCTATCCAAAGGATGGACTTACATTACAAGCATATGTTATCCCCTTCAAGCTTGTGATAAAAAATAATTGGGGTACCTGCCAGAAATGGTGGGGGAAAATAGGAAATTTTTACCAATTGTATCGGCAGCTTGTCACTCTTGAGCATGACACTCTTCTGCTTCATGTCAGGTTAGGATATCCCCACTTCACTGTTGACCTTCCTGGGTTTGGGCTGCCACTTTTTTCCTTTCCATCTGATCTCTGTCATGTCATCATGACCTCCGATCCTATGGATCCAAAAGCTACCAAACTCCAGAGTTGTGTCGCTGATATGTTCAAGAGTTAATCTTTCTGCAATTTACACTCATTCCTGAATCTCTGTATCATCTCATAATCATTGCATCCCTTGTATCATGTTGATGATGTGGGATAAATCATGGTCCTCCTTTGACAAGGTCACTTCCTGTCGACTTCAGCTCATTATCCACGAAGTTGACCTAGAGACTCCCTTTCAGTACCTTAGAGTTTACAAGCCCTAATGGCAAGTTCTTCATGCTTGATGACAAGTTTTCATCATTGGCTTTCGATCGAGTGATTCCACGGGTGTTCGACTACATTTCCTTATTCACACTCCATGAATTGTGTTGCTGGTACCTTGAGAGACATTGTCATTATTGGTGGTTTCTCTCACGCTTGTTAATAGTTCACATCACTGACTAGTAATCAAGTGATTTTCTAACATGTTTGACTTCAGCACATCTATTCACGTGCTATAAATTGTACTTTTATCGGGTCGTGTTGGAGCGCAAGACCCTAGGCTCAGATTACACAAGTCCAGGTTGCAAGGTGATGTGACATGACCATGCTTACATACATGTCTCCTTCAGATGGATGGTTGCGACGATACCATGAGTTTGTTATATGTGATCCTTCTCATTATTGGATGGCTATGACTATACCTTAGGTTCATTATGATCCTTCTTACTGGATGGTTGCACCCATACCTTGGATCCATTTACATGATCTTCTTCTAGATGGTTGTGTCCATACCACGATTCATGTATAAGAGATTTTAGTAATGTATATGTATCTATGCTTGCTTCTAGGTTTTCCAACAACAGTATTCAGATCCATGCATCTACCCATAAACAATTTCACCCCTCACTCTTGTTCGACATTCATGCTTTAGGGGCCATCTGTTACACAACATTTTGTCATTGTCCTTGTGCTCCCCATTTCTCAATCCTAGAATACCTCTACAGTGACCCTCATATGTTTCCCTGCCATGAAGAATGTGTCCCTACATCCCTCTTCATTTGTAGAACATTTCCCTCTTACATAATTTCCCAAGAATATTCCTTCAAGCTTAGTTTTCAAGACTAGCGCTAGTGCTCAGTTCCCTCCCTGCACCAATTTGCAGAGTTTAAAACTAGGACTAGTGCTGAACGATGCAAGTGAGCCATTCATCACCCGCGCTGACCCTCTTTTGGCAAGTTTTTAAAAATTGAGTTGAAGCATCCAAGTCTAGAAGCTTCATGAACGGAAGTCTAGTAAATGGTTGGGCTGGATAGAATTGAGAGACACTGTTTGGGCTCCTTTCCCCTATTAAGATGGAACAAACCAAAATGGATAAGGCCTCTCCCAGCATAAGAGGATCCATTTTCCCTCTATCAAATCTATATAAACTCCTCATTTTACAACCTCTAGCTAGTGAAAGGGCAGGAATTATTTGCAAATCTTGATAGCCATCTTGAGAACCTTAGCCTTCTAGTTTGTGTGTGAAGGGAGAATAAGCTTATAGTGTTTGGTTTGGAGCAAAGGAAAAGAGGCCTTGAACTTCCATTGTTTTTAGGGTGAATCATGAGATTCTTATAGTGGTGTTGGAACCTGGACTTGCTAAAGTGAACCTCCAATGTCAAGGCTTCGGTTGTATTTCTCTTTGAAGTTTATATTAATACAACTAATGGTTTATTTCCTACATTGTGTGTAACATTACATTTGATAGCTTAAAAATCCTTGACCTTTTAAGTAGATTGAATTTGATTTTATGCTATCACGTTTGTTGTTGTTTCTTACATGTTTGTTTCGGTTAATTGAATGAAAGGAATGACAGGAAGCTGGAGCAAGGCAGAAATATTAACATCAAGTGGATTAGTGCTATAAGAGGTAGGCCCTCTTATTTAATTCTAATCTAAGAAAAAAAATTTCTCATAAACTTGATATGGATCACAGAAGCCTCAATTCAACAAATTTACATTAGACTGTCTTTTTTGCAACTAGACCAACACTTGGGATGGAGCGATCATCTATGTCCATAGAGAAGATACTCCTACTCCGCACATGTTTCCTGACTTGCAATCATGTGCTTTGCCTCTATCAAATTGAGTGCAACTGATCTTTGTTTCTTGCTGTACCAAGAAACTGTCACTAACCCAACACTAAATATCCCTCCTGATGTGCTCTTCCTATCAGATGGACTCCTTTCCCAATCTACATCTGTGAAGCCTTGAAGCTTCACTCCCTATTTCTGTTTGTATCATAACCCAAACTGAGTACTACCTCTGAGGTATCTCAATACATGATTTTCCACCTTCCAATATAGCTTGGTAGGCCTGACCATCGCTTGACTAAGCTGGTTAACTGCATAGCACATATCGGGTCATGTGTTCGCCAAGTACATGAGTGAACCCAAAATATTCCTATAAAACATTAGCTCCTACTTCCTGTTATGAAACCATCTCACAAAAATATAGAAAAGAAAGATCAACGCCATAGAATTCAACCTCTTTGATGGGGCAACCTCCTTTACATTACACAAATGGACAATTCTTGGATGATACAAATGACAAAACCCCCTTTCTATATATAGGAGTCTAAGGGGTCACAATAAAACCAAAGCCAACCTAACAATAATAATATAAGGGTACAAAAATAACAATAGTGGGCTTCTATGGGGCACAATAATAAAAATATGGGGACACTAGGGGCACAACAATAATAGTAAGGGATACAATGACAATAGTAATGGGGGAATCACTAGTATTCTAGGGACCTAACATGTCCCTCTCCTTCAAAAAAACATTTCCTCAACGCTTGGGTAGTTCTGGATGCTTCTGTATAAAACTCTCATCCTCCCATGTGGAATCTTCAATGGGTAAGTTCTTCCACTTGATGAGATACTTTCAAATTGATCAATTTTGTAGCTGTCGAGTTCTTGTTTCTTTGACTACTTCAGGTTCCAATATGATTTTTCCTTCTTCATCAATTTTTGGCAATATTGTTCTCACTAGGAGCTTGTCACCTATAACCTTCTTTAAACATGACACATGGAAAACTAGGTGCATTCAGGAAGTTGCAGGAAGCTCTGATTTGTATGCCATAGTACCTATCTTTTGCAACACCTTGTATGGACCATAATACTTTGGTGATAATTTATTATCCTTCTTAGCTTGCTTGAGGGACATTTGTTTATATGTTTGTAGCCGTAGGAATACCCAATCACCTACATCAAAACTTCTTTCACTGCAATGTTGATCTGCCTACTATTTCATTCTATTTTGCACCAAGGTGAGGTTATCCTTTAAGAGTTGGAGAACTTGTTGTTGATGCTTGATGTGATATTCCAATGATTGAACCTTAGAATTTTCTCTTAAATATGATGTGATGGAAGGTGGATGATATCCATAAAGTGCCATAAATGGGGTCATTTTTGTTGCAGCATGGAAGGAAGTGTTATACCACCATTCAGCCAGAGGCAACCATTTGGCCCATTGTGTCTGTTTATCAGATACAAAGCAATGAAGATATCCTTCCAAACATTTTTTCACTATCTCAGTTTTCCCATCAGATTGAGGATGATAAGGTGAGCTATGAGCTAACTGAGTACGAAGATAAGAAAATAATTATGTCTAAAAATTTCCAGAGAAAATGGGATCTCTATCACTTACAATAATCTTTGGTTTTCCATGTAGCTTTTGAATTGTTTCCATAAAAGTAGTAGAATCTGTACTCTCTTTAAATGTATGAGATAATGCACAAAAGTGTGCATACTTGGTAAGTCTCTCAACTACCACCATGATAACACTCTTTCCTTTGGACTTGGGTAAACTTGTGATAAAATTCATTGAAGCTTCCTCCCAATGTTGGCTTGGAATGGATAAAGGTTGAAATAGACCTAGGGTCTTAATTGTTTCAACTTTATTTTGTTGGAAAACCAAACATTCCGCCACAGACTTTTGAATATCCAACTTAAGGCCATCCCAAAAACATTCCTTCTTAACCTTGTGGTAAGTTTTTAGAAATCCTGAGTGCCCTCCTAAGGGAGAGGTGTGCAATTCCCTAAGAATATTTTGTTTGATTTGGGAATTCTTACATAGGTATAACCGATATTTGTACCATAACAAATCGTTTTTCTAGCTAAATGTATCAGATGTACTGGGATCTTGTTGTATCTTTTGAATGAGTGCCCTCACTTCTTCGTCATTCTTCCACTCATCCCTTGCTTCATTTATCCAATCTGGTTGGATAATAGAAATGGCACAAAGAAATGCTTCCACATCCTCATCCTTTCTTGAGAGTGCATCTGCCACAACATTTTGCTCCCCTTTTTTGTAAATGATTTCAAAGTCATAACCCAACATCTTTGTGACCTATTTTTTCTACCCTTCTGAAGATAATCTTTGTTCTAAAAAGTTTTTAAGACTAATGTGATCTGTTTTTACCTTGAAGTGTCTTCCCATTAGGTAGGGCCTCCATTTCTTAAGTGCATGTAGTATTGCCAACATTTCCTTCTCATAAATAGCTTTGTGTAAATACTTTCCTTTGATTGGACGAATTTTGAAAGAAACGGGTCTTTCTTCTTGCATTAAAACAACACCAATTCCATTTCCTGAGGCATCACATTCCACAATAAGCTTTTTGTGAAGTTTGGTGTAGCTAATATGGTGCTTGGCACATTGCCTCTTTAAGATGTTCAAAGGCCTTCGTTGCTTCTGGAGTCCATGAAAGTGCAACTTTCTTCAATAATTTTGTTAGAGGTGCTACTATTCTCCCATAATTCTTAACAAACTTGTGATAATACCTTGTCAACCCGAGAAATCCTCGTAGATGCTTTATGGATGCGAGGATTTTCCATTCCTTAATGGTTTTAACTTTGCTAGGGTCTACCTTAACGCCTTCATGAGATACACTATGACCCATATATTCCACCTCTTGTACTCCAAAGAAACATTTGGAGATTTTTGCATATAATTGTTTCTCCTCCAATAGTTTGAGTACCCTTTCAACATGTTGAACATGATCCTTCCAATACTTGTTGTAGATTAGTATATCATCAAAAAATACTAACACAAATTTTCTACGAAAGGGTTTGAAAATGGAATTCATCAAACCTTGAAATGTAGAAGGTGCATTGGTAAGGCCAAAAGGCATGACAAGGAATTCATAATGACCCTCATGAGTTCTAAATGATGTTTTTGGAATGCCTTCAGTATTCATTCTGATTTGATGATATCCTGAACGAAGATCCAACTTGGTGAAGTAAATTGATCCATGCAATTCATCCAATAATTCATCAATGACAGGAATGGGAAATTTATATTTAATAGTGAGCTTGTTGAGCTCCCTATAATTTGGACACATGCGCCAAGATCCATCTTTCTTGTGAACCAATACTACTAGACGAGAGAAAGAACTTTGACTAGGTTGAATTATACCAGCCTCTAACATTTCTGCAAGCATATGTTCAATTTCACTCTTTTGGGCATATGGATATCTGTAAGGCCTGATGTTTGGAGGAACACTTCCTGGAATCAAATGAATGCATGATCATGATCATGAATAGGTGGGAGGCCTTTTGGAATCTCAAATACCTTGGAATAATTATGCAAGACTTTTTGGAGATCTAGAGAAATAGATGATTTCGATGTGGGAACCTCTAGTGAACATTATTGTGAAATTATGCCTCGTTGTTCTTTCTTTAGAAGTTTTTTCATTCCGTTAGAGCTAATTATCCTTCCCGTTTTCCCTGCGATATCCCTTAATTCAACTTCCCTTCCTTTTGAAGAAAATTTCATGAAAAGTTCTTGAAAATTTAAATCTATTGTACCCAAGGATTGTAGCCATTGGACTCCTAGTACAATATTAGCACCACCCATTGGAATGGAAAGCATTGGGCTATTCAATAAATATTCTCCCATGGATAGCTTGATATTATGGCACTTTCCTAAGCAAGTTATGGTTCCTCCACTTGCAACCATCACTTGACACTCTGGTGCTAGATATAGGAAGCAATTCAATTCCTTGGCTATCTTACAATGAATAAAATTATGGGTACTACCCGAATCAATCAACACTATTACCTTTTTCTTCTTGATATGCCCTTCTATCTTTATAGTTTGAGGAGTGGTAATTCCAGCAAATGCATTATAAGATATGGTTGGATTCATTTCTTCTTTCTCTAGGGTTTGTTCCTGGTGTATATCCTCTTCTTTTGACGTTTCTTCTTCCCTTTCTTCCTCCTCTTCACAATCTATGTAAAATAATTTCTTCTCAGCACACTTATGACCTTTAGTGTATTTGCTATCACAACTGTAACAAAGCCCTTTTTCTCTTTTATCTTTCAATTGTTGTTGTGTCAACCTTGTAGGTTGCAGATGGCTAGGGGAAATAACACTTCCATCTTTATGATTGTGAGTGGTAGGCTTCCTTGTTGCCATAATTTTACTTTCCAGTTTTCTTGCCAACCTGAATGTCTTCTCCAATGAATCAGGTTCCCAAAGGTGAACCTCATGTTGGATGTTATCCTTTAAAGTCCCTATGAGCACATCATTCCTATGCTCCTCTGGAATATCTTTTACCCTTATATTCAAATTTTGGATGTGCTCCATCATTGAACCCATTTGTTTGAGATTTAGCAATTGGCTAAAAAAAGTGTTGCTTTTTGTATCCTCATAATGTGCTATGATTTCATTTGTAAAAATAGCCTAAGCGACAATTTGTTTATGAGAGCAAATCCATCGATACCATATAAACTGATTTGGTTCCAAATATAAAGTTGCAATGCGTACCTTTTGTGTGTTTTGGACATTATTGAGATCGAAAAATTTCTCCATCTGTAGTATCCATATTGCAAGATCCTTGCCATCAAGCATGGTGGTTCTTCGATCCAACGTTAGAGTCCATAAAATCATGGTTAACATTTGTTATTTTTCTCATCATGTGTTTCCTCTACTACCCTTTCGCCATTAGTAAGCATTTCTTATAGAAGTTTTTTCAAATCTTTTCTCTTAACTTCCACACCTTTCTTTAAATCATTCATCTTAGCTTCCACACCATCCATATTAGCTTCCACATCATTCATCTTAGCTTCTACGCCTTTATTTAAACCATTCATCTTAGCTTCCATGCCATACATCTTAGCTTCTACGTCTTTCTTTAAACCATACATCTTAGCTTCTGTTACTTTTTTTGTGAGTGAAATTTGTTTCACTTGGTCTCGTAATTTTGATATATCAAGTTGCATTTCTTCCTCTTCTTCATGAGTCATGCTAGAGCTTCTAGGTTGCTTGCTAGGTGTTTCCATTTTCTTTCCTCGCGGCATCAATTACTGATAGTAATGATTCGCTATGCCCTTTGAATTCCTTCAAACTAATTTTTCAAACAAAACTTATGCAAAAATTTAAAAAAAACTACACATCTTTTTTCACTTTGTAGGAGCTCGATATTGAAATGATTGTAACTTCGTAATTTAAAATCTCCAAGGTCTGAAATTACGACCTGCAGTATCCCTATGTTCCCTCTTTCCAATGCCACCAGTCTGATCAAAATTGAATTCTCCAAGAAAGAGTTATGCCCCACCTCCCAAGATGACCTACTTATCTACTTTTTCAGTAGAGAAAACTTATATGAAGTGCCATGTGTTACTGTTTCAACCCTCGGACCTAAAAAAAATACAAAGAAAAGTAAAGTTCATCCTCTTTCTGTAGCTTCTTACGAAATTCCAATCTAATGATCAGAGATAGATTTACAATGATTTTCCCAAGGTCACTTGTTCAGAATGTAATATGGGAGTCTGCAAAAACCTTAACTTCCTCAGATTATATTGCCAAAGATATAGCGAAACAAGATCTGAAATTCGGACCCTAGCTTCACCAAGGTTTTATATCAAATGGGTTTTAATTTTAGAGTCTGATCCTTCGTAGAAAAAAAATATATATTGTGAAACTTCCACGATGATCTGTTTGAGATAAAATTTTGGAGCTTTCAAAAATGCTAACTTCATCAGATCATAACTCCGAAAATATAGCGAGACAAGATCTAAAATCCAAACCCGAGGTTCAGACCAATTTCTTCTCAAACGGGTTTTTTTTAGCTTCTAAAACTTCGTATCGAAAAATTTATGACAAAAATTCCATGACGACCTGTTTGGAGCAACAAAACCCTAGAATCCAAAGCTCTGATACCAAATGTTAAGAAACTAGCTCACAGAAAGATAGAAAAGAAAGATCAATGCCTTAGAATTCAGCCTCTTCGAGGGGGAAACCTCCTTTACATTACAAAAATGAACAATTCCTCGATGACACGAATGAGAAAACCTCCTTTCTATATAAAGGAGTCTAAGGGGTCACAATATAACCAAAGCCGACCTAACAATAATAATATAAGGGCACAAAAATAACAATACTGGGCTCCTATGGGGCACAATAATAACAATATGGGGACACTAGGGGCACAACAATAACAATAAGGGATACAATCACAATATTAATGGGGGAATCACTAGTATTATAGGGAGCTAACACTTCCCCTGAAGTAGCATCCTCCTTCCTCCAATTACCAACTAGAGGAGTCTCTGTGGGTTTACTGCTCTCCATGCAGAATCTCCTTAGTATCTCGTTGGCATACTTTCCCCGAGATACAAACAACTCCCCATCTCCTTGCCATACCTCCATGCCAAGAGATTAATGCATCGGCCCCATGTCCTTCATCTCAAACTCTATTGCAAGGTCCTCCTTGAAATATTTGATGAGCTTCTCATCACCTGTCAGTATGAGATCATCTACATAAAGTACAATGATCAACAACTTACCTTCCACCACTATATGATATAGGTTCACCTCCGCTTCACTCTTTGTGAAGCCAAACCTAATGAAGTATATATCTATCATGGTGTACCAAGCACAAGGTGCTTGCTTCAGCCCATACAATGCTCTCTTGAGTTGACACACATGTGACTCACAGTCTAAGGTTTCAAAACCTTTGGGCTACTCTATGTACACCTCTTCTGTAATCATGCCATTTAGGAAGGCAATATTCATTTCCGTATGATGGATCTTCCAACCCATCTATGTTGATAGTGCCAAAATAGATCTGATTGACGATTACATTGCAGCAGGAGCAAAGGTCTCATCATAGTCAATCCCCTCTACTTGTGGAAAGCCACGAGCCACAAATCTAGCCTTATGCTTCTCCACATTACCATTTGTAGCTTTCTTTACCTTGTAAATCCAACGAGAGCTCACAACTGACTTGTCCTCCAGTCTCGAGACCACATCCAAAACATTGTTTCGAACTATGGATTCATACTCCTCCACCATCGCATCAACCCAAACTGGTTGTTGCACTACTTCCTGAAAGGAAAATGGCTCTATCACAACACATGCACCCATAAGCTCCATGTATCTAGTGTACCTCTTTCGTGACCTCCTCTCTCTGCCCTAAGAAGACGGTTCTCCCACATTCTGTCGTGCATCATCCAACAATCTGTCAACCTCCCTAGTGCGCTTTCTTCCCTCTATGGAAGACTCTTTCTAAGTGGATGTCTCCACTCTCTGAACCTCTACATGTGGCTGAAGCACATCAATCTGAGGCCCCTCAACCTTAGGAGCTAAAATCTCCTCATCCGCATGTAGCTCAATCTCCCTCTCAAGGGATACTCTCATGGTCTTCTCTGCATTGAACCTGATATGCCTATGAACCACTGTCATCTGACTGGTCAGCATGTACCCCAGATTGTTGTGGGGTGTATCAGTGTACCCCACAAAGGCCCCCAACTTTGTTGTTGTCTCAAGCTTCTTCTGTGGATCTTTGGTCACATGGAAATAAATCGATGACCCAAAAATATTGAAGTGACCAACATCTTTCCTCTTACAAGAATAAGCCTCCTATGGTGTCTTCATCTCAATTATCCGATGCGGGCTATGGTTCTAGACATAAACCGCTTTGTTGCATGCCTCAACCCATAAGTGTAGTGGTAGGTCCTAATCATGTAACATCACCCTTTCTTCCCCTACTATGCTCATGTTCTTCCTTTCGCCAACCACATTCTGTTGAGGGTTATGGGGTGTCATCAACTCTCGTTTAATCCCTTCTGTTTCATAGAAGTTATTAAACTCATTGGAGACATACTCACCACCGTTATTACTCTGTAGAGCTTTAACCTTCTTGCTAAACTTTTTCTCTACCAATGCTTTGAAGTCACAAATCTTTGTGAAAGTTTGACCCTTTTTCTGTATAAAAAATACTCAGCATTTACGAGAATAGTCATCATAAAATATAACATAATACCGGTGTTTGGTCGCAGATGTTGTCGAGAATGATCCACATACATCTGAATGGAATCTCTAGAATAGACTCTGCTTGACTGTCTCTGTTTCCAAAGGAAGACATGGTGTATTTTCCCAAAGTACAACCCTTGCATGAATCAACTTGCTCAAGCGTACCTTTCGGAAGACTTGTAGATATTTGTTGTAATATCTTCAAAGACCCATGATGAAAGTGGCCCAATCGCCTGTGCCACAACTAGCCAAAGTCTCGGCTCTACATATTTTCTGCTTTTGAACTCAAAGCAACAAAATCCTCTACCTCTATCTTATAGAGATTTTGAACTTGAATCCCTATCTTCTTTACTTGACCTGTGGCTATGTGTCGAAGGAACGCCTTTCATTTCAAAAAGATCACATCATAGACTCTATCCCCAAACATGGAAATGGATACCAAGTTCTTCGTCAGTCTGGGTACATGCATAACATTCTTCAAGGTGAGTGGAGCTGCATGATCCCTCTAAAAAGTAATAGTGCCCACACGATTAACACTATACTTACTGTCATCACCCATCTTGATATGCATCTTGAGATATTTCTCATCTAGTTCGCTGAATAACTCTTTGTCTCAAGTCATGTGGAAAGAAGCTCCATTTCCATGAGGGAAAAGTCCAATTCGAATTGGGAGGCCAAAGCCTCACCTGCCGCTCCTCCTGAGGACTTATCCTTGGACTTCTTCAATGGAAAATTTGTAGCAAAGTAACCCATCTTGTGACAATGAAAGCATTTAACTTTCATCATGTCCTTCTTCTTACCTCCATGACAAGAATCTAATTTGGAACGAAAACATTTACCTTTCCCTTTCCTAACCTTAATTGCTAAGGAATAGTTCTCTTCATCATCAGCCTTTGATGAATAAGTATCCCTAGTGTTCCTCCTCATCTCATCCTGCACCAAATCCGACCATAGTCGTTCCCAATCTGGCAGCTTCTCCCGACCATTGACAGAGTTGTGATAACTATGCCAACTCTTTGGGAGTCCAATAAGAGCAAGGCTCATCATATCCTCCTCAATAATCGTGATTCCAACACTTCCAATTTCATCCCAACATTGAGTGAACTTAATCAAGTACTTTGGAATCGTCTCATCTTTCTCCATCTTGATTTTACGAAGTATATCCTTTAGTGGTAGCTTCTTTTGATCACTGTTATTCTGATACAAGTATGTCAATATTTTCCACATAGCATACGGGGCTTCCTTTCCATGGGGACTCGAGAAAATATGATCTTGAACTCCCTCAAGGATTATCCACCTTGCTTTCGCCACACACTTATTCCACTCAACCAAGTTCTGTGGATCAATAGTTGCTGGCTTAGGAATTACTTGTTTAACAAATTCCTTCAAGCCATTATCCTCTAGCACAACCTCCATCTTGTCCCTTTAGGCTATGAAATTTGAGATTTCTTCCAAGGCATACTCAAGCCTCAACCCATGGAATGCCAACTGTCGATCTTGAAGCATGTATGCAAATTTGACTTTCACCTATAACCCAGAAACTCAAAACTTCGAAATCACCTCTAGCAAGTTGATTTTAAATCAGTGATATCTCCCTTATCTGAACTCCGATTCGGTCGTTTTTTTTTGGGTATATTTTCCCTAGGAATCCAGAACTCCAATTGTTTTATGAAATTTTTTCATATAAATTCTCAAATATTATCTACAAACTATCGGCCCAAAAAACAATGTTGCTCCAATACCATGTAGAAAATCATGTAGATTGACAAGCTCATGCAATGTACTAAAGAAAAAGACAAGAATCTACTTCTAATATTTACAGTGGAAGCCCATAAACATCAAGCAAACAATAATTAATAGAGGAAGAGAATCAAAGGCACATAACACAATAAATATTTGGGGAAAGCCACAACTCAAAACCCCACTATCTATTTTGTATTAATCTAGAAAATCAAGATGAAATTACAATGCTTGTTCTCTCAAGAACAATCCCAACACTCAACAAATTCAATCTCCAACTCATAAGAAATCTCAAGGCCAAAGCTTAGCCTCTTCACAATCTCTCCAAGTCTCTATTCCAATGTGTAATTGCTATGAAGGATAACTTGTATTTAAAGGGAAATAAAACCTCTAAAAATAGCGTAATCCCTCAAGCACCAGTTCCTGAATGCATGCACTATTAGTGCAACTCAAGAAAATATAAAACAAATAGTACATTGTCCCTACACTCTAGTCTCAACTGATTCTTTCTCATAATCGACATGCATGAGTTTCTGATGAGTAAATATTTAATTAATGAGAGTAGCACTGGTGGAGTTCATTAGTGTCACCACTGATTGTTAACTCACTATTAGTTCTCTCAATCAGTTTGAGAAATAATTTAACTGAATTGACTCATGAAACTAAGTCCTCTAATTTATAACCCACAATTAACTCACACTCAACTACTACAAAGTAGGGAGAACATATAAATGACTTCCAAAAGACATCCAACTCGAATTTCCTAAGTTAAGTAAGTTTAATAAACTTAATTTAACTATTTTAAGTTGTTATGAGAATAGAATTTGAATTTAATTCATAGTTAAATTCAAGGAAAAATTAAACTAGAATTTCTTGTTTCCATTTCTCAACACTCCCTCTCAACAAGAACGGGATTATCAACTACCCCGATCTTGTCTATGTGAAACTCGAATTTACATCTTGAAAATGCCTTTGTCAAGGTGTAAGCATCTTTCTCCTTCGCAGGAATGCAATCTGACAACATGATCCGCTTCAATACACAATCTCTGAGATGATGATACCATATATCAATATGATTGGACCGATCGTGAAAGACTGGATTTTCAGAGAGTTTGATACAACTCTGATTATCACAATAAAATACTATCAGATCCATCTGCTAACCAAGCAAACCAACCAGGATCTTCCTAATCCAAATAGCCTCACATCCTGCCTGACTTATAGCCATATACTCTGCCTCTGCCGAACTGAGTGCAACAGATCTCTATTTCCTGCTATACCAAGAAACTATCGATAACGCAATACTAAAGATCCCTCCTGATGCACCCTTCTTGTCGGATGGACTCCCTACCCAATCTGCATCGGTGAAGCCATGAAGATTCACTCCCTATGTCTGTGTTTACCATAACCCAAAGTGAGTAGTGCCTCTGAGGTATCTCAATACATGCTTTATCATTTCCAATACAGCCTGGTAGGCCTAACCATCACTTGACTAAGTTGGTTAACTACATAGAACATATCTGTCGCATGTTCACCAAGTACATGAGTGAACTCACGAGCTAACTGTAAAACATTAGCTTCCACTACTTCCCCTGAAGTAGCACCCTCCTTCCTCTAGTTATGAGCTAAAGGAGTCTCCATGGATTTACTCCTCTCCATGTGGAATCTCCTGAGTATCACGTTGGCATACTTTCCCTGAGATAAAAGCAACTCCCCATCCCCTTGCCATACATCCATGCCAAGAAAGTAATGCATGAGCCCCATGTCCTTCATCTCAAACTCTCTTGCAAGGTCCTCCTTGCAATATTTGATGAGCTTCTCATCACCTATCAGTATGAGATCATCCACATAAAGTACAATGATCAACAACTTACCTTCCACCACTATGTGATACAAGTTTTCATCCATTTCACTCTTTGTGAAGCCCAATCTAATGAAGTAGCAATCTATCTTGGTGTTCCAAGCATAGGGTGCTTGCTTCAGCCCATACAATGCTCTCTTGAGTTGGCACACATGTGACTGATAGTCCAAGGTTTCAAAACCTTCAGGCTACTCTATGTACTCCTCTTCCTCAATCATGCCATTGAGGAAGGCAGTCTTCACATCCATCTGATGGATCTTCCAACCCATCTATGTTTATAATGCCAAAATAGATCTGATTGATGAGTACCTTGTAACAGGAGTAAAGGTCTCATCATATTCAATCCCCTCTACTTGTGAAAATCCACGAGCCACAAATCTGGCCTTATGCTTCTCCACACTACCATCTGCAACTTTATTTACCTTTTAAAGCTAACGGGATCTCACAACTAACTTGTCCTTCGGTCTTAGGACCACCTCCCAAACATTGTTTCGAACTATGGAGTCATACTCCTCCACCATCACATCAACCCAAATTGGCTGCTGCACTGATTCCTGAAAGGAAGATGGCTCTATCACAACACATGCACCCATAAGTTCCATGTATCGAGTGTACCTCTCTGGTGACCTCCTCTATTTGCGCTAAGAAGAGGTTGCTCCCACATTCTCCCATGCATCATCCAACAATTTGTCAACCTCTATAGTGTGTTTTCTTCCCTCTCAGGAAGACTCTGCCTAAGTGGATGTCTCCACTCTCTGAACCCCTACATGTGGTTGCTCCACATCAATATGAGGCCCCTCAACCTTAAGAGATAAAAGCTCCTCATCCGCATGTAGCTCAAGCTCCCTCTCAAGGGATACTTGCATGGCCTTCTCCTCATCATACTTGATATCACTGCGAACCACTATCATCCGACTGGTCGCCATGTACACCCGATAGTTTTTGGGTGTATCATTGTACCACACAAAGATCCCAAAATATGTTGTCGCCTCAAGTTTCTTCCGTGCATCTTTGGTCACATGGCAATAAACTGATGACCCAAAAATCCTAAAGTGACCAACATCTTGCCTCTTACCAAAATAATCCTCCTCTGGTGTCTTGATCTCAAGTATCTGATATGGGCTGCTGTTATGAACATACACTGCTTTGTTTCATGCCTTAGCCCACATGTGTAGTGGTAGGCCCTGATCAAGCAACATCGCCCTTGCTTCCCCTACTATACTCATGTTCTTCCTCTCACCAACCCCATTCTATTGATGGTTATGGGGTGTCGTCAACTCTCATTTAATCCCTTCCACTACACAGAAATTCTTAAACTCACTGGATACATACTCACCACC
The DNA here is from genome assembly GCA_031772625.1 of Pinus tabuliformis. NCBI lineage: Eukaryota > Viridiplantae > Streptophyta > Pinopsida > Pinales > Pinaceae > Pinus > Pinus tabuliformis. The sequence continues at coordinate 159,825,250 of CM062819.1, forward strand.
GTTATTGGTGAGCACTAGTATTGCAGCAATAATGCTGCAACTCTTGGGCTTCCTACTTTAGTTTTATCAACCTGGTAGTTTATAACAAAATTGGAAGTGATAGTGTTGTATGCATAAGTACTAGTTCTTACTCCAGGCTGTCACTTCGTCAGCTGGCACAAGATCACTAGGAGCGCAAGCCAACTTTTGTAGATTCTAGAAGAAGCTCTATATGTGATGAAAGAAAGGAAATCTTACTCTACAGAGGCTACTCTACTTGCAAAAAGAAGAAGACTGAAATGTAAGGTAAACCTGGCAAACCCTAATTAACCAACTAATCCTAATTTTGTAGAAAGAGAGATAAAAACCATGAAATGAATGCCATTACTTAATATAGGAAGTAAACAACATCTACTCAATCTATTTCTAGAAGGAAATGAGAAAAAAACATCTTTTTGGATTTTTATGTATTCTTAGATGAAATTGTCATGCATGTAATTTATTTTTTTGCGAATGTGGCAGTGATTAGGGGTGATGGAGGACGAATTTGGAGTTTGCAGAGGTGTAGGAAGGTGTGGATGGGTCCTAGGAGGTCCCAGGTGGCCTTCTGTACGCTTTTCCTGCAATCAAACTTCAAAACGACACCTACAGGAAAATTTACAGGAGGTCTACAGGAGGATGCCAAGAGTATTTTTAGAAGTTTTGAAGGTGGGAAAGTGGGTGGAAAGGGTAGCTGAAGGCTAGGGTGAGGTGTTAAGGTGTCTAGGGTTCATCAAGAAGGATCAGGAAAGAGAAAGATGGTTGGACTTGTTCAAGGAAAGAGAGGAAAGTTGATGAGGAAAGTGAAAAAAACTAAGGTAGATTTGTGAGGGGCTTTGTGTGACCTGTGGAACATATATCAAAGAGAAATGGTGTTGGCTGATTGGTTGACTCATTGTGAGAGGAGGATTGCTACAAAAGAACTGAAACTCACATCATGAGATTAAGCAAGGAAGGAAACTAGCTACATAGAAGAAAAAAATAGAACTTTGCATCATGCTAGTCTAAATTCTGATCTGGGAAAGTAAATGCTGAGAAATGCTACATGGAAAGAAGGCATAGAAGGAAATTTATTGCAAAGATAGAAATGAGCATGGTGAAATAGATCTACAACAAAATCATTAACCTTCTAACAAACTGCAACACTAGAAATCCTATGGAAAAGGAAAATCTGTGTTTTTTTATGGCAGCAAGAGGGTATTGGCCTCAGTTCATGGTCCCAGAGGGAGGAAAGGAGGCCAAGGCTCTATTGATGGCCTTTTTGTATCTTTTTCCTATCACTGTTCAACCTGCTATAGAAAACTGAAATGGAAACAACCTTTTAAATCACCGAAAGCAACCTATTCTTAACTAAGGAAGAAATCTATCTAATAGCAACTAATTCATAAACTGAAACAAAGCATATAAATACAATACAAGAGGAGCTTGGCTACTTGGATTGGGCCCTAACCCAAGAGCTTCGGCCCTTTGAGGTAGCTCAGTGCTAGCTCGAACAATATCTCTTCTTCATTATCAAAATAATAATAGGATTACATGAAAATGTCAACAAAAGTAAGCTTGAAGTTGAGCAGAGCAAAGCTACAACAAAAATTCAAAAATTTGACTAACTTCCAACAACCTAATGAGGCCCTAGGCCTCTCTACTTATACAACTAAAGCTCCCAACAAATTCCTTGAAATAAGGGAGGCTTGGCTCCTAAAACTTGAGATAAACAGAAGTTCTCCTCCACTTGCTCGACTTCCTCTTTGGTGCATTGATGTGGTTACTTGTGCTCCAAGCCGCATGATGGAGAATTGAAAGTGGGGAGTCATAAATGAGGGGGATACCCTCCTATAAATCCTCTCCATTGTCTTCTTCGAATATTTGCTGCCAAACGTACATTAAATCTTTTACTTTGTCTCCAAAATTGACCAAAAATCCGCATTAAGCACACATTAGACTCCATGGCATAATTACCAACCCAACTCACTCTATTAGAATAAATATAATAAAAAAACATGCAATAAACTAATGAGAATGGTGGATTAAGCTAAGTTAGGAGGCAAAATTAGCCCATATAATTACCCATTTATGGGGCTCATCATCACCCCTCTACTGAATGTGTTGCTCATCCTCTAAGCAGCTAGTCCATCTCCTCATCTTTGATGGCCCAAATGGCCTCCTTTACATCCCATGCTTCTGATGTGAGGTCCTCTTCTTTGTCATGGAATCCTGCCTTTCTGTCCACCTCTTCCCACTATTGTTTTTCTTCTTCCTCTTTTCTACCTTCCAGTAGGCCTAGTAGCAGTGGGGGACTCAATTTGAGGCCAATCCAATTGGCCTTCAAACTCTGCATAGAGTGCTTTTACAGTGGCACTCTCCTTAATGCTTCTTTCATCCTTGTTGGCGAGTGATACTCCTTGATTTGCACACTGTGTGGGAGGGTATTCCACCTCCTCACATAATCATGAACATAGTCTTCCCCAAGTAATCTTTCCATGTCCTCAAAATGTGCAATGGTCTAAGCCTGATCATTGATATACCTAGGGGCACTTTGAGGATTATTTGCAAGCTGCTGGTGTGTGCTAATGAGAGCCATGGGGTCTGATGGCTCAGTTTTGATCATTAAGGGTTCATTTTGCTCTTTTGCCATCAGCTTTTTGATTTCTGTTACTCTTTTCTCCTCATGATTCATCCATCATGCCATGGCCATCAATTGCAAGTCCCCTAGCCTAGCATTGGGGTCCCATAGGTTCATATCGGTGAGGGCCATGTTATGCAAATAGAACTCTGCTATCTTTGCCTTGTCTTCTGCTGAACTTTGGTCACATAGGTCTGTAAATTGTCTATAATCTTGGAAAGGCATTGTGCCTCTCTGTGCCAAAGTCTTGATCTGAAACTGTAGCCATTAGTCTTTTAGGTATACTCCATATGATTTTTTTGGTGTTCTACACTGTAGTGCCTCCATAGACCAGCTAGCCATGCATGCCAATTGTGTCTCCTTTTCTTGCAGCTGTATTTTTAGAAACTCATTTTCTATTTCCAAGTGAGTTCCTGTGATTGCCTCTCTATGTCTTACAGCACTTAAATCCCTGCCCATTTCTCTAAGCTTGCTCTCCATGTGGCCAATATTCTCTACCCCCTTAGATCTGGTGATTTGCATCCATCTATGGTTCTTTATTCTTTATTTTTCCAACTCAACGAAAAGTGGGACTGCAAATTTCTATGGAATGATTTTCCCCCCTCAAGAAGATTGTAGTAAGAGCCCAAACTAGGCTGGGGGTCAAGTTCTTGAGTCTCTGTTGTTTCCTCCTTCCCCTTTGGCTGTTCTTCTACCCTTTTCTCAAGTTTTTCAGTCTCTTGTAGCTTAGTTAGGGTCTCCTGTAGAACAGTCTATGCCTCTTGTAGAGCTATTTTTGAGTCCTGTAGTTGCACTCTTTCCTTCCAGGTGGAATATCTGGGATTTTCTCTTTCATATGTGATGGGGGTTTTAGACGGAGATTCTTCCCCTTTGACAGAGGGTGAATCTTCAATTACAATGGGCACTGTTGAAGATGGTTGTGATTTTCCTATTTTTATCCTTGTGCTTTTCGAAGCCCTGAAATACATTGATGTTCGCCTCTTCCTCTTTTGTTTTGGTTTCACTGGGATGCTGAAGGTAGCAAGAGTAGTTGCTGCCTCCATTTCTAGGGTCTTAGGAGACACTTATGTCTTTTCTGCCCCTTTTTCCTCTCCTTTTATCTTCTATATCTCTGCTGGTTTTGTTTCCTCTTGCTCTGTTTTGGTTTCTTCCTCCTCTAGTTTAGTTTCCTCCTTATTTGTTTGTTCCTCAGTTTCCTCCCCGTCTTCCCCTTGCTGCTCTTCCCCCTCACTTTCAAAAGTACTGTGGTCATACGTGAGGGCCTTTATATCATCTTCTCCTGTCATATTTCTAAAGATTTCCCATGCTATGGGGATTGTGAAGGTATGGAGGCTTTCTTCCACTAATAGTTTAATCAACCCATGGTGAGCCAACTAATCTGGACCTCCTGCCTTCAACTTAATGCTGGAGTCTATAAGGTACTGCAGGAGAAAATAGGGAATGGTGAGTTTCTGGGGTGTTGGAGTATCCATGCCATATCTCAGCTCATGGAGGAATCTGAAATGGTAGCCATAAACTATGCTATACCTTCCTTCACAGGAAATATACTTGATAATTTGGTAACTGACCTCATCCCAAGGGTAAGGTATGCTTGTTCTTTTAATTCCGTTTTTGTTTTCTATAGGATGTTCATTTGGTTGGAAGAATTTTTTCTTGGCAGATTGCTCAATTAGCTTTTCATCTTTGCTCCAAGGTAATCCAAGGGGAAGGCTGGTAACCCTACTGATAAATTCTGGGGTGATTTCCATGGAGAGACCCCTCAAAGTAACAGTGGCATGGGTCCTTGAGTGAGGGACTAAAGAAAGGGAAAACTCCTGAGCCACTTCTTCATCAAACCCTCAGAATTTTTCAAAGAATGGCATCCAATTGGCTCTGGTAAAAATGGCTACTACTTCGGGATGCTCATGGATCCTAGCTGAATTTGTGGGCTCCTTCCTCATGAATCCCCCTATCATTTTTCTTATACCCCCTTTGAACACCCAAAATAGAGATGGAGACAAGAATTTTGAAGGAACAAGAAAACAAAGAAAAACTGTGTTTTTTTTAAGAAAACAGGCAGAATTTTTTTATGGAATTCCTCTTCTCCTACAAGCTCAATTCCTCCTTAAAACTGTATCATTCCTTGCACATATTAATAATCAAGGTGGGTATGCACAGAACCTACCTCCTCAAGCCATAAATCGAGCAAAAATCCCATGTTTTCTCCTTAAAAACTGCTTACTGCCCCTCCTGTAGAACTGGCTGTAGGTGCTCCTGTAGAACCTGTTACTGCTCCTGTAGAATGTCGATAGTAGGAGGATGGCTGAAAATGATAGAGAACGATGGTTTTGAGGCTATGGAGGTGGTATAGACCTTACTGCAGCTAATTCGACAAGGATGAAATGGAAGAAAGGGTGGTGAAAGAGTTTCGAGGAGGAGTACTCATGTCTTCTTTGAGATATTTCTAGTGATGGGTTGAGCTGGAAAAAAGGTACGTTGCAATATTTGGACCATTGGTACCCACTTTATTGTCATCATGACTCCTCATGACTCTTCCCACAATCACTTCCCATCATTGCATTGGAGTTTATATACCCTCCTCTACCTATCCTTTGGATTTTCTGTTAGTTGACTAGGCACATGTGTGTTGGCATCTCCGGATGAGCGCAGTCAACTGTATGAGGGTGGCCACTTCATTGGACACCTTTTCTCATTCAACCCTAACCATCTCATTCACTTATGCATATTTTTGAATTACACAGATGTAACAGAGGAGAGGGTTAGACACTTACCTGCAAGTCGAATGTTCGTGCTGTGGTGCATCTTGGTTCCTTTGCTGCTGCATGCTCGTATTTCAATTGTTGCATGCCTATATCTCCTCTGATGTATGCTTTATGCTCCTTGATGTATGGCTTGTTTGCTTTGTGCATGTACCCTCTAGCTGGATCTGGCTTCAGACATCCTCTTGAATCCTATGGCTGCACCTATTTTGCTGCTATGACAAGATTTTAAGGGGATCAGTTGCTCCAGGAAATCCTACAGGAGCTCCTGTAGCTGCTTCTCCCTTTAAAATTTTTAGCTAATTTTTGTGCTGGGAGCTATGAGGATGATACTGGAGATGCTGATGAAGATAGATAGGTACTTGGTAAGCTGCAGGTGAGATTTGGAGGTGTTGTTCCTTTTATTTTTTGTTTTTTCTAAAAAATTGTTTTCTGTGTTTTTTGATAGGAAGGAAAGAAATCGATGATGGTGAGGTGTTGCAGGTGTGGGATGGATGACCAGGAGGGTAGATAGCTATAGGAAGGCCTACATGCTCTCCATGAAATCTCTCAACCCCTCAAACTGCTTTTTGAGACCATTTTTGGCTCTCTGTGATTTCTACAGGAGCCTCCTGTAAAACACACAGGGCCTCCTATAGGATACACAGTCTTCGGAGAAAACATAGTGAGGTGGAAAGAAGGTTAGAAATGATGGATAAGAGTGTGGAGGAGGTGAAATAGGCTTTGTGGCATCTTCCCTTGCTTCCTGTGGTCCACCTGTAGCTTGCAATGCATATTAAAAGTCAATTTTCTCTTCATTCTTTTCTCTGTTTTTTTTGTTTTTTGTTTTTTTGTTTTTTTGTTTTTTTGTTTTTTTGTTTTTTTTTGAAAGAGAACTAGGGTGCCTCAAGGAGTTTTTCACCCTAATTGCCTGCCCTGGTCACCTCCAAGGGAGGTTTTCACACGGGGATCTTATTCTCTCTCTTTTTTGTTTTTTTCATCACTGGGCCGCCTCAAAAAAGGTTTTCAACCCAATGATGGGACTCAAGCACCTCATGGAGGTTTTCAATTGAGTCCTTATTATTTTTTATTTTTTCTGCTTCTTCAGTGAGTGGGTGGAGTGGAGGCTAAGACCTACTCCACTACCAACACTGTCTTATTTAGATCTTCAATGAACTCTCACTTGGAGAGGGGCTTCTTGTAAATTCTCAACCTATGTCCATTGACAAGCATGGGGATGTCTTCCTCATCAATGGTTCTGATCAGAACTAAACCATTTTCATTGCATTTTTCTACAGTGTATGATCCTAGCCATCTTGTCCTCGGCTTTCCTTTGAAGTCTTTATACCTTGAGTCATAGAGTAGTGCCAAATATCCCTCTTGGAATTGCTTCTCCTTGATATTTTTGTCATGCCATATTTTCCTTTGAAGCTGAACTACCTCTGTGTGGAGAAGGGCCTGCAATCTTTGTTCATCCAATCCATTGAGCTGGAGTAGTCTTTCCCTCTGTGCATGGTTGAGGTCTAGGTCCAGCTGAGCTGCCATCCTTAGTGTATTGTATTCAAATTCTATTGACAGCAAAGCCTTCTTCCCATAGACCAGTTCATAGGGTGTGAACCCTGTGGTGGTCTTCCATGTTGTGTTGTAGGCCCAAGTGGCCTCAACTAGTCTATCCGCCCAATATTTTCTGCTGCTGCTCACTACCTTGGTCAAAATTCCTTCCAAAGCTCTGTTAGTAACTTCCACCTACCCATTGGCTTATGGATGGTAAGGGGTGGAAGTCCTGTGCTTGATTTTATGATGTGTGAGCAGGTCTTCAATCAAATTGGAAGTGAACTGACTGCCTTGATCTGTGACCAGTTCTCTTGGATACCCGAACTTATAGAATATGTTTTCTCTTAAAAACTCAGCTACTTTTTCCTCTGTTGCTACCTTGATTTCTTTTGTCTCTACCCATTTTGTCAGATAATCGGTGCACACAATGATGTATTGCCTCTGTTTTGAAGGAGGGTTGATAGGACCCACAAAGTCCATGCCCCACTTCTCAAATGGCTCAAAGGTCACTTGAGGTTGCATGGGCATCTCATCCTTTGGAGTAGGTTTCCCCATCCTTTGGCATCGATCACATTGGTTGGTATATCTCTTCACATCTTGATGAAGAGTGGGCCAATAGTAGCCTGCCTGCAATATTTTGAAGGCAGTCCTCTTTACTGCAAAATGACCTCCACAAGGCCTGTCATGACAGGTTAGGAGAATGTCAAAAACTTCCTCCTCCCTGACACATCTTCTCAAGATCTGATTTGGGCCAAGTTTGAAGAGATTTCCCCCAATCCAGATGAAAGGGGCGCTTTTCCTCACGATCTTTCTCATCTCTTTTGAGGACGGGTGTGGTGGGAACCATGCTGAAACCAAGTAATTTGCTATATCAGCAAACCATGGAGAGAGTCCTGAGATAAGAAATAGGTGTTCATCTGGTGTTTTATCATCCACCATTCCTTCTTCACCTACAGGCAAATTTACTCTAGACAAAAAGTCAGCAACAACATTTTCTTTACCAGGCTTATCAACAATGGTTAAATCAAACTGATGCAGTAAAAGCAACCATCTAATAATGCAAGCATTTACATCTGGTTTATTCATTAAATACTTAATTTCAGCATGATCATAGTGTACAAAGGTTTGATAGCCTGTGATGTAATGTCTAAATTTATTTAAGGAATGCACTACAACTAGGAGTTCCTTCTCGGTTACCGTATAGTTTAACTCTGCCTTTGAAAAAATTTTACTTATAAATTGTATGGCATAACGTAACTTTTCATCAATCTGTCCCAAGGTTGCTCCTATTGCTTTGTTCGAGGCATCTGTGTGAATGTGGAAAGATAGGGCCCAGTTTGGGCCTCTCAAAATTAGGGTAGTCACAAGTTTTCCTTTCAAGGTATCTAGGGCTTCTTGAAAGTTTTAAGTCCATATGAACTCAACATCTTTTCCCAAAAGACCAAACAATGGAGCGGCTAAATTACTAAAATCTTTAATAAATCTTCTGCAAGATCCCGCTAAGCCTAGGAAACTTCAGACATCTCTCACTTTTTGCGGAGGTGGGACCCTTTGGATGATGGCAACTTTGTTGGGGTCCACCTGCAATCCTTGTTGAGATATTGCATGACCTAGCACGATCCCTTCAGTCATCAAAAATTCACATTTTTCTGGACTGAAGGACAAGTTCATTTCAATACACTTGTCCAAAACTTTTCCAAGGTTAGATAAAGCTTCTTGAAAGATAGAACCATAAGGAGGAAAATCATGCATATATATTTCCACTGAATCATGAACCAGTTCAGAAAATATACTCAATACTGCTCTCTAGAAAGTGGTTGGAGCGTTGCATAAACCAAAAGGAAGGACCCGGTATGCAAAGGTACCCCAAGGACAAGTAAAAGTGGTCTTATCTTGGTCTTCTGGGCTGATTTGAATATGATTGTACCCGCTAAACCCATCTTGGAAGGAGAAAAACTTTTTCCCTGTGAGATCATCTAACAATTGATCTATGAAAGGCAAAGGAAAATGATCCTTTTTAGTGGCCTTGTTCAATTCCTGATAATCGACATAGATTCTCCACTTACCATTTTTTTTTGGCACTAGCACCAAAGGAGAGACCCATTCACTGTCAGAGATGGGTAGATGAATCCTACATCAAGTAATTTGTGAAATTCTTCCTTTACAATGTATTTAAGGGCTGGATTCATCCTCCTTTGAGGCTGCCTAACTGGTTTGCAATCTTCCTTAATGTATATATGATGAGTACATACTGAAGGGTGCACGCCCTTCATCTCCTTATAAATCCAAGCGAAGGCATCTAAATGTTTTCTCAATAAACTGCACAGTTCCTTCTCCTAGGAAGTGGATAGGGATGAGTTGATTTTCAAGGTTCTTTCTGGGCAGAACTCTATATTCTTAACACGGAGAGAGGTCGGGTCAGCCATATAGAGATTAGTTAAAGGATTGTCTTGGTTTTCTTTCACTAGATATTCTAATGGAAAAATACTAGGGGATGGATTCTGAATTAAATTTTCAATGATATCATCATCATTTTGCGGTTTCCCCCCCATGACAGTTTCTACTGCACACAATGGTGCTAAATAGACTTCATCCTCATCCTCCTCCAACCAGAGAGGTAGATCATGTTCTAGCAAGGGTTGGGTAGGAGGGTATAGGATTAGCTGCTTGGACATATGCATGTTCTTGATGGTCATGTTCCCAGCCCGACAACTGATGTAAGCATCGATAGTGGCCAACCAGGGTCTTCCTAGGATGAGAGGATACCCAGTGAGCTTTTCCTTCAGCTGGAGAACTAAGAAATCAGCAGGGTACTCCCAAGAATCAATGGAGACCATCATATTGTCTACGATCCCTTCAGGGGTCACGGTGGAGTAGTATGCTAGTTGCAGTACTATCGTGGTCTTTCTCAAGGAGCCATGGAGGTTGAGTTTGAGCATGGTGTCCTTTGTCATCACATTAATGGCAGCTCCCAGATCAATCAAGGTAGGTGGGATCAGGGTGCCATTGATGTGGACATCAACTACTGGGCTTCCCAGGTCTAGATATTTTGAACAAATTACCTACCCCAACATCAAGTCGGATAGTTGTCCTATGACATTGATGGTTGGGGCATCTCTCTTGCGCCTGCCTGGATGCTTGAATCACTTCTCTTTGATAATCTTATTGTATATAGGCACATCCTTTATGGCTTGGATAAGTGGTATCTTTACACATCACCGTTTCGATTCTCCTAGAAGTTCAGTTTCTTCAGGGGTGGGCTATGTTGTCACGGATAATCTCTCAGGAAAGGGTGGAATTGCTTTCGGTTCACTTTCCTCTTTATCTTCCTAAACCTCATGAGGGGGAGGCTGGCTATCTGGGAGAACCTTCCCAGATCGTAGGTTAATCTCTTGAATCTCCACAACATAAGTTGGGCATGATGGTTCCCCATTATATACCTATTGGGCTTGTCTGTTGTTCGGGTTCGGGTTCAACTCAGCAAGCATTTGGGGTTGCCTTAGTGGAACAGGAGGCAATAGTTGTGGTTGAGCAGGTGGTGGAGGCAAAAGAGCAGGAGGAGAGTTGTATTGGGGCCTCCACCCCTAATGAGATGCATTCCACTAAGGTTTTGGCGAAGCATAGGATTGAAATGCATGAGCAACTGGTTGGGAATGATATTAAGATGGATAGGACCAAGGAGGAGGTGTGGACCAAGAAGGATGAGGAGGAGGGCCTCAAGAAGGTATCGAAGTGGCTTGGTTAGGGTTTTAGTATGCCTGAGATGTCCCTTGTATCCCCTGTTGGTATGGTCTAAGTCCATGCGATCTCCTTTGGTTCATGAAATAGAGTGGTTCAATGGCTCCTTCAGCCCCCTGGTATATAGCTTTAAGTCCGAGCAAGGAAGAGCACTTATCTGTAGAATGATATTCTTCACAGAACGAACAAACCTCTATAGAGTTCAATGGACATTCATTCCTAGGATGCCTTCTGGTGCACCTAGGACAGAAAATGGCCAAAGCCCTCTCTGCTTCCTCTTGTTTCTTTTTGATATGCAAGGTATCCATTTGCATTGCAAGAGTCTACAGCATCTCACTCTTGAAGTCTTCCAGCATGTTTCCAAGTTCACCTTTGAGGGATGAACTGGATGAGGAGGTACTGGCTATGGGTTGACTCCCCCTACCTCTCTTTCCGGCTACCCTAAAATGGTTTCTAAAACAAATCTTTATGTCTTCATAAGGTAGTTGGTAGATGTCTCCTCTAGCTAGTAGATGGAGGGTGTCTAGAAGGTCTTCCAGAATTCCCCTGAGTAGGACCAACTTCAGAGATTTAGGGTCAAGTGTGCACCTGGCCCTTTTATAACTGAGATGGAACCTCTCTTCATAATCTTCCAAAGATTCATCACTTCCCATGGTCATTCGGAAGATTTATTCTTTGGTGTATTTTGACCTATAGTAGTCTCGATATTTGTTATTAAAGGCATGTTGTATCTAAGCCAAAGCTGTGATGCTATTGTCAGGTAACCCCATGAACTAGCACAATGCTGCATCCTTAAGAGTAGAAGGAAATAGTTTCAACTTTTGCTCATCTTCTCCATAGTCATAGGTTCGACAGATAACAACGAACTCAAACAAGAAGGTGTCAGGATCTTCTGTAGTTAATCCATGGAAATGAGGTAAGGTTGAAGGGCTTATGTTCTTTGTTTTAGTGTCCCCATTGGTCTCTCGAATGGGAAAGGTACCCTCTACTCTTTCTCCATTCCCCCTAGCATTTCTGTCTTCAACCATTGTCTCAGGAGGGATGTTTTCTTCTTCTTCTTCCCCTATAGGTTCTTCAAATATCTCTGGTGGTTCACCTAAAGGTTCTTCTTGATCACTGCCACTGAAGAAGAGAGAAGAGTGGCTATGTGATGTGGTGGGGGTGTTGGACAAGAATTTTCCCGAATTATCTCTATTCCTACGAGGCATGAAAAGAAATCTTTTGGTTGATTTTTGTTTCTTTCTTTTTTTTCTTCTTGTACCTGCAATAGTGCAATTGATTGAATAAACAAATTGCAACTAATTGAAATGAACTTGTTGAAATGAAATTGCAGAATTGAAAAGGAAAGAAAATGAGATGCAGAAAGGAAAGCAAGGAAATGACTAATCTACTTTTGTTGAAATGGAAATTGTAGAATTGAAAGGAAAATAGGGAAATGACTAATCTACTTTTTCTGAAATGGAAATTTGTAGAATTGAAAATGAAAGCAGGGAAATGCAGAAACTGAAAGAAAATATAAGAAAGTAGTAATCACAAAATACTCTGATGCTTCCCCGGAAACGGCGCCAAAAAGTGGTGAGCACCAATATTGCAGCAATAATTCTACAACTCCAGGGCTTCCTACTTTACTTTTATCAACCCGGTAGTTCATAACAAACTTGGAAGTGACAGTGCTATGCACAAGTAATAGTTCTTACTGCAGGCTGTCACTTGGTCAGCTGTCGAAAGATCACTGGGAGCTCAAGCCAACATCTATGGATTCTAGAAGAAGCTCTATATGTGATGAAAGAAAGGAAAGCTTACTCTACAAAGGCTACTCTACTTGCAGAAAGGAGAAGAAGATTGAAATGTAAGGTAAACCTAGCAAACCCTAATTAACCAACTAATCCTACTTTTGCAAAAAGAGAGATAAAAACCATGAAATGAATGCCATTACTTAATCTAGGAAGTAAACAACATCTACTCAAGCTATTTCTAGAAGGAAATGAGAAAAAAACATCTTTTTGGATTTTTAATTATTCCTAGTTGAAATTGTCATGCATGTAATTTATTTCTTTACGAATGTGGTAGTGATTAGGTGGCAATGGAGGACGAATTTGGAGATTGCAGATGTGTAGGAAGGTGTGGATGGGTCCTAGGAGGTCCCAGGTGGCTTTCTGGAGGCTTTTACTGCAATTGGACTTCAAAAAGACACCTATAGGAAAATCTATAGGAGGCTGCAGGGGATCTACAAGAGGTCTACAGGAGGATGCCGAGAGAAGTTTTAGAGGTTTTGAAGGTGGGAAAGTGGGTGGAAAGGGTAGTTGAAGCCTAGGGTGAGGTGTTAAGGTGTCTAGGATTCATCAAGAAGGATCAGGAAAGAGAAATATGGTTGGACTTGTTCAAGGAAAGAGAGGAAAGTTGATGAGGAAAGTGCAGAAAACTAAGGCAGATTTGTGAGGGGTTGTGTGTGACCTGTGGAACATAGATCAAAGAGAAATGGTGTTGGTTGATTAGCTAACTTATTTTGAGAGGAGGATTGCTGCAAGAGAACTGAAACTCACATCATGATATTAAGCAAGGAAGGAAACTAGCTACATAAAAAAAAAAAACAGAACTTTGCATCATGCTAGTCTAAATTTTGATCTAGGAACGTAAATGCTGAAAAATGCTACATGGAAAGAAAGCATGGAAGGAAATTTATTGCAAAGACAGAAATGAGCATAGTGAAATAGATCTAAAGCAAAAGCATTAACCTTCTAACAAACCGCAACACTAGAAATCCTATGGAAAAGACAAATCTGTGTTTTTTTGTGGTAGCAAGAGGGTCTTGGCCTCAGTTCATGGTCCCAGAAGGAGGAAAGGAGGCCAATGCTATTTTTATGGCCTTTTTGTATCTATTTCCTATCACTGTTCAACCTACTACAATAAACTGAAATGGAAAAAACCTTTTAAATCACCAAAAGTAACCTATTCTTAACTAAGGAAGAAATCTATCTAACAACAACTAGTTCATAAACTGAAACAAAGCATATAAATACAAAACAAGAGGAGCTTGGCTGCTTGGATTGGGCCCTAACCCAAGAGCTTTAGCCCTCTGAGGTAACTCAGTGCTAGCTCGAACAAGATCTCATCTTCATTATCAAAATAATAATAGGATTACATGAAACTGTAAACAAAAGTAAGCTCGAAGTTGAGCAGAGAAAAGCTATACCAAAAATTTGAAAATTTGACTAACTTCCAACAACCTAATGAGGTCCTAGGCCTCTCTACTTATACAACTGAAGCTCCCAATATCTTCCTTGAAATCGAGGAGGCTTGGCTCCCAAAACTTGAGATAAACAAAAGTTATCCTCCACTTGCTCGACTGCCTCTTTGGTGCATTTATGTGGCTGCTTGTGCTTCGAGCTGCATGATGGAGAATTCGAAGTGGGGAGTCATAAATGAGGGGAATACCCTCCTATAAATCCTCTCCCTTGTCTTCAAATATTTGCTGCCAAATGTACATTAAATCATTGACTTTGTCTCCAAAATTGACCAAAAATTTGCATTAAGCACACATTAGACTCCATGGCATAATGACCAACCCAACTCACTCTATTAGCATAAATATAATAAAAAAACATGCAATAAACTAATGAGAATGGTGGATTAAGCTAAGTTAGGAGGCAAAATGAGCCCATATAATTACCCATTTATGGGGCTCATCAGTTATCACTCCATAGAGATTTAACCTTCTTTGCAAACTCTTTCTCTACCAATGCTTTGAACTCACAAAACTTTGGGAAAGTTTGATCCTTTTTCTGCATAAAAAATACCCAACATTTATGAGAATAGTCATCATAAAATATAACATAATACCGGTGTTTGGTCGTGGATGCTATCAAGAATGGTCCACACACATCTGAATGGACTCTCTCTAGAATAGACTCTGCTCGATTATCTATGTCTCCAAAGGAAGAAGTGATGTATTTTCCCAAAGTACAACCCTTACAGGTATCAACTTTCTCAAGCATACCTTTGGGAAGACCGCTAGATATTTTCTGAAATATATTCAAAGCCCCATGATGCAAGTGGCCCAATCGCCTATACCACAACTTGTAGACGTCTCGGCTCAACATATTTTTTGCTTTTGAACTCAAAGAAACACAATCCTCTACCTCTATCTTATAGAGATTCTGAATTCGAATCCATATCTTCTTTACTTTATCTGTGGCTATGTGTCAAAGGAATTCCTTTCCTTTCGAAAAGATCACATCATAGACTCGATCCTCAAGCATGACAATGGATACCAAGTTCTTCGTCAGTCCAGGTACATGCATAACATTATTCAAGGTGAGTGGAGCCACATGCTTCCTCTGAAAAGTAATAGTGCCCACACCAGTAACACTATACTTACTATCATCACCCATCTCAACATGCATCTTGTGATCTTTCTCCTCGATTTCACTAAATAACTATTTGTCACTAGTATTCTGGAAATAAGTTCCAATTTCTAAGTACCAGACACTTCCCATCATTGAAGACATGATGCATGCAATGAGAGAAAAGTCTAATTCGAATTAGGAGGCCAAAGCCTCACCCACCGCTCCTCCTGAGGATTTCTCCTTAGACTTCTTCAATGGACAATTTGTAGTAAAGTGACCCATCTTGTGACAATGAAAGCATTTAACTTTCATCATGTCATGTGATTTGGAACGAGAAATTTTACCTTTCCATTTCCTCTCCTTAATCGCTAAGGCACAATTCTCTTCATCATCAGTCTTTGATGAAGAGCCATCTCTTGTGTTCCTAATGATCTCATCCTGCATCAAATCCGACCATAGTCTTTCCCAATCTGGCAACTTCTCCCGACCATTGACAAAGTCCTGATAACTATGCAAACTCTTTGGGAGTCTAAGAAGAGAAATTCTCACCATATCCTCCTCAGCAACTGTGATTCCAACACTTCCAAGTTCATCTCGACATTGAGTGAACTTGATCAAGTACTTTGGAATCCTCTCGCCTTTCTCCATCTTGATTTTACGAAGTTTATCCTTTAGTGCCAACTTCCTTTGATCACTGCTATTTTGATACAATTCTGTCAATGTTTTCCACATAGCATGTGGGGCTCCCTTTCCATGGAGACTTGAGAAAATATGATCTCGAACTCTCTCAAGGATTATCCACCTTGCCTTCACCACACACTTCTTCTACTCAGCCAAGTTTTGTGCATCAGTAGCTGTTGGCTTAGCAATTGCTTGTTCAAAAAATTTCTTCAAGACATTGTCCTCTAGCACAACCTCCATCCTGTCCCTCCAGGCTATGGAATTAGAGCTTCCTTCCAAGCCATACCCAGGAATCAACCCATGGAACACCATCTTCCAATCTTGAAGTATGTATGCAAATTCGACTTTCACCTGTAACCCAAAAAATCAAAACTTTTAAATCACCTCTAGAGAGATGATTTTAAATCAACGATATCTTCCTTATCTGAACTCTAATTTGGCAGATTTGTTTTTTGAATTTCGGTATATTTTCCCAAGGAATCCAAATCTACAATTTGTTTCTGAAAATTTTTCGCAAAAATTCTCAGATCTACTCTAAAAAGTCTCGACCCAAAAAATGATCTTGCTTCGATACCATGTAGAAAATCTCATAGATTCACAAGCTCATGCAATGTACTAAAGAAAAAGAAAAGAATCTACTTCTACTCTTTACAGTTGAATCCCATAAACATCGATCAAACGATAAACAATACAAGAAGAGAATCAAAAGGCAGATAACACAATAAATATCCAGGGAAAGTGTTAGGCCCCTACACTACTAGTGTAACCCCTTATTGTTATTAGTATAACCCACTTATTATATTGATGTACCCAAGTAGTGCCCATATTGTTACTATTGTGTCCCATAGAAGCCCACTATTGTTATTATTGTGCCCTTACATTATTATTGTTATGTCGGCTCTGATTATGTTATGACCCCTTAGACTCCTATATATAGAAAGGAGGTCTTTTCATTTGTATCATCCAAGAATTGTTCATTTATGTAAAGTAAAGGAGGTTTCCCCCTCGAAGAAGCTGAATTCTAAGGCGTTGATCTATCTTTTCTTGAGTTGGTTTCATAACATTTGGTATCAGAGCTTTGGATTCTAGGGTTTCGCTGCTCCAAACAAGTCATCGTGGAATTTTCGCTATAACTTTTTTTCTGCAACGTTTCAGAAGTTGCAAAAAAAAACCCATTTGAGAAGAAATCGTACTGAACCTCGAGTCCGAATTTCAGAGCGTTTCGCGCTATATTTACGGAGATATGATCTGAGGAAGTTGGTCTTTTTGCAGACTCCTGAATTACATTCCAAACAGGTGAGCTGGGGAAAATCGTCATAACTTTCTCTCTGGGGATCGGATTGAAATTTTGTAAGAAGGCATAGAAAGAGGACGGACTGTAGTTTCTTGTATGCATTTTTTAGATCCAAAGGTTGAAACAGTGACTCGTGGCACGTCATACAAGTTCGCTCTACTGAACTAGTCTATAATCAGGTCATCTTCGGAGATTGTGCATAACTCTTTCTTGGAGAATCCAATTTGGATCAGACTGGTGGCATTGGAAATACAACGCAGAGGGCTACTACAGGTCACAATTTCAGAACTTAAAGATCCGAAAGTACAGAGTTGCAGTCGTTTCAAGGTCGAGCTCCTAAAATCAAGAAAAAGCAAGATGAGGAAGTTTGATGCCAAGGATCCGGTAAATTGGATACTTCAGATGGAGCAATATTTTGATCTACATGGTGTACAACTGTTACAAAAGGTATGTATTGCATCTTCATATTTAGAACCAGATCAATTTTTATGGTACAAAGGGCTTTGTTCTCGTAAACAACTTGTTACGTGGTCAATTTTCACGGAGGAAATGATAGCACATTATGAGGATACAAAGAGCAACACCTTCTTTAGAGCAACACCACAACAATTGGAAAGTGTAAAAGGGCTTTGTGACATAGTGGAAAGCAAAATTATGGAAACCAGGAAGTGTACCCCTCACAACTATAAATATGGAAGTGTTGTTTCTCCTAGCCTTCCACAACCTACAAGGGTTACACCACAACAATTGGAAGAAAAAAGAGAAAAAGGGCTTTGTTACAATTGTGATAGCAAATGCTCTAAAGGTCATAAGTGTGCTGAGAAGAAATTATTTTACATAGAATATGAAGAGGAGGAAGAAAAGGATCAAGAAACAACAAAAGAAGAAGATATACGCCAGGACCCCACCCCAGAGAAAGAAGAAATGAATCAGACCATATCTTGTAAAGCATTGGCAAGAATTACCACTCCTCAAACTCTCAAGATAGAAAGACATATCAAGAAGAAAAAGGTGCAAGAAGTGAAAGATCACATCGAGAAAGAAGAAATGAATCCAACCATATCTTGTAATTCATTGTTCGAACTTACCACTCCTCAAACTATCAAGATAGAAGGACATATAAAGAAGAAAAATGTTCAAGAAGTGAAAGATCACATCGAGCATCAAGAAATGAATCTGACCATATCTTGTAAAGGATTGGAAGAAATTACCACTCCTCAAACTCTAGAGATAGAAGGTCATATCAAGAAAAAAAAGGTTCAAGCGGTGAAAGATCACATCGAGCATCAACAACAAGTTCTCCAACTTTTAAAGGATAATGCCACTTTGGTGCAAAATCAAACGAAACAATAGGTAGATCAACATCGTAGTGAAAAATGTTTTGATGTAGGTGATTGGGTATTTTTACTACTACATCTCAAGCAAGCTATTTATGAGAAGGAAATGTTGGCAATACTACATGCACTTAAAAAATGGCGACCTTACCGAATGGGAAGACTCTTCAAGGATGAGGATGTGGAAGCATTGTTTTGTGCTATTTATATTATCCAACCAGATTGGATAAACGAAGCAAGGGATGAATGGAAGAAGGATGAAGAAGTATGGCCACTTATTCAAAAGTTGCAAAAGATCCCAATTCAAACAATATTGTCAGAAATTAAAGAGGAAGGAAAAATCATATTGGAACCTAGAGCAGTCACAGAAAAAAGAACCTGACAGCTACAAAATTGATCAATTTCAGAGTATCTCATCAAGTGGAAGAATTTACCTGCTGAATATTCCACATGGGAGGACAAGAATTTTATACAGGAGCATCAAGAACTACTCAAGCGTTGAGGACAACGCTTTTTAAAGGAGAGGGGCATGTTAGGCCCCTATACTACTAGTGTAACCCCTTATTGTTATTAGTATAACCCACTTATTATATTTATGTACCCATGTAGTGCCCATATTGTTACTATTGTGCCCCATAGAAGCCCACTATTGTTATTATTGTGCCCTTACATTGTTATTGTTATGTCGGCTCTGATTATGTTATGACCCCTTAGACTCCTATATATAGAAAGGAGGTCTTTTCATTTGTATCATCCAAGAATTGTTCATTTATGTAATGTAAAGGAGGTTGCCCCCTCGAAGAGGCTGAATTCTAAGGCGTTGATCTATCTTTTCTATCTTTTCTTGAGTTGGTTTCATAACAGAAAGCCACAACTCAAAACCCCACTATCTGTTTTGTATTAATTCAAAAAATCAAGATGAAATTATAATGCTTGTTCTCTCAAGAAAAATCCGAGCACTTAGCAAATTCAGTCTCCAACTCATAATCAAGCTCAAGGCCAGAGCTTATCCTCTTCACAAGCTCTCCAAGTCTCTATTCCAATGTGTAATTCCTATGAAGGATAACTTATATTTAAAGGGAAATAAAGCCTCTAAAAATGACACAATCCATAAAGGATTAGTTCTTGAATGCATGCACTATCAGTGCAACTCAGAAAAATATAAAACAAATAGTACATTGTCCCTGCACTCTAGTCTCAACTGGGTATTTCTCAGAATCGACATGCATGAGCTTATGATGAGTAAATATTCAGTTAGCAAGAGTAGCACTGGTAGAGTTCATTAGTGTCACCATTGACTGTTAACTCACTATTAGTTCTCTCAATCAGTTTGAGAACTAATTTAACTAAACTGACTCATGAAACTGAGTCTTATATTTTACAACCCATAATTAACTCACAATGGACTCTTGCAAAGTAGGGAGGACATATACATGACTTCCAAAATACTTTCAACTCGAATTTCCTAAGTTAAGTAAGTTTAATAAACTTAATTTATCTATTCTAAGTTGCTATGAGAATAGAATTCGAATTTAATTCACAGTTTAATTCAAGGACAAATTAAACTGGAATTTCTTGTTTCCATTTCTCAACACTTTCAGAAACTCATATAGTAGAATGTTATCTCTTTATTCTCATCTTTAGATTTTTCCTAAAAACGAAAAGTATACAAAAGCGGGAAAGAGCCGTAAAGCATGGGGAAGCCTTTTCCTAAGCACAAAAGCATCTAAAAAGTGGAAAAGGCCATTTTTATATGAGGAAACATTATTCACCCAAAATCTTTTGCCCAAATTGAACTAATGAGGAATTTGGAAAATCTTCATAGCCTTCACATTCCTATATATTGGATGCTTGACCATTGAGAAAAGGATTGGAATTATTGTATTGTCACACTACTGAGATCTATCTTGAGAGGGAGAGTTTTAGATCTAGGCATTAGGGGAGGTGCTGCTACGACTGCATCTAGGGGTTGTAACTTTCCTCCAACTCCTTTATTAATATAGATCGGTTGTTCTTCCATCCATATGCTACTATTCATTATTTACTTATTCTATTTAACTAATGAATGTATGGGATTTTGGTTTATATTTATTTATTAATATTTATATGTTTATGATAGTTTCGATTATCAAGATAATATTCTATGAAGGTTGTTTGTTTTCTCTCTTATGTGTAGGACCAAGCTTTGGAGCTAGCTAGGAGCCCTTCCTAGCTACACTAAAAAATCCAACAATACCTTCATGCAAGGACTCACATGAATTCCTTCTCTTTTTCTTAATATATACTCTACATCTTGATCTACTAAGAATCATGAGCCTTATAACAACCTTTCTCTTAATCGGTTTGTGCTAGGTTTCCAGGATAAACTGAGAGGGTTTTATATTCATCTAACCGTTCATTAAATCCTACATCAAAATGATATTTAGAAACTGTAATATATTTCACTATGTAATTGAAATTAGTAAAATGAACCCATAAAGGGGTTCATAAATGGAAATAAAAGTAAAACTCTAAACAAGAAGCCAAACGTGGATGTAACCATGGATGAAAAATTGGGAGCAGAATTGGATGTTAAACTAGACATCAAAACAAGATGAAAACAATGAAACAAAAAGAGTTTTAAAGTAGAATTAAAAAAGGGTGCAACACTAGACACAGAGAAGGAACAAAATAGGGCATACAAAAGGATACCAAATTGGGCATAAAGAAGGATGCAGAAATGGAAACCAAAATTATGATGCAAGGAATGGTGTAAAATTAGGATGAAAAATTGGGTGAAAAGGGGATGTAAGAAAAGACACAAAATAGGTTGTAAAATGGGACTAAAAAAGGGTGAAACCAAGGATGCCAAAAATGATGATAACTAGATGAAAATTCAAACTAAAATCTAGATGAAAAATAAGATGCAAATGTGGACACAAAATGTGGTAGAAAACTGGATGCAAATTTGGATGCCAAAAAGGATGCAAAATTAGACACCAAAAAGGATGCAAAATTGGACATAAAAATTGGTGCAAAATTTGACACAAAAGTAGAAAAAATGGTGAAAAAATGGGCATAAAAATGGCTCAAATTTGTATGCAAATTGAGATGTAGTGTTGGATGCAAAATGAGGTTTAGAAAATGATTCAAAACTTGGTGCAAAAAAAATGCAAAAGTAGACGAAAAAATGGCTGAAAATTGAATGTAACATTAGACACAAAATGGGATGCAAAGGTAGATGCAACACATGGTTCAAAATAGAATGCAAATTTAGATGCTCAAAAGGATGCAAAATTGGATGCAAGAAATGGATTTAAAAATGATGCTAAATTGGCTACAAAAAATGATGCAAATTATGGTGCAAAATAGGATGCAAAAAAGGGAGACAAATAAAACGCAAAAGTGGATGCAAAAAATGGTGCAAAAATGGATGAAAATTTTGGCAATAAATCATATTCAACATATGGCGCAAAATTGGATGCAAAAAATACTTTAAGAAAACACAGAAAAATTGGTGCAAAATAAATTTAAAAATAAGTACAAAATTAGAAGCAAAAAATGGCATAAGACTAGATGCAAAAACTAGCACAAACTAGATGCAAAAAAGGCACTAAAATAGATGCAAAAGATGGTGTAAAGCTCGATGCAAAATATGATACAAAATTAAAAGCAAAGAATGGCACAAAATAGGAAGCAAAAAATGATGCAAAAATAGATGAAAAAAATGGCACAAAACTAGAAGCAAAACTTGTTGTAAAACCAAATGCAAATCTTGGTGCAAAATATGATGCAAAATTTGGCGTAAAAAAAGATAACAAATTTGGTGCAAAAAAGGATGCTTTAAATTTTTTACAATAGAGCCAGATTTAGCTCCAGCCTTTTCATCCCAATTGAGAAAAGAATTCACTAAAATTTGGTGTTGAATCTGGTGCAAATTGCATGTTTTGTTGTAGTGGGCCTTGGCCACAAATTTGGCCTTGTGTTTCTTAATGCTTCCATCCGTTGCTTGCTTCAACTTGTAGATCCACCTGGAACCTACAACAGACTTGTCCTCTAGTGTTGGGACCACTTCCCAAACACTGTTTCTGATAATGGAATCATATTCCTCTACCATGACATCGACATATATTGGTTGTTGTACTGCTTCCTCAAATGAGGATGGATCAGTCTCTAAAAGCTCACTCATTAGAGCCATGTAGCTAGATTACTGATCTGGTGACCTTCTCTCCCTGCGATGTAATGTGGGTGCTCCCACATTATCTCTAGCATCCTACAATAATCTTGCAGTTTCCTTGGTGCACTTCCTTCCATCTCTAGATGTATCAGTTAAGTGGGTGTCTCCACTCTATGTTCCTCTAGTTGTGGCTAATCCAAAACTTCTTGTGGTTCTTCCTTTGAAGATAAAAGCTCCTCAGCTAAATTCATCTGAAGATCCCTCTCAAGAGAACACCTCATTGCCTTCTCCTCATCAAAATTCACATCTCTCCTAACGACTATCATCTTGAGAGATTTCAAGTACACATGATAATTGTGAGGTGTTTCAATGAACCCCACAAATATTCCCAACTCATCTGTAGGCTCTAGATTTTTCCTTGCATCCTTGTAAACATGACAGTAAACTAATGATCCAAAGATCCTGAAGTGTGACAAATCTGGTTTCTTCCGTGAAAAATATTCCTTTGGTGTAATCATGCCAAGAATCGTGTGAGGATACATGTTCTACAAATAAACAGTTGTGTTGCATGCTTCAGCCCACAAGTGCAACAATAGACTTTGGTCACACAACATGGCTCGTGCAACTCCCACAGTACTTTTTACTTCCTCTCATCTACCCCATTATGTTGTGGGTTATGAGGTGTTGTCAACTCCCGTTGAATTCCTTATTTTGCATAGAAGTTCTTGAACTCACTCAACACATATTCTCCACCATTATTGCTCTTGAGAGCCTTCACTTTCCCGCCAATATATTTCTCAACAAGTGTTTTAAACTCAACAAATCTGGAGAATGTATTTTCTTTCTTCTGCATGAAGTATTTCCAACACTTCCATGATCAATCATCTACAAATATATCATAATATATGTGCTTGGTAGTGGATGTTGTCGAGAAAGGTCCTCATACATTTGAGTGTATCCTTTCAAGGATTGCATGCGCCCTGCTATCCTGATCATTGAAGTTGTTTTTTGTGTACTTCCCCAATGTACACCCTTTGCATGTATCCTTCTGCTCTAATGCTCCATTGGGAAGGCTTGTATAAATATGTTTCATGATATTCAAAGCACCATGATGCAAATGGCAAAGTATTTTATGCCATAATTCACCAACATACCGCTCTACACCTTCTCTTCTTTTGTGCTCAATGCTGCATAGTATTCCACATCTAATTTGTAGAGGTTCTTCTATCAAACCTTGGTCTTCTTCACTTGTCCTGTGGAGATGTGTCTCAAGAAGGCCTTTCTTTTGCTGAATATCACATTGTAGCCATGGTCCTCCAACACTGCGACAGAAACTAGATTCTTCTTTTGATCTAGTACATACATCACATCCTTCAGCCTGAGAGGGAAGAAATACTCCCTATGAAAAGTAATTGTACCAATGTTAATTGCGCTATACCTTCCATCATCTCCCATCTCAATGTGAATCTAGAGATCCTTCTCCTCTAATTCACTGAAAAATCCTTTTGTTTCTCTTCATGTGGAATGAGGAGCCACTATTCAAGGTACCACACACTAGCCATCACTGTGCTTTCCAAGCATGCAATGAGGGTAAAATAAAGTTCAAACTATGAAGCCAAGGCTTCACCCGCTTCTCCTCCTATGGTCTTCTTTCTTGCTTTCTTGTGTGGATATTTCGTTGCATAGTGCCAAAATTCATGACAATGAAATCAATTGATTTTCGACAAGTCTTTCTTCTTGCCTGCCTAACCAAATTCTGCTTTCGATTGGTATTTCTTCCCTTTCCCTTTATTTTCTTTTCCATCCAAGTCACAATTCTCCTCATCATCATGCTTGGATTAGGTATCATCTCTGGTTTTCTTCCTTATTTTTTCTTGCACCTAGTTAGACCACAATCACTCCCAATTTAGTAGCTTCTCCATCTCATTTACCAAATCTTGGTAGTTGTGCCAGTTCTTAGGAATGCCTAGAAGTGTTAGGCTTAGCATATAATCTTCTACCACCATAATACCAATGCTCCCAAGTTAATCCTGACATTGGGTGAAACTGATCAGGTATTGTGGTATTGTGCCACCCTTTTCCATCTCGATCTTCCGAAGCTTGTCCTTCAATGCCAGCTTCCTATGGTCACTACTATTCTGGGAAAAATCTTTCAAGACCTACCACATTGCATATGGTTTCTCTTTCCCATGGATATCTGAGACAATATGATCTTGAACTCCCTCCAATATGATCCTCCTCAACTTTGCTACACACTTCTTCCATTCTGTTATATCTTGAGCGTCAGATGTTGGAGGCTTCAGAATATCATTATCTATGAATTCCTTCAACCCATTATCTTCCAACATTGCCTCCATTCTGTACTTCCAGGCAATATAGTTTGAGCTACCCTCAAGGGCATACTCGAGTCTCTATCCATAGAAAGACATCCTGCTATCTCTGAAGAATGATCGTACAAATTCGATTCACTTGCAAAGACAACTTCAAAGTCTTCTCTCCTATTGTGATTCCTGCTTTGATACCTTGTAGAAATTCCTTGTAGATTCAAAACGGCTAATGTAATTTACTAAAACAAAAGACTTGAATATACTCTACTCATCAGTAGAAATAAATTTAATCAATCGAGAAATCACAACATAAACATGAGACAATATTTAATCACATTTCCTCATATATTTATCTAAGGGAAAGCAACTGCTCAAAACCACTTACTATATGTATTGCATTAATCAGAAAATAGAGAAGAAATACAATGATTTCTCAAGCTTGAGCAACCTATACACTAGTATAGTTTATCTCACTGCCTCATAGACTTGACCTTGGCCAATACTTAGCTAATTTTCCTGCCCACCAAGCTCCTATTTCCTTATGTTGTTTCCTTGGGAATTAGGCCCCTATTAATTAGGAAAATCACCAGTTTGAATTGCGCAATTCCATTAGACCTTTCTCTGACTGCATGCATGACCTGTATAATTTGGAATTGTCTACAACTGATAGTACAGTTCCCTTCAACTCCAATCTCAACTAGGTATCTCAAGTTATCTGCATGCATCGATTATTTCGGGCTAATTAATGAGTTAATTGGTTGATCACTGAGTTACACACCACAGTTTTGGACCCTCCACTAGTTCTTTATTAGTTAGAACTAGTAAACTCACAATAACTCAAATTAATTGAAATAGATTGCTAGAAATTAGCAATCAATCACAACTAAACATAACTCAAGTGTCTCCAACTTTAATTAACTGATTTAACTAAGTGACAAGTGCCTTATCACTTTAGTTAAGTTCCTCGAAGTATTTTACTGAAATTGAAATTCGAATTTCTCCTAACTTAATTAAGTAAAAATTAAATTAGGAATTTCTTGTTTCATTTTCAATAGAACTCTAAAAAACGTACACAACATAGTTGGAATTCTTACTGAATAAACATTATTTAAATGTAGCAAGTGGGTTTTCAATCAAGTCTGATGAAAAAATGAAGAATATCGTGTGAAATGGATTCATTCAATAGTTTAATCAGTGTGATATACTCAACGATATTGTTAGTTGAGTGACTGATGCAAATTCCTTGAAACCTCACTAACTCGTCATTGGGAGCATAGATTTCCCATGCTATGGAGGAAAGGTTCTAGGTATTACAACTAGTGCCATCGGAATAACCAACATATGGGTGAGGGAATGCTAATATCTAAAACTAAAATGTAATCCAAGATAATCAAAGGTGGTAAAAAAATCTAAAGAAAACACACTACAAACACACCTATACAATATGTACACAATGACTATGTAGAAAAATTCTAAGCATAGTATCTTTTGAGGTGCAACCCATTCCGAGGTTGTGCCAGGGGAATTCTATCAAAGCCTACAAGCTCATAGGCCCCTTTCTCAAGTACACTTTTAACTATGTACGAACCTAACCACATGGGTTCAAGTTTCCAAACTCCTAATTTATCGGCTTCTTGGTCATACAAGAGGATTAGATCACCTTTTGATAAGGAACGAGGTTTAACATTTTGATCAAATTCTACTTTTATACATTTTTTGAGCCTCTTTAGCCATCACAACAACGCATCGAGTCTCATCTGGATGAGCGAAGTGTAAAAAATGTTATTCTACGAACGTAGTAGGAATAAGTTCGACAACAAGTTTTAATGAAAAAAATCACATTCAATTGGAATATCAACTTCCAAACCATACACCAACTGAAAAGATGTGAATTTGGTCATGGTTCAAATAGAGGTATGGTATGCCCACAAAGTTGAAAAAATAATAGTATTCCAATTCATTTTTGAATCCCGACCACGCGTTGAAACATTATTTTCAAGACCTTATTTATGGCTTCTACTTGGCCATTAGATTGTGGGTAGTAGGGAGCTGATCTATCATAGTTGATCTATGTTATCGTATATATACATCACTTGAGCCCTTTTAGTAAAATAATCTACAACAACGATTATGTAACCATGCCCCCTAGCTAAGCAAGGGTTACATGTCATGAAGTCAATACCCCATTTGACAAAGGGTCCAACAATGAAAACTGGATACAATGGAGCAGGTGGAGCATGAGCTTTATGGTTATCGATCTAGCACCGTCGGAAAATCATATCGAAACCATAATGATAAAGAGTGTCATTGATTATTATGTAATGGAAAGCATGGTATCGAATTTGATGTTGATCGAAATGAGTGGTTTTAGGCTGGAAAGTTTGGGTTTGGAGATAAATGATGATATCTCCATACTAGGAATCATAGGAGTTGATCAGAAACAATGTTTCATCAAGGAGGATATCGTCAGTTGTTGGTTTTAATTTAGGAGAGGGAAGGTCACATATCAATTCAACAAAGACCAAATATTTCATAGACTTGGATTAAATAAAATCAAAATCAAACTCTTGGAGGATAATGATCCACTTTGAGTATTCCCCCCTACCAATTTATGTGACAAGATGTAGTTCACATGGTCACAATCAAAAGACATAATAGTTTTGTGAAGAAGTGGTGAAATGTTTGAACAACTTGCACAACTACCAAAGATAACTTTTGAACATGATATTACTTGGATTCAGTGTCGGTAAAATTATGACTCAAGTAGTAAATAGGGTGTTTGTCACCTGAATCATCTTCTTGTACCAATATCATAATGATAGTGGTAACGATTGCAACAAGATACATGAAATAGTATTGATGATAATCGGGGGAAATAGTAATGACATTCAGGCTAACACATCTTTCAAGCCATGAAAATTATTTTGAGTTGTATGAACCCAATGAGAGGGAACCCCTTTTTTCAATAAATGATTAAATCCTTTAGTAAGTTCTACATAATTAGGAAAGAAATGTCATAGAAATCTAGCCTTACCTTGTAGGCGTTGTAACTAAATGAGAGTGGAAGGAGTAGGAAAATCAAGAATTTCCTAGACTTTCAAGGGATCAATATTTATCCCTTGCTTGGATACACGAATCCTAGAATTCAGCCAGATTGAACATAGAGGACACATTTGTGCAGGTTTAATTATATTTTATAATGTTATCATAGTAAGAATATTACTTTGAGATGCATCAGACGGTCTTGACGACGTTTAGAATGGGCAAGAAAATCATCATGTTATGGTTGTATGATATGCTTAATATCGTGGAAAGCATAGTCCATTGTCTGTTAGAAAGTTTCTCCTGCATTCTTAGGACCGAAAGGAAGGTTTTGATAAGAAAATGTACCCCATGGATAAATGAACACAATCTTATGTTGGTCTAAAGGGAGTATGTTTATCTAATTGTAGACAAAGAATACATCCATAAACAAGAAAATCTCACTTCCAACACAATCACTAACAATTTGGTCGAATAAAGGGGTTGGGTAATTGTCTTTGGGAAAAGTGTGATTAATATCCTGATAACTAACACACACTCAAATTGTACCCTATTTCTTCATCACGGGAACTATATTCAAGATCCAATCGGTTAAAGGAATAAGATAAATGAAACTAGAACACAAGCTTCTCAACTTCTACTTTAATTGCAGTAGATTTCTTAGGGTGGAATGGATGTAAACATTGTTGAACAAGTTTGGTATACAAATATGTTTTAATTTCATGCACCATGATATTTGGATAAATTCTTGGCATCTCTTCATAGGTCCAAGAAAATACATAAAAAATTCTTGAAACAGGGCCTTATAAATTTATATCTCATCTGGAGAACAAAAGGCACCTATATGAACGTTTTCAACAATTTCAGGTTTGATCGAGATATCAAGGGGAATGGTTCCATCATTATTTTCTATATTTTTCTCAGAATCTGTTAGGTTCCTATACCAATAGAAGTCATAATTTTTGAATGCCTGAGATTAAACTTGTAATATGTACATACCTTTGCTTTCTGCAAATGCTTTCCATATTCAAAAAATTAAAAAATGTAAAGAGGGTGTGTCATAAAAGAAAAATCAAAGGACAAAAAGAATAAAAAGATGAAAAAAGATGAAAAATATGAACCCCAAAGAAAGAAAAGACCAGAAAAGTGTGCTAGTAAAAATGCCACTACTATTTACTTTTTTATGCAAAATAAATGATTGTGTGCAATTTGTAACCTATGCCACAAATCCATGATAGTCAAAATGTTTAAACTTGGCTATTTCATGCTTATAGATAGAGAAACAAAATCTGACCAAACAATGTAATCTTGGAAGATAACTAGATTAGGTAGAGTAAATAAAAAGGAGATCAACTGTTTAATCTGAGCCCTTGGATGTAATAAGGTTAGACTTAGTTAGATTACTATTGTAAAAGAAAAGAAAATTTTTTTGATAAGGGTCTGCCAGCTTAAGTGCACCCTAATAAAGAGAAGTAAAAATGGTAGAATGAGTAGATGGGTAAGTAGTAGAAAGATTGCAGAATTGTGATGATTGTTAAACAAAAGCATATTTATCACCTTCATCATGAAAATTCCAAGTATGAATGAGCAATTGTGTATGCATTAAGCTTACAAAGTCAACTGATTAATTTCCCCATTCATTTCACCCTTAATTTTACTAATTTCCCATAAGCAAAGTCTTAAGTACCCAAAATATTAATTCAAAGGGGTTCAGAGCATTTCACTGACTTCTAGATGGATTGGACCCTTGGCCCAATGACTTATAGGTCCTAAGTACTAAAATTCCCCCCCCACAAATGTTAACCCCCTTCACTCTCCCTCATGTTCCCGAACAAATCCCTTTTTTAAGGTAAAACACCATTTTCCTAAAGAAAAGCCATTACCCCCAAGTAAACCCCTTTTCATAAGGTTAAAACACCATTTACCTAAGGAAAGGTAATCACCCCCATGGATACCCCTTTTAATGAAAAACCCACAAAAATGCACTTAGCCTAAGTTATAATTTTCTATGTAAAAAGCAAAATTACAAAAACACATTATGCTTAGCACACTTCATTTATCCCCCGCAATCTTCATATTAACTTTTAACATTATTTATATAGTAATTCCCGAAAAATAAACCATTTCCCGTATATATTTTATTAAACCCCTTTAACTTTAATATCCCTACCCCTAAAGTTTGCAATATAAACTTTATAAATAAAACCACGACAAATGACATAAATTAATCGATTTGTGATTAATTAAAAAGTAAAACCTTTCACCAATAGAATTACTCCCGATCCCTTAACCCCAACCTTAAGCTTGAATTTAATTAAAACCACCACGCTTAAACATTAGTTGGGCCCCTCCATTACCCTCCTCACAACTCCCAAACCCGATCACTGTGTGATCGCCTCCCCTTTGATCCGACGGTTATTAACCATATCGGGCGGGCCCAACGTCCGAATGTTACTTGCCTGATATGAGTGGTTTTAGGTCGAGCCCCCATGCTACGTGTCGTGCAGTCTATGGAATTAGGCGACCTCCCCCCAAAACCACCCAACACCCAAAAGATGTGCGAAATAAATCACTTACCGCCAGCCCACTACCTGCCAAAACTATCACTATTCACCCCGCTACATCACAAACTGTCTACTGTTCACTTTGTGCCAAAATTTAAACAAATCAAATGTTTACCCGTTTAAACACAAAAACACCACTGTTGCTCGTTTTCGCCTGTTTCTGCAGTAAAACCCTGTGTAAACCTTCTACACCACCTAAAGCCTCTGTTAACCAATTCAAACATGGTTTACCTCCCGAAATCATTTTGGACTCACTCCATAGACCTATAAAGCTCGATAAAGCCATTAATGACCCTCCCTGTTAACCCAACATTTTCCTGATAGTTTGTTTTGTTTTACAGGCGATCAAAAGACCACGGCCTTGGATAAACAATCTTAATACTATTCATAAGACCTATCTACTCCGAGATTGTTATCAAATCTATTAAAACAGAGATGGAAAATAAAACATATAGTTAAAAGACAACCAGAGGAAACATGAAATTAAATGATTTACTGTTGAAATAGACAGTAAAAACCCAAAATATACAGTGAAGGTAAAAGGACACAGTAAAGAAGAGTCAAAGTGTATCAGGGTTAAAAGAGTATCAAATTGAAGACCAAGTCAAGTAAAGCAGCTAGCATGAAGACAAACAACAGGGAAGACAATTACAAAGCATACAGATTCATGTCAAAGTGAAGATAGATGAAAAAACAGAGCAGTAAAAGTAAACATGGAAGTATTTAGGGTTAAACAAAGATGAAAACACTTTCACCAGCAACAATGAAGTTTATCCAAAGTAAAAGGGAAAAACAGTCAAAAGAAATTTAAGGTTAAAAGATGAAAGAGCAGAAACAGCACATTCTTCAGAAATTTCTTGTTTAAATCATAGTTTTACAGAAACTATTGTGTCCAATACAAGAAGTATTTTGAGAAACGGAGGGAGGTTTTTGTTCCTAAAAGGCTAATATACAAAAACCTATCTCACTTTTTACACAAGTATTACCAAAAGAGAGATAAGTTCATGTCTTCATAGCCTATTTTTCAAACTGTGCAAAGTCCTGTTTTTGACATCTTTTTGCAGAGAATATTGTGAACAGCTGGAGCTAAACTTTGGGAAATGGAGAGAGGTTTATCTCAAAAACATACTTATCTACAATAACCTATTTCACTTTTACATATCTATAATGGATTAAGATATACAAAGGTATCAATGGACTCTAAACTTGCAGAATTGCTAGAGCAGAATGCACAAAGAAAGGATGCAGTTAGTGACTGGGATGCCTCATCATCGATTAAGAGTTGCTATCAAATTCAAATTTCTCTTCTTTGCCACCATAAATCCATAAAAATAGTGCCAAATAGATTCATTAGTTTTGAATGTCCTTTATTCAAGTTATATTAATGTAAAATAGTTTGAGATATTTGTAAAACCAATCTTGATATTTTTTCAAGATATTTCAGTTTATAATTTGTATAAATACTTCTTCATTTGAAGTATTTTGTGTGGATTCAAAGACATTTCTATGGACATTTTCTTCTCAATTTAAGAAGCTATTGTAATCAAGACTGGATTGGCTTGCTGGATCAAGGAATAAAGTAAAGACATTTCACAGGATTCTTGTGTAAAGCGGAAATCAAATAAGTATTCTCTCTCTCATGTGTATTATTGTTTCTCTTTATGTTTATTAATAATCATATGTATCTCTATGAAATCTGAATGTTAAACTAGGAATGATATTTCAGAATTGGCTTGAATGCTCTCTGTCTTGACTGTTTACATTCTTAATGTTTTCTACTAAACTATCTTAGTCTGGGAATTCTTAATTTCTCCCTTACTTCCATAGTTTCCCCCTAGGTCTATAGTAAAGGATTCTTAGTTGACCTTTGCTCATGATCACTTCCTGCTCTTCATCTTGATCCTGGTCTAAGGATTCTTCATTTCCCTTTCACCCTAGTTAGGATTACCTCATCCATTTGAACCTAAAGATTTTCCTTTTTCTTTGCTAGTCTGCCCTGTGAACTCTCCCTTTAGTGATTGATCTAATCCAATTAAGCCATCCTTTGATTGAATCCATAGCCCAATGGATTGAAGGCCTTGTTCTATCCATCTGTTCCCAGAATTCCCCCACCCAACCTTCAATTCAAAACAAAATCCCATGAATACTACGAACTAGCCTAAAATCCTACAAAAACAAAGTTAAATTATAAAGAGAGAGCCCTCTCTGGACTTAGGTTGGCTAGAACTCGAGTCTAAAAGTTTGTGGTTACCCCGGTGATCTCTTTCCTTAACCTTGGGAAATTACTGGGTGATAACATAGTGGCGACTCCGCTAGGGAGAACTAACATTTTCTTCAGAAATATTTTACAATTTTAGATCTGATCTATGATGGTGGATAGTGATCAGACACACAAAGGTTAAAATCATCCACCTGGTGACTCCAAATCAATTTTACAATCAACACTCCACTGAAGGAATGAACCTGAAAGAACTGTATGAAAAGATCAGGCTTTTAACTTGGATTGTTATCCAAGACCTTATGTTCTTTCTCATTGATAAATTTTTTCAATGTATATTGTATTTTAGAGAAGATTTTAGTTTAAATTTTTATTATTTCACTTTGAAAATTGTAGATATAAAGTCTCCTTACACATTTGAGCAGCATTCTTCTAATTCTTATGAAGATCATTTTCCAATTGAGGAGAATAAAAAAATTAAGACTAATCATACAATCCCTGTACATATTCCAGTACCTCATAAAGTTCCTGATAGATATAAGCCACTCATCTTGCCTCCTACACTCCATGCTTTCCCTAACAATTATTACAAGCATCTCCCTAGGTTTGATGGAGAGAATGGTATCACTGCTCAAAAACATATTCAAGGTTTTGAGAATTATCTAGACTTATTTGAAATTTATGAAGATGATGTTATTATCAAGCTTTTTGCTCTTTCTTTGCAAAGTAGAGTAAAGAGTTGGTTCAAAAATTTACCTATTGCAAGCATCTCAAATTTACAACAATTTGTCAAAATTTTCCTTGATAGATGGATCATCAAAGTCAATCTTCTTGTAATCATAGAAGAATAGAATCTGTTAAAAAGATAGCCAGATGAAACAGTACAACAATTTTCAGACATATTTAATCAAACCTATTATTCAATGCCATCAAATATAAGGCCTCCCCCTAATTCAGCTCTTTTGCATTACCCAAGAGAATTTGATACAGAGATAGAATTTCAACTAAGAGAAAGAAACCCCTCAACACTGGAACAAATGCAAAACATGGCAGTAGATGTAGAAGTTAATCTACAAATTAGAATAGGAAAGCTGAAAGCAGAAAAAGAGGGAAAACTCAACATTTTGATGAAGAAAACAGAGGAAATGATGCAGAAGATCACCATGAAAGATGAATTTTTTTCCCAAAATTACTAGGACACATTTATTCCACAACAAGAAGAGATTGAGAATCATGAACAAATTCCTACTAATTCCAACTACCATAGATCAGAAGATAAATTCATAAAGAAATATGTGGAGAAGCAATCTGCTGATCTAATGTGTATGTTTGATGACATTACTTCTTTTAATGATTTGCCTAAATATGATCAGTAAGATGATAGTTATATTCTTCAAATCCAAACTAACTTTATAGAGCAATCAGAAGCTAGTTTGGATAAGGAAATTCAGTTTCAGCGACTTGAAAACAGTGATCATTTTATCCATATCAGCTATGAAAGTGAAGAAGAAAGTGCAGAAAATTTGGATATAAGTGAAGCTTCTTTGCCTTTTTGTTTTGAATCATTTCAATTTTTAAAGGAAATGTGGGATAAAATTTCTAAAGAAAAGGGGAACCATCTTGTAGAAATCTATGAAGTTCCATTTGACTCTATATGCAAAACGTTGCAGCAATCCTTTCAAGTTCTTTATGATCCAATAGCTAATAGGTTGGATAATGAATGCAATCAAAATTTTTCTCCATTAACATACTATGATAATCAAAATTAAGATAATAATAGTTTCACCAGACAGACATTTCAATCAGTAGAAGTATCATCACAAAGCTCATCTGAAAGTCTGTAGGGTGTTAAAGATAAAAGTGGCATTTCATTTTCATGGCATGGAAGCCATCCAAAACAAGTGTAAAGTTTCTTAAATCAGTTGAATAATAGTGCATATATTTTGCAAGATCCTTTTGTACATTTTTTAGAGCCTACAAAGGAAAGCAAGTATTTCCTTATCTTCTCATTGGTTGACAAGGTTATATTTGGCTTTAGAACCTCAGTTTTAATCACAAACAAGCCCAAGCAGCAAAATCCATCAATATATATAATGCTTGAGTGGTTGCATTGGTTGTTTCATTTTACCTAACCAGCAGTCAGAAAGCTAATTAGAGTAAGTAGGTAGAATTTTAGTTT
This sequence comes from Pinus tabuliformis, assembly GCA_031772625.1. Taxonomy (NCBI): domain Eukaryota; kingdom Viridiplantae; phylum Streptophyta; class Pinopsida; order Pinales; family Pinaceae; genus Pinus; species Pinus tabuliformis. The sequence goes on from CM062819.1 coordinate 159,860,059, forward strand.
GAATAAATTCAGTTTTCAGCAGCAAGTTTATGTTAGATCAGATTCCAGTTTGCAGAAAAGGGTGTATTTTCAGTTCAAAATTTTTAGTCACAAAGATTATACAATAGAGCATATACATGTGTGGGATTGGCCCAATGGATCAGGCTACTAGTCGACGGTGTTCTTGACATTTCACAAGGAAATGCCATCCCCAAGTGGAGCCACTGTTAGGTTCCTATACCAATAGGAGTCATAATTTTTGAATGAGTGAGATTAAACCTGTAATATGCACATACCTTTGCTTTCTACAAATGTTTTCCATATTCAAAAAATTAAAAAAATGTAAAGAGGGTATGTCCTAAAAGAAAAATCAAAGGACAAAAAGAATAAAAAAGTCAAAAAATATGAAAAATATCAACCCCAAAGAAAGAAAAGACCAGGAAAGTGTGCTAATCAAAGTGCCACTACTATTTACTTTTTAATTCAAAATAAATTATTGTGTGCAGTTTGTAACCTATGCCACAAATCCATGACAGTCAAAATGTTTAAACTTGGCTATTTCATGCTTGTAGATAGAGAAATAAAATCTGACCAAACAATGTAATCTTGGTAGATAAGTAGATTAGGTAGAGTAAATAAAAAGGAGCTCAACTATTTAATCTGAGCCCTTGGATGTAATAAGGTTATACTTAGTTAGATTACTATTGTAAAAGAAAAGAAAAATGTTTTGATAAGGGTTTGCTAGCTTAAGTGCACCCTAATAAAGAGAAGTAAAAATGGTAGAATGAGTAGATGGGTGAGTAGTAGAAAGGTTGCAAAATTGTGATGATTGTTAGAAAAAAGCATATTTATCACCCTCATCATGAAAATTCCAAGTATGAATGAGCAATTGGGCATGCATTAAGCTTACAACTCAACTAATTAATTTCCCCATTCATTTCACCCTTAATTTTACTAATTTCCCATAAGCAAAGTCTTAAGTACCCAAAATCGTAAATCAAAGGGGCTCAGAGCATTTCTTTGACTTCTGGAGGGACCAGACCCTCAGCCTGATGACTTATAGGTCCTAAGTACTAAAATTCCCCCGCAAATGTTACCCCCCTTCACTCTCCCTCATTTTCCCAAACAAATCCCTTTTTCTAAGGTAAAACACCATTTTCCTAAGGAAAATCCATTACCCCCAAGTAAACTCGTTTTCCTAAGGTTAAAACACCATTTACCTAAGGAAAAGTAATCACCCCCATGGATACCCTTTTCTATAAAAAACCCACAAACGTGCACTTAGCCTAAGTTATAATGTTCTATGTAAAAAGAAAAATTACAAAAACACATTATGCTTAGCGCACTTCGTTTATCCCCCACAATCTTCATATTAACTTTTAACATTATTTATATATTAATTCCTGAAAAATAAACCCTTTCCCATATATATTTTATTAAACCCCTTTAACTTTAATATCCCTACCCCCAAAGTTTGTAATATAAATTTTATAAATAAAACCCCGACAAACAACGTAAATTAATCGATTTGTGATTAATTAAAAAGTCAAACCTTTCACCAATAGAATTACTCTCGATCCCTTAAACCCTGCCTTAACCCTAAATTTAATTAAAACCACCACACTTAAACATTAGCTGGGCCCCTCCATTACCGCCACACAACTCCCAAACCCCGATCACCGTGCGATCGCCTCCCCATTGATCCGATGGTTATTAACCATATCGGGTAGGCGCGACGTCCAACAGTTACCCGCCTGATATGAGTGGTTTTAGGCCAAGCCCCCGTGCTACGTGTCATTCAGTCTATGGAATCGGGCGGCCTCCCCCCCAAACCACCCAATGCCCAAAAGCTATGCAAAATAAACTGCTTACCACCAGCTCGCTACCTGCCAAACTATCACTATTCACCCCGCTACACGACAAACCATCTACTGTTCACTTTGTGCCAAAATTCAAACAAATCAAATGTTTACCCATTTAAACACAAAAACCCCACTACTGCTCGTTTTTGCCTATTTGTGTGGTAAAACCCTGTGTAACCCTTCTGCACCACCTGAAGCCTCTGCTAACCAATTCAAATATGGTTTACCTCCCGAAATCATTTTGGAATCACTCCATAGACCTATAAAGCTCAATAAAGCCATTAATGACCCTTCCTGTCAACCCAACATTTTCCTGATGGTTTGTTTTATTTTACAGGCGATCAAAAGACCGTAGCCTTGGATAAACCATCTTAATACTAGTCATAAGACCTGTTTACTCCGAGATTATTATCAAATCTATTCAAACTGAGATAGAAAATAAGACATACAATTAAAGGACAAGCAGAGGAAACATGAAATTAAATGATTTGTTGTTGAAATAGACAATAAAAACCCAAAATATACAGTGAAGGTAAAAGGACACAGTAAAGAATAGTCAAAGTGTATCAGGGTTAAAAGAGTATCATATTGAAGACCAAGTCAAGTAAAGTAGCTAGCATGAAGACAAATAGCAGGGAAGACAATTACAAAGCATACAGATTCATGTCAAAGTGAAGATAGATGAAAAACTAGTGCAGTAAAAGTAAAGAGTAAAAGTAAACATGGAGGCAGTTAGGGTTAAACAGAGATGAAAACACTTTCACTAGCAACAACGAAGTTTATCCAAAGTAAAAGTGAAAAATAGTTAAAAGAAATTTAAGGTGAAAAGATGAAATCAGAGTAGAAATGGTACATTCTTCAGAAATTTCTTGTTTAAATCATAGTTTTGCAGAACCTATTGTGTCCAATAAAAGAAGTAATTTGAGACACTAAAGGTAGTTTGTGTTCCTAAATGGCTAATATACAAAAACCTATCTCACTTTTTACATAGGTATTACCAAAAGGGAGATAAGTTCATGTTTTCACAGCCTATTTTTCGGACTGTGCAAAGTCCTGTTTTTGACATCTTTTTGCAGAGAATATTGTGAAGAGATGGAGCTGAAATTTGGGAAGCAGAGAGAGGTTTATCTCAAACACATACTTATATACAATAACATATTTCAAGTTTTACATATCTATAATGGATTGAGATATACAAAGGTATCAATGGACCCTAATCTTGCATAATTGCTGGAGCAGAATGCACAATGAAGGGATGCAGTTAGTGACTGGGATGCCTCATCATCAATTAAGAGTTGCTATCAAATTCGAATTTCTCTTCTTTGTCACCAGAAATCCATAAAAATAGTGCCAAATAGATTCATTAGTTTTGAATGTCCTTTATTTAAGTTCTATCAATGTAAAATAGTTTGAGATATTTGTAAAACCAATCTTGATATTTTTTCAAGATATTTCAGTTTAGATTTTGTATAAATTCTTCTTCATTTGAAGTATTTTGTGTGGATTCAAAGACATTTATATAGAAATTTTCTTCTCAATTTAAGGAACTATTGTAATCAAGACTAGATTGGCTTACTAGATCAAGGAATAAAGTAAAGACATTTCACAGGATTCCTGTGTAAAGAGGAAATCAAATAAGTATTCTCTCTCTCATGTGTATTATTGTTTCTCTTTATGTTTATTAATAATCATATGTATCTCTATGAAATCTGAATGTTAAACTAGGAATGATATTTCAAAACTGGCTTGAATGCTCTCTATCTTCACTGTTTACATTCTTAATGTTTTCTGCTAAACTATCTTAGTCTGGGAATTCTTAATTGCTCCCTTACTTCCGTAGTTTCCACCCTAGGTCTATAGTAAAGGATTCTTAGTTACCCTTTGTTCATGATCACTTCATTCTCTTCATCTTGATCCCAGTCTAAGGATCCTTCATTGCCATTTCACCCTGGTTATGATTACCTCATCCATTTGAACCTGAAGATTTGCCTTTTGCTTTACTAGCCTGCCCTACGAACTCTCCCTTTAGTGATTGATCTGATCCAGTTAAGCCATCCTTTGATTGACTCCATATCCCAATGGCTTGAAGGCCTTGTTCTGTCCATGTGTTCCTAGAATTCCACCACTCAACCTTAAATTCAAAACAAAATCCCATGAACACTAAGAACTAGCCTAAAATCCTACAAAAACAAAGTTAAATTATAAAGAGAGAGCCCTCTCTGGACTTAGGTTGGCTAGAACCTGAGTCTAAAGGTTGTTTTTTGGTTACCCCGATGATCTCTTTCCTTAACCTTGGTAAATTACTGGGTGATAACAGAATCAACCTCATGAATGGACATGGGAATATGTGGTTCCTTAGAAATCTTGGGTGAGAAAAATCCTTGAAAATCGTTCTCAAGAATTTCTGGTTGAGGTAAGGAATGATGATAACTATGGTCCCAGGATTTATCATCTGACATCATGATCTCGATGATGCTTTCATTGGTGGGAAAGATGTCGTTGAAAGGTTTAGAGTGGGAAAATGAATTTGAACCTTGAGAATGAAAATCAACCAAGTTTACCAAGTCATTGTTTTTAGAAACGATCATATAGGCAAGGTGGATATCCTCATAAGCTAACACAAAAGGACTAAATGACATAAAATCACCAAAAGAGTCAATGTTGGAACTATTAGGTACTATCCATGGATTATAAGGAATATTACTAGATGAAATCATATTAATTGGAGCAACCATGGTGGAAATCTTGGGAGGAGGGAGTGTGAAAGATCCCATTAAGGATGAACCTTTTAGTAATCTTAATCCAACATTATCATAAGGAAGTGGTATTTTACCCATGTGTGTTATGTTACCAGTAGTCTAGGAATCAAAAACAAAAAAGGAAAGTTGATGAATAGCCACAATGCCCCTTGACGAGGGAAATGAATCATCCAAAAATAGGACAAGACTACAGTTTCCATAGCATGAATTCAAGTACAACCCAGTAAGAGGTTATAATCTAATGACTCGTCAATGACTTCGACCTCTACTAAGACTATATTACTCGATAATTCCACTTGCAATGAGTTTAGGATCCCATAAGGTTTGAACTCTCTTCCATCAAAGTCTTTAAGGGTTGTTGGTTACTGGTTAAGCAGTGGAGAACATAAAGCTTTCCAACATGAAAATGGCATGATACAAATAGAGGCACCTTCATCTACGATAATGTGGAAGGTGGTTTTACCTCTAACAACAACTTGGATCATAAATGAAAGTTGAGGTGGAAGTTTAGGTGTATAATTCTCGTGATTAAATACAACAAGGTATGAATCTGAAGGATCTACTCCTCGGATCAATACTAACAATGATTCCCTCTGAGCAAGATAATTCTACAAAACATTGAGAGTTGACATAGTCGAAGGAGCTTGAGCCAAATATTCAACTATGTTATAATATTATGCAACTCTCACATGAGGGTTAAATGATGACTTATGAATAATTCCCTTGGAAGGATTTTTTATTGTCATTTCAACAATGAGTTTCTCAACTTGTGGAGGACTAGAGTTGGGTGGAGTCAAACTAGAAGTTTGATTAGTAGTGTTTCCATTCGAAGGATTCAGATTACCATAGTCCTTATTTCGTGTAGCCACCAAGACATATTCCTTATTTCAGGTAGCCACTAACATCAATACTTGGGAAGATAAGGATGGGTTTTGCACAACCATATGCGTCTCTTGGTTTGGAGAAGGCTCTGTGAAAATGACAGGTGCAGTAGATGCAAATTTCAAAAATTGATTCATTTCTTCTTGATGTGGAAAATCCTTGGTATGCTCTTCATTACAGATGAGAGAAAGATAATGTGGCTTGCATTTTGCGTCAAGAGACCAATTGTTTTGTTTTTCCTATGGAGGGCTTTCTTGTTTATACTTTCCTTTACCCTTATTTTTACTTCCTAATTGATGATATTTCATTTGTTATATTGTACAACATTACTCTCAGAAGTGTTAAAAGGAGAATTATGAGAGGGGATTTGATTGGTCATAGTAGGAGAAAAATTTGGATTAGATTGACCAAAATATTGATTTGCTATTTGTTGACCGACGAAACTAATCATGCCATTAATAGCATGTGATTCCTTTGAGGGAGGAGATGGAGCAATATGAGATGGTTGTGGAGAATTGGATATCTTGTCATAGAGAATTCTAGACTAGGTATAAATCAAATCTAGATATTGAGCAAGAGAAATGACTTTCTATTCAGTAAGAACTCTACCCTTGGAAACATCCTCGGTTATGGAAGGAAGTGAGGACTTAACAAACCATTATAGTAATAACTAATTCGAAATAAAAGTTTTGACCAGTCGATGATGATGTCTCTACTCATGAATGTGATATGATATGTGAATAGAGTCATATTGTTTAGAAAGGTCAAAATCTCAATGCCAGTTTTGTAATGGATGAGTAATTGAAAATGAGTTAGATACATGGTTGTCAATTCATTGAAGTCGTTAAATGAAGCTCTGGGTAATTCGACAAACCATTTAGTTGCTAGACCAATAAGAGTTCATTGGAAAAGATGAAATTAAATGAAGTTATCATTCAAGGAATTCGAAGAACACCATAAATTATATGTCATGACATGGTTTAATGGATCTTCTCCAGAATTCCCATTGAATTTGGGAATATCACACAGTATTTTAGCTATAATATCCAACCACCAATGAAAATGATAGATTGGATCGTTGGTAAACTGGGAGAGATCTGGTAATTCTAGTGTTGCAATGAAAGGAAACTTCCTATTGAAGTCTGTTTTTGGAGGTAGGTAACCTTGTGGGTAAATTTTAACCACTGATGGGGGATATCCTGGATAAGATAGAATGGGTTGTGTGATATGAACTTGCATTCCACCAGGGTAAGGAGGAGTTTGAAAAGTAGGATAGCCCATACTAGGTTGTCAAGTTCCATGAAAACTTTGATAGGGTTGGAAAGGCTAACCTCGGATGTACTAACCTTGATAAGGTTCTTGTGGTGTGGTTGTTGTTTGGCCAATAGAGATTTGTGGTATGCCTTGCAAAGGTTGTCTAGAAGTAATTTGCATCATTCCTAGACCACGTTGACTAGCCTGTACCTGTGCCATACCTTGAACAGGTTGATTCACTTGTACCTAGGGTATATTCTCACTAAGTGGGTTAGGTGGGGTTTGTAATATACCTTGGACATGCTAGGTAGATGGGATTTGAGGAATTACCTATATTGCTTGAGTAGTTTGTATTTGGAATACAACCTGAGGTTGAGTTATTCGAGGTGTGACTTAGACAAGTTGACTGATATGAACTTGAGGTATAGTTGGACGAGCTGAAAAGTAGGAACCTGAGGCATAACTTGGATAGGTTGACAGGTTGTAACTTGAGTCAAAACCTGACTAGGCTAACCAAGCACATGAAGGGTAACATTCTAAGGAGTGGAAACCATTCCTAGAGATGTAGCACCATTAAGAAGAGGACTTGTGACAAGAAAAACACCAACTTGTAGCATTTGAATAACGAGTTGGAATATTCCAACAATAGGTTTCCCCCTAGCAGGGGATAAGGAGTGGGAGGCCATTTCCCCCAACGAGAGGGTACCCAATATAACATGGAGTGGGTTGTTGTGGGAATCCGAATCCACTGAGAAACATACCATACAGTTGATCCAAAGGATTTTAGGGTGCATCAGGTGGAACAATATGTGGTGTGTTTGGTAAATATAGACCAGAGAGTATTCCAGATGATGAAGGTAAAGGAGAAGTCCAAGGACTAGTCGACGCAACAAAAAAGGTTCCTGACAATGATTGGTATCCAAGTGGTACTAACGAACCAATGTTTAGGTGATTTTTTGGTGAAGTGATGGACATAGAGATCATTGAAACTTCAGTCGATTCACTCATAATGGCATATATAGGTTGGGTGATTTTCACCAATTTCATTATGGCTAGACTTATCAAAGGAGTGCGTGGTCGAATTTTCCAAGGGGAGTTCAAGAGTGAATTAAATTGAGGAATTTGATGTAAAGGAACTTGTAGTTGAGTATTAGGGGTAAAAAACGGAAAATATTAATAAAAAGGCTTCCTATATTGTGAAAAAGAGTTTGAGGAAAAGTAGAATCTTCCTCAATAATTTCCTCTATACTCAATAAACTAGGTGGAAATTGTTGTTCTCTATAACTTGATGACAAAGGTTATTGATGAAAAAAAGGTAAAGGAGTGTAATAATAAGTTCCTAAAGTGTTTTTTGGTTCCTCATGTTGTATTACCTCAGCTTGTAATCTTTCTAAATCCTCAAATTAAGTTTCTATAACTTCAAGTTCTAATGTCTAAACAACTTCTGGTTGAGAGGTTTAAACTATCTCTAACTCACAAGTTTCCAAGGATGTAACTTTAGGTTTGATACTAATAAGAAGTGGTGATTTTAGTTGATCAATTTCAGATGTAGTTCTAGATGGGGTAGATTCCGAAGTACCAGGATCGGTAGTTTGTGTTTTCTTATTTTTACAACATCCAGGTGTTTTCTCTGGAGGTAGAGGAGGAAATATATGCATTCTATACAAACAATGAGGGTGTTATTTGACGGTTAATTAATCGATTTTAGAAATAAAAAATACAAATAAAAATAAAAAGGGGTAACTAGGCATAAAAGGTTTACCAAGTCACTATGAACTATAATATACAGTTAAGTAGATGTAGGAAATCTCCTCGAATGTTATGATTGGCGTATCACAATTAACTTGGTGGCCGACTCAATTACCTATGGCAGGATTTAAACCTAGTGAGGACTTCCAAAATATACTCGAAGGCATGTGGAAGCACAGTCTGTAGTAGTATTGTCTAATGCATAACCGTATGATGGGGGAATTCTGATATACTCATTGTACGTAGAGCACTATCCTATATACCCGAAAGTACGTGAAAGAACTTTCTGATATAATATGATGTACATGGAAATTAAACCAACCATACCTAGGATGTAATACTGTCAAGTAATGACAACTCCTACATTTAATGATGTCGAGACAAGTCTTATAGCCTAGACCACTAATTGTGTCATTAATGTTCCAAATGATCACTAGGCTAATTGATAAATGTTAACGTTTATCTTGATTAAGGTTTCCATTTCAAGGCACAAAATGAATTCACCTGAACTCCTAGAATGCAACTAGCATGAGAAAATGAACCCCTTTTATTCAATCAAGATCTATGATCTAGGTGGATATTGGTAGTCACCCACCTATTCCACTTGGACCCCCGCCATTATTTCTTTCAATTTCCTTAATTGTAGCATATTTTACTATTTTTGGTAGTTTTTCGGGTCCTAAACTTCTGGATCCGTTTTTAGGTTGTAAACGATGCTTTTTTGGAAAATAGGAAATAGTTGAAAGTTGTAGACCTTAGATAGATATTTTTAACGAGGTATTGTGTGCGTCAAACAAAGATCGTATGCCAAAGTTACGACCCTGGGAAGTTGATGTAGAAATTTACCCCAACGAGGCCCACATACTTCGTGCTTCATATCCTAGGGTTAGGTTTTGGATGTTTATGGTTTTCCATTGTTTCTCAATAATAAATAGGCCTCAGAGCCTTATTGTAACATTGTTCAGAAGGCAAGTAGTTGCCAGATCTCTTCTCAAGGATAAGCTACCATCGCCTGAGCTAGTTTATTTCCATTTTGCATGTAAATGTTTTTTAGTATTTTTTTATTAATGAATTGAAGTTTTGTTTTCATTGTATCTTTATGTTTCTTTTTATACATGTATTTCATTTCGTTCCTTCATAAATCTTGATTACTGGTATCAAAGCGGTCTTCTCTTTCTCTGTATTTTTGTTCATGTCCCCAACGAGGTCGAGTTATAAGGAGTTAGGGCTCGAACTAGTTGAACCTTTTCTAGACCGACCTCACCAACCTCGACAACCTCCCATGGCAGAAAAAAATAAAGACGAGGAAGAAGGAGATCCTTTCAAAATATTTCTTGAAGAAACCCTCGAGTGACAAAGGAATATGATGATGGACAACTTTTCCCAAATACTTTAGTAGATGCCTAAAGGCGACACGTCTTCATCTGACAAACACTCTAGAGGTTCCACTCCCTTTAAGGTAAAGTCACCTTTGACATTCTGATATTTGAAGGCCAATTAGATGCAAATGTCATAAATAAATGGTTAAATATGTTGAAAGGATATTTTTCGGTCCTTTATTTTTCCAATAGGGAAAAGATTAATTTTACACTCCTCAAAGCCACCTCCCACATCAAGGACTAGTAGGAAACCTACTGTGAGTAGAAGGATGAGAAGGAACCCTCACTATTTTCAGTTGTACCCACTTGGAATTATTTGTGAGACACCATCAAGGAATTGTATTACCTTATCGAGAGCCATGAAGATAAGTACATAAAGTGGACAAAATTGTGGCAGGGAAGGGACCAAGATATGTCGGAGTTCACAAATATTTTTGATACCCTTCACATGAAGTTGGGTATCAAGTATTTTAAGTGGAATATAGTACTCAAATACCACGACTTTCTACGCAAATACATCCAAGATGAGATGGAATTCCTACACATCTCCTTGCTTGGCACCGCCTATCGATACACTGTCAAGATCGAGCATAAATTTAAACAGAAGAAGTGAGACTTTGGATCTTCGAATCTAAAGCAAGGGAAAGGTGCCCCCAAAACCACATAATAAATGACAAAGCTAAGACAGGGTGACCCAGGATAATCTTCAAAAGCCACAAGCAAAGAAAAACACCACTAAGACAAACAAGGACACAAGAAAGTGGTGTGATTTCCATAAGATCCCCACTCACAACACAAGTGACTGTCGAGACAAACAGTCATTGATGTCTGAGCTGAGGGCTTTAGATTTAGATCCATGTTTTGAATCTGAGACAGAACCAGACAAGGGGAATGACAAACAGAATTAGATTATTGATGTAGATCCTAGTGCCATTGTTGCCACCACCAAGGTCCAGAAGATTGAGCCCGAAGATCCAAAAGAGGGGGAACGTCTCTTCCACACATAGATGTGGATGAAGGGTTCTCTGTTGTAGGTCATTGTCGATAGCAGAAGATAAAATAACCTCATTTCAATAGAGGTCATGAAGGGGTTGGGCCTACCGACAACACCACACCTATAGCCATACACCATATGGTGGCTTCACCAAGTACAAGATCTCCACATCATCCAACAATGTTGCCTTCCCTACAACATTAAGTCCTTCATGGATGAGGTCCCATGTGAGGTTTCTCCTCTTGAAGTTTTTGATGTATTATGATACCAACCATACTTGTGGAAGTGTCATGTTGTGTATTATTTTAGGCCTCGCACTGTTATTATTACTTTCGGGAATAATTTATACAAAATACTGGAGGTAGCCCCACCTACCACCATCTCTTTGATCTCTGCTAAGAAATGCAGTAACATCATCTCTCAGACCAAGAAATTTGTTTTATTTTTTATTCAATCTCAAAGTAAGGGGAAGATCATGGCCATATCCATTGCCCCCGAGAAGGGTTCCTCCATATAGTAGAATCAGGTGGATAAATTCATGGAAGAATACAAGGACATCTTCTCCTTTCCCACATGGGTACCCTTACACTGTCAGGTTAGGCATTCGATCGATCTAACTCATGGAGCTCCTCTTCCAAATGGGTCGATATACATTCGATCCATTCTATAAAATGAAGAGATGAAGTGATAGATCCAGGAGTTTCTTCCAAAAGGGCACATCCAACCATGTTCCTCACCCTTTGGGAGCCTGATTGTACTAGTACAAAAGAAGGATGGGACTTGGAGCCTTTTAATTGATTATCGGGCACTAAACAAAATCACTGTCAGGAATAGGTATACAATCCCACAAGTTATTAACCTTCTAGACTAGCTTAAGTGGACCAAGTATTTTAGCAAGATCGATTTGAAGTCTTGTTATCACCAGGTTCCAATAGATCCCACAAATGTATCGAAGACCTCCTTAAAATCCAAGGAAGGCCTTTTTGAATGGCTAGTCATGCCCTTCAGGTTGAAAAATTCCCCTACTACTTTTATGAGGTTAATGGATAACATATTTTGGTGCTTCACCAATGTCTTCATGGTTGTTTATTTGGATGAAATCCTTGTATTTAGCAAGATTTGGGAGGAGTCCTTGTAAAAAATTTGATAGGTCCTTCAAACCCTATGACAACACAAAACATGTACCAACTTAGGGAAATGCACCTTTGGCCTGAGCCAGGTCCAATATCTAGGTTACATCATATATGAGCAAGGAATGCATGTGTATCTCGCTAAGATCCAAGTCATTCGGGATTGGCCAGCCTTAACCAATCTAACAGAGCTTCACAATTTTTTGGGCCTTGTAATTTTTATTGGAGGTTCGTGTTTAGATTCTCCCATATCACTTGACCTTTGAGTCATAATACCATTGATGGATTGAAAGAAAATTTTTACTGGTCCGAGTCCCAACAAAGGTGTTCATCGAACTAAAGCACTACCTCTTATCTACACCCATACTCACATTTCCAAATCTGCAACAAGCATTCAAAATTGAGACAGATGCCTCTGATTATGTTAGTGGTGCAGTCCTCACCCAACATGAGCATCCAATGGCCTATCATAGTGAGATACTTTCTAATACAATTCAAAATTATCCCACCTATGATAAATAGATGTATTATATCATGTAGGCTTGTCGACAATAGGAACATTACATTCTAGGGAAGGGGATGGTCATCCACACTGATTATTAACCTCTTCAGTTTATACAGGCACAAGGGAGGTTACAGAACAATCGCCATCATAAGTGGTATACATGTACGCAACAATTACACTTGAACATTAAATACAAAAAGGGTAGCAACAACCATGTTGCAGATTGCCTTAGATGACCCCCAATTGCAACATTGACTATTGTTATCAACTCTTATGTCCACAATACCTTTGGATGGCTACAACTCTACAAAAATGATCCAAATTTTTCCACCACATACCAGATGCTAGTGTATGGCAAGCAAGTTCCTATTTTCCACCTTCAGGATTCATTATTATGCTACCTAGACCACCTTTGTGTTCCTTCAAGTGAGTGCACTAAGATAATTTGGGAGGTGCACTACAGTCAGACTACAGGACACTTTGGTGTGGATAAAATTGTGGTCGTACTCCAAGGACCAAAAGTATTTTTATTGGCCAAAAATCTGACAGGATGTTGGAAAACATATCAAATCCTGCACTTCTTGTGCCATCGCCAAGCCAACCATCACGAAGTAAGGCCTATCACTCCTTTGCCTACTCCTAGATAGCCTTGGGAATCCATCTCCATGGATTATCTGTTTGGCCTCCCTTCTACCAAGTATGGTAATAACTTTGTATTTGTGGTCATGGACAAATTTTCTAAAATGGCTATTTTGGTGGCCCGTGAGAAGAGTATCACAACATAGGACACTACCAAACACTTCTTTGAATGATTATGGTTACATTTTGGGATCCCAAAGACCATTGTATCATACCGGGATAGCAGGTTCCTAAGCACATTCTAGTTGAGTGTCTTAACACTATTGGACACCAAGCTCACCAAGTCGACTACATTTCATCCCTAGACTGATAGCCAAATGAAATTCATCAACATGATGATAGTGCGCATACTGGACATGTACAACTCCATGCATCCATGAACCTAGGATGAGATCCATACCTATGTGCAACACAACTATAAAATATCTCTCCATAGCTCGACTGGTCGCATTCCCTCGCAATTGGGTCTGAGATTTCAACCATTGTGTCTTATTGATGTTAGCATGCCTCATGAGACTACACAAACAAATCCACATATGTACATTCTACGGCTAATAAAGCAACCAGGTTTATTGAACACATCCATCACATCTGCGAGTAGATTCATGACATCTTGGAGACGTCCAATGCCAAGTATAAGAAGAAACATGATCAACATCATGTGCCGTACAAGTTTCAAGTGGGTGACAAAGTTTGGTTTCATTTGTAGAAAGAATGCCTTACTAGATCCCATAGAAAGCTCAAACCACTATGATATGGGTCTTACACCATCACCAAGGTTATGGGTGATAGTTATTTTGAGTGTAGCATTCCCCCATTCCTTGGCCTGCACCCAGTGTTCAATGTGGACCGCCTTTGACCATACTTTCCACCATTACTGGACACATAAGACATTGCAAAACAACTTACACAAATAGAGAAAAACCCATACTGCATGGAATAGTTCTCAACTAATAAGATAATGGACACACAGATCAAGAACACTTTTCAATAGAAGATCCAACTGTATGGGGTTGTCAAAATTGGCCAACTCCCAAACCAAGGCAAGTGGCTCACCAGGGACTAAGTCGAGGAGAAGTTTCCCCATCTCATGGAGGAACTCAATGAAATGGGGACCATTGTTTCCTAAGTGGGAAGGACTAATCTAAGTGGATATTGGTGGCCACCCACCTATTCCACTTTGACCCCCACCATTTTTTATTTCATTTTTTTAAATTGTAGCACACTTTACTATTTGGCACTTTTTGGGTCCTAAATTTCCAAAGCCATTTTGAGGCCCTAAATGACATTGCTTGTAAAATGAACAAATCATTTGCAATAAAAAATTATATTCCTCATATATATATTTCTAACGAGGTATCATATTGTCGGAAATGATACTGAGAGGGGGGGGTGAATTAGTGTTAGCAAATCAATAACTTTTTCATTTCCATAATCAAATTTATATACGCTACTTTAGTGAAGGGAACTTGCGTGTACACACAACTGTATTAAAGGCAACTAGCATATATCCAGCAAACTTATGATTCAGTTAATTCATCATATGTTGATATTTAATCAATGCATCAGTACTTTATTAACCATATAAATAGTAACCAGGTGCAGTAAAAATAGAACAGACCATCACACATAAAAAGCACACATGAACACCAAGATTTAAGGTGGAAACCCAATGCGGAACAAAAACCACCTGTTGTTGTCTTATTTAATATAATAAAAACATGTTTACAATCTTGTACTAGTGTAGACGCATACCAGTACACAGGCACCCACCTACAGAAGGCTACAACCATCTCTCGTTCTCTAGCTACTATTGGAAGGGAGCTACAACCCCCTATCTCTTGTACTAGCCAGTATGTTTACTAGTACGTAGGTGCCGGCCTACAAAAGGCTCCAACCTTCAGTCGTTTTCCCGCTACTACTAGAAGGGAGCTCCAAACCCCCGCTCTTGTACTGGCCGATATGTTTACCAGTACGTAGGCGCCAGCCTATAGAAGGATGCGACCTTCTCTCTTCCTCCAGGGACCACGTTTCATAAATTTTCAAACTGGATACTCCTGGAACACAACACCATAATATGAAGGCCACATTTCATCCAATTTTCATACTGGACCCATCAACAACACTTAAGCTCAAAATAAATCACCACTGCAATACAACCATTGCATTAACCAATCATTGAATACTCATTCATCAATCTTTGAATTACCCACAACTGAATCACTGAAGGCCTATCATCAAAACACAGACACCAGAACATAGAGCAGAACCCAGAACTCTGTAACAACCACTAGAACCAACTACAAATTCAGATATCATATTTTAGTAATGTATACGTTACTCTGATGAGCTGAACCAGCATGTATACGCACTTTTACCAAAGTGAACCCACGTGCAGATATGCAAATACTAACTTAAAAACTTCATAGCTATTTCAGAATTCAGTCATACCTAGATCATAACATTTGCAAAATAAAACATGTGTCAATATTCAGATCTAGTCTACCCATGATCAAACCACATAATGATAATACATTCCAAGCCTTAAGATCCTGATCAATCATCCGTCATCATCCACATAGGTTCATCCTTATTTTAGATCAAGCAAAGCGTTACAGCCCCATAACCTGCACACTGGATCTCACACTTCATCATATATTCAATACTTGCACACCTTGGCCTAATGATCTTCTCCTCGTTATATAGTCTTAGGGCTTTCTTAATACGATGGACCAAAACCACTTAGGACCAATACCTTGGACCAAATACCTAGGGTCAATACCTTAGACCAAATACCTTGGACCAATACCATGGATCAAAATACCATGGACCAAATACCTCGGACCATAAACTTAGTTTCCCAACATATACGTACTTTTCCTTTTGTGAAAGTGCGTGTATATGTATCCACTACTTGAGTTTAGTGAACCTATATGCAGCTTGGTCAAGGTGAACCTGCGTATACCTCTCTTTCTTCATTCTATGTAGTCTGATCTATAATTCTTTGCTATTGCACTAAGAACTATCATCTGAGTGAGTTGCCATCAAGGAAAACACAACACCTATATCATAATGCCAACAATCTCCCCCTTTGGATTTGATGGCAACAATAACACGAAGAAAATCTCCCCCTTTGACATCAAGGGCAAAGGGTGGACCAATATATTCTCTCCCTCTGATATACATTATGTTGTCTATACTCCCCCTGAGTACATGCTGAAATCTTTGATTGAGATCCCCCTTTGTACATGCTAAGATGTACCAATCCATCCATGCTCCCCCTCAGCACATGCAGAGTCTGCAAAATATTTTTCAAAAGAATAACATGACTCTACAACTCAACTAAGTGAGTATGACCTTCCTATCACCAATGACTCATACATACATCAATCTCCCAACCAAGTGGGGATATACTAATTGTTTATACATGACTGAAAATAGCAATTATTACATCATCCTTCCCATGTATAGTGGAGTTACAAATTAGGTCTTTTCATGACCTTTACATCAAATGATATACATGATATTTATAACAAGAACAACCGATCTAAACAAGACCATGATAGTCATCGGAAACTATCATACACCATATATGATCTGCATCATCAGTAACATCATGATTAACAACCTGTATATTTCCATCATCAAAAGTGTCACCTGAAACAAAAAAACTATGTGAATCTGTATCAAGATCTTCTAAGTTAATGCCAAAAATGCATTATTAAAAGCATATGCTCCCCTTGAACCTGTGCTAGATGTTCACTGTCAGATCTGATCATTGCATATATCAGTAAGAAATATTAGGGCATCATCATCAATCAGATATACATCAAGTTATCAACAACTGATGAGGACCAACACATTTCCACACATCATTAGTAGATTGTAACCATCATCAAATAGAGAAAATAATTGACTGAACCATATCAGACCCTTTTTCATGAGTCTGTCCCACTGCTTTTCCTCAAACCAACATATACGAAATTGTGCAGCTTCGAACTCACATATATACACGACTTGTCTTCATGAAAATTGCGTATGAGATTTAGAATACTGAAGTTTCACACTTTTAGCTCCCCTGGAGTCTGTTATGTCTATACACTATGCCATGCCATATTTTTATTACTGTACTTCCTTATTTTTCCATATCTTCGAGTGTGATGATGTTTTTTTCTTTTCATATGGTGCTCGAAATTTTCTCCTACATTCTTTTGCTATATGTCCAAACTTGTTACATGCATAACATCTTACATGTTTCATATTCCTTCTATAGCAATCAATGGCTTTGTGACCAAATATATTGCAAGAAAAACAATATCCCTTAAAGTACTTGGAAGCTGATGATCTTTCTGTGTGACGGTCTTGAACCATTCTACTTCTGCATCTCACTGCAACATGTCCAAAATTATGGCATATAAAACATTCAACATTATTCATTGAAGGAAATAACCTACTATCACTTCCACAGTTAGGAGTAAAAGATTTTCTTTGAAGAATTTCTTTCCTTGGTTGTTGATGGGGTTGACCTCTCATCTCCTTGTTGAGCATTTCAGATTTTGCATTAGAGTTCCTTGCCTCACCTTATGAGCTAGATTCACCTTCAACAGATTCATGAAAACCAAGACCAATTTTGATGGTAGGAGACCTTTGACTACTAAGAATATTATCCAAAATCTTAGTATTGTTTTGAAATCGTAACAATTTATCCTTTTCTTCTAATTTACCTTTTAAGATATTTACCTCAACCTGATATTTCTCTTCCTTTTCCAGATATTGCTTCTTCAAGATTTCTTCAGACTTTTTTCCTTCTTCCACTTGTTGCCTTAATTTGAGAATATCATTTTCTTGTTCTTCATCTGCTTGAGGTAGTTCTTCATTCTGCTTACTTTGAAGATCTTCTTTTAGAGAGAGGATCTTAGCTTCAAGACTTACATAGTAACTGGATCTATCTTTAAGTCTCTGGATTGTTATACTCTAATCATTTATTTCATTTCTTAATGATATCACTTCATCCTGCAACTTCTTCCTTACTTTGTTTCCTTCCTCCAGCTGAGCTTTTAATCTGGTAACTTCTTCTTTGAAGGCACACTCCCTTTTGTTAAATAGATCTTGTTGATCTCTGATTTTATCTGATGCTTCATTTGCTTGTTCATCTCCAATCTGAGGTGATTTGGAATCTAAATCCTTGATTCTCCTGTTTTCACTGTTCCTTTGAGCTGTGCTCTTCTTCTAAGGCACTTTCTTCTTTAGCTTCTTTCCCATTGTTCTACGGATCTCCTTCAAGTGATCAAGCTTCTACCAAAGGACCTACTCTGATACCAATTGTTGGAAATAATAATAAGAGGGGGAGGGTGAATCAGTATTATCAAATCAATAACTTTTTCATTTCCATAATCAAATTTATATACGCTACTTCAGTGAAGGGAACTTGCGTGTACACACAATTGTATTAAAGGCAACTAGCGTATATCCAGCAAACTTATGATTCAGTTAATTGATCATATGTTGATCTTTAATCAGTGGATCAGTACTTTATTAACCATATAAATAGTAACCAAGTGAATTAAAAATAGAACAGACCATCACACATAAGAAGCATACATGAACACCAAGATTTAAGGTTTAAACCCAATGCGGGACAAAAACCACCTGTTGTTGTCTTCTTTGATATAAGAAAAACCTGTTTACAATCTTGTACTGGTGTAGACGCATACCAGTATGCAAGCACCCACCTGCAGAAGGCTACAACCTTCTCTCGTTCTCTAGCTACTACTGGAAGGGAGCTACAACCCCCTAGCTCTTGTACTAGCCAATATGTTTACTAGTACGTAGGTGTCGACCTACTGAAGGCTCCAACCTTCACTCGTTTTCCAGCTGCTACTGGAAGGGAGCTCCGACCCCCTAGCTCTTGTACTGGCCGATATTTTTACTAGTAGATAGGTATCGGCCTACAGAAGGCTACAACCTTCTCTTTTCCTCTAGGGACCACATTTCATAAATTTTCAGACTGGATACTCCTAGAACACAACACCATAATATGAAGGCCACGTTTCATCCAATTTTCATATTGGACCCATCAACAACATTAAAGCTCAAAATCAATCACCACTGCAATACAACCATTGCATTAACCAATCATTGAATACTCATTCATCAATCTCTGAATTACCCACAACTGAATCACTGAAGGCCTGTCATCAAAACACAGTCACCAGAACACAGAGCAGAACCCAGAACTCTGCAACAACCACTAGAACCAACTGCAAATTCAGATATCATATTTCATAATGTATACACTACTATGATGCACTGAACCAGCATGTATACATGCCTTTACAATGTGAACCCGCATACAGATCTGCAAATACTAACTTGAAAACTTCACAGCTATTTCAAAATTCAGTCATACCCAGATCATAACATTTGCAGAATAAAACATGCCTCAATATTCCGATCTAGTCTATCCATGATCAAACCACATAATGATAATACATTCCAAGCCTTAAGATCCGATCTATCATCCATCATCATCCACATAGGTGCATCCTTAGTTCAGATCAAGCAAAGCATTACAAACCCATAACCTGCATACTAGATCTCACACTTCATCAAATATTTAATACTTGCACACCTTGGCCTAATGATATTCTCATCCTTATATAGTTTTACGCATTTCTTAATACCATGGACCAAAACCACTTAGGACAAATACCTTGGACCAAATACCTAGGGTCAATACCTTGGACCAATACCATGGATCAAAATACCATGAACCATGGATCAAAATACCTCAGACTAGAAACTTAGTTTCCCAACATATATGCGCTTTTCCTTCTATGAAACTGTGTGCGTATGTATATGCTACTTGAGTTTAGTGAATCTGCGTGTATATGTAGCTTGGTTAAGGTGAACCTGCGTATACCTCTCTTTCTTCATTCTTTGTAGTCTGATCTGTAATTCTTTGCTACTGCACTGAGAACTATCATCTGAGTGAGTTGCCATCAAGGACAACACAACACCTGTATCATAATGCCAACACATATGCGTCAAACGGAGATTGTATGCCAAAGTTACGACCCAAGGAAGTTGATGTACCAATTTAACCCAATGAGGCCCACAAACTTGGCAGTTGATCTCTTAGGGTTAGGTTTTTGGACATTTATGGTTTTCCATTGTTTCTTAATAATAAATAATCCTTGGAGTCTCATTGTAACACAATGAACCTCGTGTCTGAATTTCAGATCTTGTATCACTACATTTTTGGAGATATGATCCAAGGAAGTTAGGGTTTTTCTTGGCTCTTGAATTCCATCTCAAACAGGTGACCTTGGGAAAATCATCATAACTTTCTCTCTGAGAATCAGATTCAAATTTCATAAAAGGTTATAAAAAGAGGACAAACTTTAGTTTGTTGGGTATCATTTTCAAGACCAAAGGTCAAAACTGTGAAACGTGGAACTTCGTACAAGTTCGCTCTACTGAACTAGCCTATAATCAGGACATCGTGGGAGATTGGGAATAATTCTTTCTTGGATAATCAAATATCTATAAAACTTATGGAGTTGGAAAGAGGAATTATATTTCTACCATAGGATGCAATTTTAGACCTTGGAGATCTAAAATTATAGAGATACAATAGATTCAATATCAAGCTCCTACAAAGAAAACAAAAGGTGTGTAATTTTTTAAAGTTTGCATAAGTTTTGTTTGAAAAAATAGTTTGAAGTGATTCAAAGGGAATAGTGAAGTGTAATAATCATTAATTGTTTCCCCAAAGAAATAAAATGGAAACACCTAGTAAGCAACCCAAAATATCTACTATGACGCATGAAGAAGAAGAAGAAATGCAACATGATATATCAAAATTACAAGACCAAGTGCAACAAATTTCGCTCTAACAAAGAGTAACCAAAAATGAAATGGAAGCTAAGATGGATGGTTTGAAGAATACCTTAAAATATGACATGGAAGGTTTGAAGAATGGCATGAAATCTAATATGGAAGATTTTAATAATGGTTTAAAAGAAGACATGGATGGTTTCAAGGAAGGTTTGACAAGGTTGCTACAAGAAATGCTTCCTAATGGCGAAAAGGTGTTAGATGAAACTCATGATGAGAAAAAAAGAAATGTTAATCATGATTTCATAAACTCTAACATTGGATCAAAGACCCACCATATTCCAAAGATCGATATGAGAAAATTTTATGGCAAAGATCCGGTAACATGGATACTACAAATGGAGCAATACTTTGATCTTCATAATGTGCAACGCACACAAAAGGTACGCAATGAAACTTTATATTTATAACCCAATCCATTTGTATGATATTAACAATTTTGTTATCGTAAACCACTTGTCACTTGTTCAATTTTTACAGAGGAAGTGATAGCACATTATGAGAATACAAATAGAAACACCTTCTTTAACCCATTGGTAAATCTCAAACAAAAGGGTCCAATATCGGAGCACATTGAGGACTTCCAAAATTGAATGTAAGGGTAAATGATATTCTAGAGGATCATAGGATTGATGTGTTCATAAGGAATTTAAAGGATAACATCTAACATGAGGTTCGCATTTTGGAACCTGATTCATTGGAGAAGGCATTTAGGTTGGAAAAAAAAATTGAAAGCAAAATTATGGCAACAAGGAAGCCTACCGCTCACAACCATGAAGATGGAAATGTTGTTGCCCATATCCTTCCACAACCTACAAGGATGACACCAAAACAACTGGAAGAAAAAATATCAAAAGGACTTTGTTACAATTGTGATAACAAATACACTAAAGGTCATAAGTTTGTTGAGAAGAAATTATTTTACATAGATTGTGAAGAGGAGGAAGAAAATGAACAAGAAACATCAAAAGAAGAGGATATACACTAGGAACCAACCCCAAAGAAAGAAGAAATGAATCCGACCATATCTTGTAATGCATTGGAAAGAATTACCCCTCCTCAAACTCTCAAGATAGAAGCACATATCAAGAAGAAAAAAGTAATGGTGTTGATTGATTCGGGTAGTACCCATAATTTTATTCATTGTAAGATAGCCAAGGAATTGAATTGCTTCCTATATCCAATATGAAAGTGTCAAGTGATGGTTACAAATGGAGAAACCATAAATTTCTCTAGAAAGTGCCATAATGTCAAGCTATCCATGGGAGAATATGTATTGAATAGTCCAATGCTTTCCATTCCAATGGGTGGTGTTGATGTTATATTAGGAGTCCAATGGCTACAATATTTGGGTACAATAGATTTTAATCTTCAAGAACTTGTCTTAATTTTTTTTGGGAAGGAAAGGAAGTTGAATTAAAGGTATCCCAAGGAAACCATAAAAGATAATCAACTCTAATGGCATGAAAAATCTTCTAAAGAAAAAAAAATGAGGCATAATTTCACAATTATGTTCACTAGAGGTTCCCACATTGAAATCATCTTTTTCTCTAGATCTCCAAAATGCCTTAGACAATCATTCCAAGGTATTTGAGACACCCAAAGGCCTCCCACCTATTCGTGATCATGATCATGCTATTCACTTGATTCCAAGAAGTGTTCCTCCAAACATCAGGCCTTACAGATATCCATATGCCCGAAAGAGTGAAATTGAACGTATGGTTGCAGAAATGCTAGAGGTTGGTATAATTCAACCTAGTTAAAGTTATTTCTCTACTTTAGCAGTATTGGTACACAAGAAGGATAGATCATGGCACATGTGTCTGGATTATAGGGAGCTCAACAAGCCCACTATTCAAGATAAATTTCCCATTCCTGTTGTTATCACTCAGGTTGTCCCTTGGCTCCTTAAGGGATACGGCCGAGGTAACCGCAAAGCAATCTTTGGGCTGCAGGTCCTAGCCTACCTGCAGTTAGAGAGGGCTCTCTCTTTATGATTTAACTTTGTTTTGGGTTGATTTTAGGCTAGTTATGGTGTACAAGGGTTTTTTTTTTATTTTGGTGGGAAGGAGATGTTTTCAAGCAGAGTTGGGATGCATAGTGTGAGAAGTTCAAACCATTGGGAATGGAGTCATGGATTAGGGCTTGTTGTTGCATTTTCTTGGTCACAAAAGGAATATAGAGCAGGATAGCTACACATAGAACATTATCAAGCTGGAATAAAGATGGGATGAAGGTCAGAGATGAAAGGCAACTAAGAATCTTTCATTAGCTAACGAGAGGGAAGGTGAATGATAGTTTCTCTAGGAGCAATCAAGAATTCCTAAATAACAGTCATATGTGAAAGAAACAGAGTAAACATGATCATTTAAGTATGCATATTCATAACCATTTCTGAGGAAAACATATAGAAATAACAAGAACTGAGCATAGGGTGCAGTCAAGCAAAACCTAAGCTATTATTTTTTCTTGCTATTTAGATGGTAACACAATTGTGGCATAAACATATGAAAAATGTAAACAGAGGTAGGAAAACTTATTGAGCCATGTAGTAGCATAGGAATTCCACAGTCACTCTTTAGCCATTAATAACACAACAGTCAGTTCTTCATCCAAAGCATTCTAGCAGTCTTTGATTACAGAGCTTCTCAAAAATACAGCGCAAGTCCAGAATGAGGATTATCAAC
Source organism: Pinus tabuliformis (assembly GCA_031772625.1). Classification (NCBI taxonomy): domain Eukaryota; kingdom Viridiplantae; phylum Streptophyta; class Pinopsida; order Pinales; family Pinaceae; genus Pinus; species Pinus tabuliformis. The sequence continues at coordinate 159,883,777 of CM062819.1, forward strand.
CAACCAACACTTAAAACAATGAATTAGGGTGGTTTATATAGTGAAAATATCCAAAATATCTATTACATCAGACCTAAAAAGGTCTGAGGGAAATGAGTTTTTTAACCTAATCTTGTCCTGAAGTTAATGCAAGAAGATATTTATTTGAGTTGTCCTAGAGGCAGCTGTATCAAAATGAGTTAATATGGTGTCCTTATGGCTCTGTGCTGTTCATTTAGCCATAACTGTGCTTTGGGCTTTGATCCCCTGCTCTTGAGTGGTTTTGATGTGCATTAACTGTGATCTGAGAGCCTTAAATGGCTTCACCGCTTTCTTTGACTTTGCTTGGGGGACTTTAATGTTCACCTGCTTTGATATCACCGATCTGATACTCTTTGTCGCTTCACTGATACTCTTCAATTTAATATGGGCTTCATCTTTCCTCTGATACTCTTGAAACTGTCAAATCACTCCTTTTCTGAACCTACATGAAGAAATCCTATCAAATTGCGAATTTTCGGGCCTGCTGGTAGCCGAGCAATAGGCAGCCTTCCATTTTGATCATTTTTTCTTAGCGATCGCACATCAAAAACTGCCTCAGTTTTTCATTCCGGGCATCCTTCGCTGCGATTTTCGCCCTTCGCGCCCTTTTCGGTGATGACGTCAGCGATGGGTCCCGGTACGGCAGTGACGTGGCATGGTGACGTGGCAGTACAGCATGGTGGCGGGGTAGGGATGGAGGCAGATGCGGTGGCAGTGACACGTAGCAGTGGGGGGGTCGACGCAGAGGTGACGTAGCACTGACGTGGCGCTGACGTCAGGGGTGGAGAGACAGAAGGCGGTTTGTGGTTTCATCGGACCACCTTCTGTACGGGGGTGGTATTTGTCAGAGCCTGCCCGATGCAATCAAAGGTGGACACGCGTCTTTGGACGTCGGGCGGCTCCGAAATCGCCGAGAGCCGTCGGATCTTGGAGGGCGGATCGGAGGGCTGTCAGAGCGCGGAGCTGGCTGCAACTTTATGTGCAGGGCCCGCTGAATATTTTATCATTTATTTATGTGCGAGGGTTCAAAAACTTTTGGAAATATGGGTTTTTGAGGCCTCGGAAGGGGTCCGATAACCTAATAAAAGGAATTTCGCACTTTGGAGGAGTTCAAAGGCACTTGAGAGGGGTTTTATGTGCTTTGAGAAGGGTTTAAGGCCAAAAAATGGGTTTATGCCTTGGGAAAGGTAAAACAAGGCCAAAAGATGGATTTTATACATTTGGGGGGGGGGGGGATTTTATGCATAGGAATGAGTCCTAATGCATTTAGAAGATGGTTTGAGAGGCAACCGAGGGTTCTGGCTAAGTTTCAGGCAAACTTAGCAATTCCCAAGCATAGTCAAGGTTATCTTTCAACCAGAGGGGGGGGATATGTACATAGGGGAGCTATTTAGTGCTTTTTAGTAAGGGGAAGGGAAAATAGATAAGGATTTACATAATAATGTTAGAAGTTAATATGAAAATGACAAGAAAGCACTAAGTTTAGAGATCTTAGGCTACTTAAAAAGGGAAAAATGACTTATAGAGTGAATAAGAGTACTCCTAAGCAAAGCAAACCTTTACTTAGGCCAATGATATGACAAATGATGAAACTTAAGAGATATCAAGCAGATCTTGACCTATTTAGGGAGGTTAGTAAATGACTTGGGGAATAAGAAGAAGGGGGAGTTAGACATGCCTCGCTTGAGCTCCTCCAAATGAAAAATTGCCTCATAAGTGTGATCCAAATAGATATAACACTTGAAAACATGAAATGGATCACATAGCTTGATTCTGCAACCACAGAACTACTTACCTAGCCTACTTACCTAGCATTTTTTCTTCTTTCTGCATGGGTCCACTTAGACTTGCAGACACTGATTATCTTCTTTTCTTTTGACTACCCTCCTATCTAAGTGTACCCTTATCTCTTCCAAGGGCCCAGATTAAGCAGTTGGGCTCCTTCGTTTCTCTACCTAACTACTGATCTGCCAAGCTTAAGCTGTTTGGATAGATATTCATTCTCTATCTTCTAAAACAGGTAATTTAAACCTAGGGAAGCCAAGATTAAGTTGTTTGGCTTTCCCTTAGCTGTAAAACTCTTCAAAAATGGTATGATTCTTCAAAATGGAACTTCTTGGAAATATGGAACCTTGCAGCATGAAAAGATGACATATTTGGCATGTAAAACAGTCAATCATGAAATATGAAACCTATTGCAATAGGAGGCTAACGGTGGCTCCACTTGGGGATGGTTTTTCAGGATGAAAAGCCAAGAACAACCGGTCAGAATGCCTTGATCTTCACCTGTTGCTGTAAACTGAAATTCTCCTTCTTCTCAATGCCTTTGACTGAATTCTTATAAGCTGATATGCAGTATTATTTTGAGCTGAATTACAGAATTACAGCTCTGCTTCTTCCCTCTTGGGTGCTTGTAATCATATTGAAATCTTCTTGAGCACTTCTTTGTAATTATTTCAAAAACAGAGATCTGAAATAGAACTTTCTTTGATCTTTCCTTCAAAATTTGCTGCATTGTTCCCTCTTATTGGCTTGCTATAAGAAAAAGTGCTGAAAATTAAAATATTAATGTACAGATAGTATACAGAGCTGTGTTGCGTTCAAAAAAAGGGATAATGATAGTGCTTTAGCGTTCAGCCATTGACAGGGCCTTCTTCAGCTGTGCTGCCATCCAAACTCTTCAGAAAGTATGTGTTGTTGCCTTAAACAACAGAAATAATAAAGGGGCCTTTCCACAGGAAATCAAACTTGCCATGCTTTCCTTTGTCCTCTCTTCTTGAATCCCATCTTAAGACTTTGTTGCCTATGCAAAAATATTCAGCCTTGGTTCTTTTGTCAAACACTTTCTTGAGATTCTCTTGTAAGATCTGAGCTCTGTCATACACTTGCTCTCTTGTTTGCTGCAAATGGATGGTTTGGTTTATTCTTCTTTGGATATCATTTGGTTCTGCTTGCATTTCTTGCAGCAATTTGATAACAGGGATTCCCAAAGAAGAGGGGAACTTGGCCTCCATGCCATAGACTAACTCATATGGGCTCATCCCAATGGATCTCTTGGTTGACACTCTGTCTGCCCATAGGGCATTTACAAGCTTTTTGTGCCAGTTCTTCTTGTTCTCCTCCAAGACTTTCTTAATGATGTTAATCAGACCTTTTTTGGATGATCCGGCTAAGCCATTACCTTGAGGGTAATAGGCTGTGGAGTGACCTAAGGTAATGTGGAATTTGTGGCAAAAACTGATCATTTTCTTGGATTTGAAGGCAGCTGCGTTATCTGTAATGATCTTCTCAGGACAACCAAATCTGGACAAAATGTTGGTTTCAAGGAATTGGATGATAGTGGAGTCATTGGCTTGCCTACATGGGATGGCTTCAATCCACTTGGTAAAGTAATCTGTGGCTGTTAGAATCCACTTATGTTGGCCAGAAGAGGATAGATGGATTTCTCCAATGAAGTCAAGACCCCATTGTTGAAAAGGCTTCTCGGTTGAAATAGGCTTAAGGGGCAGGGGCAGAAGCTTTCTTTTGCCTTTAAAGATTTGGTATTTGTGGCATGAAATAGCAAACTTTCTCACATCAGCAAACAAAGAGGGCCAATAGAAACCAGCCCTTAGTATCTTATCAGCAGTGGACTTCCAATATAAGTGCCCTCCACAGTCTCCTGCATGGAATTCTTTCATGACACTGTCAGTTTCATTCATAGTTAGACAATTCAGCAATATTCCTTCATGATTTTTCCAAAACAGGGCACTATCTAAGACACAAAACTTTGATGCTTTCATCTTTAAAAATCTCTTTTTGGTTCTGGACAACCCTAGAGGAGCACACAAGTTTAACAATATAAAACATATATCAGCATACCATGGGGATTGCAAAAAAGCTTGACTGATCTGTGGAGTCACCAGCTCCTGTTCATTGTCCAGTTGATAAATGTCTAAGGCCCTACAAATTAGTTTCGGACATCAGTTTGGCTAAACCTTGTCCCTTTATCAGCTTGGTGGGTTTTATCTCAATGTCATACTCAAGGATATTGGCAATCCATTTGCCTCTTTTTCCTTCTATGCCCTCTTGAGTTAATATGTCTTTTACAACAGCATTTGGCACATAAGCAATCTCATGTGAATATAAAATGTAAATTCTGGAATCTTTGATTGCTTTAACAAGGGCATATGTTTGCTTCTCCATGATTTGGTACTTCAAGGGTGCATCTCTAAGGGCTCGGCTAAAAAATGCAATTGGCTTTTCATTTCCCTGATCATCTTTCTGCAAAAGGACAGCAGCAATGGTGTGTTCAGATGCAAATGAAAAGATGATGAAATCTTTATCAAATTGAGGACTTGTGAGCACTGGGGCTTGGGTTAAGGCAGATTTTATGCCCTCAAAGGCTTGCTTGGCCTCTAAAGTCCATTTTACCTTGGAATCCTTCTTTAACATTTTATTTAGCATTCTTATCAGCTCAGCCAAGTTCGGGATAAATCTCCTTAGGAAATTGATCTTTCCTAGGAATGCTTTCAATTATTTGATGTTTCTCGGATAAGGAATTTGCAAGATGGCTTGAATTCTTTCAGGATCAATTCTAATCCCATCTTTTGAAATGATATGGCCTAGTAATTTGCCTTCTTCAAGGCCAAAGAGAGATTTCTTGGGGTTTAAGGAAATGCCATATTTCCTACAGGTTAGGAACACTTGTCTCAAATGTTTTAGGTGCTCTTGATCAGATTTTGAGAAAGGAGTAAGGTCATCAAGGTAAACCACTAGGAAATCATGGATTTCCTTGGCAAATGCAATGTCCATAGCCCTTTGAAAGGTAGCACCTGCATTCTTTAGTCTGAAAGGCATCTTCACATACTTAAATGTTCCCCACGGTGTTGTAAAGGTTGTCTTGTCTTGGTCATCCGGGTGAACAAGTATTTGATTAAAACCTGAAAAGCCATCTAGCAAAGAAATTCTTGAAGACCCCACTACTCTTTGTAGAATGTGGTCCATTTTTGGCAGTGGGTAGTGATATTTAAGGGAGACTTGGTTCAGATTTCTTAAGTCCACACATAGTCTAATCTCCCCTGTTTTCTTCCTTGTGGGAACAAGATTGGATACCCATTCTGAAAATCTAATGGGTGCTATGATACTAGCCTCAAACATTCTTTTCACTTCTTTCTCAATCAAAGGGAGAAGCACAGGATTGATTCTCCTTAGTTTCTGTTTGACGGGATTTTGATTTGGTTTTAAGGGAAAGGTATGTTGAATAACAGAGGTGTCATAGGACTTAAGGTCCTCATAACTCTAGGCAAATACATCTTGAAACTCTTTAAATAAATCAACATATTTTGGTTTTTGATCGGGAGGCAAAGCCTTGGACAGTTTAATAATTTTGGGTTTCTTTGCTGTCCCAATATTACAGTCTTCCACAGCAGCGTTTAAGGGCTGCATCTTTGGCCTTTTGGGGACATCGTTTGAATCAAATATGTCTTCTAATGGGGTGAGGCCAGCAGGTAGAAAATTGTCTTTTAAATCAATCACTTCGGCCTCTGCTTCAGCTATTTCATCTGAATGCATTTGCTTCAGCTCTTGCATGTTTTTCTCATCAAAAATGGTTGGGTGCAGCATTTGATTTGTTGCTTCAGCTGTTATAGTTTGCTCATTTAGGCTCATTTTCTGTTGTGGGTTATCCATGGCATCTTCATCAATCTTTGAGCTTGAGAATTCTTACTGTAAGGTAAGAAAATTGTTGATTTGAGCATCATCCTCAAACACTTGCCAATCTTTGATATTGTTAGGGACAACAGGCCTGTGCTTTATCTCAGCAGTAAAGTGGTAATTGGGCTCGAAGGGAAGCTTGCAAGTGCTAGCAAAAGTAGCTAGACTATGAGCATGCATGTTATGGTTTCTAGAAATCTTAGCAAGCTTGGATTCGGTGAAGGATTCGAGTATTTCTGTGGCAGCAGACCTATAAGCTCTTAGCCTATTGTCATTAGTAACAAAGTTACATTTCATCTGTTGAATAATCAAATCGAAGTCACCTAGAATGGACACTTTTGCAGCTCCTAGAGCTTTGAGCAATTTAAGGCCTAAAAAGAGCCTCATACTCTGCCATGTTATTGGTACATTTAAATTTTAGTCTGTAAGCATGACCCTCTGCATGGCTGTTATGTGTATTGTGAATCCATATTCCTGCCCCTGCTCCTAGCTTATTAACAGAACCATCAAACTCTAAATACCATGTGATTTCTTGCTTGTGTTTAGTATTAAGAATTTCAGTCATTTTAGGATTGGGCAGACCTAGGTTTTGGGCTTCATGTGGTTCTTCTTGTATGCTGGTTGCACTAATTGTTTTAACCATTTCACAAGTATGGGCAACCGACTCTTGATTGATGCATGTTTCTTAGTTTTAAAGGCAAATGCTTCTCATCAGTGGGAGGGAAGCTATCATCATTGAACAATATAAAGGAATCCATTTCATAATGGATTGAGTAAATGGGAAAGTTTTGGGTTTTTTCCTCACTACTTACCACATACTTCATCAGCGTTTCTCTATACAGTCTCTTTGGTTGCCCAGACTGAAATAGTGGCATAGGAGAGGTATAGCTAGAGAGATCCTTGGAGTTTTGCTCCCCAAGATCTTGATAAGAGCATGCCATACTTTGGTGGAATGTCAGCAACCACCACGTCCATTAGGACCGTTTTGTTGGGAAATTGGACTAAAGACACACAAAGGTCTTTGATTAAGCCTAAACACTTGACCTGACTAGAATCAAATGAGAATAAGTCTTTGTAGGGTCTAGTGACATCAAGGTTTAGCTTCTCCATTACAGCTTTGGGCATTAAATTGTGTGAAGCACCTGAATCAAACATAGCATTGTGCAACACTTTATCATGAATGTGCAAACTGACATAAAAGGGTAGAACAGCTCCATGTCCTGATTTACCATTGACTTCAGGACCAAAAAGTAATTCAGGTTGATTATCTAAGACATTAACATCATCCCTGTTCTTTGGAATTTGCAGTGATCTTTTGATTTGTTGTCTGTACACATCATGTTTGGCAAGCTCAGAGAGAGGAATAGATATCTTTAATTTACCAATTTCTGCTTCTAAATCAAAAGGTTTTTCTGACTGTGTTTTAGTATGGTGACTAGCATATTTTCCCTTTTCAATTGTATCTTCAGTGATCTTCTCTTGGTTATCAGTGATTTCTTGAGATTGCTCTGTTTTGGGAAGGCTTTGAGGAGTGATATTTACATTGTCTTTTGAGGGAAAGGATACAAAAGGCTGGTTATTAGAGGGATGCATGTCAGATACATCCTCTATGGTCACTTCTTTTAATTTTGGGTCTGTTTTGTCAGCAGGTTCTGTGATAGCGACCTTGTCCTTTACTTTCTTAGCTATGTAAGTGTCCTCTATCTGCTCTAGATGTGGATGCTTCAGCATAGTTTTCATGAAAAGGAGGTCTTATATCATGGTCAGGACTTGCCCTTCCAACGTTTGGGTTCTGATTTTTTCTAAAGTTTGTATTTCTGATAGGATTGTTTTGTTGTCCTTCCCATGAAGCTTTTCTTTCAATAGTTCCCATTCTATTTTCAAAGCTGTCCATACCTTTGATGATTGTGTCCAATTTTTGCTCAAAGGCTGAAGGTTCATCTTTGAAAGTGGTTCTTCTCTCAGCTCTTGCTCTATTTATCTTGGCAATCAGATTTTCTTCCACACTAATAGCTACATTCTGCATGTTTGCTAAGGTCTGAGGGGCTCTTTCCCTTAACTGATAAGCCATGTCTGAATCAAATCCATCAGGGAATTTGTATAAAGCAAGATCAGGTGGAGGTCTAAGGTTTTGTGGAATAGCGTTATAAACATTGTTAAACCTAGCACAATAGTCTAAGACAGCTTCTTGAGGGCCTCTTTTGATAGTGTCATACTCGGATAATATGTGCAGAGGGTCCTTCTTCTTCTCCCATCTATTGAGAAATGTTTGGTAAAGGGCCTCTGGGTCAGCTATGGAATTTGCAGCAAGTGCTCTAAACCAAGGCCTTACATCTCCTGTTAAACTTTGGACAAAAATCTTCATTCTTACACTATCATCATCTATTTCATAACTCTCAAAATAGTCCTGCATTTTCTTATTATGTTGCAGGGCTGTGCCAGAACCAATACCATCAAAATATGTGATTTTGGTTTGATAATCCTAAGGCATAGCCCCTGGATTTGCAGGTAACTGTAAAGGTGCATATCTGTTAGCCATATTTACAGGGATAAGTGGAACGACTAGAACAACTGGAAGAGCTGTAATAACAGTGGTGGTAGTGGTAGTATGCGCAGTGAATGGAGGTGTGGAGAATGTGCTTGGAGAGGTGGATGATGAACAAGGGGAAGTAGGGTTTGAACGAAACAAAACTTTAATAGGGGTTGGAAAACAGCTTGGCTGAACTGTTTCGGGACTAAAATCAGCAAACTCTTCTTGTTTTTGTTTGCTAAGGTTTCTAGAGATTAAATTGGGATTTTCAAAAACAGCTGGCGGATTTGGGTCTGGATTTGACCTAGTATTATGTGTTTTCTTCTTGGGAGCCAGCTTCTAACTTGTTTTTTGGAATTTTCTGAATAAGGTCCCCAGCAGAGTCGCCAATGATGTTATCACTCAGGTTGTCCCTTGGCTCCTTAAGGGATACGGCTGAGGTAACCACAAACCAATCTTTGGGCTGCAGGTCCTAGCCTACCTGCAGTCAGAGAGGGCTCTCTCTTTATGATTTAACTTTGTTTTGGGTTGATTTTAGGCTAGTTATGGTGTACAAGGGTTTTGTTTTGATTTTGGTGGGAAGGAGATGTTTTCAAGCAGAGTTGGGATGCATAGTGTGAGAAGTTCAAACCATTGGGCATGGAGTCATGGATTAGGGCTTGCTGTTGCATTTTCTTGGTCACAAGAGGAATATAGAGCAGGATAGCTACACATAGAACAATATCAAGCTGGAATAAAGATGGGATGAAGGTCAGAGATGAAAGGCAACTAAGAATCTTTCATTAGCTAACAGAGAGGGAAGGTGAATGATAGTTTCTCTAGGAGCAATCAAGAATTCCTAAATAACAGTCATATGTGAAAGAAACAGGGTAAACATGATCATTTAAGTATGCATATTCATAACCATTTCTGAGGAAAACATATAGAAATAACAAGAACTGAGCATAGGGTGCAGTCAAGCAAAACCTAAGCTATTCTTTTTTCTTGCTATTTAGATGGTAACACAATTGTGGCATAAACATATGAAAACTGTAAACAAAGGTAGGAAAACTTAGTGAGCCATGTAGTAGCATAGGAATTCCACAGTCACTCTTTAGCCATTAATAACACAACAGTCAATTCTTCATCCAAAGCATTCCAACAGTCTTTGATTACAGAGCTTCTCAAAAATACAGCCGCAAGTCCAGAATGAGGATTATCAACCAACCAACACTTAAAACAATGAATTAGGGCGGTATATATAGTGAAAATATCCAAAATATCTATTACATCAGACGTAAACAGGTCTGAGGGAAATGAGTTTTTTAACCTAATCTTGTCCTGAAGTTAATGCAAGAAGATATTTATTTGAGTTGTCCTGGAGGCAGCAGTATCAAAATGAGTTAATATGGTGTCCTTATGGCTCTGTGCTGTTCATTTAGCCATAACTGTGCTTTGGGCTTTGATCCCCTCCTCTTGAGTGGTTTTGATGTGCATTAACTATGATCTGAGAGCTTTAAATGGCTTCACCGCTTTCTTTGACTTTGCTTGGGGGCCTTTAATGTTCACCTGCTTTGATATTGCCGATCTGATACTCTTTGCCGCTTCACTGATACTCTTCAATTTAATCTAGGCTTCATCTTTCCTCTGATACTCTTGAAACTGTCAAATCGCTCCTTTTCTGAACCTACATGAAGAAATCCTGTCAAATTGCGAATTTTCGGGCCTGTTGGTAGCCGAGCAATAGGCAGCCTTCCATTTTGATCATTTTTTCTTAGCAATGCGTGATTAGCGCTAAGCGCTAATCACGCATCAAAAACTGCCTCAGTTTTTCATTCCGGGCATCCTTCGCTGCGATTTTCGCCCTTCGCGCCCTTTTCGGTGATGACATCAGCGTGATGTCAGCATGACGTCAGCGGTGGGTCCCGGTACGGGAATGACGTGGCAGGGTGACGTGGCAAGGTGATGTGGCAGTACGACATGGTGGCGGGGTAGGGACGGAGGCAGATGCAGTGGCAATGACACGTAGAAGTAGGGGGGTCGACGCAGAGGTGACGTAGCGCTGACGTGGCGCTGACATCAGGGGTGGAGAGACAGAAGGCGGTTTGTGGTTTCATCGGACCGCCTTCTGTACGGGGGCAGTATTTGTCAGAGCCTGCCCGATGCAATCAAAGGTGGACACGCGTCTTTGGTACGGTGGAGAAACCGCTAGCCTATCGGAGGCTAAGCGTCGGATGTCGGGGCGGCTCCGAAATCGCCGAGAGCCGTCAGATCTGGGAGGGCGAATTGGAGGGCTGGCGGCAAGTTTATGCGCAGGGCCCGCTGAATATTTTATCATTTATTTATGTGCAGGGGTTCAAAAACTTTGGGAAATATGGGTTTTTGAGGCCTCGGAAGGGGTCCGATAACCTAATAAAAGGAATTTCGCGCTTTGGAGGAGTTCAAAGGCACTTGAGAGGGGTTTTATGTGCTTTGAGAAGGGTTTAAGGCCAAAAAAGGGGTTTATGCCTTGGGAAAGGTAAAACAAGGCCAAAAGATGGATTTTATACATTTGGAGGGGGATTTTATGCATAGGAATGAGTCCTAATGCATTTAGAAGATGGTTTGAGAGGCAACCGAGGGTTCTGGCTAAGTTTCAGGCAAACTTAGCAATTCCCAAGCATAGTCAAGGTTATCTTTCAACCAGAGGGAGGGGATATGTACATAGGGGAGCTATTTAGTGCTTTTTAGTAAGGGGAAGGGAAAATAGATAGGGATTTACATAATAATGTTAGAAGTTAATATGAAAATGACAAGAAAGCGCTAAGTTTAGAGATCTTAGGCTACTTAAAAAGGGAAAAATGACTTATAGAGTGAATAAGAGTACTCCTAAGCAAAGAAAACCTTTACTTAGGCCAATGATATGACAAATGATGAAACTTAAGAGATATCAAGAAGATCTTGACCTCTTTAGGGAGGTTAGTAAATGACTTGGGGAATAAGAAGAAGGGGGAGTTAGACATGCCTCGCTTGAGCTCCTCCAAATGAAAAATTGCCTCATAATTGTGATCCAAATAGATATAACACTTGAAAACATGAAATGGATCATATATCTTGATTCTGCAACCACAGAACTACTTACCCAGCCTACTTACCTAGCATTTTTTCTTCTTTCTTCATGGGTGCACTTAGACTTGCAGACCCTGATTATCTTCTTTTCTTTTGACTGCCCTCCTATCTAAGTGTACCCTTATCTCTTCCAAGGGCCCAGATTAAGCAACTGGGCTCCTTTGTTTCTCTACCTAACTACTGATCTACCAAGCTTAAGCTGTTTGGACAGATATTCATTCTCTATCTTCTAAAACAAGTAATTTAAACCTAGGGAAGCCAAGATTAAGCTGTTTGGCTTTCCCTTATTTGTAAAACTCTTCAAAAATGGTATGATTCTTCAAAATGGAACTTCTTGGAAATATGGAACCTTGCAGCATGAAAAGATGACATATTTGGCATGTAAAACAGTCAATCATGAAATATGAAACCTATTGCAATAGGAGGCTAACACCTGTCATCGCTGAATTATTGGATGAATTACATGGAGCAATTTGCTTCGCCAAGTTGGATCTTCATTTAGGATATCATCAACTTAGAATGAAGACTGAAGACATTCTGAAAATAGCATTTAGAACTCATGAGGGTAATTATGAATTTTTGGTCATGCCTTTTAGCCTTACCAATGCACCTTCTACATTTCAAGGTTTGATGAATTCCATTTTCAAGCCCTTCCTAAGAATTTTTTTTTTTAGTATTTTTTTTATGATATACTAATCTACAAAAAGTCTTGGAAGGATCATGTTCAACATGTTGGCAGGGTACTCAAACTATTGGATGAGAAACAATTCTATGAAAAACCTCCAAATTTTTCTTTGGTGTACATGAGGTGGAATATCTGGGTCATATTGTATCTCATGAAGGTGTTGAGGTAGCCCCTACAAAAATTAAAGACATTAAAGAATGAAAAAGCCCCACATCGATAAAACATTTGTGAGTATTTCTTAGGTTGATAGGGTATTATCACAAGTTTGTTAAGAATTATGGGAGAATAACAACACCTCTAAAACATTACTGAAGAAAGATGCATTTTTTTGGATTCCAGAAGCAATGAAGTCCTTTGAACATCTTAAAGAAGCAGTGTACCAAGGACTGGTCTTAGCTACGCTAGACTTAATAAAACCCTCTATTATGGAATGTGATGCCTCAGGAATGGAATTGGTTTTGTTTTAATATAAGAAGGAAGACTCGTTTATTTTGAAAGTCATCCAATCAAAGGAAAGTATTTACACAAAACTATTTATGAGAAGGAAATGTTGGCAATACTACATGCACTTAAGAAATGACAACCTTACCTAATGGGAAGACATTTCAAGGTAAAAATAGACCATGATAGTCTTAAATGATTTTTAGAACAAATGTTATCTTCAGAAGAGCAGCACAAATGGGTTACAAATATGTTGGGTTATGACTTTGAAATCATCTAGAAAAAAGAGAAGCAAAATGTTGTTGCAGATACACTCTCAATAAAGGATGATGATCCGAAATTAAACAAGAATGCAACAAATTACAGATATAACCATAAATACAAAGATGCATCAGAAATAACACTTCCTTTCATTAATATCAAATAATGAAATATTCTTACAGACAGAATGGAAATGAGACTAGCTCGTGTGATGATAGCTCATCTCTGAGAAAAGATATGGCGGCTACATGCCTTTGAACTAAACTACAATGAGGCTTAAAGGCTTTTTTATTATTAAAAAATAATAAAAAACCCTAAACAACCAAAACCCTAACACGAGGAGATGTAACACCAAGAGTTTATGGGCCCTGTTGGGGTTAGTTGAGAAGCCAACTTCCTGGGGTTGTAACTTGGTCATATTATCTCTGTTTGATGTGCATGATACCTCGTTGGAAAGATCTCTCCGAGGAATAAAAATAAAAATGAAATTTCAATGCAATATCATGGAGGAATATTTCTAAATAAAGCTTCATTTACGGCCTCAAAACGGCTCCAGAAGTTTAGGACCTGAAAAATTGCCAAAAATAGTAAATTGCGCTATAATTAAGGAAACTGAAAAAAAATGACAGAACAATGGTGGGGGTCCAAGTGGAATAGGCGGGTGGCCACCAATATCCACCTGGATTAGATGAGGATGTGGAAGCATTGATTTTTTCCATTTCTATTATCCAACCAGTTTGGATAACTGAAGCAAGGGATGAATTGAAGAATGACGAAGAAATGTGGGAACTCATTCAAAATTTGCAGCAAGATCTTAGTACATATGATACATTTAGATGGAAAAATGATTCATTATGGTACAAATATCGCTTATACCTTTGTAACAATTCCTAACTTAAACCTCTCCTTTAGGAGGGCATTCAAGATTTTTAAAAACATACCACATGGTTAAGAAGGAATTTTTTTGGGATGGCCTTAAATATAATATTCAAAAGTTTGTGGCGAAATGTTTGGTTTCCCAACAAAATAAAGTTGAGACAATTAAGACCTCGGGTATGTTATAACCTTTATCCATTCCAAGTCAACATTGGGAGGTTTCAATAGATTTTATCACAAGTCTGCCCAACTTCGAAGGAAAGAGTGTCATCATGGTGGTATTTGATAAACTTACCAAGTATGCACACTTTTGTGAATTATCTCATCCATTTAAAGCTAGTATAATTGCTACTGCATTTATGGAAACAATTCAAAAACTACATGGAAACCCAAAGATTATTGTAAGCGAGAGAGATCCCATTTTCATGGAAATTTTGGATGGAATTATTTTCTTGTTTGGGTACTCAGTTAGCTCATAGTTGATCTTATCATCCTCAATCTAATGAGAAAATTGAGATAGTGAACAAATATTTGGAGAGATATCTTCATTTCTTTGTATATGATAAACAGACACAATGGGTCAAGTGGTTGCTTCTAGCTGAATAATGGTATAACACTTCCTTCCATATTGCAACAAAAATGACCCCATTTATGGCACTTTATGGATATCATCCACCATCCATCACATAATCTTTAAGAGAAAATTCCAAGGTTCAAGCAATGGAAGATCACATTGAGCATCAACAACAAGTTCTCCAACTCTTAAAAGATAACCTCACTTTAGCGCAGAATATAATGAAACAACAGGCAGATCAACATCGCAGCGAAAGAAGTTTTGATGTAGGCAACTGGGTATATCTATGACTACAACCATATAAAAAAATGTCCCTCAAGCAAGCTAAGAAGGATAATAAACTATCACCAAAGTATTATGGTTCGTACAAGGTGTTGCAAAAGATTAGTATTGTGACATACAAATTGGAGCTTCCTAAATTTTTCCGAGTGCACCCAGTTTCCATGTTTCATTTTTAAAGAAGATTATAGGTGACAAGCTCTTAGTTCAAACAATATTGCTATAAATTGACGAGGAAGGAAAAATCATATTGGAACCTGAATCAGTCACAAAAATAAGAACTCAACAACTACGAAATCGATCAATTTCAGAGTATCTCATTAAGTGGAGAAACTTACTCACTGAAGATTCCACATGGGAGGATGAGAATTTTATACAGAAGCATCCATAACTACTCAAGAGTTGAGGAAAACACTTTTTTGAAGGGGAGGGGGAATGTTAGGTCCCTATAATACTAGTCTATTCCCTCATTGTTATTTTCATTATGGCCCCTTATCATTATTGTTGGGCCCATGTTGTCCACATATTCTTAGTATTGTGCCCCATAGGAGCCCACTATTGTTATTGTTGTGCCCTTACATTATTATGATTATGTCAGCTCTGATTATATTGTGACCCCTTAGACTCCTATATATAGAAAGGATGTTTTGTCATTTGTATCATCCAAGAATTGTTCATTTGTGTAATGTAAAGGAGGTTACCCCCTCCAAGAGGCTAATTTTGAATTCGTTGATCTATCTCTTCTTATATTTTGTGAGCTACCTATAACAAATAGGTAGCATGAGGTCATAATAAAGAGTCTCCAAAAGCCAACCCAGTCCTAATAGTGGTAAATGCATTTATAGGAGAAGTGAGGAGGTTGTAGATCCATTGAACTATGGTAAGATCCACTTTAGAAGGGGATAAGCTCCATGGCATAAGTGATAATACCTCATTTGTAACAATTCAAGGACATCCTTAATAGAGAATGGGAACTTCCACGATAGAAGCCTCTAGAAGCGAAAGTTTTGAAATTATTTTTATTTTTTTTCTCGTTTCAAGGGCCATCGCACTTGCAATGAAAGAAACATGTGCTAACCGATGCTTTTCCCTTTGATGCAACCTACATCATCCTACTGTCTAAACTATTGTCCAATACTTACCAAATTATTCTTTAAACTACGAACAAAATACACATTAGAAATATACTTCTTCTCCCCCTTCTCGGTTAGAATATTAACTTTTCCTTTACCCATGAATGACACTTTGTTATTAGTCCCTAATGTAACTTTTTATTTTACACTTTCATCTAAATTGGAAAACATTTCTATGTTCCCTGCCATGTGATTGTTACAACCTAAGTCTAAAATTCATACATCCTTTTCTTCTCTTGTGCTACATTGCAAGCTAAAAACATACTATCTCAGTTCTAGTTTTCTTTTGTGAAATTTTCATTTGGTTTATTGAGATCGTGTTGTTTTTTCTACATTCAATTGCATAATGCCCATACTTCTTGCAATAGAGACATTGAACTTGATATTTATCACAGCTTTGACCTTGTGCTTGATTTTGGCTTGGATTTTGAGTGTTTCCTCTTCCACTTGAATTTGAAGAGTTGCTTCTTCCACCTCTATGTGGACTTCTTCCTCTACCTCTGGTATTTGATCTTCCTTTGCCTCTACCTTGACCAACTGAGACTTGTGTCTTGAAAGCATGTTCCAATGAAGTATTTGTTGTCCTACTCAACCTATGTTCATGAGAAATAAGTGAGGCATGAAGCTCATCCACTGAAAATTGTGAGAGATCCTTTGTATCCTCTATGGCTACAACAATAGGATAAAACATTACTAGTAAACTTCTTAGAATGTTTTCAACTATTATCCTTTCTTCAAGTGTCCCACCATGAGATCTAATTTGAGATACCATGAGTAAAAAAATAGAATGTTTTCAACTATTATCCTTTCTTCAAGTGTCTCACCATGAGATCTAATTTGAGATACCATGAGTAAAAAAATAAGTCTGTTGTCTTAGACTCCTTCATACATATTATTTCAAAATCGCTTTTAAGCATTTGCAATTTTGTTCTCTTCACCTTTGTGATGCCTTGATATGATTTCTAGAGAATGCCCCATGCTTACTTTGAATTTGTTACTACTGCAATCCTTGGAAAGATAGTCTCATGTATAGCTTGAAATATGTAGATGAGGCCTTTGGAGTCCATATTGTCTCTCTACAAATCTCTCTTTGCTTGTGTCAGTGCATTGTATGTTGCTGCGTCAGTTGGTTCTTAGAACCCATTCTCCACTAAATCCCAAATAACTTGAGAATAAAACAATGTCTTCGTTGTTATTTACCAATAATTATAGATCTTTCACTTAAATTGTGGTATCTATGGATTTGTCAATATTGTGCTCAAAGCTGCCATATTGTGACTGATAAAAACCTTGACTCTTTGTTAATAAACTTTGCCTCCTTCTCTAACTGCTAATAACCTACTCTGATAAATCTGCTATCAAACCAAAGATTTGATACCTTCTCTAATACCATGTGACAATAAAGGCCGAGGATAAAATAAAGAGACCACCACACAAACTAAATAAAATAGTTTTCACTTGACAATAAAGAACAGAGAGTTTTAAACTCAAAATAACGTGCAGTAAAAAAAAAAAATTGATGACAGAGCATAAAACAAACTATTGCAGGGTAAAGAGTCAGGAATAAAATTTTAATATGAGAAATGAAATTCCAGAATGTCTGTGCACAACAAAATATTTTGATCATAATTTCATGAGGGCAGAAAATAGATTCACCACATCAAATGGAGAATTCAACTCCTTTGACCCAAAGTAAACCAGAATTTTTACAGAGATTTACAAAACTCTGTTTTCATGCACCAACCTATTTTTTCTCCAAACACTCCAACTTTCAGAGTACTAACTAAACTTCATGACATAACTTAAAATATACACATTGATCTATATTGTTTTATAAAACAAACATTAAAATAAAAACAAATGCACATACATGAACTAATTTCCCAGTACACATATTTACTGTGCAGTACAAACTCTTGTCGCACAATAAAGCCTCACATTTACAACTCACCAAATCTGCATATATATTAACACTAAATTTGATTGATTGATTGATGTTTTGTATAAGGGGAAAACATGTACACTGCTCAGAAGTTTCTTTACTTCACAACCATAAACCAAAATTAAGAGTTCAACTTTCATTGTACTTTCATATATGGTGTGTTGTCCGTGCATTTAGTCTCAGTCGTCGTGATTAATTTCTAACAGGTGGATCCATATGCAATAAACCATGAATGATGATTCATTGGTTTCATACCTACAAAGGTATTAAGAAACTTGCATAACGTGAATTCGAAATAGTTTGCCAGAGAAATATATAAGCATATCTAATAGACGAAGTACAATAATATATATCTACTGTGCAATGATTAAGTTACTACATGGTGATAATATATATCTATTGTGCAATGATTAAGTTACTACACGGTGGATAATGTTAGCCTGTGCCATAACATGTCAAGAACATATTCCATAATGTTTTCACATTTGCATATAATTTTTTTATGTTGTTTTCTTAAAACCAAGTGCCATTTGAAGAGGAGCTGGTCTAACAGGATCCCTGGATCGCTTGGCCTTAACTTATAACATCACTAATGCAAAGATGACACATATGGGATGCTCCCATTTGTCTTCAACACATGAAGAAATTGGTAAAAGAGCCTTCACTTAAAAGAACGTTGAATTACTTAGTGAGGACCAACTTGAACACCATTGTTTGATGTTAGATGTTCGGCTTTATTGACAAGCCATATCAAATTTTTTTAATGAGGAAAAAAACAATCACAAAGCAATTCTCTATATCCATTGTTTTGGAGATATTTTTGGTTTATAATTTAGAAAAATATTGCTTGTATTTCAAACAATTATGTCTAAGCTCGGCAACTTATTAGGGGAATCTTGAGGTGTAAAATGGGTATAATAAGGAAAATAATAAAATATTAGTTAAAATAATAAAATAAGAGTTGCCCGTAGAGGTTTGGTCTCATGGCTAGCGGACGATCTGTTAAGTCGTCCATGTCGCTGTGTAGATCACGAGTTCAAGTCTCATCTTACCCGAGGGCCGTTCTTGCAGGCTAGGCGGTTCCTCCTAGAGGTTATAGTGGCAGCCGATGGGATTCGACCCCGTGTAACGCGAGTACGATACCACTGCCATTGCCAATTCCGCTAGTCAACAAAAAAAATAAGAGTTATGAATTTTTAAATAAAAAGAAAGTAAACTACTTTTTTATTTTATTTTATTTTCAGCTTATTTCCTTACGAGCTTACTCAAATATTACGTATAGACATGTTAGATACAAAATTAAATTCTGTGTCCAACGAATACCCACTCTACATACTTCTAAGTAGTTCCATATAAAAAAAAATGAGAATACATGAAAAGGCATGTTCCCATTGGATGCAGAATTAAGTTCAATATACGATAAGTAAGCACTTTGCATATTTTTTAGTAGACCCACATTGGAACAAATGAAAATACATGAAACAAGCATGCTGAACACATTTTTTCATGTATTTTCAATTTTTTTCGATGTGGTTCTATTCAAAATTATGCATGGTGGGTATTCATTGGATGTGGAATTTAACTCTGCATCCAATGGGTGCTTGTACTTGACATTCGATCAAGCCTATGAGGAAATAAAATGAAAATACAATTACAAAAAGTAGT
This sequence comes from Pinus tabuliformis, assembly GCA_031772625.1. Classification (NCBI taxonomy): domain Eukaryota; kingdom Viridiplantae; phylum Streptophyta; class Pinopsida; order Pinales; family Pinaceae; genus Pinus; species Pinus tabuliformis. The sequence continues at coordinate 159,902,965 of CM062819.1, forward strand.
TTTCTTTTCTTCCCTGCAAAATATTGACCCCTAGGGATGGCATCATTATCTTGAATCCTATTGGTTGTTATAAAGTTAACAGTGTTAGTAAATTTTTTGTTTTGAAGCCCATTTTCGACCTCAAAATTACCCTAATAATTTTAGGATATTTTTTGTTTACAACTTAGAATTTTTTACGACGCAAAAAATTGAGAACAATTCTCTACAACATAAATAAATGAAACTTCCAGTTCTAAACTCACAACACTGATGTGATTCTTGTTATTTTTAGTATTCATATATTACAATCAAATTTTAAGAACACAAGGAAATGAAAACTTGGTTCTAAACCCACACTAGTGACGTAATTCATATTATTGTTCATAGATTATAATCCATAAATAGAAAAGAACCCTAACAAAGGGAAAGAAAATATTCAACACATATTTTGATATAATTTTGTTTTTTTTAATAAAAAAATCTTAGCTTTCGGTACAAATGCTCATCCATAAAAAAATATTTAATTTGATTAACTCACCTTTAGCTGAGTAGTTTACTTTGGGCTCTTTCTGCTTCTCACCAACATCTTTGTTTTTTTTTTTTTTTTTCATAAAAATCTTAAAAAGTCTTAGCTTTCGGTACCAATGCTCATCCATGAAAAATATCTAATTTGATTAACTCACGTTTAGCTGAGTAGTTTACTCTGGCCTCTTTCTACTTCTCACCAACATCTTTTTCCTATTACCTCAAGCAAACTTTGAAAAATATAAACCCTCGCAATTGGTATTTTCATCCTTAAGATTCACAAATGCGTTGAGGAGACCTTTTAACAAGTTCGTATTTTTAAATATTTAGTGCAAGTGCATTGAGGATATCATTGAACATGCCTATACTCGTTACAAATTTAATGCTAAAGTTCTCCCATTTTATACAAGTGAGTGGTATTGATTGGTATAGATGACAATGTGTTGTGGCAAATATCAAGCAACGTGTAATAAGCAAATCATTGTGTTTACTTCTTTTAAATCTTTTCCATAAGATGATTGGATGAGTGTATTTAAATTTAGTTTATTAAATGAAAATAGAGTGATATTCAGTAAAAACAAGATAAAAAGTCAATGGAAAAATATTGACTTAATATTTACAAATAATTTTAGTGTAAAGATTTAAATATTAACATTAAAATCGATTTTTTTTTTTATAATGTCTTTTGCATCCAACGTCACACCATTCTTCGATACACATATAGTTCTGAGGGGAATCTCAAAATACAAACAATGTCCTATGAATGCACATCTCTAAAAATTAAACAAATCATTAAAGTCGTAAATCGAAATTTAATAATTCAAATGGTCATAAAACAAAATTTAAATAATTTCAAACAATAGCCAGTCACTTGAACAAAAGGCACCTCTAAAGCAACTTTAACTAAACTTTAATGATTTCCTGATAGAAATTATTGTGCTAAAACCCTGCACAATTTGCAGGATCTTCTACCAAATTTCACTAGTGACTCCAAACTCAAAAAAAATTGCAAAGATACACTGTTCTCGCATGCACATCATGGATGTCTTGCATAAATTATCCCTATTTTTTCTTTGCAACTACTCATTGTAGACAAATTTTAACTATAGAAAATATAAATAATCAAAATCACAAAACCTTCTCGCTCATATTACAATTGAGTCTCACCTATCGACAACAACAATCCCTTTGAAATATCATTTAACGTGATTAACCACACCATTTTCTTCAATCTCCATCAATACAACAACAAAGTTTTGTTCCTCCAAAAGAAAATGAATGTTTTCAATAAGAAAAATGTAATTATAATAATGTTAGAAAAAAAAATCCTTATATCAATTGCAGATTTCAGTAACCCCTCTCCAATTGACCTGATTTCATTAAGAAAAAAAAGAGTATGTCAATGTAAATTATAGTGCATTATAACCCATAATTAACCAGATAAACTAGTGTGATTCAGAAACCAACTTTTCTTGCAAGGTTGATACCAACAATGTGTAGAAATTCTCACTGTAGATTAACCCGATAATGCAATATAACTAAAGCAAAATACTTTAATCTACTTCTACAATCAAACTTGCGGAAGCTTAATAGACTTGAGCAAGATCAAGTGATGCAGGAGCATCCAATTAGGGAGGCGACAACTGGACATGCTGTTTTAAGAATTCTTTTAAAATTTACTTTTCAGTTTACTTTTATTGTTATTTCTTTTCAAGAAGGCTGTCACAGCCAATGTCGTTACTTTTTATTTTTGAAAGTAAATAGATTAGGGAATAGTCTTAAATAGATTAATACTTGAATAACAGCAAAAAGGAATGTAACTGCAAATTGCAACTGCAGGTAGTTCCTCAACTAAATGAGGCTACCAGCAGCTTAAATACACAATCAAAAGATGAACCAAGGGTTGTTGCCAAAAAGGAGAATAGACACCAGAGAATGTAAACTCTGACAGAATATTTTAAAACAGTAAAGAGAAGCATTTCAGGTATCCAATAGTTGTTATTATGAATGATTGGTACTATGTACAAAATTAATTACATGATTGAGGGATTGTTAACGAGACTGTGCATCACATCAAGCAACTAAACACTACAAGCGAATTCATTCAGGTACTTTATGAAAGCAAATCATTGAAATTCTTGAAAGTAGGAGATTCATCAATTCTATAAACATATACACATATATTGCATAAACATTTGTTATAGCCAGAGACAACATCCTGTAACCCAACACAGGTTCAGAGCATAAGGCATAGTGCCTTCCAAAAAATATACAATCACCAAACAATCCTCAAATATTTCATTGCAGACCAAGAAGGGTTTTTGTGACCCAGGACCAACTAAACAAATAGAGACAGGACTATGCTCAACTACCAGAGCCGAACTGCAAAAAATCGTGTTCAAGTTCTCAACCAAAATCTCAGTAGAGCCACGGACACCAACGACCAACTAACGACCCAGAATTTTCGACGAATAGACAACACTGAGGACCAACAAAAAAATGAGACTTCGTCTCTATAAAAACCAACCTACAGGAACTGTATAAGATAAACAGGAAGGACCCTACCCGGTTCAAGTGGAGACCGGAACGGAAGAGTGAAGGAACAGAAACCATCAAGGACCAAACCCTTGCTGCCACCATAGAGGAGCGAATCACCTGCACAGTCAAGAAACACCGATTAGAGAGGCAGCATAACCAGTTATATGGAGAATAAACCAAGAGAAGGGTAAAGATGAGTACCCTGAAGGTTACCTGAAGTGGAGAGCCAGTTCCATAGCTGAACCCAAGACCAACAACATTCGAGCCACGGCCACAGAGCCACGAAACCCCAGCTGCTCACAAGGAGCGGAATTGTTAGCAGAAGAAAAGCAAAGAGGGAGCCTGAAATCAGAACAGAGAGGTTACCTTGTGCTAGAGCCGAACGGTCGCCAGGGAAGTCGGGCTGAGGACCTGATAAGAATGCGCACCATAGTTATAGTCAAACGCAACAGAAACAAACCAGAAGTGCAGCAAACCGATTAAAACTGTAGAGAAATCACCGCATACCCAAGACGGCCACGAAGCCCAGCATTGTTTCGTGAAACCACGCAAGAAGCAGCCACCAAACTCGTCGGTACAACATCTCAACATTACCCAGTAACATAGAACCAGAGCCGAGACCGGAACCAGCAAACAGTGGGAGGCAGAGAGTCATTACCATCGGGCGGAAGGAACCAGGTAAGGGCACAGAGGAGCAGAGCGAAACCAACAACAACAATAACCCAAGCTATAGCCAAAACCCGCGCCATAGAACCGTAACACGGAGACGAAGACAACCTCGAGAAGGTGGCAGAGTTAATGCTCCATTAAAACCTCACCAAAAACCCTAGGTGCATATAAGTGCGGGAAGGGATCACGTGGGTGAGTTGCCACGAAGGCATCCACCTCAGGTTTTGGGGTGAGTCATCAAATTTTGGTATCAGAGTAGTTCTTTCCTTAGGGAATAAGGGGAGATTTATGGAGGTAGGAAGAAGGGGTAGAGGTAGAGCTATTCGGAGGGTAGCCAATGGAGGACGGCGTGAGGAAATCAAGATCCTAAGTGCCAGATTAGCAGCAATAGAAGCAGGGAGGTGCAGGGATCCAGAAGGTGGTGACAATAGTGAAGAAGACGCTGCAGCTACGACAGATGGGTCCAATGAGGAAGGGCCAGAGATAAGGTTGTTGAAATCTGTTCTGTTAGCAAGCAGCAAACCGAAGCCTGAACTGTCAACCTATGATGGCAGTTTATCCACTGAAGTATTATTGGACTGGATTAGCGAGTTGGATAAGTACTTCAAATGTGAGGAAATCAGTGAGGATAGGAGGGTCAAATTTGCAGCTACAAAACTGAAGGGGCATGCAGCACTGTGGTGAGACAGTGTGCAGGCAGAGTGAAGGAGATCAAATAAGCCACCAATTAAAAAGTGGACCAGAATGATCACCAATATGAAAGGTAAGTTTTTACCTAAAGACTATCAGATTTCTCTATATAGACAGGTACAGAACCTGAAACAAAGAGCAATGACTGTGAAGGAATATACGGAAGAATTTTATAGAGTGAATTTGCGAGTGGGTTATGTCGAAGATACCCCAGAAAAGACAACAACGTTCGTGAATGGATTACGGATGGAGATACTGTATGAGATCAGTATTCTCTCTCCCAAATCTATAGAAGAAGCATAGCAAAGTGTTTTAAAAGTAGAGGAGAAGATCACCCGGAGACAAAATGCCAGGAGAGGACGTGGATCCGGTCGAGGAAGGGGACAGTCCTTTGGCAGAGGCAGAACTGCTAGCAACAATGAGGAAGGTAGCAGTTCAAAAACTGCAGGGTCAACTGATAAATAAGGTAACACTAGAGGGGGAAGGCCTTATTAGTGAGGGAGAGGTAACGACAGAGGCAGGGGGAATGCCTATCAGTGTTACAAGTGTCACAAATGAGGACACTGGTCTTTTGAATGTCCTGAAAGTGATCAAACAGGACAAAGAGGAGCATATGTTGCTCAACTAGAGGAAGCTGAGGCCCCACCTCAAGAAGTGGAGAACATGCTTAAAACAGGAGAGGCCTTGGTGTTGAACAAAGTCTTGTTGAAGCCAACTAAAGAGTTAGCTGACCAGACACAGCGAAAAGCCCTGTTCCAGACTGTGTGTAAGTCGCATGGGAAGTGTTGTAAACTGATCATTGACAACGGAAGCACTGATAACCTGGTAGCCACAGAGATGGTAGAGAAACTGGGTTTAAAAAGACTGAAACACCCAACCCCATACTAGGTGTCTTGGTTACAAAAAGGGCATCAACTGCTTGTTGATGAGCAGTGTGAAGTGGAATTTCATATTGGCAGGTATAAGGATAAGGTGATATGTGACATTATGCCAATGAATGTGTGCCATATATTGCTAGGTAGACCATGGCAGTATGACAGGAAGGTAGTGCACGATGGGAAGACAAACTGTTATAAGTTTGCGAAAGATGGGATCAAGCATACATTGGTACCCATGAAGGAAGAGGACACAACAGAGAGCAGTGGGACAAAGGCATTATTATTAGGAGGAAAAGAGTTCCTACAGTAGATTGGAGATGATGAAATAAAGTTTGCAATTGTGCGGAGGCTGAGGACAGTGTTAATTCATACTAAAATTAAGGATCTGCCGGAGGAAATTCAAGATATGTTACAGGAATTCAATGATATAGTAGTAGATGATTTGCCAGATAAGTTACCCCCAAAATGGAGTATCAGCCACCATATTGATTTCATCCCAGGAGCTAGTTTACCCAACAAAGCTGCTTACCGAATGAGTCCAAAGGACAATGAGGAGATTAGGAAACAGGTACAGGAGTTGTTGGACAAAGGGCTGATTCGGGAAAGTTTAAGTCCGTGTGCAGTTCCAACAATCTTAGCTCCCAAGAAAGGAGGAGAGTGGCAGATGTGTACCGACTCTCGAGAAATCAATAAGATTACCATTAGATATAGGTTTCCTTTACCATGAATGGACGATATGATGGACTACTTGAGTGGAGTAGCATATTTTTCAAAGATTGATTTAAAAAGCGGTTATCATCAGATACAGATTCGAGAAGGAGACGAGTGGAAGACTGCTTTCAAAACCAATGAGGGCCTATATGAATGGCTGGTCATGCCATTTGGATTGAGCAATGCACCCAGCACATTCATGCACTTAATGAACGAGATGCTGAAAGAATATATCAGGAAGTTTGTTATTGTGTATTTGGATGATATCCTTATTTTCAGTAAGACTAGGGAAGAGCATTTCCGACATGTCAGGTGTGTCTTGGAAAAATTACAGCAAAATAAATTGCTGTTGAATTTGAAGAAATGTACGTTTTGTAAGAAGGAGTTGATTTATTTGGGATTCATGATTTCAGAGAATGAGTTAAAGATGGATCCGGAAAAGGTTGCATCCATAGTTAGCTGGCCGTCCCCAAAAAGTTTATTTGAAGTACAGAGTTTTCATGGGCTAGCAAGTTTTTACTGGAAGTTTATAAAAGATTTTAGTGGGATTTGTGAACCCATGGTGGACACCGTCAAGAAAGCAAATCAACCTTTTCATTGGACTAAGTTGGTTGAAAAGAGCTTTCAGCTGCTGAAAAAGAAGATCACCGAAAGACCCATTTTGAGGTTATTAGATTTCAACAAACTTTTTCAAGTTTGTTGCGATGCGAGTGGGACAACCATTGGAGCGGTACTAAGTCAAGAGGATAAACCGGTAGCCTATTTCAGCGAGAAATTAAATGAGAGTAGATAGAAATATATGTCCTATGACAAGGAATTCTATGCAATGGTGCAAGCACTGAAACATTGGAGACACTACTTGCTGGGAAATGAATTTGTTCTGTTTTTAGACAATTTTGCTTTGCAATATGTCATGCAACAGCATAAGTTGAATCATAAACATGCGAAGTGGGTGGAATATTTCCAGAGTTTCATGTTTGTGTTGAAACACATCAGTGGACAAGCCAACAAAGTGGCAGACGTGTTAAGCAGAAGAAGTTTGATTTTACAGGAAAGCAGACTGCAGGTGTTGGGCTTTGAACATACCAAAGATCTGTATGAGATAGATGCAAATTTTCGGGAAGCATATGAAGCTTTCCAGAATCCGTTGTTGAGAGACAACAGTTTGTGGTTAGATTATAACATAAAGGAAGGATTGCTATTCAAGGGAGGACAATTGTGTATTCTAGAATGTTCAATGAGGGAGAACTTAATTCAAGAGAAACATAGTGGTGGTCTAGCTGGACATTTTGGCATTAACAAGACTTTGGACCAAGTAAGTCATTTATATTATTGGCCAAAGATGCGGCGAAACATACAACGGTATGTAGCTAGATGTAAGATGTGTCAGCGAGAAAAGGGACACAGTCAAAATACGGGACTGTATACACCCCTACTTGTTTCGGACAGGCCATGGGACTCAGTCAATTTAGACTTTGTCTTGGGTTTGCTGAGGACATAGAAAGGGTGCGATTCAATCATGGTAGTAGTGAATCGCTTTACTAAGATGGCACATTTTATTCCTTGTAAAAAGACCAGCGATGCCACACATGTAGCCCATTTATTCTTCACAGAAATTGTCAGACTGCATGGCTTACCAAAGTCTATTATTTTGGATAGGGACGTGAAGTTTACAGGCCATTTCTGGTGGACTTTGTGGAAGAAATTAGATACTAAACTGAACTTCATCTCAGCTTATCATCCACAAACCGACGAGAAAATTGAGGTAGTAAACCGAAGTCTGGGAAATCTGCTACATAGTCTAGTTGGAGAGAATTCACGACAGTGGGATCGCGTACTAGCACAAGCGAAGTTCGCTTATAATGATTCACCCAACAGGAGTACAGGCAGAAGCCCTTTCCAGATCCTATACGGCATGCACCCCCATGGATTGCACGAGTTATGAGATTTGGGTCAGTTGGAACAGAGGAGTGCTGATGGAGAAGATTTCACCAAAATGATGAACGATCTTCACGAACAGGTGAAAGCTAAATTGAAAAATAGTAGCCAAAGATATGAGCAGAAGGTAGATTTAAAATGACGGGAAGTGAAATTTAATATAGTAGACCTGGTACTGGCACACCTATGAAAGGAGAGGTTTCCTAGAGGAGAATATAACAAGCTTAAAATGAAAAAGATAGGGCCTTGCCAGATACTACGAAAAATCTCTACCAATGCATATGAACTGCAATTACCCCCGGGTATTGGAATCTCACCCATTTTCAATGTAGCAGACCTATACCCTTATATTTCTGCTAATATGAAGGACAGTTCAAAAACACACACACGGGACACCCAGGGAGACGAAGAGACAGGGACATGGATCAAACAGAGGCCCCCAGCCAAGCCTTTGGAGATTGACCAAATACTAGACACTCAGGTAGTTAGGCGGACACGCCGAAAGGAGTACTTGCAGTACTTGGTTAAGTGGAAGGACCGTCCAATTGATGAAAGTTCCTGGTTGGATGCCAGACAGATTCAACGCGCCGGGTATTCGATTGAAGAGCTCATGGACAGAAGCCATGAGTTTCATTCACCCCGGGAGCCTGATGCAGGAGCATCCAATTAGGGAGGCGATAGCTGGACATGCTATTTTAAGAATTCTTTTAAAATTTACTTTTCAGTTTACTTTTATTGTTATTTCTTTTCAAGAAGGCTGTCACAGCCAATGTCGTTACTTTTTATTTTTGAAAGTAAATAGATTAGGGAATAGTCTTAAATAGATTAATACTTGAATAACAACAAAAAGGAATGTAACTGCAAATTGCAACTGCAGGTAGTTCCTCAACTAAATGAGGCTACCAGTAGCTTAAATACACAATCAAAAGATGAACCAAGGGTTGCTGCCAAAAAGGAGAATAGACACCAGAGAATGTAAACTCTGACAGAATATTTTAAAATAGTAAAGAGAAGCATTTCAGGTATCCAATAGTTGTTATTATGAATGACTGGTACTGTGTACGAAATTAATTACATGATTGAGGGACTGTTAACGAGACTGTGCATCACATCAAGCAACTAAACACTACAAGCGAATTCATTCAGGTACTTTATGAAAGCAAATCATTGAAATTCTTACAAGTAGGAGATTCATCATTTCTATAAATATATACACATATATTGCATAAACATTTGTTATAGCCAGAGACAGCATCCTGTAACCCAACACAGGTTCAGAGCATAAGGCATAGTGCCTTCCAAAAAATATACAATCACCAAACAGTCCTCAAATATTTCATTGCAGACCAAGAAGGGTTTCTGTGACCCAGGACCAACTAAACAAATAGAGATAGGACTATGCTCAACTACCAGAGCCGAACTGAAAAAAATCGCGTTCAAGTTCTCAACCAAAATCTCAGTAGAGCCACGGACACCAACAACCAACTAACGACCCAGAATTTTCGACGGACAGACAACACTGAGGACCAACAAAAAAATGAGACTTCGTCTCTATAAAAACCAACCTACAGGAACTGTATAAGATAAACAGGAAGGACCCTACCTAGTTCAAGTGGAGACCGGAATGGAAGAGTGAAGGAACATAAACCATCAAGGACCAAACCCTTGCCGCCACCATAGAGGAGCGAATCACCTGCACAGTCAAGAAACACCGATTAGAGAGGCAGCATAACCAATTATATGGAGAATAAACCAAGAGAAGGGTAAAGATGAGTACCCTGAAGGTTACCTGAAGTGGAGAGCTAGTTCCATAGCTGAACCCAAGACCAAAAACATTCGAGCCATGGCCACAGAGCCACGAAACCTTAGCTGCTCACAAGCAGCGGAATTGTTAGTAGAAGAAAAGCAAATAGGGAGCTTGAAATCAGAACAGAGAGGTTACCTTGTGCTAGAGCCGAACGGTCGCCAGGGAAGTCGGGCTGAGGACCTGATAAGAATGCGCACCATAGTTATAGTCAAACGCAACATGAAGCAAACCAGAAGTGCAGCAAACCAATTAAAACTACAGAGAAATCACCGCATACCCAAGATGGCCACGAAGCCCAGCATTGTTTCATGAAACCACATAAGAAGCAGCCACCAAAATCGTCCATACAACATCTTAACATTACCTAGTAACATAGAACCAGAGCCGAGACCGGAACCAGCAAACAGTGGGAGGCAGAGAGTCATTACCATCGGGTGGAAGGAACCAGGTAAGGGCACAGAGGAGCAGAGCGAAACCAGCAACAACAATAACCCAAGCTATAGCCAAAACCCACGCCATAGAACCATAACACGGAGACCAAGACAACCTCGAGAAGGTGGCAGAGTTAATGCTCCATTAAAACCTCACCAAAAACCCCAAGTGCATACTAGCGTGGGAAGGGATCATGTGGGCCAGTTGCCACGAAGGCATCCACCTCAGTTTTTAGGGTGAGTCATCATCAAGCAGAACACATATAATCGGAAGCAGAATCAATGCACATGAAACACAGATGAATACTTAGGGGAAAGCCTCAGCTAAAAACCCCACTATCTGTATTAGCATACAAGGTGGAAATACATCAAGATTACATAAAGCTTTAGCTCTCATAGCTAGCCAGCTCTCAGTACAATCCTCTTGGATGCTCACAGGCAAACAAGGCTTCTCACAAACCTTCTCCTCTGCCCTCCAAGCCTCCTATTTCCTTGCGCAGTTTCTCCTGGGTGATCCTCCTGTTGCCAAGTGTAACAATGATCACTCACACTAATCTCACACCCTGTAAAACTACGAAATCCTCAAGGAACCTTGTCCTTCTACATGGATGAGTTTCCTTTATAGGAAAACTCATGCAACTGATAGTACAATGTCCCTATCTTTAATCTCAACTGGGTCTTTCTTTGAATAGACATGCATGAGTTATTTATGAGAGAATCTTTAGTTATCTAGAGTACACTAGTTGGATGCATGCATGCATTAATTGACTGAACTCACAATTAGTTCCTCAAACAGTTTGGAACTAATATAACTGGACTTAACTCAGTAAACTGAGTTAACTAATTACAACTCAAATACTCATCCTTATCTCCTTAATTAAGGGATGATCTCCTTAATTTAAGGGATAACTGTTGCATGACTTCAGAAAGACTTCTAACTTGAACTTCTCTAACTAATTAATCTAAGATGAATTAATTAATTATTTTTCAAGCAGCTGGTGAGACTAAATTCGAATTTTAATTCTCAATTTTAATTCAAGGACAAATTAAAATTGGAATATTCTGAATGCTATTTTTAGCATTTCTTGTTGATATTCTCAACACAACGCGATGAAAATGTCCACAAAGAAATTACAAATGATAGTCGATGATAGTCATCTGTTTGGAAAATGGCAGTTGGGCATGTCGTCGCTACATGTGACTATGAATAGATGAGATGAGTAGCTCAATGGACAAGTCCATGAAGAAGGTACAGATGATGCTTAATGGTTTGGTAAATGGAAGTTTGACACACAGGGGTTACACGTGGCTTTGCACAGATGGCACCAATAGCACAATGGATAGGTTTGGACTTGGAATAATGCTTACAATAGTATAAAGGTAAGATTAGTTTGTTGGTTGTTGAGTTTTTTTTAGAGGTTTTCTCAATAAGAAATTCCTTGTTTGGAATCTGTTGGATATCATGAGAACTATTTATATGACTTGTAATTTGGATTTGAATGTAATATACAAATTGTGTGTGTACCATGTTTGACTGTCAAATTTATTATCTGATATTATTTGGCATTAGAGTCTATATGGGTATATACTCCGCTAAGGGAGATCCAGGGAGATGAAACAATTCTAAATAATTAATAATTATTATGTACATAGGTTAGCCAACAATAGATTAGTGAGTGAGAATATATATCTTAATGTGTGAAAGATTGTTGTATGTCTTTGCAAAGAAAAAAAAGACACCAATAAAGAGATTGTCTTTCAGAGAGGGCACACTGATCAAGCTTTAGGAGTCTAGGGATCCTCGTAATTGTGTTCTGCAGCATCGATATTGAGCTGGGATCATCCCACACAACCAGTGTGGCTCGGGAAGCTCATGTGTTAGAGCCAATCATCATTTGAAAAGAAAAAAGAAAAATGTCTGAGATCTCTGGATATCCTCGCCACCCCTTTTGTTGTTCTCTGTGCTGTCTGCAGCTTTAATTTGATCTAATATTTGGAGTTGTGGTCTTGGTTGGAGGATATAGATGCCTCATCAACTTGAAATTTATCAAATGATTCTAATACTACCAAGTCAACTAATGGATTGGTGGTTTGTGGACGTCAATGTGAAGATTTCAAATTTTGGGAATGGGGTTTGTTTCCTTATTGTTGAATCCAGAACTCTTTCCGGTCATGGTGATATGTTATCTCCATAGATGGTTCTCCAAAATGCTGAAATGGAATTGAAACAGATTCAAACCGGCCACCAATCACTTTCCCTTGCACTAAAAGTGGAAATTACATATATTTTAGCGCAAATGTTGAGTGGCTAGTGCTCTGTCGAACAAGTTGATTGTTTATTTGAATAAAGAAGGATCATGGGAAGATGAAAACATATTATAAATCATGTGTTGTATCCTTGGAGAATTTTGTGGTGGTTTCCCGTGCGAAACTGACAAAAATTGAAGAGAACAAAATGTGGAGTAGAGAACTTGTTCTTCTTAGTATTACAAATCAATTAAAAGAGATTTCATTGAAAAAATTAGTAATAAATTACTAGAGTTAAACTCGACTAATTCAAACTAAACTAGGACACTTGGAGGGAAGGTTTTGACACCTAATAGGTGCTGGGGATTATATTCTCCAACACTCCCCCTTAATTACAACCACATAAAAATTTATTTAAAATACCTGCTGGTATGTCTCAACTAGGCTTTATAATTTAAAAACAAATTACTTTTCTTCTTCTCTTCTTTCATATTCTGTAACCTCTAAATTGTTCTTCTTGTTGTATCCTTCAGACCTCAATTTCTTCATTTGTTGGTGGAGGTATTCCATTATTCCAAGTTGTCTAAGCATATCTTGAACTTCTTCATAAAACGAGTTGTATTTGGGATGTTGCCACATATTATCTTCTTTAGTGTTCTTTTCATCATCAATCTGTTGCAACATAAGATTATAATAAAATAATATTTCTTCAGGGCTCCAATACCTGAAAATTTCATTGATTTGCTCATCATTGATGTTGTCTTCAAAATTCATTTATGTAGCTTTTATGCAGACTTCATCAAGCCATGCTTCAAGAAAATTTAACTTTTCTTCATAATCATTTTGTGTACCCGCACATCAGAAATCAATGGTATGTTTAAAAACATCTGCAGAACCACATTGGTTCTATTCCTTCTGCTCTGTAATGAGAGCTTAGTTCTGTTGCACTTCCAGCTCTCCTTCTTCCTTTGTCTTTATTTTCTCCTTATGGGCTTCCTTCTTTGCCTCTTCCTCTGTTTCTGTCTCTATCTCTTCGACTTCTTTACTAACCTGTGCTAGTGCAGACAGGTTGTCTTCCACTGATTCAAGTGGGATTTTCTCACTGAATAACATCATGTCTATATGATATTTTTGTTGCATCACCTACAACCATTCATCATTAGCCAACAATTCTTCATCAAATTTTACATCAACAATATTAATTGCTAGATTCACCTTAGCATATACTTCTCCAATGGTAGCTTCATTGTCCTCAACAAGCTCTGTTGCTAGATTCACCAAACTTTCATCAACAAGCTCGGTTGTTGGTTTTATCAAATCTTCATCAGCAAGTTCCATTGTTGGAATCATCATATTGTCATGAGCAAGTCCTGTTTCTAGAATCACCAAATTTTTGTTCACCTGTGGCTGTGCACAGTGGGATTCATGAGCATCTACATGCTCCTTCTCTCTTTCTTATGCAACTTCTTCACAAACATTATCCACTTGTGGCTGAGCATAGTGGGATTCAATGATCCTTTCATCTGGATGTAGATCTATAGCTATAGATCCACCTTCATCTTCAACTTCGATGCTCCCCTTTACACCAAAACATCTCTCAAGAGTATCCAAGGCCTCCTTGGTTGTCTTGGCTTCTGAAATCAAGGGAAGCATCTTGGCTTTTCCCATTTTTTGAGTGATAGCTCACTATGAATCAACAAGCAAAAAACAATTGTAGACATTGCATTTAACTGCAATAAAAATATGGCTGCTGCTTGGCTTCCACAAACAAACGAGTCTACAAATTGCTCTACAAAGACCTTGCTTCCAAAAATTATTTACTAAAGCGACACTTTCACAAGGCTTTCACAAAAATATTACAATGCCGAAAGCTGACTTAGAACAATGTTTTTTTTTAAATCTCATATTTAAAAAAACACTCTTTAAAAAAATGAAGCACTCCCTTCTTTTTTTATAATTCACCTTCTTGTTTTAAAAAATACCTCTTATATAACCTTTCTGGCATAAGGCCTCCTTTGAAACAAATTTAATAAGGCATTTTAAAATTACTTGAGCCCTTTTACAAAACAATAACAATGCACTCAAAAATTACATGAGGTCTTTTTAACACATGCACATTTTTTTATCATATATCATGATACCATATCCCATTTAAGACATTAAAAATCTGACGCATATGATTTCTGGTCATGTAACTTGACTCTTTCCATCGAATCACACTCCCAATCCACTTCGTGCCTCACCTTTTTCCTCATGCCTTGTGGACCATTTTTTTAAATATCACGGGTAACACTAACGCTCTGTGGGATGAGCAGAGGCCACGTGCTAACTCTTTTGTCGACCTTGAAGGGTAGCGTTAGTGCTCTAACACACTATCCATCACCACTATGGAGCGTTAATTGAAAATTGATGCAAGGAAACTCGATTGACGCACTTTCTCCTCTCACTGCTTAGCGTTAGTAACACATTGGTTTGACTAATGAAAAGCGTTAATTTCCAAAAAAAAAATCTTCAATGCAGACTTTGCAGCAACCTTTGTCTCATAGCTACTTCACTTTGCTACAATCTCTGTAGCGAATCTCTGCTCTTTTCTTGTGAATACACACACGTATGAAATTCTTCTCTCAACAAGTCTTACACTCTCTTCGCTCACATTGCTACTCTCTCAGGAGTCTTATGCAAACTCGTCTCTCTTCACTCACGTTGTCGCTCTCTCTTAGGGAGGCTTATGCAAATTGCTATGATCTCTACTACTCTATCAAAGAGTCTTATGCAGTCTAAGTTCTGATACCATGACAAAAATTGAAGAGAACAAAACGTGGAGTAGAGGACTTACTCTTCTCAGTATTACAAATCAATTAAATAAGATTACATTGAAAACATCAGTAATAAATGACTAGAGTTAAACTCGACTAACTCAAACTGAACTGGGACACTTGGAGGGACGGTTTTGACACCTAACAAGTGGTTGGGATTAGATTCTCCATTAGAAACTACAATAGAAGCCACAAATACGGTGTTGATTATAATTTTGAAGCTTTAGGTTGTGGTGGTTTAACCAGTCAGACCCAAGAAAAAACCATGAGCCTTTTAGTGAAGAGGAAGGGCACTGACTTTTAGTTCATCTAGCAAATGGTATTCTTTGATTTTGAAAATTCTTAGGAGTTTGTATTTTTGACATATTGACTCTGGTGTGGTCAACTCAATATGTGAAGGTGAGGGTCATGATTCACCATTCTAACCATTTCTTTTTGAAGAAGAGAAACTCCAAGATAAAGATTAAACCAAGACATCTATATATGAACAATCAGGGAGGGACAAGGAGACTTGTTTATGCTAAGATGGAATTGGATAGTTTCATGAATTTGTTGTTGTGAGATTTTTGTAATTTTCCATTATGTTTGTAAAAGTGAAAAACCAATTTATGAAGAGATGAATACAACTAAATTAATGGTTCTCGAAGTTCTTTGGTGCCGAGAGAATGTATGGATATTTTGATTGTGTGAATCTATTATATGCTAATGGGTCTTGTTGTGCTTTGGGCTTCAAGAGAATTAGTTTTAGGTTAATTTTATGAGATCCATGTGTGTGATACAAGTCAAATTTTATGGTCAAAATTTGAACACATTCAATAACAAGAAAACTATCCTAGATAACTCTTAGACACATTGAGCTCTGTCGTTTGATAGATGGGAGCTTGTCTATAAGATGGTTCACTACTTGGCTACTTTTTCTAATAGTTACACCGAGCTATGTAATTTTACAGAAAAAGTATGTCAACATTGTTGATCATATAAGTTCATCAAAGATGGTTAGAGGCGTTTATGTTTTAAATGGAGTTGAAGTGACAAATCAAAGATAAGGTGGTGAATAAAGAACAATGTTTACAAGACTCTAGAGTGGATATGAGTGCTGACTATATGTAATTTATCTTGTAATAATATTTATACTGATGTAATGTAAGCATTAAAGTGTGAACTTGGAATAATCCTTACAATAGTATATAGGTAAGATTAATTTGTTTGTTGTTGAGTTTTGTTGAGATATTTTCTCAATAAGCAATTCCTTGTTTGGAATTTGTTGGATCTCATGAGGACTATTTATGTGGCTTGTAATTTGGTTTTGAATGTAATATATGAATTGTTTGTATGTACCATGTCTCCTCATCAGATTTCTTGTTTCCTGGAAGAAGTTACAAATGATCGACAACAATTGGAACATGGAAATTTGACAGGCAAGAGCTACACGCAGCTATGCAAAAAATCGACCAACAGTGCAATGGGTAGGTCAATGAAGTTACAGATGATGACTGGGATTTTGGCCAATGGTAGTTTGACACACATCGGCTACACGTGGCTATGCAAGAAAAAAGCTTGGACAAAGCCTCCCCTTAGAAAATGCCTTCGGTGTAATAAGACAATTTTTTATATGGGAATTAGAATTTTCAAGTCGTTTATATTTATATGATGCACTTCTGAATGCAACCACTAGATGTGTATATTTTCCTATATGAAATATCATTTCAGAGATGAAGCATCACACCTCTTTTAAACTGAACATACTACATTAATTTTCTCTAGTACTAGCCATCTAGCTCTGGATCTATCATGTGCCGATAGGGATCAAATTAATATTTTCAAATATTACAAGTTTGACGTGAAAATATCTTTGTCTTTAAATATTTTAATAAATCCATAGTATATGTTTTTTCCTTTTAAAGATTTGTTTCACAAATATTTAATTAAAATAGATATTACAGATTTTGGAGCAGGATTTTCCATACTTTTTGTTGAATTAACTTTTTTTCTTTGATTTAAGAAATAGTATTGGCTTTAGTAAAGGGTAAATATGTTGAAAATTTTACTTAATTTGGAATTTTAATGTGGTAAAAAAATTTGTTGAAGGTAAATTTATGGTCCATTCAAATTCAACATTTATGCTAAAGAAACTATTCAACCCAAGAGTAGAACAAACTCACTTAATTGTTTTGTTAATCCATTTTTATTTATTTATTTATATGGTTATTTAGATTGTTGTGTTAATCGATTTTTACTTGTTTATTTATATGGTTATTTAGATTTTTGTTTAAGTCGACATTAGCCAAACTTATTTTTATTATTTATTTATTGGAGACGTAACATACTTGCACATCACCATTATACTCGGTTGTAAAATGTGCCTGTCGGCACAATAACATCACATACAACTCTAAATTTGAGCTGATCAAGAGTGGGAATGATATTTTTACTATTAAAGGAACAATGAGGTAACTTCATATTAGAAATGGGTAAGTTCATGTTAGATATGATAAATGTTTATAAACAATTTATGTTCTAGTGAACCCAAAAGCTAGATGATGAAAAGCTTATGTGCCTTGTCATAGATAGTTTATGGATATTAAAGGTAATGAGGGAGTCTCAACATAAAAAAAGAAAAGAGTGTCTCTTCTCCTAGGATCGTCGTTGCAGATGCTTCCTTCATATCTAGCTAGGTTGCATCTCCTTCAACTCTCCAATCAAAAACATGAACTAGGTGACTCAATAAAACCTCAATGATTGAAATAGTCATCAAAGACCTTGGGCATACTCTCCTACCTTAACCAAAGGAAAGGATTTTGAATTTTGATTGAACTGTTAAATCTATATATTATTCTTGCATAAATCTCCCTGGTTTAAATTCTGAAGCATCTGCCCCCCACATAGTGGGATCCCTTCATATTACCCACAAATTAACTAATAGCATCATTTTCTTAGGAACATAGTATCCTTTGACTATGAAAACCTTTGTTGAATGATGGGGAAGTGCCATAGGAAATGGTGGATATAACCATAGTGTCTCCTTCACAAAAAAATAGAGATATTTCATGGCTGCTAGATCTGACTCCTTTGCTTTCAACATTCACCAACAATCGATTCAATTTTCCCCCATGATCTCTTCGTTGCATGACGATGGCTTAGCAACTCATTCATTTCCCATTTTATTATAGTCATCTTAATTTCCATTCCACCAAAAAACTTGTCCTACATAGATACAAACACCAAGAAAATTAAATATTTTTTTGTCAAAATTAGTTTGAGTCAAATTGCCAACGTTATGACTAATTTCTACAATCATAATGGAAAAAAAAAATAAAGCAAAAAATTATTTGATTAAATATTCAATTTTGAAATGTAACATACACACATACAAATAGACATTAAAAATAAGAAGCAAGAAACATAGGGAGAAATAAAATCTTGAAAGGGAAATTCATTAAATTAGGTCATCCCTTATGTTACATGTAGTGCACATCTCACCTTTTATATAGCTAAATGAAATCATGAGAATTTATTTCAAAGTAGTTATTCTATTTTAACTAACCACATAACTGTATATCCATACCGTTCATCTCTAACTAACTTGATTTATAGAATCACAAATAAGAGTTACTTGTTAGGTCCCTATACTACTAGTGTAACCCCTTATTGTTATTAGTGCAACCCTCTTATTATATTGTTGTGCCCATGTAGTCCCCACATTGTTAATATTGGGCCCCATAGAAGCCCACTATTGTTATTGTTGCGCCCTTACATTATTATTGTTATGTCGACTTTGATTACATTATGACCCCTTAGACTCCTATATAGAGAAAGGAGGCCTTTCCACTTGTACGATCCAAGAATTGTTCATTTGTGTAATGTAAAGGAGGTTTCCCCCTTGAAGAGTCTTATTTCTAAGGCATTGATCTTTCTTTTCTATCTTTTTGTGAGTTGGTTTCATAACATTTGGTATCAGAGCTTTGGATTCTAGGGTTTCGTTGCTCCAAACAGGTCATTGTGGAATTTTCGCTATAACTTTTTTTCTATGAAATTTCAGAAGCTATAAAAAAAACTCATTGGAGCCGAAAGAGTTATGAACCTCACGTCCGAATTTCCATTCCTGCTTGAATTTCGCCGTGGTGCCACTCTCGAACTTCCAGAGGTGTGGGCAGTTGTGCTTTCAGTCTTAGCTCTGCAATTTGTAAATTCAATTCCCACTGAGCCTTTGCGGCCTCCTCTTGGGCCGTACATAATCTTGTGGCCATGTGATGAATCTTTTCAATTGTTGGAAGTTCTGTTGGGATAGCTAGCTCCGGTACCCTACTGAAAGCTTCCGTCATGGCCTGTTCTACGTCCTGGTTGTGTGTGACCAAGTCATCGAACTGGAGATTGACCTACTCTAGATTGGCCTTGTGCTCCATCAGGGTTTGGAGGGCGCGACCTTCCCTAGCACGAAGCTCAGTAGTTACCCCATCCTGTAGTTGGTATAGTGTTTCTCTAGGAAGAGCGGCAAAATTCAAACCCCAACTATGCTCGTCGCCTACGACTTCTGCTAGGACAGCGCCTGCTGGCAACGATAAGGTGTTCATTGTGTGAGTGTGCACCATCTGCTCGACTGCAGCTGTGTCCTCTGCTAGATTTAGGATGACCCTGCCTAGGGGTTGCACCTGTAATGCCTACAACTGTGCTTGGATCTCCCCCAACACAGTTGTCTGCTCTGTAATCAGCTCCGCCAACGCACCGGTAGGGACATTTCTCACTGGTTTGTTGCTGTCAATAAACCCTCTCTCCAAAGCCTTTGCTGTTTTTGACTTCTTGCGTGTGTGCGGCGATTCCTTGCTGCGCGGCCGCTTGACTTGGGTCGATTATGTAAGGTGGTTTATGCATTCTTGTGTCTCCTTTTCCCATTGCATGTCGTGTTCTGAGACCATTTCCTGATCTACTGTGATCTCTGCGGCTATCCCTTTATTTGGTTGCCTCCTACTGCGAAGTTGCCTTTTGCCCCTGACGTGTCTTTTTTGCCAATTGAGTGAGTCGCTGTTGGAGTTCCTTTTTTCGCTGTTGTGCGGAAATTTTTTCGAGTACGACCTTGTCTGGGGTGCGCCACTCTAGAGGCCATGCTTCCAATACCTCGTAAATTGCATCGTCTGTTGCAATGAATGGGAGCGTGACCCATGCTTGCTTTGGATCCTTCCGTGCTCGGATATATAAGTCATTCATGTCCGCTTTCAACTTGGTCATGCTTTGAAAATTGTTGTATATCGTAGGAGACATCCGTGGTCTGTGAGCGTTCCATGTCCGGATACTCCCCTCCATGAAGGTCCAAAAAACCTTGATTTCACCAACCCTTGTTGTGTCCTTTGTAGCCCAGAGTGAAGTATACTGCACTGCTTCCGGTAGGTTGTTCTCAATGCTGGGAAACTAGCCACCCTGCGGCAGTTTTCCTGCAACCAGAAGGATTGATAGTAGCAACCATGCATAATGAAATGTCTTACCTTTGTCCTGTGCTTCCTGACAATTTGTCAAAAATTTGTTTCATAAAAACTGTGCCCAATTGAACTGAACCCCTTCTGCACACTGCTCTGCAAGCGCAATGATAGGAGCTGGCACCTCATCTGCACGACATTTCCTCATTAGTTTACTGGCTAGTAGCTGGGTGGTGATTTGCACCCCGCGGTCTTTGATGCTTGCTATGACATACCCCCGCTTCCGCTTCTCCAACTTATATTTAGCCTTCATTGTTTCTGCGAGACCCACATCGCTACTTGTTCCGGCTATGTTTGTAGGGTCATTCCCTTTGATAGGCAAGTGGGTAATCTGGTGTACTAAATCAGCTATGATAGGAATTGGCTCCTCCAACTAGAGATACCCATCATGGACCAGACATAGTAACTGTCGGATAACAAAAATGGTGATGGCTGCGCGGTGATAGTGGGGTATCCACTGTAGATTAAGTAATCCCGCCTTCTCCACACCTAGTAACTACTTCCGTGGTAGTAATTTGTCTTCAACAAATTTGGGGAACTTGTTCCTATCTGCAAGGTCCCAATCTTCAAACTTGATGCTCGCAACTTGGCCCAGCGGTAAACCATCAAACCTTATCTCATCCAGAAGAAGCGGGGTCTGGAGTGTATTCTTTGCAGTGTCCAAGTCCTTCGGTATCTTGGTCATCCCATTCCATGGGGAGATATATGGGGGTCGTGAAGGTATTTGGAAAACATGCTCTTCATCCTCCTCTTGTGCTTCAATCTGAGCAATCAAAGCTTGAAAATCTTCGTCGTCCTCCTCGAGTTCGGTGGTGATTACTTTTCCCTTCTCGACTACTAATAACTTACTGAATCTTGGTGATACCCTGACTGGCCCCATCGTTTGCTTGTTTTTCCGAGGCCGCAGTGTGCATGGGGATTTTGGAACTTCGGGGGCCACAACTGCTTCATCTGGCTCCTCCTGGGTTGAGTATAGCTCTTCCGCGAACTGTGCTTGGGTTCTTGCCATGGAACTCATGGGATGCCTGGTAGCCAAGTGTTTGTTAGTCTTTACTGATTCAAATCTCAAATATCCTAGTGCTGGTGATAGGTTTTGATAGGAACTCGTACTTTTGAATGGATCCCTTCCCTCCACCTTCAGTTCATTAAAAACGGCTAGGCGGCAGATCTTTTCATATCTAGCCTGGAACTTCTGTCTTAATGGACCGCCGCCCGCTCCTCCCTGTTGTAACTTGAATTTCTTGTCAGGAATAGTGGTGTTAACAGTCACCTATTGACCTTTACGTGCGGTAGCGCAACCCCTGTGGCGCAGCTGTGCTTCTGTGGACCAAATGACTCTGTACAGAACTTGTTTTCCGTGCCAGCTTTCCGTAGACTTGTTTATAGTCCCGCGCCTTCTTTCAATTGCTTGGGGCTCTGAGACTGTGCTTTCTACATCTAGTCAAGTGGTCACACCCCAGGTACAATGTCTTAGCTTTCCTGCTAGCCAAGGCTATGGGCATCTTTCAAGTGCCTTTGTAGCCGTTATCCCTTCGTGCACTGTTGTGTGGGCTCTATCCTTCAATAGGTGTGGAAGCACCCATGATAGCAGGGTCGTGGCTCGTTTTAGTTCTGCGGGTGACCTGGTCGGGCCTGGTTCCCTTACGTGCAGACTCGTGCAGCCTATGTGTGCGTCGCCACTTTCCACCTTGGTGCTTCCCTCCCCTACTAGTGCACTTTTCTTTCTTAGTGGTGCCCATAGTTTATTGACTTCGCGAGGCATGCTGCTACCCCTCTTATTCCGAGCTCCTTCCTATCTTATTATTGATAATCTTACCTTCGCCTCCCTTCTATTATAGGCCCATCGAATCCGTGGTATCTGCAACTTTCCGGTGGGTCATTTTATTGGGTGGGTGCTGTTCATGGCTCCCCTTGTTCTCCTCTTGACTTTGTCGCAGGCCGTTGGCGAACTAGATTGCTACAGTGAATTCGGACTTGTGATTCTAATTTGGTTGGGTGTCTGCACAACATATACCTGCAGCCTACGCTGCCGATGGATTCTTACCCCATTTTTCCCTCTAACCTGTGCGCGCACTTGCCTCCGACATTTGCGCCAATTGCGCCAAATCTTTGGGCTTGTACCACCTTATGAAGCAATTTTTGCGCACGGTGCCTCCGCGGGTGCACCCTATGGACTTTGTCCCGGATTCGTCGTTTTGCATTGGTCGACTGATTCTTTCGTGGCATCCTCATCAGTTGGACACTCCCTTGCTTCTATTGTTACACAACGTAGTGATTTAACCATCATATTACAATGTAGTGTCGTTACCTCATGTAATCAGTTCTACCACCGCTCAATCTCTTCATCTGAGTCCGACGTGCAGGAACTATCATGGTCCCATGAGATTCTTCCATCTGCTGTCAGATTCACCCGGTCCTGATCTTGCGCTGTGATCTGGTAGATACAGTCCAGTTCATCGTCACTGTCCTCATCGCGCACAGGCTCAGTATAGCACGCCCCTTCGGCTGGGTCTAGCGGAACCACTACGTGGAGAGATTTTTTTTCGAATATCATTTTTCGTTTCTTTAGGTTGATGACTCCATTCATATCCATTTCCCAGTCTATCCCTAACAATGCAGGATATGGGTTACTATCATCCATAATTTCTATGACCTTAAAATCGGTTTGTGTGCTTGCACCGTCAATGTCTACTGTAACTCCTTGCAGTCTTCCTATCAGCAAGATCTTTTGTTGGTTCGCCAACCGTAATTGGATAGGAGACCATTGTACTGTGGGCCTGCCCATGTGCTCCCAGGTCTGTTTAGATAGGACATTCACGTCTGACCCCAAATCCAGAATGACTTGATCCATCTCATAGTCCCCAATTTGGGCAATCAATCGCATTTCCCACCCAGTGCGCAACACATGCTTGCCTAGCTTCCGGACCATTCGAGGTTCATCCGATCCTACGCACCTCGTTATCAACTCTTGTAATCCCTTCACCGCTTTAGTATCCCATAGTAACTTCATGCATGTCTCTAAGAAGGTAGTTAGCATAGAAGTATCCCTCTCTGACTCCATTTGATCCTTGCTACCCGAAGTAGAAGCTTCTGCGAAGCTCTTCTTAGCTTCCATAAATGTTTCCTTCACGCGCTCCAAATAAAACTCCGGTTGTTTTGTGGGGGCATTACGAACCCATGCATCCTCCTCTGGTTGCTTCCCCTTATCTTCTCCTGTAGTTGCACCACTTCTAAGCATCATATTCACATTAGGGTCTTCCTCGCGCGATTCAGCTTTCATCATTTGGATGTTCTGAGTGGGAGTAGCCGGAAGCACCCCTTTTTCCCGCATCTGAGCAATTAGTGTGGGGCAATCGACTGCTTCGTGGTCAAATTGGTAATAGTATGGGCAATAGGCTCTGGTTAGGTTTGTGCAATCACGCACTTAGTGCCCCGGTCCTCCACAGTTATAGTAGATTAATTGTCCCCGTCTGCGTCTGGGTCCCATTCCCCTCGCCCTTGTCCGCGCAATTGGAATCTGCCCCGTGCTATTGCTGCGGCGGGATCTTGCCTATGCACCTCCATCTGCATCCTGTAAGCAGGTGTTCGATCCATCAACAACTCATAACTTCGACAATTTCTTTCATCATGGCCCATCGTCCTACAAAAGTTGCAAAATAATTGTTGAGGGGGGGGGGGTTGTCTCAGGTTCTGCAATAGATGACAATTGTCCGTGGCATGCTTTCCTCCCACCTGACAGATCGTGCACCAGAGTGTGGGCGCCGCGCTTGGCCCTGCTTGTACCTCTGGTTGCAATGGTATTGGTCCCCCTACTACCACATAGTTTGCAAAGACTGGACAATGATCCTTATCGTGGCCCTAGCCCCTACATTTGATACACCACACCTCTTCGTGCACTTCTAACCGAGGCGCCTGTCATTGTTTCAAACTTTGCATCTCTAAACATAGGTTTTGTATTTGCGCGTGGATTTGCTGAACTCCCAACCTTGGATCCTGTATTGGGGTTTCGTGCAACCTCATTACAGTCTCCAATTCTTCGGCTTGGGATGAGATCTTTTGTTGTGATAGCACCATCCTCAGATGTGGTGTCAAAGACGCCACAAACCATGTGCAGTGTTGCGCATCCGTCAATGTCATGTTAGCCTTGCGGATGGTGCTTTTGAATCTCTGATCCAGATCCCATGGGGTTTCACCAGGTAACATCGCGATTTCCTTGAACCCAATGACCGACTGTGCCTCTGATTTTGGTTGACCAAATTCTCTGTTCAATGCATCCTAGATCACTGCTATTCCTGCATTCAGGTGATCGCTTGAGTACTTTATATACCACGTCAATGCGCGGTCCTATAGCGCGCTCACCTGAGTAGCCTTTTTGATGTTATCATCCGTTATGCCATGGGCTTCCCACACAACCTTTACCACAAACCATAACTGACCTGGTTCCTCATTTCCTACACCTTTAAATATCGACAACTTGACTGCACTCACCATCCCAACCTTTGGTGGTGGCGGAGGTGGGGTCGGTGAAGATGGATTTGATGTAGGTGAAGTAGGTGATGGTGTGGGCATTGGTGGTATCAGTGGAATGCGCTGCTTAATCAACTAGACTACGCTTCTTGGAGAGAACCCTGCGAGTTCTTCCTCGCTTTCTCGTGAAATAGAAATCAAAGGATTGTTCTCTAATCCCTCGGTTCCTCGGTAGCCTCTTTCGCTTCGCGTTACACCAGACATCAATAAATGTGCATAATCCGTTTTTCACATAACAAAATTTTAATCCAAGTATTCAACGATTTGATATACTTACCCCATGGTCCTTGGAGAAAGCGCCTTTCTGCTTCACTATAACTCATAGTTGTGTCTATCGCGAACTCAGTGATAAACCCTCCTATTATCCGATCCAACCAGTGATCTACTATGCGTGCGACTTTGTCTTCAGATACTTCTAGTTATGGAGTCCACACAATGGGTTGATCTAGTCTGCATCTTCCCACGCTGTTAGCTAGCCTTGCAATCCACTCGTACAACTCTGTCAAGAATGATGCGAAGAAGATCTCGTGGATCTCTGTGTATATGTAACGATCCAACCACCTTTCTTCTGATATCTGTGGATTTTTGTTTTCTTGAACCACAAACTCGTGAAGCTTCTGATCTAACCAATCTTCAAGTTCTTTCTTCGTAGGGTTCCAATGTCCCGACATCAGACATCCCTTAGGTAGATCCCAGTCCCAGCAACAGAACCATTTATTGGTTTATTGGGCCCTGATCCAGGTTCGGAAGAGTTATTAGCAAAACAAATCCCGCAGCTACCGGCCCTTTCGACAACAGCCCATGGAGCGCAGATTGAGGTCTCACCCGAAGTAGCAGGGGAGGGTGCTAGAACCATATTTCCACACCTTTAGGATATCTTGATGTGGTCTAGAGGGGTCGCAAACCATTCTGTGGCCTCGCGCCACTCTGTAGTGTTATCGGACTCTCGCGTAGATACGCGCAGGTGTACTTGCTTATTAATGAAATTATTACAGATCTGAGCTTTTTATTACATTCTTTAAGCAAACATTTAACAATAAAACCCGATGCGCGCGATTATAATAGATAATGCATAAATTCAGAGCATAAGCGATAAATAGATCCGCAAGAAAACACACAATGATTCAGAAGTTCTTATCTTTATTTATCTTCTCTTCAGTACAACCAGATCCACCTTGCGCACTCAGCCGCAGGGGTCCACGCACACAGCTACAGACTCTACCAGGCCTCTGCACACATAGCTGCAGAGCCTCTCTCTATCTACCACCACCCTTGACTCAAACTTACAGATGCTCCAAGAATTCTTGCTTCATAAACCCATTACATTCCAGATCCAACAAACACATACGAAAACTGACTTCTAACCATAGAGCCTTGTTCTATTTATACATTTCCATGGTCTGGTAGGCCGACTCATTTTACAATATTTCTCGGCGGACAACCCTTTGACTTTACTCATTACACTTCGTGCTCCGCACATCTCGTGGAGTCTTTACCATACCTTTACCCAAAATTGCGGGCTTGGAGCCCCAAAACCATTACCCAAGGCCTTCGCTACCCAACAATCGTAGGGAAACTAGGAAAGATAATCAACTCTAATGGCATGAGAAAGCTTCTAAAGGAAGAACAATGTGGTGCAGTTTCACAATTATGTTTGCTAGAGGTTCCCATGTCGAAATCATCTATTTCTCCATATCTCCAAAAAGTCTTGGACAATCATTTCAAGGTATTTGAGACTCCCAAAGGTCCTCCACCTATTTGTGATCATGATCTTGCTATTGATTTTCCAGGAAGTGTTCCTCCAAACATCAGCACTTACAGATATACCTTTGCACAAAAGAGTGAAATTGAATGTATGGTTGCAAAAATGCTAGAGGTTGGTATAATTCAACCTAGTAAAAGTTCTTTCTTTGCTCCAGTAGTATTGGTGCACAAGAAAGATGGATCATGGCACATGTCTCTGGATTATAGAGAGCTCAACAAGCTCACTATTAAAGATAAATTTCCCATTCCTCTCATTGATGAATTATTGGATGAATTGCATGGAGAAATTTACTTAAGCAAGTTGGACTTTCATGCAGGATATCGTCAAGTCAGAATGAAGACTGAAGACATTCTGAAAACAACATTTAGAACTCATCAGGGTCATTATGAATTTTTGGTCATGCCTTTTGGCCTTACCAATGCACCTTCTACATTCCAAGGTTTGATGAATTCCATTTTCAAACCCTTCCTTAGAAAATTTGTGTTAATATTTTTTGATGATATACTAATCTACAACAAGTCTTGGAAGGATCATGTTCAACATGTTGATAGAGTGCTCATACTATTGGACAAGAAACAATTATATGAAAAAACCTCCAAATGTTTCTTTGGAGTACAAGAGGTGGAATATTTGGGTCATGTTGTATCTCATGAAGGTGTTAAGGTAGACCCTCAACAACAACAAGTTCTCCAACTCTTAAAGGATAACCTCACTTTGGCACATAATCGAATGAAACAACAGGTAGATCAACATCACAGTAAAAGAAGTTTTGATATATGCGACTGGGTATTTTTACGAATACAACCATACAAACAAATGTCCGTCAATCAAGCTAAGAAGGATAGTAAGTTATCACCAAAGTACTATGGTCCTTACAAGGCATTGCAAAAGATTGGTACTATGGCATACAAATTGGAGCTTTCTGCATCTTTTCGAGTGCCCCCAGTTTTCTATGTTTCATGCTTAAAGAAGTTTATAAGTGACAAGCTCCCAATTCAAACAATATTGTCAGAACTTGATGAGGAAGGAAAAATCATATTGGAACCTGAAGCAGTCATGGAAACAAGAACCCGATAGCTACAAAATTGATCAATTTCAAAGTATCTTATCAAGTGGAAGAACTTACCCGCTGAAGATTCCACATGGGAGGATGAGAATTTTATACAAAAGCGTCCAGACCTACTCAAGCGTTGAGGACAACACTTTTTGAAGGAGAGGGGCATGTTAGGTCCCTATACTACTAGTGTAACCCTTTATTGTTATTAGTGCAACCCCCTTATTATATTTTTGTGCCCATGTAGTCCCCATATTGTTATTATTGGGCCCCGTAGAAACCCACTATTGCTATTGTTGTGCCCTTACATTATTATTGTTATGTCGACTCTATTACATTATGACCCCTTAGACTCCTATATATAGAAAGGAGGTCTTGTCATTTGTATGATCCCATAATTGTTCATTGTGTAATGTAAAGGAGATTTCTCCCTTGAAGACGCTGATTTCTGAGGCGTTGATCTTTTTTTTCTATCTTTTTGTGAGCTGGTTTCATAACATAAATCCAACATGAGATTTATAGAATCACAAATAAGAGTTACTCCAACATGAAAATTCGGAAATTCGAATAGAATGGCCAATGGCCAATGGCTATAGACTTATAAATATAAAAACTTTGATTCTTTCTCATATTATTTTTGTTGTGCTTTTTTATGGGTCTCGAGAATATCAAGGAACACATCGACAAAGTATTTATGAGGATGTGCCTCAATCTCTTCCTAGCCATTGGAGGTCGCCACCATGCGATAATGAAGATGGTCCTCTATTAGTTTCTCGGTGAATGCATCATATCTTTTATTAACTTTCTTTAGGCGACAATTGATACGTTCCAAATTAAGTCTATCCAAATAAGGGATTAAGTCACTGTTATTAAATTCTCATAGAGAAGTTGACACCTCTAGTATTAGATCCTTGAATCCTTTGTCATTAGCACCCAATTCCTCGTCAAAAAATATGTGACTTTCTAGCATTTTCCAAATTATATGGGAGGTGAAGGTAGAGATGTGGTTGGTCACATCGAGGGCTATTGTGCCCTTCTAACTCTTTTCCCAAATTGAATGCATCGCAGCAGACACTTCTTCTTCTTGAAGGTGCTTAAATGACTTTATTCTCTTGGCTGTGAGAAGCTCTAACACGCATACTTTTCTCATTTTCCTCCAGTGATCTCCATAAGGTGACAATGCGATATCTCTGAAATTGTAGAAGAATTATTTTCCTGCAGCCATCGGAGGTCAATTGGAAAATATTAGATCACAATTTTTCAGAAACTGTTTCGCAATCTTAGGGGAAGAAAGGACAACAGTGAGAGGGAAATGGAGCCATAATTTTCTGCAAGAGCTTTAATACTATGGTGAGAAGGAAATTTTAGTTGATGGAGATTATCAATGATGGGGAATGGATAGGATCCCAGAGGCAATTTTCCACTCTTTTGTAGCAATATCCCAAAGAATACAATACCTGCGATTAATCCAACAAGAGTAGTTATCACTGTAACTCTTCATCAGGTTATCAATGTTGGATAGTGTGCCAATGGCTGAAGCAAGTTATCAAAAGCCATATAGAACCCTTTTAGATGTCTACACTGTAGGGTTTAAGGAAAGATCATTATCTTATTTATAAAATATTAAGTCGTCTTAAACTTGGAAGGTAAGTTCATTCTAATAAAATGGAAAACTTATAGACATTGGAAAGACGGGGTAATCCAAAATTCAAAGCTCGTGGTAGAAATTCAATCGAACTTAGCCACAAATTATTTAAATTTAATGCAAAATTCAAAGTTCATGCTAGAAATTCAATGGAACTTCGTCACAAATGATACAAATTTGGAAACTAACAAATCAAGTTCTTGAAATATGGGAACATGACCCTCATTCTTAGAAATAAAGAAGTCAAATTCCGGTTTTTGTTTTCCTAAATTTATATCATATAGCTTATTAACTTGTCGTGGTTTTATTTTTAGGAAAATATATATTAAATAGTTGCAACAAAATTATTTGTAAATGATATTATTAGAAATAATAAATTACTCGCTTAGTTAAGTTAACTCCAGTCCAATATTAGAAGTCAAATGTGAGTTTGCATGGAGCAATTAGCTGGAGAAAAGGATCGTCAAGTTAGAGTTTTCATGATTTCATATCTAGTAAGTGTGGTACTTAGATACTCATGGTTGGGTCATTGTAATGTGTGAAAGCCAAGAACAACAACTAAGGTAGTTGTGTATGTGAGAAAAATTAATGAACAATTTTTTTTATTTTTTTTTGTTATATGAATGGTGTGTTTTCCTACTCTAACTCTTCATCAAATTTGTATCAAAGCAAAGGAAGAGATAAAGGTTCCAAAGAGCCAAGGTTCTGCAACTGCAACTTGCAAAGCCACCCTGTGTGAGTAATAAGAGTGTCAAAAGGTTATTTGACTACTGCATTTGTGAATGAATAGTAACCTACAGAGTCGCCTGTCATACTGAGAAGGTGCCATGGAGAGAGGTGCCACAGCCGAGTCGTATTTGTCATATTTTTTTTACATAGGGTTGAAGCCCGTAGATCATAAGCCACGTTCACAAAGGATCAATGTGCCACAACAACAGAGGAAGAGGGTGGAAGCCCTAGCCATAACCAATCAATGATTTGAAAATTTTATTGAATCCACCAGTATCAAAGCGTACATAAATTCTTATTTTTGAAAGGTCAAAGTATTGATATTTTTTTTTTAATTTAGTGACAACCCCTTTTTGGAATGCATTTTTATTGTATAAAAAATTAAAAATAAAGGGTTTCATTTTTTTCATAAGAAAAGGGGGAGCGTACTACCTTAAAATCAAAGAGACCATCTTATTTATTTAATAAATAAATAAGATTAGTATTTTTTTTAAAGTGGTTCATGTGATATTGGAGATGAGTGGCTGCTACATCCATGGAAATAATTTTGGGCAAATCCACCACAGAGGATCACTTTAAATCTCGCTAGTTTATTTGACTAGCCTAACCTCAAGATCATCGAGGATAATTGAACCCGTGACCTATGATTAGCGAGATGCTTATATGACAAGACTCGACCAATTCAGCTAACCCTTGAGGCTATAATATTGGTATTTATTATTTGAAAATGGTTTTCATTCTATTTGCAAAGGAAAAGTAAAAAAAAGAAAAGAAAGGAGTTTTATCTTAGGTGTTTATTGTATTTGAAATGTAAAGTTTTTTTGGTGAATCTGGTGAAGATTTTTCTTTACAGGGGTGCATATTAAAGTTTATATTTTCTAGGTTTAGACAGGTTTAGGCCAAAACCAAGGAACTAAGAAGTCTAGCAAAAGATGGAGACGAGATAGAGGTTGATTGGCGTAGGATGGATTTGCTACAAAAGATTGTAGAAAATATTGGAGAGAGAGAAGTTTTCCTCTGTGTGTGAAGTAGAGAAAGAACATATAGATGCTCGAGAACTCCATTGTAACGTGGATGGTGAAGACAATGGTGAATCCCACAATGACAAGGCACATGTGGATGATGATTGCAAATTGAGGTGTGAATTTGTGAACTCAACAACAACTAATGAATTTAGTGAAATTGAAATTGTTGATGTTAAATTTGATACGAACAATTAACTAGTAATGAGTGGTTGGACATGATGCAATAAAAAACTCTTATTGATATGTTTTTATTTGGTGAGAGAAGCCCACTTGTGTCTGCAAGCCAAGTGGAAGACAACTTGTTTGTAGCATCAGAGGTTGGTAAAGAAGTGGAATATGAAGGTTATGATGCAACAACAGAGGAAGAGAAGGAAGAGATAGATAAGGAAGAGGAAGAGGAGAAAGATCTCACTGAAGAGCATAATGAAGATGTTTCTAACATTGATTTTGGGTGTGTAGGTAAACAAAATAGCAATCCATCTAAAAGAGAAGATAAAAAAAGGATGCAAGAAAAGACATGGATATTTCTATAGATGAAGAAGAAAGCATTGAAACAATATTTCAACGATGGATTCAAGAAGAGATTAAATTCTATTATCAATAAATATGGTAGAAAGAAGATCAAGAATATGAAGTGCAAGAAGTTGAGCGAAGCACACAGTTTGAGATGAAGACTTGTGGCAGTTGACCATGAGTGAACAAATTGTTGAAAAGGAAGTTGTAGAAGACAGACTCAAAACAAATACAAGCCAAGTCAAATAAATATTGTAGCAATTGTAAGTGAAGAAACATGGAGCCTACAAAAAGGAAACATAGCAGAGAATGAAGCAATTTCGAGGATATAAAATTTGGAAGAAACGAAAAAGAAAAATTGAATATTGTAAAAGCTTATGAGAGATTTTTCGGAGTAAATCACATGATATTTCATTTGTCGACGCGTTTCGAACCAACCAGTGTGGTTCATCATCAGGACAAGTTGAAGAATCAGATCTAGGTTGCATGTTAAATAGACAGAGCAGAACATCCAACGACTATAATTTTTGACTAGGCAATGACTATATTGACTAGCTAACGACTATATTTGACTAGGAAACAGCTAGTTGGACTGGACTCAGGGAAAAAGGAGCATAATTATATTTAATTAAAAATTAAAAATTAAAATAAGTTAAAGTTATGGATTTAAATAATTATTAAATTAATAGTTAGTTATACTATTATTAAATTAAAAGGTATTAACAATTCAATATTTATTTTAATATATATATATATATATATATATAGATATAAAAAAAAAATAAAATATTAGAATAAATTAATTTAAGTATTATATGGTAAGAATAAATATTTATTTAATTGTTAAATTGTTTAATTCTTTTTAATTATAAATTAATAAAAACATATTATCATAGATCGATTTCAATATCAAAGTAATTATTTTTCTTTATTAATTAAGTTAAAATTTAGTATATAACTAATAGCTTAAACTAAATGCTATTAAAGAATCTTATACTCTATAAACAACCTACCAAAGAGGATCAAAGAACAAAGGTAAAATAGAGAGGGTTAAAGGATAACAAGGGGAAACTAACTTATAAGAAAACTAGAACAAGCTAAAAAAGAAGGAGGGGAGGAAGTGAAGAACACGACTAGGAAGTGAGGGCTGGGATCCAGCAACTACTGATCTTCCAGCCGTCTTCTCTATTGAGATTGCTTGGCCTTTTTTCAATCTCAAGGGCTTCCCTAAATTTACGATGATGGAACTGCGACACTCTAGCAATAACACTGGCCTCTTCGATACACACATGATGTTTGGTTTTCTCCGCATGCTCTGCTAAAGCGGAAGACTTGGTTCTCCTATGCTTAAGGTCAGCTGCATGCTCACTAATCCTCTGGTAAAAAATTATAGCTGTTGGATGTTCTGCTCTGTCTATTTAACATGCAATCTGGATCTGATTCTTCAACTTGCCCTGACGATGAACCACACTGGTTGGTTCGAAACGCGTCGGCAAATGAAATATCATGTGATTTACGCCAAAAAATCTCTCATAAACTTGATATGGATCATAGAAGCCTCAATTCAACAATTGTAAAAGCTTTTATGTCAATTTTTTATTGTAAGCCTAACTGAGACTTAGACCAACAGACATGTTTAAGTTATGTTGATTCATAATTAAGTTAAGGTTGAGTGATATGGTCATAATTAAGGGGGAGTGTTAGAAACAATTAATTACTGTCGTCTGCATGCAATTCATTAACTGTTGAGTTGAGTTAAGTCGAGTCCAATATTAGAATTTGAGTATGAGTTTGCATGACACAATTAGCTGGAGAAAAGGAAAGTCAAGTTAGAGTTTGCATGATTCCATATTTAGTATGTATGATCCTTATATACTTATGGTTGGGTCATTGTAATGTATGAAAGCCAAGAGCAATAATTTGAGTAGTTGTGTATATAAGAAATATTAATGAATAGAAATTCATTTTTATGTCAATTGTGTATTTTCCTCTGAGCCTCTCTTTTAGATACCATTTCCCTTTAATTTTATTATTAATTTATAAGTTTTATATACTAAAAACGATTTATTATTAATTTTATAAAATGTTTTTAAATATTTTATATTCTATATTTTATATACCATATATATATATATACATATAAACTAACACACACTTTTCTATCTTAATTTTCCATTCTTATTAATAGGTTAAAAAAAATGATGAAAAAGATAAAATATAAAGATAATATATTGGATATCCAAAATTAGGTAGATGAGTGATATGTTCATTAAAAAAAAGCCGTAGTCTAACTAGCCGGAGGAATTGCCTGGAAAGTTATGGAAATTCCGGTCATATTTAGAGAAAATCCAACAAGGATTTTTGTAAATCCAAGTTATAGTTGTTAAACTTCAAAATTTTAGGTGTCCTAGACGTTTTTGATGGCACTGAATCCATTTCCACCATCAGAAACACGATTCAAACACTGTGTCTACAAGATTTTTTGAAAATTTTTTGCCCAGATTTCGACCACTTTTGGCCGTCCGGACAATTCCTCTGCCTCGTTAGATGACTCCTAAAAAAATGTTTAAAAATTAAGAATGTGAATATTTTGTATAATGTAAAATTTAAATAACACTAAAATCAATTTTAAATAATTTTATTTAAATGATTTTATAAATTTTGAAAAATTAAAAATTTTAAATATATTTTTACATAATTAAATATAATTTATTTGTTAAATAAGTAGCGGGACAATTATTATTCATTATTATATATGAATGCACATTGACTTATTAAGAACGCTACCTGCAATTACTGGTTAGGCTTTTACTCTTTCGAGATACCTTTAGGTCTCGGGCCGTTAACATGTTCCATATATCCGAAGAAAACAAGGTCTTAACCAAATAGAAGTAGTTTTAGGGCATACTCCAACCCAAACAATAATCCAATTCTGGTTATAATTTGATTAAAAATATAGTTTTATATAAATTATGTTTTAAATATAAAATTATTTTTTTAAATTTAATTTTTACCAAACCTATCATAAAGCTTCCGATTAACATAAAATGACTTTTAAAAGATTAATTCAATATTATATATAATTAGGATTATCTTTATATATAAAATGTGCAATTTTGATAATGAAATATTTTAATTTAATTATTTTATATTTTGGTTTTTTCATTTCAAATTTCATAATATAATTTTTAGCGAAAGTATAATTTTTTGTTATTTAATTTATTTAGTGAAATTATAATTTTTTTAAATATATAAATAAATTTAATAATAATAGTAGATCGCTCATAAAACACATAATAATAAAAACTACAAAATGCAAATTTACAAATTCCATGAATCCTTTCCTATTAAACAAAATCAACTAAAAACATACCCAATCTAATTTTTTTTTCCAATAATCCAAGACTTACGTGAACGCCATTGTTAAATTTTAAATCGGAGGTCAAAGAGATAAGAGCAAGTCGTGTCCTCAAAGCAAACATGCTCACTGACCTCATACAAAGCATAACTTGGAGAGGGTGGAGCCAAACAACATAGGGAGGCCTTTGCTTCTAAGAGTTAAGAATAAAGACTCTAAATCAAATGAGAGACATTAGGTTTCATGATTAATAAAAAATATTATTATTATTTTTTAGTTTTTGTTAGGTTAATTTGAAATTTGAAATTTTATGAGTTATAACTTATAATATAAATCAAATAAGGGTTACATAATAGCTAGTATATATGGTTTAATTTAAATATAGTTTAATTAAATTAAAAAATAATAAAAACAAAAAAATTATCATAAAAATATAACAATTAATTAAATATTATATTGATGATGATGATGGTGGTTAAAGTTCACTGAGACCAAATTTTGGTCTATCGGACCTAAAGAAACGAATTATTTAGTTTGATTTGAGATTTTATTCCCATGCTAAAAAAGCTTGGAGAGAAGCCTCCTCGATGTTCGTATTCTCACAGAGATGGCAGAACCTTTCCATCCATGACGTTTTAGCAACTGCCCAACGACCCGTTTCACTATGGAGCTCACGAGAGTTCATTCTAATCTTGGTTATATTAATTTTCTTCTTTGAGTTAGTTAAAACAGAGAGATACTTTTGATCTTCTAGGGTGGGGTTGACGACCTCCTTATAATATCTTAATTTTCTTTTAGCTGCTAAATCTTTCTCACACCACATTTTTTTTTTGAACTTAGAAGTAACAATATTTTTAATGTTATTAATGTTTTGCAATGCAACATTCTCATCGATCTCCCAATGGTTTAACCAAGCCCTGGTGTTTTTATACCAACCTCCTTTGATCCTTAGGTGGTTTTGGCTAGAATTTAAAGCTAGTTTAGGAAGTCTATGGTCTCCTATGTTATTGAGTTTGTGCTTGTACAACAGAAGCCTAGTCATAGCTAGGCTCTCGATAGGGGAAAGACCCACTTCTATAAGGAGAATAGGATAGGGTGTGTTGCTTTTAATTTTGAGGTTATACATTATAAAACACTTTTGGATTTGCTCAATCTTTCTCCAGGATTCTCTAGAGATGCTACAACCCCAAACCTCACATCCATATAAGATAACTAGAGTGACTAAAGTTTCAAAGAGGAACTTCTTTCTATCCTACATTACGAGGTTTTTCGTTTTACAATTATTTTCAAGACCAAAATAAGCTTTCCATCCCCCATTAATCCTTTTCTAAATGTTATAGTTCCAATTGAGCTTGTGATGAATATCAATTCCTAGGTACTTGTAGGAAGACACTTCCTCCAAGTTACTATTGTCATACATAAAATTAGCGTAAGTGTCCTTCTTGGATTTGATAATCATAAATTTTGTTTTGTCAATGTTAACAATCATACCCATGGTAGAGCAAAAATCCTTAAGAAGTATAAGTTTCTTATCAAGATCAAATGGGCACCTTGCGAGAAGAACAATATCGTCAGCGTAGAGAAGAAGGATGATGACTATCCCAGCTAAGATCGTGCCAGCACATCCTGCTTCCTCTAAACAACCTTATAGCTTGTCGATATAAATGCCAAATAGGGTAGGGGAGAGGGGCAACCTTGTTTAACTCCGATATTACACTTAATATCTTTCGACCACCCCTCATTGCTCTTTAACTTGGCAATTACAGTCTCATATAACCTTATAGCAGCAGCTCTCAACTCAAAAGGAACCTTTAGCTCTTCTAATTTGTTTCAAAGGTTGTTTCTAGGAACCATATTGAAAGCCCTTCTAAAGTCCACAAAGCAACAAAAGAGATTGGATTTATCATTGTGGCATTCCTCCACAATGATCCTAAGCGTAATGAGGTGGTTTGTTGTTGAGTGCTGCTTTCTAAAACCCGCTTGGCCTTTAGCCCACTTACCTTCACATTCAAGCCATATGCTCAACTTCCTTTCCAAAATAATACCATATAACTTGGCTAGGAGAGGGTTGATCATAATTGTCCGATAATTAGAGGGGTTATTTGTATCCCCACTTTTAAAGATAGGGATAATCAGGCTTTGAGTCCATGGTTTAGGGAACCCTTGCTTGACTACTTGATTGAAAAGCTTGTGAATGTGGGGGATAAGGACAGGACCTCCAATTTTTAAGATTTCCGCTTGGTAACCTTCAATGTCCTCAGCTTTCCCATTAGCCAAGCAATTAACCCCAAAATCAATGTCTTCTAATGAGAAAAGTTCTTTCGTTGTGAGCAGGGTTTCAAAGTTATCCATGACATTTGGAGATTCATAAAGCTTTTTAAGATAGGAATTCCAGTCGTGTAAAGCAATTTTATTATTATCTTTAGTTTTCCTAGTTAGAATTTGCCTCTAGAATTTCTTAGGAGCTACCTTAGAGAGGTGTGAGAGATTGTCTTGTCTTTTACGAATATAGTACCTTTTTTTCCTTTTAGTTAGGGCTTTGTATATTTTTATCTTGCCAATTTTAAGAGATTCATCAACAACTTCCTTAATTTCTCTCCTCGCACTTTTACAATCTTTGTCATACCATGGGTTGGTTTTGCTATTTCTTTTTTTACTTGAAACTTCAATCGAGAACTTGTTAATAGAATATGAGAGGGTTGTAGTAAAATTATGATAGAGATCTTCTATGTTGTCTATACTACATAAAGGAAGAAAATTAGTTTTTAATTCATTTAGAAAGAGATCTTTTTTATTTTTATCAAAGATTAACTTCTTTTGGCTATAAGGATTATCTTCTCTGGGATCTCTATGCATGAGAAAATTGAGAGTTATAAGTAAAGGCCTATGATCAGAGTCAGGCTCGTGGTTGTTTAAGATGTCAAAATTTGTTTTTTTGTTGTATAGAGGGAGACCGGAGTTAACATAGTCTACCACGCTGCTACCAAGCCCATGGATGTAGGTCATCTGGCTAGAATTGGGCCACTTCTTTAGACCGCTGCAAATTATGAGATCTTGAGCACTACATAGCTTGACTAGCTCCAACCCAAACAAATTCTCCCTGAGGTCTTCAGAGCTCCTTTTGTACCGGCTAGCTAGAGGAAGGTCTTCGTCTAACCCAAGAGGATTAGGGCTAGAATGATTGCTCAGAAGAATAGCTTGGTTGCTTGAAGTTCGAGCATTAAAGTCAACCATTAAAAGGATATTGCCTTCATTCCTTAGGCTAGAAATATCATTCTCTAAACCATTGTAAAGATTATTTTTATCTAGATTCTTTTTCTTATAGAAGTTAGAATTGATGGGGGGAATAACAGATTGCTATGCAGGTATTTTTATCATAAATGTAAGTAATTTCAATCCAACTATATTGGTTGTAAGGGTCATTTTTATAAATCCTAGCATGGGGAGAGATGTTCTTCTTAATGTAACAAGCTATACCCCCAATGTCTCCGCGGGAGGATCGCTTATTCCAGGTAGACCAGAATGTAAAGCCATCTATGTTAGGGACCTTAGATTCTTTGTGCTCCCAAATTTCAACAAGCAAAATAATATCAACATCATACGAGACCTAACTTAGCTTGGGGCCTTTGTTCCATGGAAATCTCTGACAGTTCCAAGAAAGAATCCGAAGCATGTTGAATTGCTATTTACTATTATCTTTTTGGTTTCTATCTCGAATAACGACTTTTCTAGTTCTGATTAATGCCCATTTTCCTTCCTTCCTATATTCCTTTACCTTTTGAACCTCTTTTCTCAATTCTGCTTGATCTTCTGGAATGAGATATTTATTTCTAAATATTTTCGTTCCTTTTAGACTTGAGGTTTTACTAAGTATGTCATACTTATGGTCAATAGAGCTCACCTTTATTCGGATCAGCCTTCCTTTTTTCTCAGTTAGTGTCCCCAACCTTGTTTCTTCTGTGAGACACGTTGTTTCAATTTGTAATCTGTTATGTAATTCTGTCTGGGCTATGGCTAAAGTATCCTCGTCTACCTCCTCTTTCAAACCGAATATTATAAGGTTCAAGGCCCTTTTGTTACGCTCATGGTCTAATTCTATCAATTTTTTCATTTCATCTTTAATTGGTTTGATATCTAATTTACCTGCCACACTATTTAGGGTGAGGCGGCTATTAACTTTTTCTTCTAACTTTTTAATCATGTCCTTCATTTTAAGACTCTCTAAAGTATCAACATCTACTTGCTGGGATGTTTGGTTCATAACATCACCAAAAATTAAGAAATATAATTAACATATATATATATATATATATATATATATATATATATTATTAATATATATAATTTTTTATAATTAAATGTATTAAATATGTTTTTTAATATTATAATAAGTCATCTTAAATTATGACGATGATGATGATGGTTAACGTCCGCTGAGACCAAACATTGGTCTATCGGACCTAAAGAAACAAATTATTTATTTTGATCTAAGAATTTAATCCTATGCTCAAAAATCTTGGAGAGAAGCCTCCCAAGCTCACTATAATTTTGACATTGTAAAAGGCTAGGAAGGTCAATATTGTATTAGTATATATATCATATATATATATGATATTTTATATCTATATCTATATCTATCTATCTATATATATATATATAAATTTTTATAGTTAAATGTATTAAATTATGTTTTTAATATTATAATAATTTATTTTAAATTGAAAATATGGAGAAAAAATTATAATTTATGAAAATGGAAATAATAGAAAAAAATCAAAATAAAAAAAGTTAAATAAAATGAAAATAAAACTAAAAACAAAAAATTAGTAACTAATAGAAATGGAAGTTACTAAATAGCCCATAATAATACCTCAACCAATAACCTTGCAAATAAATAAATTTAAATAATAATAAAAGATAACAAAAATTGAATTCTTAACTTGCACAGGAACGCTCTGATGCTGAAGCGATTACACTGTTCAAGACACGAAACCCTAGCCGCCGCCGCTCGAACCTGCGCTAGCTGCAGCAGGTTCCGCCACTGACAGTCCTATGGCATCTGCTGTAGGAGGGGAGAGCTCTGCCTCCCCTCCACTGGGAATACCCTCAACTGACAAGAAACAAAAGGCAGAGATTCGGCACTCTGCAATCGCAGACCCAGAAACGGAAAAAGACAAGCAAAGGACGCAAGAAGGACAGACGATCTCAGATCGAAATGTGGAGGACGAAGCAAGCAATGGTCGGCACAACACGACTGGTTCCTTTCAGACTAAAGTGACCTCAGCAACCTGTATCCCAAAAGCAGCAGATCCGATCAAGGTCGAACTGCCAAGCCACCGCATCAATGGGGAAATCCAATTTATGCAAGATTACGCACTCATTGGAAAGTTCTTGGGATTCTGGCCCACAGAAAAAGCCTTACAAGGCTGGATAGCCTCTAAATGGAAGCCCAAAGGACAAGTTACTTTACAGCTTGGCCCAAAGGGCTTCTTCACAGCCATTTTTAACTGTCTAGAAGACAAAACAAGGATATTCGAAGGAGGCCCGTACTTCTTCAACTCTTCAGGTTTATATCTAACGGAATGGAAGCCCCGATTCAATCCTGACAAAGAAGACTTTAGTTGGGCCCCTGTATGGATCAGAATGTATTCCCTTCCTGTGGAGTACTGGCGAGAAGAAACGCTGGCAGACATAGGCAACAAGTTGGGGACCTTCATCAAAGTTGCTACTGAAACCAAGACGCGCAAATACACCTCTTATGCCAGGATCTGCGTCAAGATGCACCTAACCAAGACCCTAGCAGACACGGTAAGTCTCTTTCACGATGACTATGAATGGAAACAGACTCTAGATTATGAGCACATCCCTTTTCGTTGTCGAAAATGCCATGAGCATGGTCACCTCTTCCGTGACTGTCCCTCAAATGTGCAGCCCAAAATTCCTTCCAGTGAAACTAACTTGGACCCAGATGGTTTCACAAAAATCCCTACCCGTCGCCGACATGCAAAAAAAAACCAAGCTAATCCAGCTCAAGCCTTCAAAGCGCCCCCCCAGAACCGCTTTTCCGTTCTCGCCTCACAAGATATTCAAATCAGTCCCAACGCTGATATCCCAGAACAACTGCACCCTACCCAGTCTTCCCTCAACCGTTCTGAACCAGCCTCTTCTAAATCTGCAGATCTTCCCTATACCGAAAATCCCATCTCTGTTTCAGAGCCCGGACCCCTAAACATTTCCAAGGGGAAAACCATGCTGAACGAGATTCCACAAGCTTCTGATATGGATCTAGATGCAGCCCTAGCCCTGAGTCTTCATGAACAATCAGTGGAGGAGGCCCTCATTGCCTCAAATGACATGGAGGAAGATCGAGAAGATGTAGATCTAGAAGAGTTCGATATCTCCAAGCTTGAAATATCCAAACTGGAGGCAGCATGTAAGCAAAAAGAGTACAACTCAATCCCTCCCTGGCAATTAGACAAAAT
Organism: Pinus tabuliformis; assembly: GCA_031772625.1. Taxonomy (NCBI): domain Eukaryota; kingdom Viridiplantae; phylum Streptophyta; class Pinopsida; order Pinales; family Pinaceae; genus Pinus; species Pinus tabuliformis. The sequence goes on from CM062819.1 coordinate 159,944,760, forward strand.
TGAAGGAGTCCTAACAAGGGTACAACACCATAAAAGTTTGGGCATCCAAGGAGGCAGTCATTGGGATGGAAGGAAAATCCTCAAAGAACAAAAGAAAAGGGGCAGAAAAACAGATCTACAGCGTACAATAGCAGTAGGTGAAATACTCATGGATTCGGGGCAATTCCCCAAGTTGACCAAGTTCTACAAGCCCAAATCTCCGTCTACATGAAGCTCATCTCTTGGAATGTAAGAGGACTCAACAGTCCCTCTAAACACAGAGTGATTAAAAACCTGATAATGCAAGAAAAACCAGCAATAGTCTTTCTTCAAGAAACAAAATGTAGCAGCGCAACAATAGACAGTCTCAGTCATAAAGTTTGGGCAGGCAGCAGTTCAATCGCAGTAGACGCCTCAGGGGCCTCTGGCGGTCTAGCCATTCTATGGAATCCACAGATTGTGTCACTTGATAATTTTCATGCCACTCTGCATCTCATTCAAGCTACATTCCACCTCATCGGCACCAACATCCATGTGCATCTTACCAATGTTTACTTCCCGCAGACAATACAACAAAAATTAGACCTCTTGGACACGATCTCCCTCCTTAATGAAAACAGATACTTTCCTTTATGGATAGGAGGAGGCGATTTCAACATAATAAAGTCCATGGAAGAGAAACAAGGGGGCAGAACCAGGCTCGATAGTGATAGCAGCGGCTTCAAGCAATTCATTCAAGACAATCGACTCATGGATATCTCCACCTCTAATGGCATCTTCACCTGGTCGAACAAGCGAAAAGGGGTTCACCAAATTGCCTCACGACTAGATCGATTTTTAATTTCAGACAACGCAATCCACCTAGGAGGAGATTTCAGCGCCGAGATCATTCCACAAGGAGGCTCAGATCATTGGCCCATTCTTCTCCAATGGTCCAGACCAGGCAATTGCAGCAATCGACCATTTAGATTCGAAGCCTTCTGGCTCACAAATACCAATTTTAAGGCAGTGGTTAATCAAGCCTGGACATCCTTCATCCCGCCGGCAGGAGCTAAGATGTATCAGTTCCAACAAAAGCTGAAACATCTGAAGCAAACTCTTAAAATATGGAACCGAGATCATTTTGGCAACATACAGGAGAGCAGACAAAAACTAGAAGAGCAGGTGAAAGCATTACAACAAAGATTCATTCTGGAAGGACGCACAGAAGAACAAATTCAACAGGAGCAAATCCTCTGGAATCAAATAGAAGAGCGTCAAAAACAAGAGGAAATTTTATGGCGACAAAAGTCGCGAATAAGCTGGCTCAAAGAGGGCGAGAGAAATACCAAATTTTTCCACAAAACTACCATCCAATGGCGCATGCACAACAAAATTACCTTTGTCAACAATCAGCAGGGTGAAAGAGTGGAGGCTCATGAAGATATGGAGAAAGAATTCACAGGATATTTCAAGGACATTCTAAAGGAGCCTAACAGTAACAGAGATGAGGCAATCCGAGCTATCACACAGCACATTCCTAAAATCATCAATGAGGATCACAATACTCAACTGCTCCAGCATGTAGCACTAAAGGAAGTAGAAGACGCCATGGCTCAGCTTAAAGACGGAAAAGCGCCAGGGCCTGACGGATTCACGGCCAACTTCTTCCATGAATTTTGGGATCTCATAAAAATTGAAGTCTGGGATCTGGTGGAAGAATCCCGCAGCATGCATTGGGTCCTCCCGGCCCTCAATTCAACCTTCATTGCCTTGGTACCCAAAGAAGCAGCCTCAAACAAACCTGAGAAGTATAGGCCAATAGCGCTCTGTAATGTGATTTACAAACTCATTTCAAAGGTTATTGCAAACCGACTCAAACCGCTCCTACCCTTGCTCATCTCCCCAGAACAGACAGGGTACGTTGAAGGTCGGCAGATCATGGATGGAATTATTCTATCAAACGAAGTCATACACTCTTTAAAGCTACTCAAGAAACCAGGTATGCTTCTCAAATTAGATCTTTCTAAAGCCTTCGACAAGCTTAGCTGGAATTACATTCACAAAATGCTCCTAGCTTTTGGCTTTAATGCAACCTGGACCAGATGGATCATGAACCTCATCACTTCTCCCAGTTTCTCTGTCATTCTGAATGGATCCCCCTCACCTCCTTTTCTCCCCTCTCGTGGCATCCGGCAGGGGGACCCTTTATCACCTTTCCTCTTTGTTTTAATGGCTGAAGGCCTAAGCAGGCTCCTCCAATCGGCTGTATCCTCTCATGCTCTTAAAGGTATTTCCCTTCATGGTCGTGCTCCTCAAACGCATCAGCAATTTGTTGATGATACTATGCTCTTTGGGCATCCTTCAGCAAAAGAAGCCTCTGCTTTCAAATCTCTTCTATCCCTTTTCTCTGAAGCCTCGGGCACTTCCATTAACGCTGCAAAATCACAACTCTTTTTCTTCAACACTCCCCCCTCCTTGCAAAGGATTATTGCCCGAATTCTGGGATTCACAATCTCCCACCTGCCTTCAAAATACCTGGGCGCCCCCCTTACTGACTCAGCAATCAAGCAGGTGTCTTGGAGATCGTTACTGGACAAATTAGAATCAAAGCTCTCATCCTGGACCTTCAGGGCTTTAAATCTGGCAGGCAGGCTCGTTCTCATCAAATCAGTTTTACAAGCTATGCCGCTTTATTTATTCTCTATCTTAGCAGCTCCAAAAGGGGTTCTAAAAGAAATACGCAATCTTCAGCGAAACTTTCTCTGGGGATCGACAAGCCTGAACAGGAAATGGGCTCTTGTCAAATGGACAGAGGTATGCAAAACCAAATCAGAAGGAGGGTTAGGTCTTCGTGATCCGCTTCAAAGCAACAACACTATGGGAGCTAAAATTTGGTGGAATTGGGTCTCCAAGCCAAACACCCCCTGGGCCCAACTATGGCAAGCTAAATATGCCAGAGGCAGTCAATGGAATGACCTCATCAGAATCAATCCAACTGCGCAGGGATCACTCATCTGGAACAACGCAAAAACCCAAAGTCGCTTCATCCAAGATCATAGCTTCTGGGAAATTCACTCAGGCAAGGCAGCTAGATTCTGGGAAGATTCATGGCAACAACTTCCCAAACTGGCCAATCTGTTCCAGAAACCTCTCTGGCAGGCTCAAATGAACCAAGAAAGCATCCCTTTGGTACACCAGTTCTGGCAGCCATCTCCAACTCACGACTTCCAAACATGGAAACCGGCGCGACTCTGGAAAATAGATTGGCAGGGAGAAGTGTATACAGACATTGATCAGGAACTCAACAATAGGAAGATTCACCTCTCCAATCAGCAAGACAAACTCAGATGGGGCTACACAACCAAAGGCACCTTCACCACCAAAGAAGCTCATCACCTGCGCTATTCCAACCTCCAGGCGGTTAAAGATCAACTATGGGAGCAAGTATGGCAAGCTGGGCATTGGCCCAAAATCTCAACTTTTTTATGGCTTCTTAGCAGAAAACGCATTCTTACCTGGGACAATCTGATAAAAAGAGGAATTGTAGGGCCATCTAGATGCCCAAATTGCAACATAAATTGTGAAACCATCAATCATTTAATGGAAGAATGCCCATTAGCAAAACAAATCTGGGAGAAAGTCGAAAAATGCAATATGAGAGCTCACCCCAGGCTGGAGGACATAACGGCAACCATAAGGACCTAGGAAAAACACCCATTCAAGTGCAGGATCCTCAACTCTTTGTGGCGCATTATACCAGGATTTCTGTACTGGACCCTTTGGAAAGAATGCAACCACAGAATCTTCAATAGCACATTTAGATCCATCGATGATCTTTGGCTCACACTCAAAAAAAACATTCAGGAAACTCTGGCCATCAGAGTATGGAATGATAATGACATGCCAGAAATCCACCAGGAGCGCTGCATTATGAAGGAATGGAATCTTGAACTCAAATCCCTAGTCAAGACGACCACCAAACCTTCCACCAGATCCGCTTCACCATCCTCTTGGTCCCCGCCTGCACTCAATTCATACAAGCTAAACTTCGATGGTGCTGCCAAAGGCAATCCTGGCCCAGCAGGCTTCGGAGGAGTAATTCGTAGACATAATGGAGAAGAGATACTAGTATACTATGGCACAATAGGGAAAGATACTAACAATGCAGCGGAGCTAGAGGGTCTTTGGAAAGGAATATGTCTAGCTGAGCAGCATCACCTCTCCCCTCTGGAGGTAGAAGGTGACTCTCTCATTCTTATAGAGGCAGCTAAAAGAATGCAGGCTGGAGCTAAGGCAGTCAAGATAGCGAAGAGCTGGAGATTGCTAAACCGTTTGGAATCCTTGGAGGAAAAGATCCACGCTCCCCACAATTTATCCTTCCATCATGTAAGGAGAATAGCTAACCAGGTAGCAGATCGGCTAGCAAATCAAGGAGTGTCACAGTCGACACATTACTTCTCAGGCTCCCTAGATATGGTTGAAGATGCTAAACTCAAACAGGACTGCATCTCATTGGTGTAAAAAGACATCCCTCCCTCGGATGCGGGTGTATTTAACGAATGAACGGCAGGTGGCTTGTCACATGGGCAGCTGGCAGCCCGGACAAGCCACCATAAATCAACACGCCGAGGTAATAACTGCGAAGGAGGGTGAAGCCATAGGCAGGCTCAGTTTGGCTCAAGCGACATTCATTGCGGAGAGGATTTTTCTTGGGATGTCCATTCCGGTTCAGGCGCCAAAGGTTGAAGCCATGGGGAGGCTCAGTTCGGCTCAAGCGACATTCATTGCAGAGGGGATTTTTCTTGGGATGTCCATTCCGGTTCAGGCGCCATTCAATGTGCAGCCACGGACAAGGCACATGGCGATCCATAAATTTGGAACCCATGCTGTATTCCTGCATTCTTCCAAGCGGCTTCAACAACTTCTGGAAGCAACGGAACATACTCTGGCAGGGTGTAAGCTTTCCTCAAGGAATTTGGTTAAGGAAGGCCATTGCAGGATGCCAATTGAGAGACTTATGATGGGAAGTCGACGCGGTGGAACAAGGGGTCACCCTGCTACTCAGAGGCCCGCTACTTCACCCTCCGCCTCTGTGGACAATCCTTCTGGGCAGAACAGAGGCCTGAGAGACACCGTTAGCCATAGCATTGAACGAGATAGGGGTGAAATCCTGGACTGCGGTCACAGGGAGCATCCGGAAGTCAGATCGTATCCCCTGCACGCTGGAAAATAACACACTCATTGTTTCAGTCACTGTGGAGCACTGCAGCAACCTCCGGAGGCCTGGGGACAACCTGACAGTGCCAAGGGTGGATATGCAGGTTCCCAAAGTGGACATGAGGCGACCCACGCAAGCAGAAGAAGCTGGACCCAGTGAGCCAGCTCCGAAAATGTCGCACCAAGATGCAGAGGATGACAAGAAGCTCAAGGGCTTGGCAATGGATGAGCCTTACCTCACTGATGAGGATTAGTTCAGAAGCCTCTGTCTTCATGGCCAGAAATGCTACTCTCAGTCCATCTCCTTCTGTTTTCTTGGTATGTTTGTTTGTCATAGAGTCAATGTCCGCCGCGAAGGTTTGCGTGTCCACTGTGTTAGACTACGTGTCAACTATGTCCAGTTATGGGTCCATCGTGTCAAGTCATATGTCCGCTGTGTTGGCTCAAAAGCCTGTTGTGTCGATTATATACTGGTTATGTTGGAGGAAAGAAACAGGTCCCTTTTTGCCTGTTGCTTAGAATGGATAATCATGGGAAATTCTCTTCGGAGATGCGAGGCTTCAGCCTTTTTTAAATTTTGCTGTATTTTTGGTTTTTGTAATATAAATTAGTGCAGTTTTACGGAGAAAGAAAAAACAAAAATTGAATTCTTAATGTTAAACTATTGACGAGTAGCAAAATTTTTTGGTCCAAGACAAAGACAAAAGTGAATACCATAATCAAAAGTGTTTAGTCCAATCTTGAAGATTATCACATCCTCTGGCAAGACTTGGAGGAGGGGGAACTCAGAGAGAAATGCCACACCATAAACAAGGTAGACCATCAAGCATAGCGAATGCCAGGCTCCCATGATTCTTCCATATTTGCATCTACTGACAATTCTACAAGCTGTCAACGACCCACTCTGGAGGAAAAAAAAAAGAGAGAGAGAAGAGACTAGACCAGCTCAGTTGTACAAAGGCAGACACAGGGAGGTCCCATCGACTCCCACTCTGCATCATGTATTTTATTGTATTCTATTAATATAAAGTCTCGCTGAACCTTTACAACAAAAAAAGAAAAAAAAGAAAAAAAAAAGGTTGAATAAACAAGAAATAAAACAAAAACCAAAAAATTAGTAACTAATAGAAATGGAAATTACTAAACAACCCATAATAAGACCTTAACCCATCACCTTGCAAATAAATAACTTTAAATAATAATAAAAAATAACCAAAAAAAATTCCCAATGTTAAACTATGGATAAGTAGCATAAATGTTTGGTCAAAGACAAACTAATAGTAAGTCAAAGGAAAAAATGAATGGCTAATTAAAAAATAAATGTGTTAAGTGATTGTTTTAAAACATAAATGTGTTAAGTAATTTAATTATGTATGTTGGTTTTTTTCAGCCAATAATTATTTATTTGGTATTTATTTTGTTGAGTTTTATATTTTTCAAAATCTAATAATTTTTAATGGTGTAATGAAGTGGCTAAATTCTAATTGGATGACATGGATTCATAAGCTTGGTAGTGGATAGTGTGATTTCATATGTTTCCAACCAAATAGTTAATTTTGAATTCTTAAATGACCTTTGGCCCTAACTCTAAAATTTTCCACGCATAAAAGCCTTGTGAAAAAAATGATAAGTAAAGGCATGCTATTTAATAAAATTAAATTTTATCTCTAATTCAATGATTTGAATAGGGATTTAAACCTCCTAACTTATAAGAATAACATTGAAAACCTCTACGATAATTTTAAGGCGATTTTTTCTACTTGCATTAGCAAGTTCTCTATAAAGGTGTGGCATAAAAATAATAATAAAATTGAAACTACCAATGCATCTCATGCTAATGAATGTAAAATTGTTAGAAATGTCATTAGAGGTGCTTCCAATGAATCTGCAAAACTTCATATTATAAACACATGTAAAACCCTTATTAAAAGTAAGAAATGGTACTATATAAATAGAACGTAAGATCTCACGGGGCGTAGAGCAGATGGTGAAAGGGTCTTCTGTTAATTCACTCCATGGTGTAAAGGTCTGCAGTTCGAAACTCCATCGGAAAGAATCCAACCATCCTAAGGGCTAGTGTGGCCTAGGCCGGGTGTGATCTCTTGTGTGATTTTGATGGCTTAGATGACCTTGAGTTGCGACTACTCAAGTCATAGGTTAGGTGTGTCAGTAATCTTAGGACCCACATAAACTAACCAAAAAAAAGTAATCAAGAGAAAATGTTGCACCTTTCTAAATTAGATCCTAAGAAGTTTTAAAGGAAAATATTAATTTGTAAAACTAAAGAAAATAATATGATCCCCTTAAAGGACTACAATTCCTACTTTAAAAGTATATATAAATCCCCTATCACCATGTACACCATTTCAAACATTTCTATAGAGGATGAAACCTTTTTATTTAGAATACATAGACTTTTGGGTTAAGTGACTCACAATAGGTAAAATTGTGGACATTGAAGGTCGTCAGGTTAAATTATTCAATATAGAAGGGAATATCTTCATACACAAGCTCTTCAATTTGGTAGTGAAGCAAGATGTCCCTAAACCCTAGACATAAAGTCTCATTGTCCCTAGTTTTAAAAGTGGGGATAAAAGCAATCCCTCTATGCTATGAACATTGTGCCTTAAAAATGACAATAAACTAATAATTCAAGTCCTCTTTAAGGGGGAGCCTCCTTTTACAATAACTATAATGTACAAGGAAATATTTGATGATCCTAAGACTAGGTCTCCTTAGTGTGTGTGTGTGTGTGTAGGAGAAAAATGGTACAATTGTAATAAAATAGGACTATGAGACCTTCTAGCCTACATAATAATATAATAATAGAAATGTAATCACTCAATATCTAGGGTTTAATGAGGCTTTTTAGGGTTAACATGGGGCTTATATATGTTTTAACATACCCATCCCTTTAAAATAAGTTTTTTTCTCAACACTTGACTATTTGTGTTTCATCATGAATAACTCATGTTCCCATGTTGCTTCTTCCATTGCTAGGCTCTTCCATTTGGTGAGGTACTTAGTAACTTGTTGTTTTTTCAGCTACTTAGTCCTCATTTTGAAGATTGTTTCTAGTTTTACTATTATTTTTCCTTCTTTATTAATATCTGGAAGAATAGTTTGGATTGGGATCTTGTCATTGATTACCTTATTTAAGCAAGAAACATGGAAGACAAGATCTATACATGAAGATGAAGGCAACTCCAGTTTGTAAGGCATACTTCCAATCCTCTACAACAGCTAATAGGGGCCATAATACCTTAGTGTTAATTTATTGTCCTCCTTTTGTTGTCGGATGGACATCTATTTATATGGTTGTAGTCTCACAAATACACAATCCCCCACTTCAAATTTCCTTTACTGTGATGTTGATATGCTTATTGTTTCATCCTATTTTGTGCCATAACCAGGTCATCCTTGAATAGTTTGAGAACCTCTTTTTGGTGTTGTGTGTGGTCCTATACTGCTTGAGGCTTTATAGTTTCTTTCAAGGGTGATGTGATGGTTGGATGACGATATTCACAAGTGCAATAAATAGTGACATTTTTTATGTGGTATGGAAGGATATATTGTATCACTATTTTTCCAAGGGAAACCATTTGACCAATTGTGTTTGTTTATCCTATGCAAATAAATGTATATATCCTTATAACACTTATTCATAATCTCAGTTTTACCATCAAAATTAGGATGGTAAAGTGAGTTGTGAACCAATTGAGTACTGAAACAAGAAAATAATTCAGTCTAAAAATTTCCAGTGAAAATTAGATCCTTGTCACTTAAAATAATATTTTGTATTCCATGTGGCGTTTGGACTATGTCCATGAATTATTTAGCCATTATACTTGTTTTAAAAGTAAGAGAAAGAGAAAACAAATGATCATACTTTTTCATTTGATCTACCATTACCATAATGACAACCATTCATTTATATTTGGGCAAACTTGTAATAAAATCCATTGAAAATTCTTCCCAATGTTGCCATGGTATGGATAATGGTTGAAGGACCCTAGGGTCTTGATTCTCCCTCCCTTATTTTATTGGCATACCACAAATTTCTCCATAAAATTTTGCACATCTATTTTAATACCTTCCCAAATAAAATATTTCTTAATTATATGGTATATCTTTAAGAACCTTGAATGCCTTTCTACAAGAGAAAGTTTGTATCTTTGAAAGGAATTTTTGTTTGAGTTGAGAATTCTTACATAATTAAAAGTCATATTGATACCATAACAAAACATTTTTCCACATAATGTTTTCTACAACATTAGGGTTCTCCCGTAGTTTTTAAATGCTTTTCCATATCTTCTCAACTTTCTCCCATTCTATCCTTGCTTCTTCTAGCTAGTCAAATTGTGGAATAGAAATAACACATAATAAACCATTTATATATTCCTCTTTCCTCAAGAGTGATTTTTCCAAAATATTTTTCTTTCCCTTTTTGTAGATAATTTCAAAGTCATAAGTGAACATCTTTGTGACCCATTTTTTCTGCGCTTTTGAATATATTATTTTCTCCAAGAAGCACTTCAAATAATCATGATATTTTTTTACTTTGAAGTGGTACCTTATTAGGTATGGATGCAATTTCTTAATTGCATGTAGTATGACTACCATTTCCTTTTCATATATGGGTTTGAGTAAGTTCTTTCCTTGAAATTCGATACTTTCAAAGGGAAAGGGCCTTCCTTCTTGTATGAAAATCGCACCAATGCCATGGCATGAGGCATCACACTTCATAATGAGTTGTCGCCAAGATGAGAGTTGTAAACATAGCCTCTTGAAGTTATTGAAAAGCTTCGTTTTCTTCATTAGTCCAAGAAAATTCTTCCTTATTTAATAATTTTGTTAGAGGTATTTCTATTTGACCATAACTCTTGACAGAATTGCAATAATATCCTATGAATTCTAAGAATCCTATAATTTTTTCAACGTATCAAGGATTGGACATTCCCTCATAGCTTTGATTTTGTTAATATCCAAAGTGACACCCTCATTTCATACAATATGACCCAAATGTTCCACTTCTTAAACCCCAAAGGAACACATGGAAATGATTTTATATAGTTGTTTCTCTTCCAATAGTGTTAAGGTGTTGTCAACATGTTGTACATGCTCTTCATAAGATTTTTTTATAAATTAGTATGTCGTTAAATATACTAACAACATTTCCTAAGGAAGGATTAAAATAGAATTTGTTAATATTTATGTTGGGTAATTTAATTGTGCTTTAAATTACTTACATTAAAATGTAAATCCAGGTTCATACACTTGTGAAGTACATACACTATATGTGCTAGGCCATTAACTTTTCAATTTTCAATGTTGAAGAAAAATTCTATTCTATTGGAAGAAACTAAAAAAATGACCAAGAAATGCAATAAAGTGGAAAATCTTATTGTAAGAGGTACTGAGAGTAATGAAGTTCTACTTATGATATGAACTCTAAACATCACACACACACACACACTTGAAAATGAAAGTAAAGGAAGTAAAGATGTCTATTTCAATTAGTGAAAGCAAGGATAATCTATTTAAGAAAGTGATAAATTTTTAATCTAGGAAAATAGTAAACTCTTAATCTAGTGCGGCCTTTAATCTAGGAAATCAATAAATTTGATCTAACCATTTAAAGTGGTAAAGCAGTAAAGTTAATTCTAAGAAAGAATTTAAATTCTAATTTATGAAATATAAAGACAATCTACACTATGAAAGCATAAAAAATTATTCTTTGAAAGAAATTACAATTATCCAAAGAAGGAATAAAAAATATCATTGAAATGGATGCATTTATTTAAGAAAGATGTAACGACCTCCTCCCACATCTACCCAAGTAACCATCCAACCAGGGTAAACATGTGACGATAAGTTACTATGATACGATTCGACTCCCTATGTGTCAGTTAAGGAAGTAGAATCGACATAAAAACGCAACACAGACATTCTACAGCTGCTACAGGACTCCCAGAATGCATCACTGTCATTCCCCTGACTAGACCCTAGGTCCCACAGAGATTTTAGACCAATAAACCCCCATATTGTCCCTTGATATGGACAAGGGTGCGTTTAAAAACCTTCGGACGCATGCACAACATGGGTATGCATGAGTCTGGGGACTTTTCTCCTCAAATGTGTTCCTGTGACTCCAAAAGAGTTTTTCCACTTTTCAAGCCCATAATCCAAGTCACTTCCCAGAAACCTCGGTAGCTTTTAGAATTCATAAATTACATGACCACAAGACTTAAAAATAAAAAATTGACTACAGGACTAGGCCTGGCCATCCCTAATCGGGACTGGCATTCTGTCAAACACTTGGGATCAATGCAATCTATGGGAAATGAATACAAGACAAAGCTTAAATGAATGATAACTCATACAAGACTTGACAAGAAGTATCACCACCCTCTTCCCTTAATTCTTTTGACATCAATTAGGTCTTGCATCCACTATCCTTTCAGTTACAAGTAAATAAATGAAATAGACATGACTATAACTAGTCACATAACCATGCTTATAACCAACATGTGTGTTTGTTTGTGCAGGCTACAGTTTGAGGGGCTTTGTGAAATCATATGTATGACAAGGCAAATTTTGGAGTCAGGCCCCAAATTCTTACCAAAAACCACTACATCTAATACTTGGACTAAGTCCTTTGAAAAACCACTAGGTTCAAGCCTTATGCATATCTTTGTGCATATGCATCAAGCGGGGGTTGAGTCTCAGTAACCTAAGGGCTCGGGGACTAAGTCGCAATTTACCCATGTACTATAGAACCATCGTGTCCGAGCTTTGAGGACGAAGGAAAGCCCAAGTATTCACATATTACATAGGCCGCAAGGCTGAAATATTAGGGCTCGAGAAAGTCAGGAGGCTCGAGCTTGATGGATCAACTGACCGGGTTAAACCATGTAAATAATAATGAGATAACATATATTAAGGCCACATAATAACAAGTAAAAAAGTAAGAGAACTTAGATTTTATTAAACATAGGCAAGAACTAATCAGGTTCGAGACTTCCACGTACCACCCGATCGTAGACATGGCTGAACCAAATATTTCTTTCAGCCAGTCACCCACGTGCCATATTCCAAGCATGGATGTGGGATATCATGGATAAACCAATCCAAAAGAAACCAAGAGAATCCAAAGGTTAAACCACCTCCACCCTCACCATACCGTGATCTCACCAAAACTAACACCGAGATCACAAAACCAAACCGAGCTTGGAATGCCTCGGGACTCCATCACTATCCTTGAGGAATTTTTTTTCTTCATGTCTCTCAGGCTTTATCACAATCCTCACTGGATCACTAGGCCCTAAACCGAGCCACTAGTCTATCAGGATTTACCACAATTTGCACCAGATCACTAGGCCCTAAACTAAGACTCCACCCTCAAGCTTTACCTTGTATCCTGCCAAAACTGGTCAAGGGATTCCTAGGCCTTTGGAAATTTTCCTAAGACCACCTCCACCCCAGATTCCGAAACCATCCGAAAATTCCAAAGCTCAAAACAAAGAAAATAATCCCATCACACCATGGCTATCCGGAAAAAGGAAAGGCAAGGCTGAAAACCACTGTCATAACCTAGAAAAACCATGCCACCAATAGCAAGAGAACCATATACCAACATGCAAAGCCATGCATGTCAAAACAAACTAGGAAATCACACATGCAATATGTTACCTGCAAGTATTCCTATTGAAGTTTTTTGATCCTGCTCTTCCTTGCTTGATCTTTGCTTTGCTTTCCTTCCTTTCCCTGTCCTTTCTTTGCTTGCTTTTATTTTCCCTTCCTTGCTCCAAAGTTTGAGAAAAATATTACCAACTGGTCCTTAGAAGCATTTTTAACAATGAGGTCTCTATTTTCTTCATTTTCCATTATTTTCCTTAATTTTCCTTCTCACATGCAACCTATGACCTTTCACCTTATTTTTCTCATATTTTCCTTTATTTTCATAAATAAATGTGCTAAATATACCTATTTCCTTTCCAAAGCCTTTGCCATTGCCTTTACCAATTTCCTTATCCATAATAACCAAAATGAACACCCACACTAGGATGTTTTTCCCAACATTCAACTTGGAATATGTGTCCCTTAACCGTGGTCTTATTTTTCCTTTATTAACTTTTATTACATGAAATTTTAACCAGGGATGTTACAAAATAAACACAACTAACTATGAAAGCAATGAAACCAATCTTGAGAATTTGTGAACTATGGAAACAATTTTGAAATCTCTAGAAGTTGTGTGTTCAAAACTTAGAATTCATTCTTGAATTAAAACCATGATATGCCTACAAATGGTGTGCCAAAAAACTATGCTATACAACTGAATATTAATATGCCTACAAATACAAATGAAAGAAGCTTATACGAGTAAATGTTTTCATATTTTTTATTTTAGTTCAAATGCTTGACAGACCTATAAAAGAAAATAAGGTAGTGAGAAAAAACTGCAAATTGAAATGGGAAAAATAAAGAAATTGTTATATACAATGAATCAAAGTAAAACAAAGTAAAATAAATAATTATACTATAGTTCTCGTATGCAACGGGGGACCCTCTTGCTAGTGCACATGATTTGAAAATTCTCTTAAAACATGATTATCACTGGTGTAACCGTCTCATCAAAGGGTAATGGTGACATAAGAAGGTATTTGATATTAAATAAAAACATTGTGTACATAAAGTTCTAAATTAATCAAAGATAAGAGATTACACAATATTATCCTTCTCACTTCTCAACAAGTCATATTTATAATGTCTTTACAGTAACCAAATGAGAAAACTATTTCTATAAATATGAGCAAGTAAAGGATGACTAAGTGTCCTATTTCTATTGAAGATTTGATTCCTATAATTCGTTGATGAGTAAGAGAATCATATAAATGTTTCTTGGACACTTCATCATTCATTTGTTGATATTTTTCTTCCTAGTGATTTATTCACTCTCGCTTGAGGTTGATTTGCTAGCAAGTATTATTGATACCTATTCCATGCACCACACAATGGTTGAATAAGTGTTTGATTGTGTTATTGTGGTCAACCAATTTGTGTTTCCTTGCACCCAATAGATGGAACACCATACGGGAGATATTTGACACCTACCTATGCGCTTGAGATGACTTGCTCACCTGAGACTGTATATGAGCATTAGATGTAGCTATAGAATGTTATTAGGGCTATAAAATATATTAATTTTTGTAACCTTTGCAAATTAACCCAATTTTATAAAGTAAAACATATAGAACTAGAAATATATTGGACTTTTATCTTGTTATATATTCTGTAGACCTAATGGCTTATTATTATTCATGACAAGGTGGTAGGATGATGCAAATAAAAGTGAGTAATGACATTTTCTATGATAATGAGTGGAAAAATAAGTCACAGACTATAAAATGGATATTATTTCTTTGACCTAAAATTCTCCCACGCTTAGGGTCTTGCATGGCTACATGTAGTTGATAGAATATTTTTTAAATTTAGACAAGACTGAGCTTCAAAGAATAATTTCAGAGGTGTGGATCAGGGTATCCAAGTTACTCTTGAAAATTTTCTTCTTCATGGCAACTAATGACCTAGACTTTGTCATTAACACTTTCGCTTTTAATCCCTTAATTTTATGCTAAAGTTTTTTGTTGATCCTCTTAAGCTTTAAGTTCTTATGATGCCAGTATTACATTTTCTTAAGCATTTTATGGTTCTATTCTTTAAGAATTTTATTTTCATTTTTCACATGCTTTTCTAAAAATTCTAATCCAATTATTTCCTCTTTTATTGCTATGATAATATCTTGTTCCATAGAGAAGGGAACATCATCATTATGCACAGGACTATAATTAGTATCAACTAGACTGTCACTATTGAAAGTATGGTGAAAACTTGAAGGTTCCTTTACCTTTTCTTTGTGTGATTCTTTTTCCAAAATATCAATGTAATCATATACTTTTTGTTGAATATCATCAATCTCTAGGCATTTCGTTTCAGGTACTGATGGTGGTTATAATTCCTTAAGCTCTACAATCTTCAAAGTTTCAGATGAAATAACAATATTGCCTTTTTTCATGCTTCTAGTGATTCTCTTACATTTATTTAAGTCTTTTGGTTCCTTTCTCTCCTCATAACTTTTCCTTTTAATGTTCTTATTCTTAGGTTCACATACAATAGTAGCACTTTGTTTCTTTCCTTTTGGATTCTTCTTAATTTCTTTTGTCACCTTTCTTCTTGTTATGATTTTATTTTGACCTTCATTTTCCTTTTCATTTTTCTCCTTTTTGTGCTTCCTTTTTGATAATTCTCCTTTCTCAACCAGTGGTAAAAATAGGGCTTCATTTTCTTTAGCCACATCTTCATTTACATATATCGATGGATCCTCTGGCACTAGAATTTTCTTTACTTCTATGAATCCAAAGTCTTTTGCCTCTTATAGTACTAGTTCTTCTTCTTCTATTTCATTTTCTTGAGGGTTAGGGTTTGTTAAAACACTACCTATTTTCCCTTTTAGTTTTGGACCAATGTCTTCTTACTCTTATAACTCAATGAAATGGTTTATGATCAGGAAATTTCCTTAATTATCATTCCTTAATTTCAATTATGCCTCGACGAGGATTTTAACTAGCCCAAATTGATAGAGGTATAATTCAAGGTGTTTTTTCTGGGAGACATCTTTGCCTATTTTTTATTGTTTTAATGTCCATGTTTTTATTTGGCCACATTCCTTCATTTTCAGATGTTTTCTTGTGTGGGGGTATGAACCATAGTAGGTATATGGATATCTATGATTTAGAGGTGGTATTTGTCTCCAAGGACTGAAAGGTTTCAATATTTAGGTATGGATGGACTAAATATGGCCTCATTCCAGTGAGTTGGATCACTTTATTTCAGGCACGTTCTCCATTATCCATTTCAGGGAAGCTGTTAAGTCTTGGGGTGGTGACATTTAAGGATGTTCAAATTATTTGGTAGTCATTTAATTGGATTGAGGCTATTGACATTATTTTGAATATTGCACTTTCACCGTTTATTTGGAGGGCATATCATTGAATATGAATTTATCATTTTTGGAGAGACACTTAAGGTGATCGTATCTCTAGATCATCTTGGATATTACAATGTATATATCACTTCCCATCAATGTTTTAAATTAAGCCATTCTTGGTATGATGGGGACTTTTTTATATTTTTTATTAAATTTTTGACTTACTCTTTTGTTGAGTTGTGCTTGTAGACCTTGTGTCAGGATGTAGGGACAAGTGTCTTTGTGATCATGAGGAGATCATCATTCTCGACATTCAGGGATATGAGATCATTGATTACTTAGGGCTAGGTGTCATAAGGGCATAGTTAGAGGTTCTTTCACAAGCTTAGTGGTTTTCTAGTATTTTTAATTGTTTTCGTCAATTGGGAGGTAGTTTGATGGTCTAGAGTGGTGGTCTTATTGTTCTTGAGTGGTTTGGTCATGTGTCTAAGGATTCATATATGATCTCCACAAGACATGTCATGGGACATTTTACATGGGATATATGATATCATTGAGGTTACATTTGAAGCATACAATAATTTTATGATTCTATTGAGATGTATCTCTTGCAATTCTTAGTCTAGTATTGATGCTAGAGGGGATAAGATAAACAATTCAGCTAATGTAACTGGGAATTCATAGTCTGGAGGTCTGATTAATTTTGGAGTGATGGTTTGATATAGGCAAAGGAAGATGATTAAGATAGCATACCATATTCATAGTCCTATTCTGGTAGTGGATGTATACTTGGATGGGGTCGAAGGGCTCAAATAGAGGGCTCTTCTCAGATCCTGGGAAGTTTCAAAGATGACAGGGGAACAAATTAGGGGATGGGTGTACAAATGTTGGCATGCAATTGTTAAATATAGGTCAAAGGTGAGAATATTATTTAATGGATGTTTTTGTTTCCATTTCTTGCAGTCAGAGGATGTAGAGAAACTTGTCTCTATTCCTTGGATCATAGGTTAGGGTTTTATGTCCCTGCAATGATGGAGCCTGCGTTTCAACCCATTCAAGGAGGTTCTGAGGCATAAAATTCTATGGGTTAAATTACTAGGTCTTATATTGGATTTATGGACTAAGTAAGCGATTATGGTGATTGCCAACACTATTGGGAAATTCTTCTTCTTGGAAGAAGGGATTTTGGGGAAGCTAGATAAAAGAATTGTTAGGGTGCTGGTAGAAGTGGATTTTGTAGGACAGTTTTTGGTAGAGATCAACATTTTATGGGGTCCCTTTTTGTTTAGAAAATGCACCGATTATTGGGGGATCCCCTTCAGATGTCTAGGTTGGCACGAGATGGGTCATTCAATAGAGGCATGTCCATGTAGGCTCATGATTGATCATCATTACGAAGATCATCGTTGTGACAAAGGGAATACATTTCAGGGAATTTCACGGCTGGAAAATAAATGTTTGTAGGACAACTTCAATCACAAGGTCTTAGGTACTTTTACATGTGATCATTTCTCCTTTAATGACAAGTTTAATTCTATAGCTCCAAATGTCGATGTCATGAAGAGTAACAAGGAACAATGTGATAATGAGATCACTCAAACTAAAAAATGTATAAATCGAGTCATTTGGGTGGGAAAATTCGGGAATTCTTCTACTTTTTTTTCTACACTTTCTACACTTTTGAGTTTAGATAAGTAAATCCTTAGTTGTATTGAGTCATATCCCTTGGTTATTGATAAGAAAAGGGTGGGGGGGTTTCAATTTTGTTAGGGCTTATGCATTCTCCTCCAACTAGATTCAGAATATTTTTAGGGAAGCCTTCTTCTCCTATTTTTTGGGACGTTGAGTTGGGATTCCATTCTCGAGACCAGTCAGTGGACTTGGAACCACTTACCATAAAGAAATCATTCTTTTCCAGGGGAAGAATTTATTGTAAGCCCAAATTATAGGAAAATATTACTATTAGGAAGAATAAAGGCACAAAATATAAAAATGTGTCTAATTGTTCTTTATTTCCAAATACCTTCATTCATCTTTTCAAGAGGCCGTAGATGATCCCCATCCTCACCCAGGTGTTTCCTTTATTCAATCTAATGCTGTACTGGTTTGTGATTTATCTATTTCTCAGGTCCTTAGAGGGATTTCATCTAAAATATATCCACCCTAATGATTAATATGTCAATTAACATTAGGGGTCTCAGGTCTACCCTAAAAACAAGGTTTGTTCATATTATTATTCAACTAAAGAAGCCAATATTAGTTTTTCTTTAGGAAACAATGGTAAATAGGGAGAAGGCTTGGGAACTTTTATTAAAAATTTGTCCTAAATGCAATGTATGTGTGACTAGTGCATTAGGACATTCGGGAGGACTGAAAACCATTTGGGATCTAAGGATCATTAACCTTTGAACATATAAATATTTTGTAGGCATCATTATGTCAGATTCTCAAGAGGATCAAGTTTCTGTCTACATATTATCAACATATATGCTCCTTCTACAGAATCTAGTAAGGTGTTTTGGGATCATATAGATCATAGTGGATTATTGGGTCTGAATTCATTAGATCTGACAAGAGATTTCAATATGACAATGGAAGAAGATGAGGTATGGGGTGTTATATGGAAAATTCACTTCTGCGGAAAAAAATGAACTCCCTAGATCTAGTGGTCTAATATAAAACAACAAAGAGTAAAAAGATCTATGTTTTCCTTAAAGAGATTAGAATATGGAAAAGAGACCAACCTGGAATCAGTAGTAAGCCCTCCTCGTCTCCTTGCTTGTAAGATCCAACTCTAGCTCCATGTGCTATAAATGGAACCTGCAACAATGACTGAAACAAGCAAGACAACTACAATATCCACATAGCATAAACTAATATCTCTAATCAATGAGTCAAAATGGAATTGAAATACATGAGCATCAACATGACACAAGTATAGGAAAACATAGTGATGTTTGTATTAATAGATAAGGAGAGAGTTGCAACCAAATATAGAAGTTGAATTTATAGATGTCTCCCTAATTGTCTTTTCCTTCCTTGGTACAAAGAAAACCTTCACACTCAACCCTAATGCATAAATGAATGATGATTCCTTAAGCTCAAAGGAGCATCATGAGTGCACCAGTAATCTCCAAAATCCAACCCAGACTCTATGGGAGGTAGTGAATTTATAGGTAAAGTGGTAGTTTAGGATTTACAAATCTAGCCTAGAGATCCACATATGAGGGAAGATAATCTCTAGGGATAAGAGATAGGACCACTAGAATAGGATTAGATGGGAATTCAATATCTCTATCCATGGTAAATGGTTGAAACCAGCTTAGAATATTCTGGAAGGAGAAGATTGAAAAATATTTATTAATTTTCCTAAAATTATAGAACCATCACACATGCAGAGTAGAGCAACATACATTGGTTAGAGCAGATGCTCAGATATGCAACTTGCAACCGTTGTAGGTAGACAAACATGTAGGATGTTTTGGGGCTAAAAACATTGTTTTTGAGTTGATAGACCCAGAAACTCGGAAATTTTGGAGAGTAGATGCTTAGGGCTTTGTAAAGGGATAACAAAAAGTGTTAAAGGATGTTGATTGATTCGGTTTTTACGCCTTTTGAGTGGATGTGACAAAATGACCTATAACATGGGGTACAAGAGTAAAGTGGATAAGCTAGGAGTTAATTTCAAGGATTTTTTTTCCCAAAATCTATTATAGTACATCATCCAATGTCCAAAAAGACCAACAGGGAGGAATGGCCACATTGGGAAGCAAGGGATTTTAAAGGTGTTGGCTCACTTCTTTGTTCAAGCTGACTTGATTAGATGTCTAAAAAAAATGGTCTCATGGAAACATAATTCCAATATCTCTAATCATGACCTGATATTCCTAAAATGGTTTGAGGAACACAATCACAAAGCATTTCCATTTAAGTTTAATAATTCATGGATTAAAGAAAATAAATTTATTGACTTGGTTAGGTATATTGGCTAAAGTCGATCACAATTCCTGTGATTTCTAGGATGAATGTGATCATTTATAAATTACAAATTTTAAAGTAAAAAGTCAGGAAATGGGAATGAAAGAAAGAAAAAAGGATCAGATTAAGAATATGATTACATTAGACAATAAAATTAATGCTTTGAATGAATTGGTAGACTCAGGATATTTCACAAAGATTACAATTTTTTTTATTACAACTAGAGGAAAGAAAGAGCCAAATATTAAAGTTTCAAGAGGAGGAGTGGCAGTTAAAGAGAAGAGTTATATGAGTGGTAGAAGGAGATATAAATTCTCATTTATTTTATAAAAAATATTCAAAAATAATAAAGGAAAATGTGATATGGAACATAAAGGATGGAGAGAGAATTCTACTTACAAGACAAAATTAAATTCAGAAGGAAGTAGTTAGATTTTTTAGCAATCAATACAGAGCTAAAGAAGGTGTTAAGTTTGAAAATTAGATGGAGTTCATTAACCATTTTCCAAGCATGGTTGATGTAGAGGAGAATTTCCAAATGGGGTGCTTGATTACAAAGGAAGAAGTGATAGAGGTGTTGAAAGTTTTGGCTGCGGACAAGAGCCCAGGACTAGATGGTTGGATAGTGGATTTAATTCTCCATTTTCTAGATATTATGATTAAGGATCTTCTAGATATGGCATAGGAATCACAGTTTCATGGTTCAATTTTAGGTTCCCTTAATGCTACATTCATATCCCTCCTTCCCAAAAAGTCTAAACCTTCAACTTTTGCTAATTTTTGACCAATATCATCGTGCAACATGGTATACAAAATGATATCAAAAATCATTGCAAATAGGATAAAAGCAATGTTATCTAAACACATTTCACTGGAGCATTTGGCTTCTTAGAAAATAGACAAATTCACGGCATAGTTGTAATTATGCAAGAATGAATTCATTCTATCCAATCCCGAAAGATGGAGGTGCATCTTATGAGGATTAGTTACAAGCCATTTTGTCACATTCAACCAAAAGACCTTGAAACCAAATCAATCATCATCAATTCACAACTTGCAATCATCCCCTGCAAAGGCAAAAGCATCCCCTTTCTAGAAGTTCCAATAATTCTGCATTGTATTGGCTAAAAACATAATTTAGGTCCCCAACACAATTTCTTAGTTTAGACAGTACGATGATGCAGGTTACATCAAAGGGAAAAGTGTTGGTGAGCATAGATTTCTTTCACTGTAAGTGTAATGGAAGTTGAAATGAGGAAAAACGTAAAAATAATTTCAAAGATTTTTCTTCTAGAGGATTATATCATGGAAGTTTCCATTGCTATTGGGATTAATGCACGGGTGGTTGTGGCTAGAATACCCTCAAGGATCTTCCCAGGATCCTTGGCAAACAGATCATATTAACTGTAGCTAGCATAAAGAAACATATGCATATCAATATTAATATATGATATTCAAAGTAGGAGGACTGAGATTACCTTAGATCTTGATGCAGTTTTGTTGGACAACCCAATGTACTGGAGTGGAAGACCTCTCTACTATCTCCTAGATCAACACCTGCATATAAACAAGACAAGAAGTAATACTACAACATATAAACTCTGATAATCAAGACAATAATATATAAGGATATCAAATAACATGCATCTAAGCTACTCATAAACTATGGCATTGCATCACATGTAACATAACACAATATAAACACCATAGGGTAGACAACACAACTGCATGTCTATATTATTAATAGGAAAGGATGATTACAATCATCTATTGAATCAAGCTTTCCTTAATCCTCCATCTCCTTTCTTTCTCTCTCTTCTTAACCTCTTGATAAACCACTATGTCTCATACAAAGCTTCGACAATAAGTTAGAAATCCTTCAACCTTTCGACCTCTTTCACAATGCCCCAATTCTCCAATATATAGCATGAAAGGCTAATCCTTGCCAACTCTCTCATGAGTTCCCTTTGGAAAAATCTAGGATGTTTCCTTCCTTTATTGCTCTTTCCCTTTCTATTAGACTCCATTAGAAATAGAAATATCCTTAAACAGGTCAAAGATGGATGTTTCCTACTTTTCGGGCTGACATATGAGTAAAAGGTGGGATATTATTGAGTAAACCCGCTCCTTTGACCTCCGGAACCTCACAAAAGTTGACTAACATTGCCCCTAAGGAAACACATCGATCAGTTACCCTAGGGACTAACGCCCCTGGCTCATTCATGGGAAGCGTTATAACTCATTCTACTAGTTCTTGGGGAGCATTACCCTAGAAAATAGGATTGTGAACTTGGTCATGTCTTCAACCAAACTATCTTCCTCCTCTGAGTTGATGAGGAGGTAATTTTCCTGTATAACATATGTACCCTAAAGTGTGATATCAGAGACGAAGATGATGGCCGAAATAATTTATAATTATCGTGTTGGAAAAAACAGAGAGAGGATCGTAGCTTTGAGACTACGAGAAACTTGATACAGCCACATATTTTAAGATCTAAAATCATGTCCTAACTCTAGCATTCCCACGCTCAGTAGCTATGTCAGAGTGATTTCTCAACAAAGAGGTATGACGATCATGTCCACCAATAAGCACAATGTGGAACTGTGTCATAATAAGATCATCCTTACGAGTTGTCTCCGAAAAGCAATATACACAGCTTGGGGGAGGAAACCAAGCTGAGTGATGTAAGCCTCTACCCAAGGTCTTGATCGTCGCTTCATCTCAGCAACATATTTTGACACATGTGAATAAAGGCATTGAGGTCGAACATGTGCAAAATCATCTAATTACCAATCAATAATGAAAAATGTTAACAGACGCAAGGTTGGCCACTGATAATGATGATGGTCTCCAAGATGCGCAATACAATCTAGTGGGTGTGAATAATGATGTTTTCATCTAACACTCATAGAATCATTCATTTGGGAGCCAATAATGAAAACCCCTAATCAAACACAAGGTAACCTACCACTAATGACTGCAAGTTCTGAGGCACTGATATGTCTCTAGATTTCCTTCCTAGATAGAGTGTTGAAGTTGCTAGGAAGAGACATGTCGAAAGGTAGGCAATAATGTGTCCTACACCAGTCGACACGAAATGGGACAAGAATGATTGTTTTTTAAGATAAACTTTGAGCAATGGGTCAAACAAACGGAGGACATGATGGAAGTATATGAGTGACGGTTGATGCAGGAAGCAGATGATAAAGGAATCCATTGAACAATAGAAGGCACAACACAAAGGTTAAATAAGCAGCTTTAGACTCATGAACACCAAAGAGTGTTAGGATACAGGGATGCAAGAACATCGGAGTATATAGGCTAAACTCCTAGGATGGTAAGCTTCATATGAGAGGCTGACAAAAATGAGGTTTTGTTAAGGGAGTGCCATGTTCAAGGGAACGACTGCTGCCAAAAAAACCTTCCGAATATAGAGATATAGCAATTGTGTTGTCCAATTTTTCCCCATTTGATTAAGTTTAACAAGTCCAGATGGGCAAACTCGGTGGTCTTTTCATATTTAGAGAGTCTGAAAATATCGTAAAGAACAACTCCAGGGAGCTTCCCTTTGTCATAGTTGATAACTGGGTGCGACAATGGTTTAATAGTATACCGGCATAGTTCATGTTATCACTCTGCAATTTCTAAGGTTGCAAAAAAAGATCATAGAGGTAACTACCAACCACTTTGGAAGCTGGTATCTAGCCCTACCAACTTCAGAGAGGGCTCTCTGTGTCAAATTTAACTTTGTTTTGATTAAAATTTTAGGCTAGTTATTGGGCTTAGACTTTGGTTTTTGAATTGGTTTGGTTGGAACAACAAAAGAAGGCCATTGGGCAATGGAGTTAGAAGAGATTGGGGTGATCAATTTGCAAAATTATCAAACTTAATTGAAATAGGGCAAGATAGGCATACTATTAGATCTTTTAGATTTAAATGAAATGAGGTGGAAGAAAAGAAATAGATTCAATTGAAGCTAAAGAGAAGTTAAGAATTATTTAACTTGATATCAAAGGAAAACATTTAGAATTCTCAACATTGAGTACAAAGTGATAAGAAACAAATTTTGTACTTATACTTTATGTTTAACAATTAAGAATAGAGAATAGATAAGCATGATAGATAGAGAAAATGAACAAAGAACAGGAGATGCACTTCACCAAATAGATATGACATAGGAATCATGAAACAACTTGTCTTGTATTACTGGATAATGTCACTTGAACTCAATGAACAACTTTACAATGAATGGTAGTCTTTCCCATTACAAATCCCAACCTCTATTACTTCAAATTATGAGGTATTTATACAAATTCTAAACTAAAATATCTTGAAAAAATATCAAGATTTATTACAAATATCTCAAACTGTGTTACAAAAATAGAACTGAAATATAGGACACTAAAAACTAATGAATCTACTTGGAACTATCTCTATGGATTTCTAGTGACAAAGAAGAGCAATTCAAATTTGATAGCAACTCGTATTTGATGAGGTGGCCTCCAAGTCCCTAACTGTGTTTGAGCTTTTTCCTCCGAAATTCTAAAAACTAGGGTTAAGTGATCCCTTTTTATATCCCAAACCATAATATATGTTGAGAGAGGTTTTTGTAAATGATTATGTTAGCAACAATAACTTCTTTAAGTTTTTGAAATTTCATTTCCACCTCCTCAGAAACCGCATTTGAAAACACTGACTAAAAACAGGGAAATTCGGGAAAATATGCCTACAAAGCTTCATTCGAATCTACCAAACCATAATAGATGTTAGAAAGCAAAGAGTTTTTTTTTGTACATGAGTATGTGATAAAAAAAAGCCTCTTGAAAATTCGTTCTCAGTTGTTTGTAAACCATGTTTTAAATTACTGTGTTGTATAGGAAAAAAATAGTTTTAACTGACCATGAAACATACATATGACGTGGAGGCGGGAGGTGACATGGAGGTGGGGGATGATGCATAGCCACATGGTTGACAGAAATAGTTTGCATGTGAATGTGGAAGGAAGTCGTGGGAATGGAATGGTAAGCGGGAGCAGCGAAAAATCGCTTTCGGAGGGGGATAGGAGTGGTATATGGTATTGAGCAAGGGGGGTGCAAAATAAGGTAAGAGGGACATGTAGCAGCTGGCCCGATGGGGAGGAAACCGCTTTTTGGAACCCCCCCCCCCCCCCCCCCCCCCCCCCCCCCCCTCCCCGCCCCCCCGATAAAGGTAGGATGGAAAGGGGGGGCGAAAAGCACTATCAGTCGTTGATCTGGCAGAGTGATGATCGGGTGGCAGATTGGAGTGTGTAATTTAACCACATACGACAAATCTCCATTTGTCGTTTTCAACTCTACAATAAAATCAAAGCTATAGTACCAAGGCCTTATTACAATTTATTTAATCACATTTAAATGATGTGATTAATTTAATCTAAACATACTTAATTATCCTCTAATGCTGCATTTCGACTTGCAAGCATATTTTTTTATTTTTCTTAAGGTTTTGACCTTTTTTTGGAAATAATTTACAACATGGAATAATAATTTCAACATATGAAATATAATAATCATCAGTAATAATGAAACGATTCTATAAAAAATTATAGGACCCTAACAGTTTATTTTCCATAAGTTAGTCTAGTGAGTCCAGATAAATTGATAAACCTATGCTCAATAGACGTTTGTGCCATTTTGTTACAAGTACGAGGGGACAGAGTAAACTCAATATTCTTCATGAAATTTTAATGAGTCACACAAAGAAAAATTCAATAGTTCTACATCAAATTTTAACGAGTCAAACGAAGAAACTCGATATATCTTTTTCAATGTAATGAGTGAGGAAAAAGAGATAAAACATTGCTCATGCCTTCTTCGTAAATTTAACGAGCCTAAAGAAGGGAAAAACTTGGGGATTTTTTAGTTCAAGAGCAAGAAAAGATCCCATAAAAGAAAGTGCTCATATTGAGTCAAACATGGTCATTTCTGCAATTCAACACTAAAATTCTTCATCAAAGCATGAGTAATATTGCTAGCATATCAAAATGGCATATGATAAACAACATAGGAATGAAAAACCTTGATTTCAATGATTCATACCTCCAGAGTGACTATAAGAAGGTTTGGAAGCCTTCATTTTCACCATTTGAGTTCTGTGAGAGTGTTCTGGAGTGAAAAAGGAGCATATATTCCTCAAGTGATTGCGAGCAATCTAGGCGACCATTCGACGCGCCATTTGTTCCAGGTAGATGGTCTAAACCTCATCTTGCATTCTATTACCTTTTTCAGCTGCTTTTGGGGTGAAATTTGTGATTTTAGGGAAGCCCTCAATAGTTTACTGCTCCTAACGCTGCCTGCTAGGGCTGGAGGATCATTAAACACCCTTCACAACCTACAGGGGTGTATTAACACTCCTTGTGGGATTTGGGGGCAGCGTTAGGCTACCTGGGTGGAAGTCAAAACCCCAATGCATAATTTCCTAGGGATTTTACAACCAAAGTAACTAATTTTTGGGTGATTTGATGCATGGTTTGAGCCATCAGCATGAGTCTTTGGAGGGAAAGAGCTCATGACAGTGAAGAAATACGAATGCTTAATGATACGACACGCTTACTTTCTTTTCATAGATGCAGTTTGATGAAGTATTTCAGACTTGACCTGATGAAGGGTCAGGAAGAACTTCTTAGTTAGATTATCCAATGATGGGATGAACAACAAGGTGTGTTCAGGATTAAGGATCATGTGCTTGCGATCGAAAGAGATGATATTTACTTTCTTACAGGGTTATCATGTAGAGGTGCACGAGTAAAATTGACTGGTGGTAGACTAGATTCACGAACGACCCTTGAGTTGGTCCAGACTCGTTGTAGGTCAAGCAATGGATTAGTTAGTAACAAGGTCCCCATTGAGTGATCAGGATTGGGCCTATGAGGGCCATACTTTGGATGATCATGCACTTGGCGGGGTACAAGAGCCTGCATGTAGCTACGAAGTCTCATCTATTACTATCCATTGACTATTTGTAGCCCCAAATATTCAACTGGTGTGAGGGATTTCTTCACCAAGTGAAGGTAGAACTGACATCTTGTAAGACTCGTACCCAAAGAGAGTTTAGGTATGGTACTCTTATTGTATCCTTATTTCTTGAGAGAGTGCCCATGTTGAGGCCTTCGATGAGTTTGGGTCAGGATGGTCCCAGGGAGCCAAGGCAAGGGTGATGGGCTTCCCTGGTTCCTTGGATTGGAGGGGGGCCAATTCGACACTTCTTCGAAGATGATTTCTTCAAGTGGCTCAGCAGCCAGATTCTCATGATCAATGATTATGCCTATGTAGGCATGGATTTCACGGGAGATCTGTAGCTTATGTTTCCACTTGGAACTTAGTGGGTGCCACAAGGTAAGATGATTTCATTAGAGTACAAAAAGTATTTTTTAACTTTTGAAAGTTATGTAATGTTTTTTATTTATGGGTGAACAAGTATTGACATGAAGTGTTTGCTTGACACATATGTGGCACCAGTACATCATGTGGGCATGCCTTGCCAGGCGAGGTAGGGGGACCAACTACCTGGGGCTGGAGTAGGCGCGACAACCACCGAAGATGGAGATGACATCCAAAGTCTCCGTGAGGATCTTAGGAATCTTGAAGTTCTGATCATGGGTGTTTCGCCTCTTCCCATCAGGGAAATACTAGCTCATATCCAGCGACACAAAATGGGTGTGCCAGAGCGATCTCTAGTTCCTCTTAGGAGGTTAGCTAGAGTTGTTCTGAGTTATCATGAGTAGTATTCTTAGAAGTAGCATGTTGTAGCCAACGGGCGTCATGGCAAGGCATGGTAAAGCCATTTTGTACTTAAAACACCCATGTTTTGGGAATTTTGATGTAAAGGATTTGACTTGATATATATATATATATATATATATATATTATATATATATATATATATATATATATATTATATATATATATATATATTATATATATATATATTGATTAGCGCTTTAAGATGTAGATGTTTTTTTAAATGTTTTGTAAATTCTTAACTGTGTAAAATTTTACTTTCATTCATGTATATATAATGAATGAGACATATGCCAATCTAATACCTAATTTTCTAACAAGTTAGTGACTGTATTAAATTCTTGAGGAATGTGTTCATATGTAATAAACTAAAATTGACGTTCCAAGAGTCGTACCCTTAAATAATGACGTAACAAGATTGGATTGTAAATGTGATAATGATTTGTCAATTGCATAATGACTAGCTGAGAGTCTAACTTGACCACCAGATTGGAGATGTCCCGAGATGACGCTTCAGTGAGAAGTGTAATTACAGACATATACTCAGCAATATTTTTGGTGGCAGTGCCAAGAAAAACTCCCCTGGAACAAAGTAGTTCTGACTCAGGTGTGTAAATGACCCAAGCAGTTGATGCAATGTGTCATGTGTGACGACTGGCACCATCCACGTATCCTATGTATGGTAAGGGTGATGAAGACATTTGTGCAACAAGAGACATGCATGAGACAAATACTCATAAAAGCCAAAAAATATCCAGTCACAACAAATGAAGAAAAATTTAAATACATAAAATTACAAAGCAAGTGCCTAGTACAATATTAAGCGTTATACTTTTTTATATAGAGCCCATTTCAAGGCTTCGTGAGAGGGATTCCTTCACAGTCCTAAAGTTCATAGGCACCTTTTGAGAGGGCCTTGGTGACGACATATGGACCTATCCACAATGGTTGAAGTCTTCATGCCCCCAAGAGGTCGTGCTTTTGATCATAGATTAGAACAGGTCAACCTCTTGGTAATAATGAGGCTTGACATTTTTGTCATATTGGGCTTTGACCTTGACGCTTGTGGGCTTTGAGGGCTAGTGCGTCATCTCAATGAGTCTTGTCCAGCTGATTAAGTGATAGTAAGTGGTCTTCTTCGGTAGTGGTGTCGAGCAAGAGTTCAACAACGAGTTTCAGTGAAGGAATATGACATTCGATAGGTAGTACTACTTCCAGGCCATAAGCAATTTGGAATGGTGTAAAGCTTGTAGCAGTTTTTGATTGAGGTTTAGTATGCCCACAATGCAGGATATAACATATGGTTCCAGTGGGTTTTATGATTACCTAATAAATGGCAGATCATGGTTTTTAGGACGTCGTTAATGACTTCCACTTGGTCATTAGCTTGGGGGTAGTAGGAGGAAGAATGTTCTTACCTAAAACCAGAGTAATGATGTTAAGTCAGACATCATGTGGTTTTGAAAGTGAGAACCATGGTCTGTAATGATCGTGTAGGGCATGCCAAAATGATAGATCACCTGATTGAATAGGAATAACGTTGCAGTTTCTCCATCAACCCAAAAAGTAGGAATGGCTTCAACCCATTTCGTAAAGTAATCCACAGTGGAAATAATGTAGTTGTGTCCATCAGAGGAAGTGGAGTTGCATGTGACGAAGTCGATGCCCCATTTGGAAAAGGGGCTGACGGAGATAATCGGGTGTAGGGGGGCCAGGGATGCGTGCATTTTCTTGGTAACTGTTTGACAAGGGTGACACTATTGGATTTCCTTGATACAATATTTAAACAAGTTCGATCAGTATTATCCTGCGCATAGAATTTTCTGGGCAGTAGCCATGCCATAAAGATGACTTCCACATGCCCCAGCATGATAGTCATTTAAAATTTGTTTCACCTCTTCATGAGTGAGGAAACTTCGAAGAAATGTATCATCACCATGATGATATAATGTATCTTTCAACACTAAATGGTGTCGAGCTTGGTGGTGGCTTGGTGGTGGATGTGATGACGGTCACCTTGCGATAGATCAGGGAAGAATCATTGCGCATGGAGGTAGATGCAAATGTCACCGTACCAAGGGTCAGTTGAGTCAATTAGATAGACATATTCATCCAGAAGAGGATCATGATCTATCTCATTTGGATCGACTATGGGAAGTTTTGACAATAGTTCTGCGAGGACTAAGTATTTTTTCACCTTGGCAGTGGCGAAAACCAAATCAAATTGCTGGAGGAGAACAATCCATTTGGAATATTTTTCTTCGATGACTTGACGAGACAAAATGTGTCTCATGGGATTCTCTAAAGCGATGAAGGTAGCCTGTCGCAACAATATATAGTGTCGGAAGCGATTGACAGCAAAGACAACTACCAAGGACAACTTTTCCACATGTGTATATTAGAGTTTGGGCCCATCCATGCCTTTCAAGAGATAATAAATCACATGCTCAATAAGATCATCATGGGTTTGAACCAACACCATACCAATGGAGGATGGCGAGGCTTCTAGGTATAAGAGAAAGTCGCACGAAATGTTGGGAGCACTAAGCAGTGGGGCAGATATAAGTGCCCCTTTCTAGGCATAAAATGATGGTTGGGCTTGATCATCCCACAAGTATGGTACGCATTTCTTCAGTAGGTGCATAAAGCCTTTCATCAACTCGGTATAGTTCACGATGAACCATCGTAAGAAGTTTGCTTTCCCTTGTAAACGTTGGAGCTGTAAAATGGATTGTGGCATGGGAAATTGAGTAATTGCCTTTACGTTATCAGGATCAACCCTAATCCCTTGTTGGAGACAACGAAACCAAGTAGGCATCCAGACTTGACAAAGAATATGAATTTGTGCGGATTCAGACGTATGTTATAGAACTTGCACCTAAGAAAAATTGCTCGAAGATGAACTAGCTGTTGGGCTCACTTCTTGGTGTAGGGTCAAGGAAAAGGTATGATTTTCCTCCTTATTTACTTGGCTAATAACATGATTTCAATGAATTTTATTTTATCTTAAGGATGTTTTGGAGGAAAGATAAATGAAAAATAATTAAAAACATTGTAAAATGATTTACATACTTTTAGCATTATAAGTCTTAAATTTCGCTAATTTGTTTGTAGGATCACTGAATTGGACAAATGTTGTTCCTTCATATAAGACAACAGCACCAAGAAAAGAAAAATCCATTATTATAGATGAGAATACCAAGCTAAGAATAGGCAGTGAGATGCAGAATTGTTGCTGAAGATCCGATAATTAGGCTGAGCCATCCTGAGGATCTTCTGATCCTCAGGATAATCTCTAATTTACTAGCATTCCTTAGGAAATATATAACACTAGTAAATAGAAAAGAAGGGAGACTTTACTTTTCATTGTTTTTCCTACAGTAAGATTGCAAGCCATAATTTAGCCTTAAAGGTTGCAAACAACTCTGTAATCTATTTTGATAGTTAATGAAGAAGTGAAGCTTTTACATTAAACTTGTGCATTGAGTTTTTATGGTAGTCCCTTCTGGAGAGTCTGGGCCCAGTCACTGGAAGATGCATTTCTTGACTGTATCATTTTATTTACTTTCTCTTTTGATATTTTCTTTGTTTCACTCCTTATAATATGAGGTAGATTAAGTCTTATATTTCAATAGTTGTTCCCTTTTTGAATTTACTTCCTGCCATTATAGGTTGTGCACATTTAATTATTTCCATTTTTAGAATGCTTTCAGTTATTGGCATGGTTTAAGTAGTTTCCTTTGATATGTGTGATCTAGCAAAATTTGTGTTAATTCGATTAGTGAACTTAGCCTAATTCCCTTTCCGCATTTGAATCCTAGATTAATATTCTTGTCTGAATTCGATTTTAGATTAATCTATTTCTCCAAGTGTGAAACATAGATTAATTTCATTTTTACATTTGAATTTACAAGTCAATGATTGCTGAGTGATTAAGCTATTTCTGCAACGATTGGTCAAGATTTAGGATTAGTTACTTAGATTTCAACCTCTGATATTTTATCGC